>OY744517.1:90099942-90129942 GCA_963556195.1 Sepiola atlantica
TCACTTTCTAACCTGACCAAAGTTACAACTTCATGCAAAATTTCAGAGAAATTCAATCGATGGTTGCGGAGAAAAATCCGGACGGACGGACGGACGGACGGACGGACGGGCATGCCTCAAAACATAAGTCCCCCGCTTTTATAAAATCGGGGGGGGGGGGGCAATAAATATATATAAGGTGATCTAGCTTGTTGTGTCTTAAACTTTAAGATTCCCATAATTCCCAAGAAATTATATTTTTCGAAAACTATGTCAAGACGTTTTTGTTTAAAGTTGGTTTACTATAAGTATCTTGAAATCTCTTGCACGTCTTTCACTTTACACATAGAACCCAATAATTATGTGCTTTTCTTTCTCTACTTCTTCATTCAATCTTAAATCTGTGGCTTGGAAATGCTGCCAAGTATGTCAACTCCGACTAGCATAACCTTAACCTTCATATTCCAAATTTGTTGTCAGTTGCCAAACGAGGTCTTGGTATTCTTCCAGATTCCAACTTTTGCTTATTTACACCATGAGGCCTCCTGGCTCAGATGTGTCCACCAATTGGCAGGTCTTAGTTTCATTGTTGACAACTCAAATTCACCCTGTCACGGATTGGTTCAAAAGTCACTCGCTTGCGGCCAAAATTCAATTGTTTTAAAACTTGATCATCAATCACTCTTTCCAGACTAACACACAATGTGCATGGTTTGATAAATATTAAAAACTATTAGAATATTCATGAAACATTTGACAATATGGAAATTCCTGACACAGACTCTGTGTGTGCGTGTTTGTGTGCGTAATAAACGTAATTCGTATGAATCAGCATGTTACAACTTTTTACTCGGCTTGATTCTCTTGCTGACATTGGTTTCCCTAATTCTTTTCATAATCAGATACTACTCACATGAGAGACCCCATGAAGGTTGTCAACATCCACATTAGAAGTTGTGCAATAGAACCAACAGAACTCAAATGCAGCATGCGATTTATCATCAGTTCGTGCCTATATCCATTACACCAGTGCAACCTCCCTGTAAATATATATAATATCTCTCTATTTACATAAAGTTAGGTATGTGTATAGGTTTATGTATTTGTATGTATTATATTCACTGCTAAACAAATTAACTGATCATTATAAATTTTAGGACACAAGCTCTAGGTGTTAGAGTCGGTAATGTAGGATATATTTAGTTTCAAAATTTGTTTAATTTAGTTCAGCAAAAGGGAAAACGAGGGGTTGTAAGCTCTTTAAAATTCAGATACCTCTGATTTTTGTGAAATTTTAACAGAATGTATTAGATATCGATTAATAAATATTCCCAAAATTTTAGTTTCTTTGGAGTATTTTCATAGGGTTTTAGGGGCAATAATATGGACACAACTTCTTATTTGAAAATTCAAATATTTCAGATTTCCATTAAATTTCATCCATCGTCATTAGACACTGATTATGTGAGATTCTCGTCATTTCAATTCCTTGTAAAGACTAATTAAGCTTAAACCTTAAATTTTAGATATTGTCTAAAAGCAAAAGCATGTAATGAACTTTGATCCAAATTGTTATAAGGATTCTAGATATAAGGTTTAGTATTATTATATGTTGATTTTAATCTTTGTAAGATGACTAAAAGTCGTGCAAAACGGTTTTGGTTGGGTATTAATTTTATGCATTCTGCAACAGATATTTTTCTAGTATATATATATATATATATATATATATATATGTATATATTACTCACACGCTTTTGTGGAGGTATGCCTGAAATCGATTTCATTCTACTCGGCAAATATCTAATATAATTCATAGATAGAGAAACATCTCGCCTTATGCCCCCGCCTTCTAATGTTATATACTTTACCAAGGATTCTTTTCACTTTAGCTCAAACTTCTCCGATGCTGATAGAAATAACAATATTCGCTCTACTTGCATTAAAAAGAATAGTAATTTAATTAGAGTGTCTTCGATAATAGGAGCACAACTAACTGCATTGAATTGTCTATTTTGGTGCTCTAAGATGGTATCCAGCTATGTGGATAATAGACCCATCTATTCTACAACGGGGTCCCAGAACAAGTGATGGAGGATGAAGATAGCTGTAGACAAAAGAAAGATGTGTTTTTGCCAGGGGGTAACAAGCTTTAATGATACAGGTAATGTTACAAAAAGAACCATGACTTGATAATGGCAGGTGGGGAAATACAGGAAGTGCTAACGGGTAACACTGCCTTTGCTTGTATTAGACAGAGAAAAGGTGAGGTAATGGATTAGAAAGCATTAAAATACAGACAGAGAACATTCTCTCTCTCTCTCCCTCCCTCTCTCTCTCTCTCTCTCTCTCTCTATATATATATATATATATATATATATATAAAATAAAATATATGAAACTAAAAGTATACTTTTAGAGGATATAATCTATAGTGAAATAGTTTAAGCTCAATATACGAGATAGAGCAATTATAAAGATAAATGAAAGAAGAGAGATAAATATGTGCGAATGACAAATCTATTTCAACTTCGATTGAAAGAAAAATAAACATGTTTTTACCGAGTACACTTTGCATTGAACAATCGAAGTTGAAATAGATTTGTCATTCGTACATATTTATCTCTCTTCTTTCATTTATATATATATATATATATATATATATATATATATATATATATATGTGTGTTGTACAGTCTGTGCGAGAATGTTACTATGGTTGCACTATTGCTAGTGAAAACATAAACAAAGATCTGTCGCAGAGCTTGGGGAAATGAGTTATTTGTACAAAATCAGCGTTCTCTAACCGTGCAGCTCGTTAGTTAAATAGCCTATTACGTCACACACATTAGGTCGTTCCATCTTTCGGAGGTACAGGTTCAGTTCCTGTACGAGTCTCAATTTTCACTTTATGTTTTTCTCTCTTTATTTCTAGCTTCGTGGACTAACTCAACCGATTATTTAATGGTAGTACTTACACAAACACGAATATAAAAAATTGATACATAGTATACTGTCAGAAATCAATTCCAACATTAACTATGTAAAAGGTTCACCGTATTCGCTTGTTTAACACAGGTTGAGGGAGATTGTGGTTACAACGCTGGTAAAAACGTAAACAAAGATTTGTCGCAGAGCTTGGGCGATGAGATAGTTGTACTAATTAATCTTTCTCGAAGCATGCGGCTCGTTAGTGAATTAATCTAAGACGATACCCACGTTAGTTGGTTCCTCTTACCGAAACAGTATCAAAATCTTGTACAAGTCTCATTTGTCACTTTATGGTTTTCTGTATGTATTTCCTGCCTCATGATGTAAATTAACCGTTTATTTAATGGTATTAACTACGCAAACACAAGTGTCAATAAAAAGCAGCATCATACATTATACACTATAGATTATACATTATATCTCAATTTATATAAGTGGTGGAACAGACATCAAACATAAATAAGGTATAAAAATTTTTTAAATGTTCTTTTCTTTGGCAGGTGTTTAATGTTATTGACCATGAGGAATTATTATTATTGGAATCTTAGGAGTAAATTTGTCTTCTATTTTTTCTTCTTCTCAGGGTTAATTTTTTTTTTTCTTTATATATGGTGTACATCATAGTTTTTTGTTTTTTTTTAACTGATATATACCAGAGGTAGATCGTATGAAGGAGAAAGCCAACCACAAAAGACTTTCACTTTCCTGCAGACTGCAAATAAGTTGAGGTGAAATTCAGTTGAATAAAATAGGATAAAAGTGGTAAAAGAAAGAGAAAGATTTTCTGAAGGAATCCTCGCTTATATAAGCACATTATTAAATGAGAAAGATACCAGAATTTACTTTCCTACGTGTAAGAATTAGGATATCATTTAATTCATGAACAGAACAAGTATACATCAACTGTTAAGATACACGTGTATATATATATATATATATATATATATATATATATATATATATATATATATATATATAAATATGAAACTAAAAGTATACTTTCAGAGAATTGAACCTATAGTGAAATGGTTTAAGCCCAATATACGAGATAGAGCAATTATAAAAGTAAATAAGGGAAGAGAGATAAAGATGTACGGATGACAAATCTATTTCATCTTCAATTGTTCAATGCAAGGTGTACTCAATAAAAACATGTCTATTTTTCTTTCCTTAAGTCACGCTTTTCAAACATTGTATTGAACAATCGAAGATGAAATAGATTTGTCATCCATGCATCTTTATCTCTCTTGCTTCTTTTATATTTATATACTAGCGTTGTAGAGCGAGTATAAACAATATGTATAGCGGTTTTTTTGGGTATGGGTGCGGTTTCGGGGTACAGCCACTAAATGGTAAAATTTATAAAAGAATAAAAAAGAAAAATGTCCCCATGTGACTCAAGTATCACACAAGTCATAATGATAATTTCATTAGTTTAGGAGTTTACCTGCACATACATAGTATTGATGCTCACGCACATGCAAACTAGTTCGGTTAAAATTTCATGACAAAATTGGATACAAATATAAAATATTTTGCACCTTGCTTATTTTAAAAGTTTTGTGATAGGGGAGACTTTGGGTGAAGGGGAAACCTTCTAAATGGTAATGTTTACAAAATAAACTGCCCACATTACTCACCGTGTTGCTTAGAATATATATTCAATAATTCGTAATGATCAGTTAAAGAGTGAATAGTATATATATAACTCAGCATACAAAGGTTATGACATAATCAATATTATGTATTCATACTCGATAAATTAAACAGCAACAAATATTTATGTGTACATATTTTTCAGAAATTTTTATAAAATTCTTCTTCAGCATAAAAAAGCAAAAGAAAACCACTATCATTTCATTACAGGTCCATCTAAACCATGGAATTCTTAAATAATTACAAATACATCAAACAAAAATACCCATCAACATCCAGAAACAATCCTTTCTCCTTTTACATTATATATATATATATATATATATATATATATATATATATATATATATATATATATATATATATATATATATATATATATATTCTGACTGCAACGTCTTTTCAGACGAGTGCCAATCTTTCATTCAGAAAAAGTGCCATTGTCTGAAGAAGTATCTTTACTGAGATTGTAAATAAAGAGATCTAGCTTGTACGATAGCTAAATCCCTCTCTCGGTTCAAAATGTTGAGAACCAGCAACAAGCGAAGGTAAGATAGCCAGTAACAAGTTGATCCTGCAGACATAAATTATGTGAGGAGTGGTCTTCATATTTTTTTAAATTAAAAAAAAAACATCTTTCCACACCCAGTTCAAAAATCCAACGAAATGAATTACTGTTCATAATGTACACATATTAAAGCCGTTGAAAGGATGCATGTGCAAGAGGAAATAATTTAATAATATATATATATATATATATATATATATATATATATATATATATATGTGTGTGTATATATATGTATATATATGTATAAGAAATTAACGAAAGGATAAATTACATGTATAATAGCTATATCTATTATTGAATATACTATACAATTACTAAGGTTTCAATGCCATTGGTTTAAAGAGAGGGGGCTAAAAATTCTTTAGTGTTTCGACTTAAGAAAAGACATAGCCAAGATTTTTACTTCCTTTATTAGCAAAATTTCGGTTCCCACTCTTGAAACTAATGGTATTGAAACTATAATTATTGTATAGTATATCCAAGAATAAAAAATATATAACGATAATAATGTTAATTTGACTCATCTGGACACTTTTTACTATTGTTATAAAGCATTATCTAAAAGGAAAAAGAGAAGTTTAGACGTATAAAGGTCTGCTGACTTGATTTTTCTTTTTAGATATAAAGTGGAATAAAAATTTATTCAATAAATAACAACAAATAATAGTTAATTAATAAAATGTCCTTTTTCAAAACCAATATGCAAATATCAGGAAGTTTCATTGGATGTCTTGCTGGCTGGACAGTCTGAAAACAGGCTAAAACCATTTTCCCGAATAGTGGCGATGGAGAGGCGCTGGTAAAGCCAAGTCTTAATTAGATTAGGTTTAGGAATTGTTGTCTAAACCATCGTTTTTGATAAGTTTACTTTAGATAATTATTAATAATTCTATCTAAAATACAAGTCGTTATTTTTTCTCTAGGTACACTATTCTGGCAGAGACAGACAGACAAACAGACAGACAGAGAAAATTTACTACTGGCTATTTTTAGAGCTACATTTTTACATGTGATTTTGTTTATCTCTAAACGAATTCTATCATTCCAGCATGATAATCGATACTTCCGTTTTGTCTCTTCTCTTCCCCAATGTGTCAGATTTGAACTTGAACAACTTACTATTTATTTCCGTCTTCTTAAAGGGCACCTCAATATATACAACAGTAGGCCATCTAACACAGAGAATATTAATATGCACAACACTGCAAGATAGCCAGTCCTTTGATGGACTAAAAGCTTTGCCAGCCTCCTGCAGGTGTGGATGAGCGCTGATTGTCTTGGGTTTACCCTTGCCACTGGATGCTGCTCGTTTGATGTGCTAAGATATGTGCACATCCAGCAGCACTCTTAATTAACTCTTTGCCTGGTGTGATGGAATTGGTAACCAGAATGTGGACTGTACAGCCATTTGAGAACTCATTAGTAGAGGAGGCAGAACTATTATTATTGAACACGATGTACGACTAAATATTTTAGGATTATATTATAATCATATATTAATTTGAATTATTCGGAGTACTGTTCTCATCTTGAATGTTATTATTACAACGTTTCGGCCGATGTAACCTCCGACCTTCTTCAGATGCCTTTTGTGGAACTCTGAAATCTGTACTGAATTTCGAAGCTAACCCTTTATTGAATCCACGTACCGTTAGCCATGACTAGGTAGAATTCTTAAGCAATTCTTAATTATATTTTTAGTATCGCTCATACTGTCAAAACCAGAAGATTATCACTTAAAACTGATTATCACTTAGCACTTTATCCGTTGTGCCACGGGTTCATTATGAATCCTCATCTCAAAACGTCTGAAATATATTATAATCATCTTTCTACCTAGTTGATTCAGAAACATTACTTGTGTTTGAGTAATAGATGAATCGAAGTTAAGGAACCATTAAATTGATAAGACATTTTAATGTTGTTGTTTTGCTGGAGATAATGATTTTCTTTAGAATGTCGAACTTTATAGTCATTGAATCTTCTTCAGCATCATAGACGGTTGTTTTAGTAAAGTCATTACATAGAATGTCAAGTTAAAATATCATTTTCAAATATTCTCACAAAAGCATTTTTAATCGCTTTATCTAAAACAGAACTTTGCACAAATTTCATGTAATGTCTCCAGATCTGAGGAGTTCTGTTTGAAAACATAAAGAAAGAATATAGCTAGTCTTAAAGAGAAAATATTACATACTTTTTGGGAAGGCCAAAGAAGGGTTTACTTCAAAAGTTGTAATACCATATATTAGTCTGTACAATATGAGAAATTCGGAATATCACAACTTTTAGTGACATCTGAAACATGGGGGGGGGGTATGAACCTCGGATTATTTGTCTTCCATCTTAGGTGTGGAAAAGAATGATGCATAGGCTGCTTCATATGATTTATCCACCATCTTAGGCGTGGAAAAGAATCATGTGTAGGCTGCTGTAACTTATATACCTAAACGAATATTGGTTTGCAAATCAATTCTGTCCTAGCAGTTTGATTGCATCGTAGAATCTCATGAACTTTCCGTTACCATTTCCATTATGAAGTTGGCCAAGAAAACCTATTCATGGCCAATATGATATATTTTACCAACTGGTAAAGTTAACTTTCAAAATAAACCCTCTCTCTCAAAACGTGGTCCTATTCAACCAATCGGAGCCACACGCTTCATTATCTAACATCTGAACATCTTGTATGCTCACAAAAGAATCTGTACCTGAAAACATAGACTGTGATTCATTTTTGTATACAAATAGAGAAAGAGGGAAAGATATCAATCCCTACTTCCCTTTCTGCTGATGAGACAATTCCTCTGGATATTCTCACCTGTCTTCTCACCTGATTAACTAAACAACCGGGCAACTGACTTCATTCAAAACCATTTTACTAAACTACCCCTCCATCACCCTTTTTATAGGCCTGAATTATTCTCTACATCAATGGCCGTTTTGACTGGATGCCAGTTGGCAAGGCTGTGACTCTTCTCTATATATTTTGCTGATGTAAAAAAGAAATAAAGAAAACGATGAAATCTTGAGCTTTCAAACTGAATTTTCATTTTTACATCTTAACTTTATTCATAGCGCAGGTGCTACCTACTTCTGCGCCTCCTCACTGGGGTGAGGGCAAGCCTGCCGGGGAGCACTGAAAAGAATTGTTTCTGCATTGTTCTGGAGAACTCTTTATTTTTATTTTTGTTCGCTTACTTAACATGTTTCCGGAAACAAATTATATAGAATTGCTTTTTCCAGTAACATTATAGTTGAACATAAAATGTTACCATGCTTCTGCGGTAATCTGGTTCACACTTAAATTCTGTCAAACTTCCAATCTTTTGAAAATGAATATGACGTCACATTTAACAACTTGTATTCCTTATCTCCATTTATTTAAAGTTAGGAATGTGAATATGTTTATTTATTTGCATGTACAGGATTAACTTTTAAACTAATTAACCGATCATGAATTTTGAAACACAGCTTCTACACGTAAGTGGGCTATATTTAATCTAATTTAATTTTATTCAAATGAGTTAAAAGAGGGGTGGCAGCTCCTTGTGAAAATTCATTTATTTCCAACTTCTGTGAAATTTTAACAATATGTATGAGACATCAATCCCTGCTGGTCACACGGTTCGAACCCAGATACGAAAGTCATGTTTGACTCAGTAGCTGAGGCGCATACCAATGCTCCACCATGTATTGTCTAGAAATGGGAAGTAAATTAACATCTAAATAGCAAACAACGGCAGCTATCCAGCAAGCAGTCTAGAGAACTCAATAGACGGGGCCTAGAGTTATGCACTACACAGAATGATGGCTTGTCAACTTAATGTATATATATATATATATATATATATATATATATATTTGTATCATTTACTTATATTTATTTATAGATAAAATAGTTTTATTTATCTATTTATTTTATCTATCTATATATATATATATATGAAGAAGAATGGAAAGGAATATGAGAAGCAAAAGCCAAATCAAAATTCAATTCAATTGCTCAGAGCAAGGTATATTCCGCAAAAAGGCAATTTATTCAAGTTAAATTTTCCTTAAGCCAGGCTTTTCAAAGATCAAAATCTTTTTAGCAATCGGACATTTGCTTGCATTCGAGCAGAGTTTTGCTCTGTGTTTCTTTCCCTACAACTTTTATTTTATTTTTTAAAATTTTAAATCTTGGCCTTTGCCAACTTATCTATCCCAGCGACTTCCTCTGATGATAAGATTTTGATCTTTGAAAAGCCTGGCTTAAGGAAAATTTAACTTGAATAAATTGCCTTTTTGCGGAATATACCATGCTCTGAGCAATTGAATTGAATTTTGATTTGGGTTTTGCTTCTCATATTCCTTTCCATTCTTCTTCATATCTACCTGCTCTATCCTGGATATTGAGCTGTATACTCTTCACAATAGGTTTTACCTTTCCTAAAAGTTCGCTTTTAGTACACCACTTTATATATATAATGTACACGTCCCTTAAAGTGGGTCGAGAAGGCATATGCAGGAGAGAACACTCGTGCGTATGTATAAGGGAAGCAATTCCATATATTTAAGGTAGGCGAAATATACTATTAGTTAATAATCTCTAAAAACAAAAACAACAAAAAGTGTGTATATATATATATATCATAGTTGTTTATTTTTTTCGAAAGTGTGAATCAATGTGATTTATCGAGGAACACTGATTGGTTAAAGTTAAAAAAGAGAAACAAGACAATCAATCTCACTTGAGACTGACAAAATTTGGCAACAACAAAAAAAAAAAACTATCCAATAATACATTTTGTAGTCCAGAAGAAAAGAAACAAAATAACATTGGAACTAAAAAAAGGCTTAGATGTCACATTTTTGTTTTTGAATATTAAAAAGTGAAAGAGAAGTGAAATGATAATTATATTATCCATCTTTCTCATTTCCCCACACAGAAATAATTAAAAACAACAAAAAAAATAAAAACCAAAAAAATGGAGATAAAAGAAGCGAAACTACAAAGGAGGTTAAACTAGTCTCCCCATTCTTGTTGTGTTTATCACTGCATTTCGGTTGATGTATTCTTTGGTCTTCCCTCTGTAATATCAAAGACAAAAAACACTTGAGTATAACGGTTAATGAGATGTATAGATTTTCAGTTGAATGATGATGGATTCTATGAGACGATTGACAATCTCCACCTACTCGAAACCACAGCAATTATCCCCCCTTTGTCAGAAACATCGCTCATGGAATGTGAGAAGTAAAAGGCAAAATAATAAAGGTGTACATGAGAGTTACGAGGTTGTGAAAAGTAAAGCTAAGGTCTACTTTAGACTTTTAGTTATTTGTCCTTTCTAAATTGCATAAAATTCTGGAAGTCATTATTTGGACTAGTATCTTCAGTTTCGGTGTTTTAATCATTACATGTTGGTTGATGCGTTCTTTGGGCTTCCTACTGTTGTACTAAATTCTAACATGAGGCATTATTCAATAAGTTCGACTTGTCTTCTTATCCTTGTTTTTTTTTCACTACATCTTGGTTGATGTGTTCTTTGGCCTTCTAACTATTGCCTAAAACTTTTTGTACTTCTCATTTTTTTAATCTTTTGTGGCTTTCATTTTTTCACATTTGTTTTAACAGTCAAATTTAAACAAATCATTATGGCAAACGTTTTGAGAAATAGACGGCTAACTTAAAAAAAATTCAAGAGAATTTTTTTTAAAGAGCAAAAAGAACTTTTAATAATACATAAAGGAATATTTTATCTTTTATCTATATTGCATAGCTAAAGTAAAATGTTATTCAAGAACACACAGATTTTTGGTTTATGAGAATTTTTTATTTAAACATTTTTTTATCGTTTAATTTTTTCCTTTTGCTTCATAAAAAACTTATCTAATAACATGTGCCTTAATGCAAAAAAGCTACATAAATACACACATTACATAACTTAGCATATATATTCTTTTATAGGGTTCCATTTAAAAAAAAATTTTGTACATTGGAAGTGTGTGATTTGTCTAATGGATATCGGCATGCACTATGAATCACCTAAGAAGAGTTCAAATGCTATCAGATCTCTTGTGTTAAGCTATACACAAATATCAATTATGGGTAAATAGTAACTTGCTGTAAATTAATCAGACACTTGTTCAGAATAAATGTTTTGCTTTGGTATTAGATAATCTAAAACGTCGTCGCTTTCAAGTCTTCTTTCTACTGTCGTCGTTTTCAAGCCTTCTTTCCACCGTCGTCGCTTTCAAGTCTTCTATCCACCGTCGTCGCTTTAAAGTTTTCCTTCAACCATTGTCGCTTTCAATTTTTCTTTCCACCGTCGTCGTTTTCAATTTTTCTTTCCATCGTCGTCGCTTTCAAGTCTTCTTTCCACCGTCGTCGTTTCCAAGTCTTCTTTCCACCGTCGTTGCTTTCAAGTCTTCTTTCCACCGTCGTCGCTTTCAAGTCTTCTTTCCACTGTAGTCGCTTTCAAGTCTTCTTTCCACTGTCGTCGCTTTAAAGTTTTCCTTCAACCATTGTCGCTTTCAAGTCCTTCTTCAACCTTTGAGCTTTCAATCGTTTCTCAGACTGTTTCAGGTGAGCCTGTGTTAACAATTGCTTACTTTTGGCACATGCGACTGTATGTCGTTTTCATTAGGGAAGGAAGTTATTATGTCTGTCCATTACTACTTGCTGGTTTCAATGGGTTTTTCCCATTACCTTGATATAAGCCCATGGTATTTCTACTCAAGGAACCCTTTTAGCAATAGCCTGGTGAACAGTTTGTGTTTCTTGTTACTGTGTTGGATTGTATTATATTTTTGAAAATTATTCATTTTTACTTTTCAAGCACCATTGGGGTAGGCAAACACACTTATTCATTTACTGTACAGTTAGAGTTCATCAGGTTCATTCTATTATTTATTCTTATTGAAAGACCATCCTCCGTGGCCATCTTTCTATTACCGTGAAGAAACATCCTTAGTCTAACTGACTTCTGAGAAAAGGTTACCATTTTATTTTTCGAAAAGGAAATGTAATTCTTATGAAAGAAATATAGGGATTTTAGTTGTGTTCCGCCCCCCCCCCCCCCTCCGAAAGGAAATTGTTACATGTTGTTGCAAATGGAAAAGGAAATATAATACTAAAAAGATGTAAGCATTGTTTGATTCGTTGAACTCTACGGATCACAAGATATGCTTTGTTGTCAAGTCATATAGTCAAAGTGTAAATCGATATATATCTTATATTATATATAAGTTACGTATGTTTATATATATATATATATATATAGTGTGCAGGTTCGAATAGTTTCGATAGGAATTCGAATCAGAGAGCTCTATGTCAGTTTAAACAGAGCATGAATAAGTTTTGAGGTTGAAATAGACTAGATATACATTCGGGTTGTACACATTATAACTAATTTCGACAAAACTTATATATATGTATATAATCTCGTAGCCCGGGGTTTCGAATCGCGCGACCAGTAGTGAATAGTTATATCTCTATGCTGATTAGTCCCGATTAAAAAGGACGAAACGTATGCGTACATAGATAATAAACAAAAACAATATTATATATATATATATATATATATATGTATAAGTTAAGTATGTTTATATGTATAGGATTCACTCCTAAACTAATTAACCGATCATTATGAATTTCAGAACACAGCTGCTCGGCATAAGGAAACGTATTGTGGGTTGTATTTAGTTTAATAAAGTTTTATGCAAATGGGATAAAAACGGGATAGACGCCCTTCATGAAAATTCATGTACCTACGATTTTTATGAAATTTTAATAGGAATTAGACATCAATTAATAAATATTCCTCAAATTTTCGTTTCTTGGGAGTATTTTAAAGGGTTTTTTAGGAGGCATAATATAGGAACAATCTCTCATTTGAAAATTCAAATATTTCAGATTTGCATTGAATTAGACACCAATTAAGCAAGATTACCTGAATTTTACTTTCTCTTTAAGACTTCTTAAGCCTAAGCCTTTAATTTTAGACATTGTCTAGAATCAAAATCTTGTAATGAATTTTGATAAAAATTAGAATAAGGATTCTTTAAATAAGGTTTAGTATCATTATATTTTGATGTTAATCTTCGTAAGGGGACATAAAAGTGATGGAAAACTGTTTTGTTCAGGAAATTAATTTTACCTGTACTGGAACGTGCATTCTTCTAGTACATTTTGGCTAAGAGCAAAGTGTAGTATTTGTTCCGATGGATACTACATCCTATAGACCAGTATCGTCTTGGTCTTCGGGGCTTGATTTACGCTGGTCTATGGGTTTGTCCTCTGCAGTTCTAGGAGATCCACCCTCCCAGGCTTTGCCTCTCACCCTTTGAGAAGGGGTTAGTTTATTGCTAATCGCCTGAGGCGCCCCTACCGGGAAATACCGATGGGGCTGCCCAGGCATTTTTTGTAAGCCAGAATGCTCAAATTCTCGGACGCTGGCTTTTCAAACTCCACTTTCCGACCTTGTGTCACATCTTACCGCTGTGGGAGGTAGATAAATGAATATATATATATATATATATATATTAGATTTGTAAAAAGAAAAGCTTCTATTAGGAAATATAAAAGAATAAGACGAAAAACGTTTTTAACCGTATATTTATATTCTATTTTTCACAATTAATAAATAAATAAAAGAATTTTAAAAGATACCATTCTAAGGAACCTTTCCACACACCAGAAGCCTATTGTTTTTATAAAAGGATGAATGCGTGATTAGCCTAACGGATGCTGTCTTAGACTACGGAATCGAGTTCGATTCCTGCAGACATATTGTGATCATTGAAACACAAATATTTTGGGGAGTGATGTAAACCTGCTAATGATTAAAACAACTTACATTTTGTTCTTTATTTATTTTTTCTTTTCATATTAACTTCCACTTTCAGTGTATAGGTGATGAGTTAAAATATAAATCAGTAGGTGCATGATAGGCCGAATGGATACTCTCACTGACTATGGAATCGGCTATGTTATCAGATATATAGCACTCAATTATGCATTAATATCATAGGAAAATTAAACCCTCCAGTTTTGGATAAATAGCAATGCATTCAATTACTTGTATACCATCTATCCTTTACAATAGGTATTGTGCTTTAGCATGAAAAGAAAGTTTATATATGCCGTAAAATAGACTAAAAATACATACATACAAACACCGTCCCCTATTTAATTACCTCGCAATGAGGGCAGAGTTAGGCAGATGGTCGGTTTTTAATGTGGGGAAAATCCAACTCCTGAAAAAAGGGGTACTCTGGATTGGGACAACAAATCAGAATTGCTTCAGTCTAGAAGGATTTCTCTCGCCGAAGACAGAAAAAGTTAAGTATAGTATCAGAATAGATACTACACTTTGCTCTTAACCAAAAGACAGGCTCTTCTATTTAAAAAAAATTAAAATTACATTAAAACTATTACATTTTGCACCTACTAAGCACATATGTTTAGTAGTCTATTTTACAAGCATTTATTTATGAAAATGAAACTTTTTTCGTTAACCAAACCTTATAAAAGTGGCATTAAATATCTTCAAAGACAGCCATGAAGATATTCCCATTGAAGTTGATATCTGATGCCTGTAAGCCAGATTTGGTTTTTAGTTATGACTTAAGCAGCTGTAGTTATGTAAAAAAAATGAAGAAAAGAGAATACAAAAAAATGTCTTTTAAAATAACATTCTGATTAATCTTAGTATCAAAACATCTGCTCCTTTCTCTTCTGATCTAAATTCAACTCTGTTTCTTTTCTTTTTTGAAACAACACAAAAAAACGCCTAAAGGCGAATCAAATTGTAATGCTTGTCTGAAACTTTGAGCAGGGTCTTAAGAGAAGGATCAAGTTGTTGATCTCACCATGACGTTTTAAGAAAATGCATTCCTAAAAGCTCACTGACCGTTTCTTTATTCAGATCAATACAAAAGCTGAGATTAATTTTGATCTTGCTGGTTACGGCCGATCAAAAATAATCATGGGTATCGAATGTGACCAAAACGAGTGTGGGGAAAATGTCTTTTGTCATATCTTGAAATTTCCTATCTAGCGGATAAAAATGAGTTAAAGGATCTAAACGTGCATATATTACAAATAGAAACGAGAAAGATTTTCTGAGATTATTTTGACTTTAAAAAATGATTCATCGTAGCCAAACCATATCTATTAATTTGTAGTATTAAGGATTACTATTCTCTTGGATGTTATTCTCACAACGTTTTGGCCGATGTTTTTTTATGGAAATCGCTCCAGACAAGGCATAAAGCCACTTGATGAAAAGAGCTAAAAAGAAAGAAAGATAAGTGACGCAAATGCAGGAGATGCCTACTGACCTTAGTTTTCAAAAGATAAAAGCTATAGATAGGAGAAAAACAGTCAGCAGGAAGGGAGTTCCACAAGCCTGTAGTTCTTGAAAAGAAGCTATTGGAATAAAAAGGTATTAAAACGAAGTATCTGAACAGCGAATCGATGATGACCACTAGATCAACGAGTCAAACGAGCTGCAACAAAGGAAGCAGAGAATAAATCAGACAATTCTGAAGAACACATGCCATAATAGTAGTTATAGAAGAAACTGAGACTAGCAACATCATGTCTGTGAGAGAGAGGGTGCAGAGAAGAAGAAAAGGTAGGACCAATCAAATTACAGATATCAAGAACTCTCAAATTGGACAGAGATTCACCAGCCCAAATATGACAACAGTACTCCATACATGGTCTGATAGTAGATTTGTAGAGATAGAGAATAGCCTCAGGTGTGAGAAAGTGTTTGGAGTGATAGAAACGACTTTACGAGAAGCAGAAAGAGTAATGGATGTAATCTTTGACCTTCTTCAGGAACATCTTGTGGAACTCTGAAATCTTTATGGAATTTCGAACTACGCAGAGATAGATTGCGCTCGATCAGAAAATAAAAAAATTTAGCGCCTTATGAATGAAAAAGAATATTTTTGGTTTAGATCAGCTGTGATAAAAGACTAATAATTCCAAACATTAGAAGTTTTGTAATTTTTATATACAATTCCTATCAAGTTGTATTATTTAGAATACTATTCTTATCTTTGTTGTTATTTTCACAACGTTTCGACCGAAGTAACCTCCGATCTTCTTCTAGATGAATCTTTTTATTACTCAGAAATATTTATCTTGAACTCTGGAATCTTTATAGAATTTCGAACTGAACCCTTTATTTAATCCAAACTCTGGAATCTTTATAGAATTTCGAACTGAACCCTTTATTTAATCCAAACTCTGGAATCTTTATAGAATTTCGAACTGAACCCTTTATTTAATCCAAACTCTGGAATCTTTATAGAATTTCGAACTGAACCCTTTATTTAATCCAAACTCTGGAATCTTTATAGAATTTCGAACTGAACCCTTTATTTAATCCAAACTCTGGAATCTTTATAGAATTTCGAACTGAACCCTTTATTTAATCCAAACTCTGGAATCTTTATAGAATTTCGAACTGAACCCTTTATTTAATCCAAACTCTGGAATCTTTATAGAATTTCGAACTGAACCCTTTATTTAATCCAAACTCTGGAATCTTTATAGAATTTCGAACTGAACCCTTTATTTAATCCAAACTCTGGAATCTTTATAGAATTTCGAACTGAACCCTTTATTTAATCCAAACTCTGGAATCTTTATAGAATTTCGAACTGAACCCTTTATTTAATCCAAACTCTGGAATCTTTATAGAATTTCGAACTGAACCCTTTATTTAATCCAAACTCTGGAATCTTTATAGAATTTCGAACTGAACCCTTTATTTAATCCAAACTCTAGAATCTTTATAGAATTTCGAACTGAACCCTTTATTTAATCCAAACTCTGGAATCTTTATAGAATTTCGAACTGAACCCTTTATTTAATCCATAAGAGTAGATTGTCCTCATTCCGTCAGCCATGACCGGGTAGAAGTAAGTAATTTTTATTTTATTCTTAGTATCGGATGTAGTGAAGGTTTAATCTTCAACCCCTAGAAGAATGTCACTTAAAACTACCAGATTTGATAGAGTCTCCTGGAAAAAAAAATTTCAAATGGATACCAGTGTTTCCGTGTTTGTCCAAGCTTTCTTTCCAGTTGTCTTGGAGATGCCAGGAGAAGTGAAATTCGGGATTGAACAATCCTTGCTTCATTATAAGATCTTAATCATGCAGGCACGTTTTCAGGAGGTATCCATTGTCTCTAGAGACAGAAAGTGGCCAATAATAAGCCTTGCCGTAGTTTTGGATTACTGACAATTCTTCCATTTGTACTTTTCGAGACATTACTCTAATAAAATCAATGGCACCGCATTCGATTTCTACGTATAATAGCCTTATTATGTTTCTAATAATGCAAGACCATTGATTATATTTCCTTTTGCAAGATTTCAAATAATGAACAAAGTGTATTCCATCCAAAGTATATTGTCACTAAGTGAATATAAACAATTTTATTTTATCAATTCCACTTTCCATATTGATGAAAATCATATTAACTTGCAACTCAATCATAGGTATATTACATTATTTACATTATCTCGAGTTGATATACATACATACATATATATATATATATATATATATATATATAAACATACATATATATACACATACATATATATATATATGCATATATATATACATACATATATATATACATATATATATATGGTTATATATTATTAATAGGAGTCACACACACACACGAGACGGTTAGAATCTTAAAAAGATCTCTCGGTTAGTCTCTGAAATAGTATGGTGAATGTCTGGCATCCCGTAGGATGCCCATCCCCAGCAAAAACAAAAAGATAAGAAAATAAAATTTATAAAAATGATCTATACAATTTAATGATTTTTATATGCGTTTATATATATATATACTAGCTCGGCACCTAGCGTTGCTTGCTGATTAGGATGGAGAATAATGTCTAAAGCAGAACAACACTAACAGTTACTTACTGGCCACATTGTGAATTAAGTATTACTTGAAAAAAAGAGTCGACATTTTTACTGTCATAATCGTGAGTTACTCTTAAAAATCAAACATATTTGTTTGAATTTAAATCCAACAGTAACAGTCGATTTGTTATTGTGATCAGCGCAAGTTAAGTATTACATACAAAAATAAAACAACAAATGAATGTGTTCAAAGTTTAATTTTGAAACAGAAATTCCTGCACGAGTTAAATATTACTTAAAAAAAAGTGCGTTCAAAGTCTTTATCTATATATATATATATATATATACGTAATTGTATTCTTAGTATAGCCCAAACTGATGGTTTGAACCGTCCGCAAGGACATGTAGTCTAACAGATATAAGTGCTGAGTAATAATAAGTTCTAAGTGACAGTCTTCTGGAGGTTGAAGGTTCAATCCTCAGTGCGGGTAATACTAAGAATACAATTATGAATTACTTCTACCCTGTCATCGCTGACAGAACGAGAGCAATCTACTCCCGCGTATTAAAATTCCGTACAGATTCTAAAGTTCGACAAGATGCACCTGAAGAAGATCGGAGGTTACATCGGCCAAAACGCTGTGAGAATCGCATCTAAGATGAGAACAGTAGTCTGAATAATCGAAATAATATAAATTATCAATCCTCATCTAAAAAATGCTGATATATCTAATGCTATTGTTTTATTTTCATACATATTAGCAACAGCTTTGTGTATACATTTTTTATGAGAAATCCATTAAACAAATTAGAGGGGAGTAACTGTAAGTGTTTCATATATACAAAAAAAATTGAATATTTGCATCTGGAGAGCGCCTATGTTTACAAGTTTAATTAATAACAAAACTTGCTTCGGATTTTCAGAATGACTTTAACATAACAAGATAATTTAATAAGTTTCGACGAAGTTGAATGTTTAAATTTCTTTATTAGAAAGAAATTTAAACATTCAACTTCGTCGAAACTTATTATTTGAGTTTCTCCATCTTTTTGTTTCTTCCGCTTTCCTGATCCGCTTCCTTCCTGATCCTCTTGTTAATCCTCTGAGATAAGATTAAAAGTGACCCAGTAGAACAGAGATCAGCTTCAATTTTATTCAAGGTGCTGGGATTAATCATAAATTTCCTAATCTGACTTCATAGACAATATTTGCCCAAGCGATTAATGAATAATTCTTATTCCAAGGAGAAATCCAAATTCTCACACACGTTTCTTAACGTAAGGACACTGTCAATAGTGACCATCATTTACGACTGGTCATCTCACATCTATTTCTATCATAAAGTTTAACACTGAATATCTCTGCTTCGGATAGTCTCTTATTTAATTATTACAGATAATGAAAGGTATTGCATCGTATAATCATGAATAAAAATGTTGGTCTCATGCCAACAGAACATAGACTACACTACCCCCTCCAAAATAAGGAGGACGTAATGACTAAGAGGATGGTATCATGACCACAGAACAGATACTACACTTTCCTTCCCATAAAAGGGGGAGGCAAAGCTTAGGAGGATGGTATCATGACGGACGAACATATACTACACTACATTCGAAATGAGGAGGAAATGCCTGGGATGATGGTGTCATGACTAAACTACCCCACAAAGGAGGAGGTAATGCCTGGGAGGAAGGTCTTATGATAACAGAGCAGATACTACATTAGATCCCCACCCCCTAAAAAAGAGGTAATGCTTGGAAAGATTATCTTATGGCAAGAGAACATATACTACACTACCCCCTCCAAAAAAGAAGGAAGTAATACCTAGGAAGATAGTATCATGACGAACGAACATATACTACACTACCCACCTCCCAAAAAGAAAGAGGTAATGCCTGGTAGGATAAACTCATGACAACAGAACAAATATTAAACTACCCCCCCCCCCCCCACTGAATTGAGCATTGAAAGATAGTACATTAGTCTGAAATAGTATAGTAAACTGAATTGAGCATTATTAAAACTAGCAGAAATATGCTCCCTCCGGTCGCATATTTTTGCTAGGCTGCCGCGTCAGGAATGAATGCTCACCCGTAAAACCCAGTCATATTTCTCGGTTAGTTAGACATTGATAATAGAAACAGTTTGTAAATGAAAGCTTTACGGCGTAAAAGGTCAAGCCGAAATCCTAAACACACTTAAGGTCGGAGAAAAGGTGTACTTAAAATAAAACAGTAAAAAAATCAAATACAGCGAACACGATTAGTTATTTAAATGCCCTCGAGGAAAAGTTTACCTAAATTAAATTCATTAGAATGTGTGTTTTTTAAAATAGTAATTTTTAAATCAATTATTATTTTAATTAAACAATTTGATTCCATAAATTTGTTAAAATCAACAATTTAATAATCTAAATACAGCAAACAGTATTTTTCAAATCGGAAGAAAAGGTGTACCTAAAATAAAACATTAAAAAAATCGGTACTCTTTTACTGTAGGACCCGCGCTAACTTTGACCATGATCCTAACTCTAACTCTAAACCCTAACCCCCACTTTGACCCTGACCCTGACCCTATCCCTAACGATGGGGTCAAAGTTAGCGCGATCCTACAGTAAAAATGCACCAAAAAATCAAATACAGTGAACGCAATTAGTTATTTAAATGCTCACGGAAAGAAAGTTTACCTAAATTAAATTCATTATAATGTGCGTGTTTGTGTGTTTTGTTAAATGACCTTTTTTTAATTAAACAATTTGATTCTAAAATCAGTTATATAGTTTTCCAGTACAATGTGTTAATTTTTTTGTTGACAGAAAAGAAAAAAAATCACATCTTTTATTTTAATAAATAAAACACCGAAATAATAAAAACAGGCTTTACAGCGTATAAGGTAAAATGGAAATCATAAACACAGTTAAGGTCGTGAAAAAATGATGATATTGGATGTTTTTCAAATCGGAAAAGAAGGTGTACCTAAAATAAAACTATTAAAAAATCAAATACAGTAAACACGAATAGTTTTTTAAATGCTCTCAAAAAAAAAGTTTACCTAAACTAAATTCATTATAATGTGTGTGTGTGTTTTTTTAAATAGTAATTTTTAAATCAATTATTATTTTAATTAAACAATTTGATTCAATATATTTGTGTTTTAAAACATAATGGCTAATAAACAAATTCAGAACGTTTTAATAAAAAAAATCAGAGGAAAAGTAACACGGTAAATGCCAGCGTTTTGTTTACATTTTAAATAACGCGCCCTTCTTGCGTCCATACTGAATAATCAGAGGGGGGTAACCGATTCAATGGAGTAACGCTGGCTGTTCAATCAGTTTTGCAGTAGGTAGATTAACTGCGTAATTCATTTGATATATATATATATATATATATATATATATATATATATATATATATACAGGGTGGGCAAAAATAAGGGTCCTATTTTTAAAAATTCATAACTTTTTTATTTATTGATTTTTTTTTTTATTTTAGAATAAGTAAAGGACCCCTTCCGAAGCAAGCATGAGCCGTATTAGCCCTAAGGAACGTACCCTCATTTAGAAAACATTATTTTTGCTTAAAAAACTCAAAACAGTGTAAAAAACAATACTTTAGTTTTTGTAAGTTTTAAGAAGTGTTTTTCGGCTAAAATTTATTTTGTTTATTTCAAAAAATCTCGGAAGGGTCAGTCTACACACACATAAAGTTTGGTGAGTTTAACTTTTATTTTGTGGAAGTTATTCAAATTCAAGTTATTCAAATTTAAAGATAGGACCCTTATTTTGGCCCACCCTGTATATAAAGTGGTGAACTAAAAGCGAACTTTTATGAAAGGTAAAACCTATTGTGAAAAGTATACAGCTCAATATACAGGATAGAGCAGATAGATAGGTAGAAGGATGAAAAGGAATTAGAAAAGCAAAAGGCAGATCTTTTTTCAATTCAGTTGCTCAGAGCAAGGTATATTCCGCAAAATATATCGGAATATACCTTGCTCTGAGCAACTGAATTGAAAAAAGATCTGCCTTTTGCTTTTCTAATTCCTTTTCATCCTTCTACATATATATATATATATATATATATATAAAAGAAATAATTATAATTTATAAGTAAGGTTATTAGCGAGCAAAATAGCGTAAATACATGTGGAAATCTGAAGAAAACAATCATGAGTGTATATTTGCGAATACTAATTTATTAGAAGTTTAAAAGAAATTAATTATGTAAATTGAGAAATCCGCATAGTGTTTACGGCGGTTTTTGTAGTAGTATATATAGAAGCTGGCAGACTAAGTAAATAGTAATATTCCTCTGATGGAGTTTCGGCTTCAGACAGACAGACAGATACATAATCTCCATTATTAATAGATATACTAATAGTATAATTCGGCTTCAGACATATAAGCAATACTATAGTTTAGGCTTCAGTCAGATATATACAATGTCTCCATTAGTAATTGATGTTAAGACCGCGTGTTGAGTCTGATAACTGAGGATGAGTTACTGGGGTTTGTAAAATTAATGTTTGTACTATGACTACTTACCTTTACTCATATTCCAATTATTCACCTTTGCTTTGTCTATATTTATATACTAATTAAGTCATCATTACAGTTATTATTATTATTCCTAGTTCTGTAGTCATCGTCCCTTTCGTTTTTATTATTAGTTCCCTTATTATATTCATCTCTATACTTGATCTTCTAAACAGGTTACTATATTCTAACATGTGTCCTGAACTTCCCATGTTTTGCACCCTTTCCCTCCATTGTGTCTAGGTGGGGTAGAGAACAATTGACCTCTCTTTACTATGTCTCTGAAACAGGTCTTCTATGGCATCATATTGGCTCACCCAGAATTCTATGGAAATCAAATCTAGCTATCATCTCGTCTTATGCATAGAGCATACACAATTGATAAATTTTTCTCAGCATTTTCTTCCAGACCTTCCTGAGAAATGACCTACTCACCTTGAAGGAAAGCTTTAAAAAATCGACAAAGAAATGATATTGGTGCTGGTATTGTTCGTTACATTTTCTCCTGAAGGTGCTTCACACGGAAGATTATGTCTGCTGTGTTGCTTCGGTTGACACAAAACCTGGATAAGGAAACGTTTATTGTGGTCATCATTTCTTGAATATTATGTTGGATTATAGTTTATCTGTATCAAAGGTCAACGAAATATCCTCGTAGGTTGCACACACCGATTTAATAGCTATTTTCATTTTTTATGACAAACGCAAAGAATCAAACTTTTCGGTACTGTTCCAGATGACGCGCCGACTTTCCATGACTTTGCGTCGACAACGATCGGGCAGGTGGCGGAAGCGCCTAAGAGTTGCCAAGACGAAAACGCCAACCGTTAATGGAAGGCTTGCAGGTGATAATATAAGACGAATAAATTCAAAGAAAAAATACATAGATAAAAAGATAAAAACCGAACAAACTGTAGGGTGGGGGTGGGGTCAAAATAACCATTTCAATGAAATGTGTGGAAAAAAATTTTTTGGGGGGGGGAGGGATTTTGTCAATGTTTTCTTTTTCATTTGTTTAGCTGTTTTTCTTTTTTTCCTTCTTGCTAACATAAAACAAAGAAAAAAAGAAAAATGGTTTAGGGCTAGGGTTTAGGGGTTAGAGTTAGGGGTTAGGGCTTCCGTTCTTAGCTATAACCAAGCCCTGCATTCAAACTGCCAAGCTCTAACTGGAAAACTGGCAGACGCTCATATAAGACGAATAAATTTTTTAAAAAATACATAGATTAAAACCATTTTTTTTTGTGAAAATAATGTTTTTTTTAGGGAGGGGTAAAATTTTGTCAATGTTTTTATAAGATTATTACGTCAGTGCTCGGGCGCTTCTGCGACATGCTCGATCGTTGTCGACGCTAAGTCGCGGAAATTAGGCATGTCATCTGGAACAGTACCAACTTTTCTCATATAATACCTATAATCGTGCATGTTTAGCCATCTCTCCTGAACCCTAGGCTAGTCTAATAATACTAAACAAGCAGTGACAATGACATATTCATATACTCCCGATGTCATATCTTAGTCTTTTTCACTCATTCGTCTTCATACTGTTTTTATCTTTGTTCCTTCTTCTTCGTAGTATTTTAAAAATAAAGGAACAATTTCACATCAATGACTTGCATCTAATTAATCCTAAACGATAAGTAGAGTGTTTCAAGAGGTTGATATGTCGTAAACAAACAAAAAACACGACCTTTATTTTCTGGAATATAAGAAGTTACCAAATATTTCAGTTGTTAAAAATTATTTTTTTAAAGAACCAGAATTGTACAAGAGAATAAACTCTTTTGTAGAATTTCTCTTTGGAGAAAGCATATTTAAATTTAAAGGAAAAAGTGATCATTATGTTGAGGCAATCGGTATTAAGTTTTGGCTTTAAACTATCCAAAAGGGATTGATATGCTGTAAAAAAGACAAACCGACTAAACTTATTATTTCTGGAAATATAAATTCTAAAAGATTTCAGTCATTGTTTCTTTTTTTCAAAGAATAAATTGGAAAAAAAATCTAATTATCGTTCTTTGAAAAAATATGCCTGCTTATTCCAGAATTCTATAAAATAAGTTTTTACAAGATTTCAATTTAAAGGAAGAAAAGTTATTTTATTTAAGCAAAATATATATACATTCACAACAAGGTTTTTAAAAAAATATATAAACAAGAATCGTAAAGTTCATCTTTTGCCTGAGGCATGAAGATTGATTATTCGGCGAAAACATCACAAACAATATTTTCTGCAAAAAAAAAAAACATAAATCAAATTCCGTCGAGTTAGTTTCAATAAAATTCATCCATTAGTCTGGATTTTATTTTGAGGAGTTCAGTTTTTAGTTAAAATGTATTTGTCTTGTAACTACCAGATCAAATCGATTTCATTTAGTTAATCGTCATAACACTAAAAGATTGCATCCCTCCTTCTCTCTCCTTTTGATTAAGTCCATATTTATTTGCCTCCCTAGATTTCTGATGTGGGGAAAATCCAGCTCCCCCAAAAGGAGCCTTCTGAATTGGGACAAAAATAAAACTTGCCTCTCAGTCTAGAATGGTTTCGCCTTCGCTGACCAAGGAGATAAAAAATGAAGTGTAGTATATGAACAGATACTGCACTTTGCACAATGTTCAAATATAAAAAGAAAACATTCATTTTCATAATATTTTAAATAAGTAAGCTTAAAATTGTCAAGTTGGTACGCCAGAGAAAAAAAGTGTTTTCTTCTTCTTCTTTCATGCGAATCAGATGATTCTGGTGTTGGCATTAGTTTCCGCAGTGTTTTTCTAGTTAGAAATCTTTCTGGAAAGACATCGGGTACTTACGGGAAGGACCACGAGAAGGTTGCCAACATCCTTAAGTAAAAGTGGTACTGTGGAACCGACTGAATTCGAACTTGGAACACCCACATCTTCAGTCCGTGTCGATATCCACTTAACCACCGTCACCTTCCAAAAGTGTTTTGAATCGTATTTAGAATCTGTGACAGCATCCCATAATTTATAAAGGATTATTATTATAAAAAATAATATCATCTTTTTATAATGTATTATTATCGTGCATTTTTCGTTATATGTCAAATATTATTTTTAAAGAACACAAGTGAAAGGCTTGTTTACTGGATAAATATCCGGCAGAATGTATAGATATGAACAAACAGGAATCATGGAAATAATCAAGGAACATACTCTATATAAGAAAAAAGAATTAACAGACTTTTATTTGAGGCCATAGAAGCTCAAAGTGAATAACTGTTCAGGAATCCTAAGCATCATAATTTACATTCATTTTTATTACATCCGGTATCCCAAGGGTTCTTTATGTTTAATTTGATACAAGTCTTATAGTGTTGGAGCCTATATGTGTGTATAATAATAGTTATTCTTAGTAGTAATAGTAGTAGTATGTTTTTACCCCTATGACACATCTGTAACATGCTTATCCCCTGCTCACTAAACATCCCCCCTATCCGGAATTCCAATTGCTAATCATGCTAAATTTGGTGTGATTCTGTCCAATACTTTTGGAGGCTCTAAGGATTTATAATTAAAAACATTTTTTTTTTACTAATGAGTCACCAAGTATTAAGACCAAAAAAACCCTTGACAAATAAGAGTCAATGTGATGGCAGTTGAATGATGATGAATACTATAAGAGGATTGAAAATCTTCACATCCCACTCACTCAAAACAACAACCAAATCCCAAAACAGCCATTCTTCTTTCTTTGTCAGACACATCGCTTATGGAATGTGAGGACTAAAGGATAAAATAGAGGGGAAGTGAGTGTTAGTAGTTATTATTAGTACCAGTTTTATTGGTAGTAGAAGTAGTATAATTTTGATCGCCCATGTTAGAAAAATAGTGTCAACTCGGTCGACTCACCACCTTCTCTAAACATACATTTTTTTCAGGGGAGATAATTCTAATTAGGAAAGAGCATTCATTAGGCAAACACACTTCCGCCTTGTCCTATAAACACACAGTGTTTAGTCGACTGTGTAGATTGTGTGACTGTCAGATTTTGTTGAGACTGGCGCTAAAAGTGTTAATAAGTTCCATGCTGGCACAAAGATCCTGCATGTTTCCCATGTCTCATACTCATAGGCGGAATTGTTTTACCTGCAAACCCAACGACAGGAAGGGTGTAGCCTACTGGGGACCCTGGAATGAGGTATTTCAGAAGCGCTCTGGAGGTTTCTTTAATTTTATTTATTGTCTCATTACTCAAAAGGCTAGCATAAAAAAATTATATAGAGTCACTTCTACAGTAACACCATATTAAAATAAATATTTAAAAAAGCGTACAATGCGTATGTGTTGATCAGGTTCAAACTTAAATTACATCAAACACCCACTCTTTTGAAAATCTGTAGGAGGGAAAATGTGGAAACTCGTATTTCTTATAAAAAAATATTTTATTGAATAAATTTTTGCTTCTGAATTTTCTTTTCTGAAATTTTAAATTTTTTTGTGGTAAAAAAAATAATACATTGTTTTTTTTACAAACATTAGTTTCCTTGTGGTCTCCCACCCCTAGCATATGTTAGCGGAGTGGTAATGAGCCTCCAGTGTTGACACTGCTCATTATCTAATGTTATTATTATAAAAGACTAACGAGTAAACACAGCAAACCTCATACATTAAACTTGAGAATTTGAATGTCTACTAGACACTATCCTTGAGTGTCTAAGGCAGGGACGGGCACCTTTTCAGAGTGAGGGCCAGATGAGACTTTTAGAATAAGATCGCAAGCCGGAGTGAAAAACAAAATCTCAGAATTACTATATTTTGTTTACATAAATAAATTGTACAAAAATTGCATTGAACTCTCTACAAATCTGATATTTTTTCTCAGGAGACTTCTGTATGTGATGTTATAAAAGGCGCTGACGAAGATCCATTTTGGAATCATAAAAAATAATGATGGGGAAAGTAGCAAGTTGATTCAGCATTCGTTTTGACACACCTCACATAAGTTCTATGTTTCGTGCCATTTCCTCGTCTCTCGTTTCCTCTTTGCCTCTCTATTTCTCTTTTCCTATTTTTATCTCAGGCCAAGGATTTGAAATTAATAGTTAAAGAAAAATGAAATATACATGCATCATCGCTCGCTGATATTTATACATGTTCATCCCACTGTAAATCTTAATTGAAACCTACTTTTACGTCTATCTCACAAAATGATATGAGTTTTACTGGGAGGTCCGCGGGGCGGATTACAATAATAAAGCATAGCAGGGTGGCGGGTCAGATGTGGCCCGCCGGCCGGAGGTTGCCTACCCCGGGTCTAAGGTCTCTCTGTACAAGGTTTATCATTAGGATACTTCTCCCTACAAGTAAACCCTGACCAAATATTCAAAATAACATAGTATTCGAAGCCCAAATAAGATCCCCTCGATATGGCTACCCCACACTGGCTTATACGAAGAATGGTGCACCTTCTCCAAGTGATGTTGCCTCCAGTAACAGCATTTAGCTGGATACTCCACCAGACTAGGTAAATTCTTATCCTTGAATCCGGTAAGACAAAGAGACCACAATAAAGATATAGTATAACATAGTTAACTGGTGAGAGGAAAATTAATGTTCTTCACTTCTTTACTAACTCAACGTTTGAGAGGTAAAGGAGAACTTTAATGGAACACTCAGATATTTATGTATCTCATATAGAGGTCAAGAGCTCGGAAGGGGCCCCTTGATTTCTGAGGACTTAAACTAAAGCAAAATGGAAAAAAAGTAAACTTATGTAGTTATTATTTTTTTTTTACTAATGGGTCACCGCTTATCAAGGTGCGATGTGGGGGTCACTCGATGATAAGGGTTACAGAGATTGTCAGTTGGGCGATGATCGACACCACAAAAGGATTGGAAACAATGGGCAAGACGGGCAAAAGATTACTTAAGAGAAATTGATTATCTAAAAGGACTGCTCAACAAGCATTTTTTTGTTTACATTAGATTGAAGATGACCACACTCCTTGGCGTTTTGGCTAGGAGTAAAATGTATCATCTGTTCTGATACTACACTTCATCTCTTCTGTCCTCGGTCAGACTGAGGCAATTTTAATTTAGTCTGAATCCAAAGTGCCCCTTTTTGTGGGGCTGGATTTACTCACATTTAAAACTGACTTTGTGTCTAACTCACCCCGTAGACTGGTATTGTCTTGGCCTTCGGGGCTTCATTTACGCTGGTCTATGGGTCTGTCCTGTGCAGTTCTAGGAGGTCCACCCTCCCCGGCTTTGCCTCCCCTCTTTCGGGAGGAGTAAGTTTATTGCTTACTGCCTGAGGCGCCCCTACCGGGAAATGCTGACGGGGCTGCCCAGGCAATTTTTAATGGCCAGAGTGCTTACTTTCTCGGGCGCTGGCTTTTCAAATCCCACTTTCCGACCTTGTGTCACATACTCCTATTGTGGGTAGATGTTAAATAACGCCCTCGTGGCTTGAAGACGACCATTTTTGCAGTCGGTTGGTAATCAGTCGTAAGTACAAATAAGAAAATAAGTTAAAAGATTTTATGTAAAACTTTTCCGACTACTCAGTCTATTAAAACTATTCTATTTCTCATTTAAATGGGTTCTCCTTTTATGATTTTGGAGACATAACATTTTCTTTCTTTGTCATTTTTTGTTTTCATTTTGCTAATGCTTTTTCTTTTATGGACTATATCCAAATATTCTTTGTCAATATACTTTGGTGAATGCCGTCTGCAGACATTTTTACGACTTGCACTCTTGTTGCACCAATATTTTGCGGCAGATTTTCAATTGTTTTCAAAATGATTTTACCATGGAAGCTTTTCAGATAATTTTCCATTAACAAACAAATGATCTCTCAAATGCAAAATCTATCTCAAAACTAAATGGTTTTATTTAGAGAACTGTAATGGATGAAGAAAATGGGAGTTGAAGGAACAGACGAACACAGCTCTGCAAATAATAACAATATTTTAAAAATAAAAACCTATAAATTAAATTCCATCGAGTTAGTTTCAATTAAATTCATCCATTATACTGAATTTTATTCTGTGGTTAGGTTTAATTTTTAGTTAAAATCTATTTGTTTTGAAACTACCAGATCAAATCAATTTCATTCCGTTAATAGTCATACCCCTAAAAGATTTCATTCATCTCTCTCTCTCTCTCTTTCTCTCTCTCTCTCTCTTTCTTTCTCTCTCTTTCTCCCTCCTCCTCTCTCTCTCCTCTCTCTCTCTCCTTCTCTCTCTCTCTCTCTTAATATATTCAAATATAAAAGGAAACATTAATTCTCAGAAAATGTTAAATAAATAAGATCAAATTGATCAGACAGAGAAAAAAGTATTTTGAATAGAATTAGAATTAGAATCTGTGAAAGCATCCCATAATTTATAGAGGATTATTTATTATCA
>OY744517.1:90134942-90202442 GCA_963556195.1 Sepiola atlantica
TTTATTTTGTACTTATACTGAGACACAGCATGTATTTGTTACAGAGGTTTGTGTGTATTTGTTAAGTTAGTTTATTTATTTTTGCTTAAATTTCTTTCATGATCAAATTTAAACATAAAGTTAATTCACAATTATAAATACATCAAATATTGGATAATAAAAATAAAATCTTCATTTCTTGTGTAGAGAATCATCTCCCTAAAGTCAGTTCTCAGTTCTTGCATTTTTCTATAAACAATCCTCAAGATACAATGATTCATAATTGATATGGGGTTTAAGTCAGCAATTGGCAAGAAATACATTAAAAGTGGATTGACAAACAATTTTCGTCTTTATATATAAATATATAATAGCAATTGCCTAGAAGCAAAACATTTTCTTTCTTTCTCACTTTCTTTCATCTAATTATAAGTTGATTAAAAAAATTCAACTTGAAGAATTATAAATAAACAAATTAATTATATATATATATATATATATATATATATATATATATATATATATTGAGAGAGAGAGAGAGAGAGAGAGTTTTATATATTTAAAAAAATTATTTGTTCATTTTATGACCGTTTTTATCTTCGGGGCACTGAAGAGTTCAGAAATATCAAATGCCCACAACTTAGACTACTAACTGATGAACGGTTTACATGTGGTATTGTGAGCCCATCGGCGAAATTTCCCGTGCGTCCTTGAAACCAAAGATATCAATGGCTGATCGAATTGTTGTATAGTATGATGTAAAATAATAATAAAAGAAATATATATATACATGTGTGTCTATACTACATGTTGTCTTTACCGAGTTATGAAGCCTTTTAATTTGAGTCCCACTAGTAGTATGTTAATAATATCAAATAAGATCTTATTAAAACCATGAAAGGCTAAATGTGCCAGAGGAGGCTAGAAATGTTACTGCTAAAAATAAAATAACTTAGAAGCTAAAAAGCTACTGGATAAAAAGGTATTAAGATTGACATGTAGAACACTTGGCATGCTAAATCTGCCATAGTTTCCTTCAAACTTAAACTACTATTAATAATAATTATTAAAAAAAACTTGTATTGAATACAATTGCATCATAAAAAGCCCTTTAGATTCTCGGTGTCATAAAATTACGAATAATAATACTACTTAAGTAAAGCCTTAAAAACCCTATTCTTAAGCCAGAGAAAGGACATCCTTTGGGTCGTTTTTTTTATAGTATAGAGATAGGAATATAAACTATAAAACATGCAGAAATAGAAATATGATGAATAAAGCAAAATCACTCAAAGATAAAAATAAATTAATAGAAAAAAAAAATTATTCTTCTGAATGCAACATCCGAAAATTAAATGTATTTTATCTTTAAATTTATCAACTTAGAAAATATTCTATTTTGGTCTGCAAAAGACCAGACAAGCAAATCTTTTTTTTTTTTTTTGTAAAAGCACCCAACCAATGATTAAACGATAAATAAAACAAAAGATACTTTGAATTTGAACCGAGAGTAAAAAAGACAACAAAAAAAACAAAGAAAAACATATTTTAAGAAATTTATCAACATTTCAGCCGCCGTTTTAAAATTAATTCCTTTGGTAATTAAAACGAAAATGCTTCCAAATGTAGAAAAAGAACGTTTAATCTTGTACTTTTTTTTGTTGCCTTCGTTGTTGTTTTCAACGAGAAACGCTTATCGCCATAACACAAGAGGCATTTGTTAATTTGGATTTTTACTAGACAAAAATCTTTTAATTTTTGGCTAGAAAGAGACTTTGCTAACTAGTATTTTCTATAGTGACTGATTAATAAGCTACGCTTGACTAATTGCTTTAATTGTTCAGCGTCTGTGACCACAGGAATCAGCCACAATGACTTATAGACATCTTAAGTGTGCAAAAAAATGTAATTGTAAAGGATGAATCTAAAGAAACATAATAAAATAACTTTTTTAATAGCACATCAGGAAATTCCGAGTTATTTGATGCCTAAAGGAATTCGTCAGGCTAGCTATATAAATATATATATATATATATATGATTATTTTTATTTACACAGACATGTACAAAATCTGCGACACTGGCATGTCGATGTTATCGATCAACAGCTGTTATAAACTGAGATCTCATCAGGCAGTTAAAATCCAATCTTAACTTTATTTGTATAAGTTTACATATTTCTATTTATAGAATTCAGTCCTAAATTAATTAACCGATCATTATAAATTTTGAAACGCTAGATGTAAGTGTAAGTAATGTCGGCTATATTTTATTTAGTTTATGCAAAGGGGTAAAAGGGGGTGGGTGAATGCCATTCGTAAAAATTTAAACATCTCTGATTTTTGTGAAATTTTAATAATAGGTATTAAACATCAATCAATAAATATTCTCCAATTTTCAGTTTCTTCAAAGTATTTTAAAGGGATTTTAGGCGACATAATATAGGGAAAACTTCCAATTTGAAAATTCAAATATTTCAGATTTGCATTACATCTTCTTTCGTGTGAGTCAGATGATTCTGGTGTTGGCATTAGTTTCCCCGATGCTGTTCTAGTTAGAAATCTTACGGAAAGGACCACGAGAAGGTTGGCAACATCCCTAAGTGAAAGTGGTACTGTGGAACCGACTGGATTCGAACTTGGAACACCCAGGTCTTCAGTCCGTGTCGTTATCCACTTAACCACCATCATTACATCTGATCCATAGTTATGAGACATGATTTCTTGAATTTCGATTTCTTAAATTTGAGTCATTTTCTAGAATCAAAATCATGTAATGGATTTGAATAAAAATTGGAATAAGGATTCTAGGCATAAGGTTTAGTAGCATTATATGTTTATTTTAGTCTTCATAAGGAGACATAAAAGTGGTACAAAACTGCTCACATATACATATACCAAAATGTATATAGAGATTTTGGATGGATCTAACATAAGATGCTTCTGTCAATCTGTATGTTTAGCAATGACAAAGCTATTTCAATCGTAAGCACGACAGACCAATGGACAGACAGAGGCTTTTATAGGGATGTGAAAGTGCATCTAAAAGACAGAAAATATGACATTGTTGGCCATTTAATAAAAACAATGAACAGAATGGTTATATGCTCAGAGTTAATGCGATGCCAAACTTTCTCTTATAGAAAGATAGGTAAGTCAAAGAAATGGGAATCCAAATTGCGCCAAGAACTGCTTCTTTATTTCCAATCTGCACTGTCTGCTAATGGCCATAAAACAAACTTCACAGAAGTTGCTTATTTTTTTTATTTCCTTATATTTTACTTCTGTTTTCATTTGTCTCTTATAAATCGGTTCTGGAAAATGGAAAGATTGCAAGACGCTAGTAATTATGATGCCTTGTTTGATTTTAATTTCTTCTCTTTTTCGTTTTATTTTCCGACAATATTATCAAAGTTTATTTCTCATGTCCACTCTAATACTGAATCTAAATAAGAGTGACTACTACAATTAGTTACAGGAAACTATGAAGACTAACAAAGAGATGTGAAAGGAGGGGGGGGACAACTTGTGGTCGAGTTTTCTGCTTACCCCTGCCACTATCAACGCTATTACAAGGCAGTTTTAAAAATACTTATTTTCATTATAACTGTTGAAAAGGAGAACTTGGTTTACGCCTTTTCGTTTTGAATTGATTTAAGGTACAGTAAACATAGAATCTGCCTTAATTAAAACAAAATGTGTTGAACACTTATTGAGAACTGGGTGCTTATGCTGATTAGCGGCCATAGAAAAAATTATTTTTATATAAAAACAATAATATATACTTATTAAGCATTATATTCTTACTCACTGTACGAAAAAGTAGAAAAAAATATCCACTAGAACTTTAATTACAAGTATTTTTCCATTCTGCGTATCATAGCAGCGACTCGTTCAGTAAGCCTCCATCGTGTTTTTTAAGAAGATTTCAGTTATCTGCCCTTCAAATCTTCTTTAATAACAAGATGGAGGCTTACTGAACGAGTCGCTGCTATGATACGCAGAATGGAAAAATACTTATAATTAAAGTTCTAGTGGATATTTTTTCTACATTTTCGTACAGTGAGTAAGAATATAATGCTTAATAAGTATATATTATTGTTTTTATATAAAAATATTTTTTTATATGGCCGCTAATCAGCATAAGCACCGAGAACTGTTCATCAAAATATACACAAACTTGCACGCATATATAATTCTTAAATCTACTACTCTAATGTAAATGTTTAATTGTATTATCAGCTCTGTTATATGTTTACTAATTCGTAGCATTGATCACATTACAGGGTTAGGGTTAAAATGCATTTTAACTGGGTTTTTTTTAACCGTAATTTTTCTATTTACATTGAACTTTAAAGAAATATATATATATATATATATATATATATATATATATATATATATATATATATGACAATATAAAATAAAATATACAAAAATAAAAAGGAAATAAATAATAAACAAATAAATATAGAAAGTATGAAAAGTAAACATAATACTAAGAATAAATTAGAACGAAATTAAAGGAAAAATATAAGCTTATATCTATAAATTAAAAAAAAAAAAAATTAGTGTACTTCCGGTATCCTGGTAAAACGGAAGTCACCTACCTCATGGGCATACAAACTATAAAAATAAAATGCAAAAGAAAATAGCAACAACATTCTATAAACTTGCTGCTCTAGTGCCCCCTCGACGTAAATTCACTAGACCAACTCGACAATCAGCTAAGTCCCATCCATTCACTGTGGAGGTCCCCAGATGCCGGAGAGCCTTCTACTCCAATAGCTTCTTTCCTCGTGTTGCTGGTCTCTGGAACTCCATCCCTGCTCCCTGTTTCCCCGACTGTACCGACATGCAGAAATTTAAAACTAATGTAAACAGACATGCACAGCTCCTAATTTAGGATGACCCCCGATACTTACATCCTAACTCTCAGTAGCCCTTATGTCTACAGTGGTGGCCTGCCTTGTTTGGTAAAAACACCCAAAAAACTGTATGTGTCACTATGGCAAAATAACGTGCTACGATGGGATGAGTTGTTATTATGATAGTATCGGGGGAGATGTTTAGTTACTGATTGCAGATAAAAAATACGAAAATTAGAATAGCGATTATGAACCATATATAATAATATAAATAAGTTATTTTAACCAGTACATTAAAAGTATGTATGAAGAAATTGATAGATAGATTAAATAAATAAAAATTAGATTAAATGTTATATCCTTTATGGGGAATAATGTAATTGGATAGATCGGCACCAATGTCAAGGTTATCATCTTAGATCTAATGGAATAATAACTAGCAGTATATTGAATTGATAAAAAGATGTACATCATGATAGTGTAATATAATTTAAAATTAGATAAGGGATATAGAAAAAAATCTGCATATCACATTATCTTAAATTAGAATTGAATACTATTACGACCTTGACAGAGAGGTTTATGAACATAGGAAGCTAAACCTGAAACTTTTAAAATAAATAAACCATCACAGTAGCTGGAAAATGATACATAAAAGTTTATATTTTCTTATGAAATAAAAGATTGTGAATTTAGTATATATAAAATAAAATTAGAATTAAATAAAAAAAAAATTGCATAAATATTGTTTATGAAGTTATACCTGTCAATCAAATAAGATAAAATCTCACTTTATATATATATATATATATATATATATATATATATATATATATATATATATATATATATATGTATATATATATAATGTGTGTGTATATTAAACTTAAAGGAGTCAACATGTTATAAACAATATAACACAGTACAATTGCAATTATACAAATTAAAACAATACATAAATAAAATGTGTTTTTCTTCATTTTTCTGCTTTTCTTATATGACAAGTTTGACTATACAACCCTACTACAGTTATCCAGCGGTTATTGATGGGGAACAAGAACGCTAAGTAATAAGCTAGCCAAGTTAAAATTCCATCCGATATCTGGCATTCACTCACACACTAATAATGTTTAGAAGATATGTACCCAAATTCCTCTCCCTACTATGGAGAACATAGTAGACATTGTGTTTCAGACATGAAATAATATATGAAAGGTTGATATGCCGTTAAATCTACAAATGGGTGGTTGACCTTCTACTGGTTTGTCTAAATTGTTCTTTTCAGAATAAACTTTTTACCTGATCAGATTATTTTAGAAAGATGATAATGAAAAATTCCTCTTTTTCTTTCACTTTTTCCCCGATATCTGAACAAAGAAGATGAAACTTTTATTTGGTATAAATAAAAAGTTCAATTTTTTAAATGGACAGACGTTCGTAGATAATACAAGGCACAGAGTGGAAAACATGGTTTTAAATATGACTTTACTTTGTGGCAACGTTTAACTCGATTGCTGATTGATTTCTTTCTTTTTTGTTCTTGGTCGATAAATCTTACTTAGGCGAAGAGCTGAAGAACAGCTAAAAATATATACGATCATTCACAAATGATGAGATTTTGATTTGCTGAGGTGATTATTTCACTGAAGTAAAAATGGCCTAAGACAGACTTTGGAATCATTTAATCAAAGATATAAAAAAAAATTGAATAGGCAATTTTGATTGGTGTGATCACAAAATAAACTTATTCGCAATTCTTGTTTCTTCTCAATAAATCAGATCTTATACTATTGATAAGAAAACGAAAAACAAAAATTTTGAAAACAAGAAAAAAGATGAATTGGAACTCTTCTAAGACAAGAGGCGGAAAATAAGACTTTCTTTAATGGCAGCTAAATTATTAGTATGAGTTTTTGGACAAATTTGAAAAACATTTGAAAACTCTTTCACATCAATTTATAGTGATTTGTAAGCAATAAATTATGGTGTAGAAAATTACGCAGGTATCTCTTAATGCAAAAACCTTTTTTATGTTGCGGTAATATTTCATACTTAATAGAAAATCGTATATATACAGACAAACATATATCTATCGTATAGTATTCTTTGGCTACAACCACGGTGTATTCGCATTTCGTACGATTAGTCAAGCAGCAAATAATGAAATACGATGGGAGAAGATGAATCCGTTTTTTGTTAAATTTTCAAACCGATTCTTGTCGTTTTTGTTAGTGTATGTGTATTATTATTTGTGTGGATATGTGAGTCTTTGTGATCTTTTATTTTTTAACATAGTTCACCCCAAACAAGGCAGGCCGCCACTGTAGACGTAAGAGGCTACTGAGAAAAAAGAAAAGGGGAGAAGGTTGGGGGGGGTCTACCTAAATTGGAATCTGTGCAGCGAGATGTCTGTTTACATTAGTTTTAAATTTCTGCATGTCAGTACTGTCGGGGAAACAGGGGGCAGGGAGGGACTTCCAGAGGCCAGCAGCACGAGGAAAATAGGTATTTGAGTAGAAGGCTCCCCGGTATCTGGGGACCTCCATAGTGAATGAATGAGATTTAGTTGATTGTCGAGTTAGTCTAGTGAATTTACGTCGAGGGGCCACCAGAGTAGCCAATTCATCTGAGCATAATCCATTGAAGTATTTGTAAAACAAACATAAGGATGCTACATTGCGGCGATGGGACAGGGATTCTTTTGCTGATGTGAGCTTGTGTTGACGTTTTCGATTGCAGACCAAACGAAAAGTTGTAGTGGTGTTGTAGTTAGGACAATTTGTTTATATTGTATACCTTTTTTTGTTTTTTGTCTGTGTTGTGACCTTGAAGAGTCGATAATAAATAAGACAACACGGTGGTATATTTACAAGAGTGTATTTACAGAAGTACAGAATAGTGTGTTACAGAAAGTTTGCGTTTGATACTGTGGCTATGACTGCCGCCATCACTGCCACAACACTTTATTGTACCTCTATATCTAGTGCCTGGAAGAGTCCATCTATTCCCGACATAGGGTAATCAACATCACACCATAACAGTTTGTCTATTTGATTATGTGTTTGAGTAGTGGTGGCTGGTGTGGGGTGGTGGAATTAGGCATTAATCTTTTAATTTAAAAAAATATTTGAATTTTTTTTAGTTTTAATTATATATATATGCATTTATATATGCATTTAAGTTTTAAGTTTTTATGAGTAGAAAAGGATATTTATCATTCATTGATATAACTTGTTTGTGTTAGTTTAGCCTTAGTTTATTTTTTATTTATTCTGTATTATTTTATATATTTTTATCATTGTTAGTATTATTATTTTGTGTGATTGGTGTTGTTGAGTCAGTTTTTTTGTAATTTGTTGTTTTGAATTAGTATTAGCTGTTTTGAATTAGTATTTGTTGTTTTGAATTAGTATTAGTTGTTTTGAATTAGTATTAACTGTTTTGAATTAGTATTAGTTGTTTTGAATTAGTATTAGTTGTTTTGAATTAGTATTAACTGTTTTGAATTAGTATTAGTTGTTTTGAATTAGTATTAACTGTTTTGAATTAGTATTAACTGTTTTGAATTAGTATTAGTTGTTTTGGTTTAGTATTAGTTGTTTTGAATTAGTATTAGTTGTTTTGAATTAGTATTAGTTGTTTTGAATTAGTATTAGCTGTTTTGAATTAGTATTTGTTGTTTTGAATTAGTATTAGTTGTTTTGAATTAGTATTAACTGTTTTGAATTAGTATTAGTTGTTTTGAATTAGTATTAGTTGTTTTGAATTAGTATTAACTGTTTTGAATTAGTATTAGTTGTTTTGAATTAGTATTAGCTGTTTTGAATTAGTATTAGTTGTTTTGAATTAGTATTAACTGTTTTGAATTAGTATTAGTTGATTTACGTTTATATTTGGTTGTTTTGTATTTATATTAAATCTTTTCTAAATAACTCTAGGATAGAGATATTTATTTTAATGTTTTCATTTGGAGATTAGTAGTGTGTTATGTGTTGGATATGTTATCACAGTGACTTATTCGTGTAGACAGCGGATGCATCTTTTTGATAAGCTGTTATAGAGTGGTGCTGATCTTATGGTTTCTCAGCTGATTTTGTGATGTGATCCTGTTTTCATTTAGTTCCCATATACATACTGCTAATGTTATGTTGGAGTATATTTACTGGTTGAATGAGTGTGTGTGTAGTCTTAGTTTGAAAGTTTCTTCTGTTGTTCCTATTTAATGTTTTATTAAGTTATGCGTTTGGGCTGTAACTTTATATATAACGTTTGCATTAGGCAGGATCCTTATAGTAGACAGGAATTTTTGTTTCTACGATTGCCTGTTCGTTTTTGTTTCATGGTAGATATTTGGGTGCTTTAGTTATTTTGTGTTACATTTTTTTAAAAATTATTTGTAGTATTATTGTGTGCAGGAGTAGCTTATTTTCAGGTTATTTTTGTTAAAATTTTTTGAAAGTTTGTTTCGTTTGGGAAACAGTTTGTCTGATTTGCTGATCTTGGTGTTGGTGTCTTTGTTATAAGGTGGATTGAATCAGATTATTACTTTTTACCGTTTTTATATTGGGTTTTGCTGGTGTGTGCACTAGTGGTTGCTTGTATCCATTATCTTTTAATACATGGTTGTAGGGCAGGGGCGGGCAACCTTTTCAAAGTGAGGGCCAGATGAGACTTTTGGAAGGAGATCGCGGGCCAGAGTGAAAAACGAAATCTCAGAATTACTATATTTTTTTACATGAATAAATTGTAAAAAAATTGCATTGAACACTCTAGAAATCTGATATTTTTTCTCAAGAGACTTCTGTATGTGATGTTATAAAAGGCGCCGACGAAAAGCCATTTTGGAATCATAAAAAATAATGACGGGGGAGGTAGCAAGTTGATCCAGCATTCGTTTTGAAACACCTCATGTTTCCTCTTTGCCTTTCTCTTTCTCTTTTTCTATTTTTATCTCTTAATAGTTTAAGGAAAATGAAATATACATGCATCATCGCTCGCTGATATTCATACATTTTTATCCCACTGTAAATCTTAATTGAAACCTACTTTTACGTCTATGTCACAAAATGATATGAGTTTTACTGGGAGGTCCGCGGGCCGGATTGCAATAATAAACCATAGCAGGGTGGCAGGCCGGACGCTAAGCCTTTGCGGGCCGAATGTGGCCCGCGGGCCGGAGGTTGGCCGCCTATGTTGTAGGGTGTTCTTCTGCTGTTGCAAATGCTAATATTAGATCTTACAACGATTCTACCTTCAGAAAAAAAGTTATATACAAAGCTAGAATCCAAACGCAAAACTCAATAAAATACTAATCAGGAAATACAAGCTTCTGTTCAGAATTCCTGGAGAGTTATCAACTATAACAAAAAGCACCTGAAGAAGGCCAGAAAGTAGAACAGTCGAAACGTTTTGAGCATAACAACTAAATATTAGGACAACGGTCTGAAACACATAAAAAACAACAATACATCCATCTCAGAAACATCGTCAAAGATCTTTGTAAAAATGAGAATTCTTCACTTCATTGATCTATTGATCCAAATCAATAGTGGCCTGAATGCAATTGGCTCCAATATGTCAAAGGTTAGGGCAAATCTATTCATTCTTAAAATAACACTGTTATCTTCATCTGTATGTAGTTTTTTCCTTCATGAAGAAAGCTCTTTGAAGTCATTTTCACTGGAATCATTGTATCTCTGATTCGCAAAGACGAATACAGCTGAAACTGAATTTTTCTGGGAGATCACAATTACTGGAACAATTCCATCGATTAGTGAATCAAGGTTAGTTATTGGTCAACCACTCAGCGACAATGATACTTCATTAGCGACTAATCCGTGACAATGATACATCATTAAAATTAAAGCATTGCTTCTGGTCATCTTGGATATCCTCTTACTATAGGATCAGGAAAACTGCTGTTCGGGATTGCGCAACTTTGCTTCATTCCTCATGATACTGGGACTAGTTCTGAGGTATCTATTGACTGTCAAAATATAATCCAAATTAACTTGGGTGATTCTTCTATGCTTTATGCATAAGTAATACATAAAGGAAAAATGCATTTGTAAATTATTATTACACGTGAGGTTGTAAGACGAGCGACTCTCTTTCGGGTGGCTATTTTTAGCTGGCAGTATTGATAAAAACTCTCTTATGCTCGGAGTAAAACAGATGTTGGATATTGGATATCAGTTCCAGCGTAACATCTGCAGGGACACAGGATATGAGTTCAAATCTCTGCAGAGGAATGATACGTGCTGCTTGCTTTATCGTTGTTTAATGTAAAATGACCCGAGAATCGCATTAAAAAGTAAACATTATTAGATGAAAGACATGAAGCCCAAGGCCAATGATGTTAATGGAAAGAGAGAAAACATATGTGCCTTTACTACAAAGAGGAAGAAAAGAATTCGAAAATAGAGTTTGAAACTAAACAGATATCACATTTATTTTATTATTTTTGCATCAGACTTTAATTCTACTTTTAGAGTTTTGTGGATAACATGGGTTTTTTGTACCCATGTTTTGCAGGGGTTTTTACTTGCTAATCTGGGACATTCAGATAACTTAAATTGTTCAAGGCAGTATTACCAGAACAAAGTATACTGTTCAAATAATCTACCTTAATTACTTTAGACGGTATTACCAGAACGAGGTGTAATGTTCTAATTATCAAGGGAGATAATTAGAATATTACACCTTATTCTGGTAATGCTGTCTTAAACTCACTTAAGACAGTAGTATTACCATAACAAGGTGTAATATTCTAATTATCAAAGGAGGCAATTAGAATATTACAACTTGTTCTGGTAATACTGTCTTAAACTCACTTAAGACAGTAGTATTACCAGAACAAGGTGTAATGTTCTAATTATCTCCCTTGATCAGCTCAAGGCAGTATTTTGTTTTTAATTTCTTTATTTCATGGAAGTCGCTCCAGACAAGGCATGAAACCACAATGTAAGGAGCTAATCATGAGAATAAAAAGGAAGAGAAATGTAAAATCACTTCAAGACAAACCAAGCCTGAAAGATATCTCACTACTAGCGTTCAATCCACTGGACTCCAAACAGGCTAGCCAAAGAGTAATCCGTTGAAGAGCCCAATAGGGAAGGAAGATGTTACAAGGCTGGCTGACAAAAACGTCTACCCTTAACTAGAACAAGATGTAAAGTTCTAATTATCTCTCTTGATCACTAACCTTCTATAAAAGGAGATAATTAATGCAGTAAGGCAATGATGTTTGGAAATTCAAGATGGCTACTAAATATTAGACGAAACCAAAGTATCTATAAAAGATGCATTAATATATTTATAAGTAGATTTAAAACAGTTGAGTCTAAAGTCATCTAAGAATGAGAGGCCAAAATCAATAGAGGACCGGGAAATTTCAAATGGTAACCAGAGTGGTAATAACTATCAGGGTCATACATCGTGTAGTATTGGGACGATTAATCGGAAGCGGAAAAATCAGAATTTTTGGGATCTCGGAATCGGAAAAATTTGTGCCTATTTTCCGATGCCAAAAACGATTCTTTTAATTGTATTTTTTTGTTTGCTTTTGTTTAAAACTTAATTTTCCATTGCTGGTACTAATTATAAAACAATGAATATTTATTGATTTAAAACTACCGCTAAAAAATTATAGATTATGTATATTTTTAATGTTTGCGAAAATATATGCACATATTACATGGATTTTTTACAGTAATCCGAAAATTTAAAAAAAAAATGACAACAACTCTTCAGCTAAAATTTTTAGAGATTTTAAAAGAATCGAAATCGGTAATTTAGAACAGAATCGGTAAATGTACTGGAATCGGGAAAAATTTTTTTAATCATCCCATCACTAATCTAGAGGTTAAACAGAATCTATCCTGGGTATTACATGAAACTGCATCTGATTGTATATAGGGCATGAATAACTATTTAAAGTTATTTACAGCATGCCGGGATCAAAGTGTAGTATCTGTTCCGATGGATACTGCACCCCATAGACTGGTATTCTCTTGGCCTTTGGGGCTTGATTTACGCCGGTCTATGGGTTTGTCCGGTGCAGTTCTAGGAGGTCCACCCTCCCAGGCTTTGCCTCTTCTCTTTGGGGACGAGTAAGTTTATTGCTTACTGCCTGAGGCGCCCCTACTGGGGAATGCCGACAGGGCTGCCCAGGCAATTTTTAAATAGCCGGAGTGCTCACCTTCTCGGGCGCTGGCTTTTCAAATCCCACTTTCCCGACCTTGTGTCACATCTTACCTTGTGGGGGGGAAGATAAATAAAATTAAGAAGTTCAAGTATGAAGACTTTAACCAAACATGATCTGATACAGAATCAACCCCTTGCTCTACAAATACGAGTTAACTTGTTTTCATCCAATTTGTTTTGTTTATTTTTTGCTTTTTCACTCTCAATCATATCATCATCGTATTTGGTTTAACGGCCGTTTCAGATGCTGATAGTTTTTAGATGCCTTTTAGAAATTGACCTTCAAACTAACCTATCTCTAGTCTCTCAAATCCATCCTTATGTTCTCCCATGATTCCGTTGGCCTTCTCGTGTTAACCTGCATCTTCTACATCTACTAACACAAGAACTCTCATCCAGTCTTTAAACGTGACCGTACCATCAAAGTCTCGTGTTCTGCACATATCTCCCTATATTGTTCACTGGTGATACCAGATCAGGCTGCCCTGTGGCTCCCTGAGACGAAATTCACCTACATTGACGTTTTTTTTTTTTTTTTTTTTTTTTTTGTAAAACTTAATTGTGTTCTACAAAACCAAAAACAAAAACAACAGCCCCTCTCCCTTTCTCCCTCCCCTTTTTTATTTTATTTTTAGAACTTGAAGCATAAATCTTTTACTATAATGACCGGATTCGGCATTAAGTGGCCCGGAAGGGGTTGATGTGCCGTAGAGCAAGACTACCAAACCAAAAACGATGATTAAACATTTGAAGATATAAAGAACTTGAAGCATAAAAACTTTTACTATAATGACCAGATTCGGCATTAAATAACCCAAAAAGGGTTGATATGCCGTAAAACAAAACTACCAAACCAAAAACGATGATTAAACATTTGAAGATATAAAGAACTTGAAGCATAAAAACTTTTACTATAATGACCAGATTCGGCATTAAATAACCCAAAAAGGGTTGATATGCCGTAAAACAAAACTACCAAACCAAACCTATATTGTTCAGATTTAAGCTTCCTCTGAGGTCATCATATCTAAGCCTGTCTTTAAGACTTGCCTTACATAACCATCGTATGATTCTCATATCATTTCACTCCATGCAATGTGTAACCTCAACCATCAATGGCTAGATTTCACTTCCATACATCATCCCAATGCGCACACATGTCTGATACTCTTTCCTTAATCGACAGTGGTAATGTTCTAAAGAGTTGGGCAAGTAAACTCGTCTAAAACATATAATTTCAGAAACAGCAGCAAAAGAGTTTATTCATCAATTCTCAGTATTTCTGGGCCCTTCTCAACTAGAAACGAGTATACTTTCTGACTCATACATTTGATAGTAGTATCTTTTCTGCCTCAAAGCTTTTAGACACACATTGCCATTCATTTTTTTTTTTTTTTTTAATTTATCTGGAAATTAAACGTTTTCTCCTTTCTCTAAAAAAAATCACTTTTATAGAAATATACTGGCTCCCAACTTAGTGATATCCTATTTTCCCTGATATACCTAAGATTCTATGAAAAACTTAAATCACATGAATTTTGGATGCCGGTGTAGGCAATTCCACAACCTTATCTTTGAGATCTATTTTTAAATGTGATCACAATAGATCACAAGAGATTGTGGTGGAGGGGATAGGAAAGTTAGTTTTCAATTATAAGTTTGAGCGAGAAATGTCAATTTGATAGAAATTTAATTATAAAAACTTAAGTAATCATTCTGACGATTATAGATTATTCTCAAACTTAATATTTTATAGATTGTCGATTTGTCAGCTTTTCACACGGCTTATCTTGCTCCCAATTCATTTCCATGGCCAGATTTCAATTAGAAATCAAATTTATACTGGGTTGGTGTCTCTCAGGGCTCCCAAGACAATTCACAATCAGACAATACCCGAGATTTACTTATATACCAACTTAATTCTACATAGGGAATATATAATAATACAATACTTCAGACCTTCTTATAATAATACAATACTTCAGACCTTCTTATCATAATACAATACTTCAGACCTTCTTATCATAATACAATACTTCAGACCTTCTTATAATAATACAATACTTCAGACCTTATCATAATAAAATACTTCAGACCTTCTTATAATAATACAATACTTCAGACCTTCTTATAATAATACAATACTTCAGACCTTCTTATAATAATACAATACTTCAGACCATCTTATAATGATACAATACTTCAGACCTTCTTATCATAATACAATACTTCAGACCTTCTTATCATAATACAATACTTCAGACCTTCTTATAATAATACAATACTTCAGACCTTCTTATAATAATACAATACTTCAGACCTTCTTATAATAATACAATACTTCAGACCTTCTTATAATAATACAATACTTCAGACCTTCTTATAATAATACAATACTTCAGACCTTCTTATAATAATACAATACTTCAGACCTTCTTATAATAATACAATACTTCAGACCTTCTTATAATAATACAATACTTCAGACCTTCTTATAATAATACAATACTTAAGAACTTCTTATAATAATACAATACTTCAGACCATCTTATAATGATACAATACTTCAGACCATCTTATAATGATACAATACTTTAGACCTTCTTATAATGATACAATACTTCAGACCTTCTTATAATGATACAATACTTCAGACCTTCTTATAATGATACAATACTTCAGACCATCTTATAATGATACAATACTTCAGACCTTCTTATAATGATACAATACTTCAGACCTTCTTATAATAATACAATACTTCAGACCTTCTTATGTAGCTATTTAATAAAACTTAGGCAATACTAAGTCATACAATAGACCATCTTATATATTCAGTACTTGGATACAGCTCGTATTTATTGATATAAAGTTACGTATGTGTATATAATTATATATTTGTATGTACAGGAGTCACTTACAAACTAATTAACGGATCATTACGAATTTTAGAACACAGCTGCAAGGCGTAAAGGGTCGTAGTGTGGTTTATATTTAGTTTAATTTAGTTTTATGAAAACGGGGGCGAGGCACGTAGTTAAAATTCACATACCTTCTATTAAAAAAAATTTTACAATATGTATTAGATATCAATTAATAAATATTCCCATAATATTAGTTTTGTTTTTAGTATTTAAAACGGTTTTTAAGATCATAATATGAGCGCCATCTCCCATACGAAAATTCAAATATTTGAGATTTGCATTTTATTTGTTTCACAGATATTATACACCAATTAAGCAAGATTCCCTGAATTTCAATTACTTCTCAAGACTTCTTAAGCTTACGCCTTAAATTTTAGACATTTTCTAGAATCAAATCATATAATGAATTTTGTTGGAATAAGGATTCAAGACAGAAGGTTTAGTATCATTATATCTTGATTTTAATCTTTGTAAGTGGACATAAAAGTTGGGCAAAACTGTTTTATTTTAAATTAATTTTACCCCTCCTAGGGGCGGGTATTAATCTAGTAATTTATAAATATATAAAACACCAAAACATACAAAGACATGAAACCCCAAAATAGGGTGTTCAAATCAAATTTGGCACTTTTTGGAAAGTAAAAAAAAAAAGTCATATCTTGACCAATAATTATGTATTTGCAAACTTCAAAGTGCTTCTCTTAGATGAATTGCTGAATACAGCTTACCAGGGCCTGAAACTGGAGCAAGCAGCCTTCACGTTGTCCTTCAAGGGATGCCTGAACACCAATTTGATCCTGGCAAACAGCTCGTCCTTTGTGGTGCAGGCGGTATGATTGAAGTAGTTCTCAATTGTGTCGCACACATAATAGTCCATGGGTTGCAATCAGGTGAGTTGGAGGACATGGTGTTGGGACTGGTGAAGCTGCTAAAATTCTCACAGCACCTCTTTTAGGTTTTCCCAAAGGTGTGACATGGAGATGAATCCTGTTGCCACACATATGCTCGCAGCTATCTTCTCCACTCAGTGATTGACAACAATTGAAAGCAACTCAATATAACCATCTGAATTGAGTCCCTTTTCGAAGATGTAGAACGATTTGATGTGGTCTTCACTGGAAATACAAACAAAGATCATCACAGTTTGAAGGAATTTGGTCTTTCTGACACGTGGGACTTCTTGCAGACTCTAAACACGCCACGCGTGCAATTAATCCTGTGAAGAATAACTGCATTCATGACTCAAATAGTTAAAGAGTTCCTCGGATTTCATAAGGCGATTCTCTTATGCGTTAGCAGTGAATCTTGCATGTAGCAAAAATCCTCATTTAGGACTTTCTTCATAGTCGCCAATCTGATGCCTATCTCTTTCAGTAAGGTTCACATTGACATGTCTGAATCTTACCGCGTCGTTTTTTTGCAGTTTCTCAACGAATTTCGTAGTGTGGACACAGTCAGAACGCCTGCTATGATCCTTCCTGCTAGCCACTGATTCCACATCTCCGTTACAATTCTCCAAATTATATCTCATGGTCTTCAAGGTATTTAAGGAGCACTGAGCTGCAGCTAAGATTTATGAAGTTTTCAATCCGGTGAAAATCATCAATTTCTTCCAATATTCTGGTTCTTTCCAGACATCGATGATCTCCACCTCTCAAACCCATTAATAGTACACGGAACCAGCTACCTGTTGCACTTTACTACTATTAAATACTTTAAATGATTCTGAAATTATCGACTTTCTCTCAACACTGTAGGGATGTTGAAATGCCGGGAAACTAACCAACCATTCTTATGATATCAATTACCATTTTCAAACTTTAATTATATTCCTGAAAATATATGCTTCTTCATATTATCTGTTATTGTTGTTCTTATAGATTATTTAATTGATAGCATATTCGTATGAGTCAGCATGACCAGCTTGATCCTGTTGTTGGCATTCTTGCAGGAGGGACCACGTGAAGGTTGCCAACATCCCTAAGTGAAAGCCGTACTATGGAACCGACTGGATTCGAACTTGGCACGCCCAGGTCGTCAGTCTATGTGGTTATCCATTTAACCACTGTCATCTTCTAATGGATTGATGTTAAATAATCAAGTTTATTTGCTAGAAATACATGTTTTTAAAATGGCTAAAAGAATATAATTATAACTGATCACCCAGAATAGTACATCAACTAGTATCTATCTCTCTCTCTCTCTCTCTCTCTCTCTCTCTCTCTATATATATATATATATATATATATATATATATATATATATATATAATGAGAAAGGAAGGATGATGGTAATCCGACGTAATGGGAAATGAAAAAGGAAAAACCAAAAGAGGATGTTTTTATATATTCATCAACGTTTCGTCTTTATTTATAAGACTTCCTAAGGATGATAATTTTAAGAAAAATGTCATGCAAGTACATGAAAATATTGGGTTGACATGATGGGTTTATGAGAAGAAGTAGTAGCCACTGCTGGGGGTGCAGGACCGAGGTCCGGGCTTAGTGAAGTCAGCAGCATGAAATGAAATAAATATGGATGGTTAAGCCCGGACCTCGGTTCTACTGCTCCCAGCAGTGGCTACTACTTCTTCTCATCAACCCATCATGTCAACCCAATATTTTCACGTACTTGCATGACATTTTTCTTAAAATTATCATCCTTAGGAAGTCTTATAAATAAAGACCAAACGTTGATGAATATATAAAAAAACATCTTTTTGGGGTTTTTCCTTTTTCATTTCCCACATATATATATAAATATATATAAGTATAGTTGTCCGTATTTTTGTCTGTATCTCGTCATCAATATTTCAGAGCAAAATAAAGAGCAGATTTGGAATCAGCACACTCGCGTGGATGTTTTATTTAGTGTTAAAATTACTGTAATTATAATCTATGCTATATTAGTAGTGTTTCTGTCTGGCTCTCTATCCGGGAATTGAACAATAAACAAAACACTAAGTCAAACACAACTTTTCTCAAGTAAAATATTACGAGAAATATAACTGTGATATTAATTTTACATTAGTTTTTTTTTTTACAATAATATTGTTGGGTTTTCATTCGTGTCGGACATCCATAAACAGCAAAGATGATGTTGTACTTTAATTTTATTTATAACAAAGTCCTAAAACAAGATTAAACATAACATTTCTATGGTAAGTTTTTTTTAGAGAAATCTAATTATGATAATTCTTAATCAAGCGGAGCATTTGATTTTCGGGAATTTTTAATAAGATCTACCATAAAAATAATTTAGTGTTTTAGAATAATGTAAAAAAATTGTTTTTTATTTGTTGTAATTATTAAAAATAACAAATGTGTACACTATATTTTGCCTGTATCTTCTAATATAGAAGGACTACTTTAATTCCTGGGCAATGCCGGATACCCCTGCTAGTATAATCTGAGTATTCTTCAAACTTTTCCTTCGTGCTATGAATTGTCTGTTGTTTTCATTTTGGATTTTTATTTTCCATAACTTGACTTTTATGAATCTCGAATCACAGCAACCAAATTATGCTAAAATATGGTAAATAAAGGACACTGGAGATCAGAGTGATGTCTCTTTCTTCTTCCCCAAAAGAAGAAGAAAAAAAGAAATTAAATTTCACTAAATCTATTTACATTACCATTATGAGTTCCAACATGAAAATGGATTTCTGCCATCATTCGAGAAACCAAAAAAAACGAAATAAGTAAACAGTAAATATAAGAAATGTTTGCTTTCGAAGGAAAGACCGAAATAATAATCACAAATATACGTCTTTATTGATTTGACATTAAGCTTTGTCTTTCAATTTAGTGGAACAAAAGTCAATCAAAGAAAGTCTATAGAAATTCAATTATCTACATTTACTATCTATCTACTTAAAATACTTCCACGTTAAACAAACAGACACATCTCACTCTGTCTCTGTCTCTGTCTCTCTCTCTCTCTCTCTCAGATTTTAATGTGAGATGATATATAATTATTTCTACAATCAGAAAACGCAGCAGCTACAGCAAACCATGAAAGCCACAGACCGGAAGTTCCGGACTTGAATTTGTGCCTCTTTTGGGCTCACCAGTAGAACTCAGGATTCGAAACCCGAGCACTCTGACTCTGGCCCTTGAGCCACCACACCACATAAAAGAAAGTCTATTGACTAACAAAAGCAGCCAGACCTTTGTTTGAGAGGAGTCCAGCCATTGACCAATGAAAATATAAGCCAGTGAAGGAGTAATAACAATGGTTAGCTATCTAGAATAAACACTACTTACATATAAAATCAATCACTAACAAAAAATCTGAGCATTTAGACTGAGGACTTTCTGCGGAATGAAACATGGACACCTCCGTGTAGCTTACTTGCCATAGATATATTTTCATACTACTATATATGTGTGTTTATGTTACTTATATATATATATATATATATATATATATATATATATATATATATATGAAATTAAAAATGGAACAGTAGAAGACCCATAACTCAACGTTCTGCCCGATATGATGTGGGCTTTTTCAAGAGCGGATGAAAAGTGTGCTAAAAATGATTAAAAAAAAAAGAAGATATATATATATATATATATATATATTTATATAAATATATATATATATATGTATGCATAATTATATGCTGACAGTTTGCACACTTATTTCTGACACTTTACATATTTGCATATATTTCCCTCCATTCAAACCCTACCACTATATATATTCCCCAATTAAATGACTCCTCATCTTTTATCATTTTTAGCACACTTTTCATCCGCTCTTAAAAAAGCCCACATCACATCGGACGAAACGTTGAGCTTATGGGTCTTCCACTGTTCCATTTTTAATTTCATCCCGTCGGATTGTTTTATCCTTTTATATATATATATATATATATATATATATATATGTTATGCATTAAGTTGCATTTTTTATTGATGCTATCGTTTGCACAAATAATATTATTAATTTGTGATTATTTAGTCCACGGGCATAAAGATAAGCAAAGAATACCACAAAGTAAAAATGAGACTCGTACATTTGTGGTATTCTTTGCTTATTTTCAACCTTGTGGACGAAATAATCACCCGATTGTTTATATTATCCACGCACGCAATAGCATTAACAAAAAACAGCTTAATGCCTAGCATATTTTATAGTGTCGGAAATAAATTTCCAATATTAAAAACATATTAATATGTATATAGACTATGGTAGACTAGACTTTCAAGCCTTGTTAGAACATATGGTTTAAAAGAAGGGAAACTCCGAAATAATACATGTCTTTATCTGCTTATTCTTTTCAGTCATTTTGGACTTCTTGCTGCAGCTATGTTAGTTTAGGAGAAAATGAAGTTAGTGATTGCGCAATTTTTGCTTCACTATAAATATTTTGTCACACACACCTTTTCAGGTTGTATCGAAGACAGAACGATCCCTTAATATATATATATATATATATATATATATATATATATATATATATTAAAAATTAAGAGCGTAATATTCATTTATTTTGGTACAGAAAAATTAGTACAACATTCGTAAACAGATGACAACAGAAGCTGAAGAGAGCCGGATGGCTAAGTCCTTCTGTGCTTCAAACCGACGGTACGAATGTTGTACTAATTTTTCTGTACCAAAATAAATATATATATATATATATATATAGTGTGTAGATTTCAATTTTGTGTTGAGAATCTGAATAACAGAGCTCAATGTAATTTAAACAGAGCAAAACAGAATTATAAAAAGAAAAAACTATACACATATTAAGGTTGTACACATTATAACTTATTTCGACCCCTTAATTAGGTCTCCTAATATATATATATATATATATATATATATATATATATATATATATATATTTAGTGTCTTTTAATATTAGTTTTGATTATTCACTTACATCAGGATGCAACTAGAATTATTTTATTTGCTTTGAATAAAAAGGATCAATAATTAAAATGAAGAGAACAATTTTGATATTAACTGTTGTTTTTTTGTTTGTTTAATTTTATGGGAAATAATTCACTGAAGAAGCCGCTTGAATTTATTATCAAAGAAAAAAATGTGTGTTTTGAAAATGGGCAGAAACAATTTTATGAATAAATATGTTTTTTTAAAAACAAATTCGCAACATTCATTTAATTACATACGTTTTTCATCTTTCTACACAACTGGCTTTTGTATAATATGAATCTACATCCTAATATAAGTTACCATCTGAGCCGAGCCATTTACGTTATTAAATTTATATGTGTTTATATTTAGTTTTATGAATTTGTACCTTTTATGTCAATTATGTTCGTAACAAATGCAACATTGGTTCCAATAAACCGGGTTTTTATTTCCTGTCCCCACCCAGACTAAACTCTAACCTTGCCTTTTCACAGCAAATAACCTTTTTAAAAGGGGGAAAATCTGCGAGTCTCTGCATCAGCAGCACCGATGCTTGTTTATCCATAAATCAAAGTGTTACGATAATATCTGCTTCCCTCATTCGTTACAAATGTTTGTCATTTACCTGTCGTGTGTGTGGGGGGTCTCTGGGCGGGTGGCGTCCATGGAGTGTTGGTAAACACTCATGCGTGAGCTTCGTTTTTCATTAAAAACAAGCTGACAAATTAGCCTTATGACACGGGGATTAAGTGTGGTTAGATTTCAAGAGCACCCAGGGGAGCGGGAAAATCAGGATAGAAAAGGGTAGAGAGTAGATTGGGTTAGGGTTGATTGTCAGGTTCTGAGAGTGGAAGGGTTGGTAGAATAAAGAGAAGAGAGCAAGTAGTTTTAGAGAGAGAGAGAGAGAGAGATGTGAAGAAAAGATAATAAAGTTGTTGCTTGATGAAGCTAGCATGGTAACAGCAAATACAAGTCAATGCAAAATAGTCGTAGCAGACATGAGTTCAGGAATAAGAGTAAGGTAAAGCAAGTTAATTTAGAAAATATAGCCTTTGGAATAAATACATTAAAAACATTGCCAGGGCTGCTGCAAAGAAGGTGGTCTCCCTCTACCATGCCAGTAAACTTCTCACACCTGACATTATCCTATATCTCTACAAAGCCACCATCCGCCCATGCATGGAGTATTGTTGCCACATCTGGGCTGGTGCATCATCCGCTAGTCTCTCCCACTTAGACAAGGTCAAAAAAAGAGTCGCTAACTTAATAGGTCCCTCACTAGGCAAGCTCCAACCCCTGTCCCATCGCCGCAATGTTGCTTCCTTGTGCCTGTTTTACAAGTACTTCAATGGATTGTGCTCTGATGAGCTTGCTGCTCTGGTGCCCCCACGACGTAGATTCACTAGACCAACCCAACAATCTGCCAAATCCCATCCATTCATTGTGGAGGTCCCCAGATGCCGAAGAGCTTTCTACTCCAAAAGCTTCTTTTCTTGTGCTGCTGGACTCTGGAACTCCCTCCCTGCTTTCCTGACGTTAATGACATGCCGAAATTTAAAACTAATGTAAACAGACATCTCGCTGCGCAGCTCCCAAAATAGGTTGACGCCCCCCCCCCAAAAAAAACCTTCACCCTTTTTTCTCAGTAGCCCCTTACGTCTACAGTGGCGGCCTGCCTTGTTTGGGGTGAACTATGTTAGAAAATTTTTTTAAAAAATGTCTGTCTGTATACAAGACTCCTTTTGGCTCAGAGTAAAGTGTAATATTTGCTGATAGTACACTTCATCTTTTCTGTCCTTGGGCAGTGAAAAAGAAATCCTTCTAGATTGAGGAAATTTTTGTCACAATCCAGAGTGCCCCTTTTTTTGGGGGGGGGGGTCGGGATTGAATTTTCTCCATATTCATAACCAAACTTGTGTATAACTCTATCCTTGTGGGAGGGGGAGAGGCGAGTAAATAGGGACTGTATTTCAGAACGAGTTGTCATAGTGTGTGCGTGCATGAATCTCTCGATTTCAAAAGGTGATCGTCATGGTCTGCGTTCCAAAAAAGTGTCTGTAGAGTGTAGAAATAGAGAGACAGAAAAAGGAAGTTGAAAAAGAATGTGAAGAAAATAAAAAGAACAAGAAACGATAAGATGACCTGTGTGTGTGTGTGTGTGCACGTGCATACCTATATTTCAGAAAAATATCGTCTTTGTCTCTCTCTCTCTCTCTCTCTCTCCCCTTGCCCCTCTTTAAAATGTGAGGATGAAAAAAAATGCTTTCTAATCTGACCTGTGTGTGTGTATGTGTGTACCTATATTTCAGAAAGGTATAGTCTTTGTCTCTCTCTCTTTCACCTTGCCCCTCTCTCTCTCCCTCTCTCCCCTCTTTCAAATGTGAGAATGAGGAAAATGGTTTCCCTTCACTCATCTTGCTACCTGGTCAATGAATTTCCTGACAAGTCTCTTGCTAGAACAGACCGTCTCTAATACTGCTCTTAGCCTTTCTCTTCTCTCACTTTTCATCCTAAAAGAAAGGGAAGGTCAGGTATGTGTGGGGGGGGGGTGTAAAGAGGGGTTGGGTGGTGGCCAATCGCCGCATGATTTGTACCTCTCGTTTCCGTGGCAGTCATTGACTGCTCGACAACGTTATTGTTTCCTGATGCGTTTCACCGAGTCGCCATAGACAAGCCAGCCGTCTCGTAAGCATAGATCTTATCAAGCAATCATGATTTCTATTAAAACTGCTTTGCTTGTTCAATTTAAACTAACAGAGCAGTGTATGAGACGGGGAGGGTGAGAGACAAAACCGAAATCGTTGGAACAGCTCCACCCTTTTTGGGGGAGGGAAAGAAAGAGAGAGAGAGAGAGAGAGAGAGAGAGAGAGAGAGGCGAAAGATAAAGTGTTGTTTTTTCAACGAGTTGAACTATTTTGATGCTAGTTATAACATACAAAGGGTTCTTCTTCTTTTCTTCTTCGTTTCTTTTTCTTTTCTTCTTCTTTATAATAAAGTAAAGCCGGGTCTATCTGGTACTTGGGAGACAAATCCAAACTATGGCAAATTCATCAGTCAATTTCCCTCCGAAACTAAGATCCTAATTCGGACCATTGAAAGGATCTACCAAAGGATATCTAGACATGAGTTGTCTCTTATATTCAACAATATCTGCCTGCAAGAGAAGATGCTGCCTAGATACACCATATATATATATATATATAATCTACTTTTATATATGTATATATCTACTAACATTGCTAAAAGCAATGCAACAACGACTCTCACTAGAAATATCAAGAAGTCCAGAGACACACAGAAATTACTCAGGATATTTAGTTCAATAAATCAGTAGGTTTTATATCGCAGTTAACCTTATCCTAGAGAGATGCCTTGTGGTACCTTAATCTTACTGGGTTTACTGCCACCTTGTACATCAACAGAATTATGCAATGAAATGTAGAAATACATGATGGGAGATTAATGCATATAAACATACAAGAGTGTATCGTTTTCTTCAAGTGTTGTGTGTATTATAGAAATTACTATCAGGTTACGATCAGGACTTTGTCCGAACCAAAACATTGTCTGAAAAGAGTTATCATTCACTCACTTTTTAGTTGATTTTGCAGTGTGAGCTGAAACAAGACATTTTCTCGGGAAGAGGAAAGAAATAACTTTTGATCTGTCAGAATTAAGCTTTTTTCTAAAATACAGATGTCATTTTTTGGTGTTGATACTTATACCACATAGAATTCTTCAATACCAAGCGGTGTAAAATGCACCCCAAATCATAATTCCCCATTTCCATGCATAACTATTGTTTGAAGACAATCAATCTTGGATTTCTTACCTGATCTTTGAAACACTGCTCAAGAGCATCACTCTCTGAAACCATTTTTAGAAGAATTTACCAAATTGAGTAACAATTCTCATCTTATCCATGATATTTTTTGTAAAAAGAAAGGCTTTTTTGCACATCGTCTTCATGATATATCGTTTTTTTTTTCAATATCCTGGCTATTGTTTTTCAAGAAAAAGACTTATATTTTCCGGTTCTGAACTCTTTAGCCAAATTTGTAAGGGTGTCTTTCCTGTAACGAAGAGCAGTCATTTTCAGCCTTAAGTAATCTCTTGTTAGTAATTTGGGACGGCCTGAGTCTGTTTTCCTTTCCAAATTACTTATTTATTTATATTGTTTACCAATTCTTTTCACTGTTCAAAAGAAAATAGCAACCTTTTTCTTGTTTAAGACGGTAATAATGTGTTTATACTCCAAGCCTCTCTTTCTCATCTTTCCAATTCTGGCTTTCGTCATTTCATCCTAATGCTTATTTTTCTTCTTAGATAACATTTTATATTAAATATTAAGATAGATTTTACAGCTCAGACACTAACCTAGAAAAAAGATGTGATATCAATAAAATTACTTGAAAACACAATATTAACAAAATGATTAAAAAATTAGCCAGGCTTAATTTTTCGCCCGGGCTTATACGTAGCACTATTAGAAGGCTTCACATTAAAAGGCAACTCCATATGCAAGCATCCGTCTTAAAAAAGAACATGTAGATAAATGCAAAAATATTGACATCATAGTAGTAAAGCCATGGAAAGAAATATAGTAAACTTTAAAATAAAAGAAGCATTATCAATAGCCAGTCATAAACCACAATTTGATAACTGATTAGTAATTAACACAGAATGCAATATTTAAAGCACACACATATTTTACACATACACGCATACCCACCCAGCATGACCCAAATAGTAAAAAGACATTATATTTCATAAGTAAATGTTATATATATATATATATATATATATAAATGATGTAACAAAACAAACTAACATACAAGATAATAAAAGATAATCTTCAAAAGTAAAAACGAAGAAATTTTTCTGAAAACAAGATAATAAAATGAAATTAAAAAAATTAAAAAATACTACTAATTAAATAAAATTTTAAAAAATAAAAAATACTACTAATTAAATAAAAAATTTTAAAATAAATAAATACTAATTAAATTAAAATTTTTAAAAATAAATAAATACTACTAATTAAATAAAAAATTTTAAAATTAATAAATACTAATTAAATAAAATTTTAAAAAATAAATAAATACTACTAATTAAATAATTTTTTTTAAAATAAATAAATACTAATTAAATAAAATTTTAAAAATTAAAAAATACTACTAATTAAATAAAATTTTAAAAAATAAATAAATACTACTAATTAAATAAATTTTTTTAAAATAAATAAATACTAATTAAATAAAATTTAAAAAAATAAAAAATACTACTAATTAAATAAAATTAAAAAAAAAAAAATACTAATTAAATAAAAATTTTTAAAATAAAAAATACTACTAATAAAATAAAATTTAAAAAAATAAAAAATACTATTAATTAAATAAAAAAATTAAAAAATACTAACATAACAGATATGCAAGCAAACCAAAAAAAACCTCCGATCACACATATACCTCAACTCGCTCTTCTCTTCTTTCTCTCTTTCCTTTCTCTTTGTCCTCTCTTCTTCTTTCCTCTTCCCTCTATCTCTCTCTTTTAATTATTTACGTCATTCGCCTACTTCTTCTCTTATTATTCCTCCTTTATTTACATTATTCACACTGCCTCCCACCATCTAAAACATTCATGCACAGATAGAAAGTGCACACTGAGACAAGATAACAGCATCAAAATTTCATATATATATATATAAGAAATATGTTAACTACTAGTGTACATCCTCTGTCAACAATGAGAAAAAAATATGTTTCGTCAGTGTTCTCACTTGCTATTTATCTAGATATATTACTAAAATATTCACGCTCCAATTTTCAGACAATGCATGGTCGGCACATAGGTACACGCTCCGACTACTAAGTCAAATATGACTTTCGTATTAGGATTTGAATCGTGTGACCGGCAGGGATTGCTACCTTCCATACTGATGATTGCAGGTTTGGCATGAAACACATGCGTATATGGGTTAATTTGAAAATATTATTTATAAATAATTATCTATATATATATATATATATATATATATATATATATATATATATATAAAGTAAATTTAGTACATTGTTTATATCAGTTCCAAGAATTCAAACATAATGAATATTTGGTGTACGATTATTTCTAAAAAGATTTGGAATATTTTATTTTGTATTATATTTTAGATGATTCCAAATGGTTTCTTCATTTTCTTTATATATATATATATATATATATATATATATATATATATATATATATATATATATATATATGTATATATATATATATGCATAAAAATACACACTGATCTTTATTATAGAGTAGAGAATATTGCTGTACATGGGTGGTGCCTTTCTATTTTAATCCTTTTCATTCTTATTTCTCACTTAAAAAAAACCCAGACAAACCTAAAAGACTAACCTCATCCATTAATTAGTCATGATTGCCTCAAGTGGTCAGTTCTTTCATAGCTATGACATTTAGAAGACCACTCACTAGAAGACACATCTGCTATATAATCATGCAAAAACAAACCCCACCTTTTTCTCTCATCCACACACACACATACAATGCAGTGTCCGACAGTTACTAAGAGATCATATCATGAAGCCAATTTTTACCAACCATCACGCAGCAAGCATATGTCAACCATCAGCCTTCTCAGCGTTATTTCAATTGCTGATAACTCATATTTACCCCTAAAACTCTTCCGCAATCATCATGTTTACATTAATGTTTCCCCTCTTCTTCATTCCGATATGAACCGTAGTCCATCGCTTGCGTTCTAAAATGATTAATTCCTCCCATCCATTCTAAGAGATTCCAAACCGTACATGCTCCAGCTGGATATTTGCCTTTCATGAGAAATGCCGGATGACCCGCCTCCGAAGATTAATACGCGACGCAATGTAGAAATTATCTTTGCTTTGCCAACCGCAGAGCAAAATTTGCCAAAACTGTATTTGATGACCGATTTGTTTAAATTGTTCATAAGAATTTTCTAATAACTTATGCGAATCTCGACCCATTATTCACATCCTGAAACTATTAATACATCAATCTGCCGCTTCTAACAACGTTTCCCGACCATCTCAAGCTAACCTTAGATGTCTCAACCTGACTTTAACTGTCGTGGGCGGCTCTCATTAATGTTCCATTATTTAGTATGCCTTTCGTATGCAGAATTCCGTAAGATGCAATACCTCGACTAATGTTAACATTTTATGATCTGAAATTCTTTATCGAGCATTCTGTCTCTGCAAATTCTACCAATTTTGCGATTCTGGAATAAGCATTAACCAATTTAAAATTCTTCTTCCAAACTTGCATCATTCTTATGTCCCAAATTACACCGACTTGAAGTGACGTTTTTGACTCCCACAGTGTAGGATTGCTGTCATGGATACCATTGCAGACTATGCAATTGTCTATGAAGAGTTCATATCTTATTGGATCTATAATTTCAACAATTATTATATTATTGAGCACTAATATCCTTGGGAAAGGTATGAACTCGCAACCACTCCAGCTATGGTTAAAATAGTAACTTGTATTCAATTAAACATACCGAATAAATCACTAACAATAAGTAAGTGTTCAGCACAACATAAAATTAAAGAGAAAAAAGATGCTTGATTTTAAACCCTAACCTTGCAAAATCTTTAATTTTACACGAACAGATTATGATTTATTGTAGCAAATTATTGATTAAAGTACTCTTCTATAAAGAATAGTTCCTACTCGGTGATGCCCGGGATGCAATGAAGTCATTGTAGTTTTGAATTTTTATTTGTTTGCACATTTTTTTAAAACTTATACAGAAAAATAATTTTTTTTAATATTCTTCAATTTAAAATATGAGTTATACTCCTTGCTGATTTTATTGTTTCCGGCATAATTGAAAAATGTTTCCACATTACCAATTGTATGAGAGTGACTATATTTTTTTTAATAAACTCCAATAACATGGTACAACAATAACAAATGAAAATTGGTAAGTCAGAATCAAAGTTTGATATGTCAGCTTGAATGCTATTTAGATCCAACTTTTGAAATCTCATAAGATATCTTTGCATGTAAGGTTTCTGTTAGCCCCAGCCCCAGGAGTCTCTTACTTCAGAGCAGTACCTCCCTGTTTCACCAGGAATGGGCTCAGTCAATTCATGATACATGTGGACTCCCCACAAGTGGGTGGAGTGCTGAGAAGTCCGTGGTAAATCTTTGCACCTACGTATCCCTGAGATGTCTCAATTGAATCTGTGTATTACAAAATTGAAAATGCTATTCCAAACGTAAGTGTTATCTATCAACGGGCCAACCCGACCGAACCTCTTATAGAGATGCGTGGACGCATCTAATAAAACCAAAAGCAAAATAAAAACGTATGTAATAATGCTATTTCAAAGTTAAGCCTGACAGACCAATGGACTGAAATAATGGTATTTCAGAGAAGTGTGAAAAACCAACACTTTTATAAAGATGCATGGAAACAGTGAATAAAAAATAGAACACGTTTAACAATGAAAATGGGCAGACAGACAGACCCTCTTATAGAGAGAAGTAGTTTACCTAAAAAAATATGACGACATTAGAATTAAATTACACTAGGGAAAAGCAATGAAAATAAAAGTGGTTTGTTTTTAACACTATTTCCTTTTTTGTCCCTTTCTAATTTTATGTCCTTAATTTCTCAGTTTCATGAAGTTCAGTCTTAAACCTTACATGAACCAACTTGTTATAAATGTAATTTATGGACGGGCAGTGAAAGTAAAAGTGATTTTTAACCAGAAAATGAATAAAATCCCTGAATAAAAAAGATCTACTAAAAATCAGCGAATTATCTGATCTTCGTGAAATTTTCAGTATTTATTAATTACTAAATGTATTTTAATATATATATATATATATAGATATATATATATATATATATATTTATATTTACATTTTTTATTTTAATACAAAATGCAACAACTTATAAATATTTTAGTAATTCGGAAGTTGAGTCCGAGCATCAAAACAGCAAGTGTACGTTTAGCTTTTTTAATTATGGATGTCCGAAAAGGTCATAATCTCGGTAAAAATCTAATGATGCTCTGTGATTGGATCCGTTTTTTAAATTTTATTTACCTTTCTCCCACAGCGGTATTATGCAGTGTAAATACATAAATATTCTTCATTTAAAAATCCCATGACGTTAATTTTATTAACTTTTTTTTTTTCAATATTAATAAATAAAAAAATTCATATGTTTTGACACATACAAATTTTCTTCAAGAAATATGTCTGTAACGAAAAATTTCCATGACATTAATTTAATTTTATTTTTTTTATATAAATAAACAAAAAATTGTATGTATAAAAATAATTTCATGATGTTTTAAGTTTATGTAATTTATTTATTTAATATTACTTAAAAAAAAAGTGTAACCATAAATTTTCTTTAATAAATGTTTATCACGTAAACATAAGAAACAATTCCAAGACATTTTATTTATTTCATTTAATTTTAATAATATTAATAAAAAAGATTGTATGTAAAAAAATTCCATTATGTTAACTTTATGTGATTACTTAAAAAAAGTCATTGACTTCAATTGTTACATTTTTATCGATACTATTGCCTTTTCGTACATCCATAGTTGCAAATGCTAAACGTACACTTGCTCTGTTTTGATAATCGGACTCAACTTCTGAATTACCATCGAAACTCAGTGACCACCTTTACGAAGAGATACTAACCTGAAGATTTGAATGTAAAAATTAAAGGCAGCTCGTATTTAAAGCCCGCACGACATTTATATATATATTTAATTTTCGATTTTGACTATCATTTTATAATGAGAGCTAGTATTTATTTCCCTCTCACCGCAGGAAGATGTGACACAAGGTCGGAAGGTGGGTTTGAAGGAAAAGCCAGTACCCAAGAAGCAGAACACTCTGGCCTACAAAAAATGCCTCAGCAGCCCCGCCGGCATTCCCTGGTAGGGGCGCCTCAGGCGATTAGCGATTAGCAGTAAACTAATCCCTTCTCAAGGAGAGATGGTAAAGCCTGGGAGGGTGGACCTCCTAGAGCTGAACAGAACGATACCTCAGTCCGACAGAAAAAAGGCCACCTGACTCAAATGGACTCAAATCTGTCGGACAGAGTGTCGAGGACGTATCCTCGACGCGGTATGAAAATACGCCACTTAGAGAGCTCGAGCTGCCTTTAAAACAATTGTATTTTAAGTTACCTAAAAATCTATAAGTGTTTTTTAAATAAAATGAATACTTTATATAAGGATTTATTTATTAATTAAGAAATACTGACGATTTCATTGAGATCGAATAATTCTGATTTTTTGGTGGATATTTTTTTTTCAATCTGGCGTTTTCATTTCATGGTTATTAATTTCATGGTTATTCATTGCCCGTTCCTAAATTACACTTATGACAAGCTGATTCATGTAAGGTTTAAGACTGAACTTTATGACACTTAAAAAAAATAAAACCCTAAAATTAAAAGGGGACAAAATAGGAGATAATGTTTTTTTTATAGTTTTTTTTTTATCTTCGAGATCTGAAGTGGAAAGCCAACCATTTTTTTTATCTGCATGTTAACCAAAAGATCTTCAACTAACAAGAAATATCTTTACTTTTTAAGCGAAAAAGAACATTTGGCAAGAACGCTTTATTTTTATTTTCTTCTCCCCTTAGAGTTCTTTTTTTAAAAATTTTATTTCTCTGCTCAACACAACTTAAGTGATTTCTTTTTGCCAACAGCTGGGAAAGATAGAGATTTTCCATGAACTATTTGATTTCTTTGAAGAATAAAAACTTTTTCTTTTTAAATCATCATGGTTGGTGTGCACAGCAATCTATCAAACCTTAACGATTCAACCACGGAAGAAAAAATTTGAAGGAAGGGGAAAATGATTTTAATTAGAAGGGGACCGATGACAATTATATTCATTGAATAAAGAAAAAATAGAAACATCTGTCAATTTAATCCTTAATCTCTCTCATTATTTCTCTTATGTATATATATATATATATATATATATATATATATATATATATATATATATATATATATATATATATATACTAGCTGTACCCGGCGTTGCATGCTGGTGTTTTTACTTTCAATTTTCTTTTTTTCTTGCTTTTTGAAACTATGTTTTATTAAAACAAAATGATTTTCTTTTGTTTCAAACAAAGGGAAGGAACTCTGTATTGACGAATACAGAGCCACGTCCCTTTTTTTAAGAGAGTATCTGTATGAAAATAATTCAAACCCGGTCAAAGTATTTTCTGGGAGGAATTAGATCGAATTACATTTTATTGTTCTTAAGAACATAATGCAGCGACCCACCAAAAGAACTGACGAACCAGAATCAAATATTGATTTTGTAAGAAGAAACCTATCGATGACAAAAATCGAAAAGGTCACTGACTAATATATATATATATATATATATATATATATATATATATATATATAAATAAACTTTTCAAAATCGGAATAGAGCCGAATGAAAAAGCAGATCTTGCAGATACAAAGTGCTCGATTATTAAACAGCTTTATCTAAAAATCTATCATAAATAATGAATTGTACTTAACTCTTTACCGTAATGGCACGAGGTTATCGGTCGTCAAAAAATTATTAGTAAATCTTCTTTTGAATACAAACTTATGGGTTCATACCTTCCCTAATGGTATAGGACATAACTGAACACAATAGGTCCAACAGAATATGACTTTGCATTGCCGATTCCATAGTCTGCAATTGTATCCATTAGTCAAACATGTACCCCTTTTTCTTTAACAACAGATTGAATTCATCTTCTTTCTGAATATTACAGACTATGTAAACTTTTTAATTTTGTATAATTTCAATGGTTTCATGTCAATGATATTCTGACGATGCTCTTCTGATAGATGTTGTTAGAAAGATTTTATCAGAAAATTCTTTTACTCACTTGAATCTGCTTTGTATTTTATTCGGTTATTTAGAAAAGAATGTTTCTCTTTTCGGACATGCCGATCTTAACTAAACGTTACATAAAGTGTTCTGAGAGTTTCTACTTTAAAACCGTCACTAGTGAATCGCTAGAATTTCTCTTCTAATTAATTGTTCCCCGGAGGTATTTCCTAGATTCATAAATTGTTGTACAAAAATAATTAAGTAATTGATTTTATTAATTAAATTTATTTATTTTTCAAATTTTTGTCATTGGTTTATTATTTATTATCCTGATAGTTATCAGTATTCTTTTATTTTTAATTTTTGTGAGTTTTGAAATAAAACAATATGAAATCTACGTAAGAATGAATATTGCAGAAGAATCAGTCGATATTGCACCAGAAGAGCAATGTTAAATTTGCTAATGCCGCATATCATGTATGTCGTCGACATCATCATCGCCAACCTCTGCTCTTTAACACAGAAGATAACTGCGATGCCATGCAGCCTGTGAGTTTTGAGATGCCTCTCAAGACCAATTCTTGCCAGAAAATGGACAATGAGAATTTGGTATATCTCCCAGGGGCTGGGTTCACTTTAGCCAATTTTGAAAATAAGTATTATCGCTTTCCTTTACTTTCTCCTTGAGGTTTTGGAAAAAAAATCCTTTTTTCTTTTCTCTCTCCATCTGACTAGCATCAGGCAGAGTTTCCATGGACAGAGTTTCTTTGCAAGGGCTTCCGATCTATGGAATACATTACTGCTAGACTGCTTACCTGCTGATTACAACTTAGTGGTTTTCAAAACCAATGTCAACAAATTCTTGTCACAGGCCGCCCTATAAGCAAACAAATACAGTTCTTACCATTGATCAATGTTAGTACTCCCATAATGTTCCTCATCTTTTGGGTGGCAATCATTCTCATCTCATTAACTCTTATCCTCAAGTAGCTTCTGATCTTGATAAGTGATGACCCCAAATAGTAAAATAAATGTTGATTGCATTTATAGTTTCTTTATAAAAAAGCAAGTCAGTACTTTTTTCTACACAGCTAAACTTCCGGTCGACATCATACCGAAAGAAAATAGTAATTTATTTTATCTACTTCTTTACATATACGTACGTCGAAAACTAGGCAACGGTTTATTATCGAGTAACTGCATACATTCTCCACCCCGTCAGCTTAATCATATTGCACTCATCTAAATTATTTACCAATTTTTTTCTCCAAAAAAATGACTACGTGCATTGTTTCGTCATACCAACTCACGAATTACAATGAAAGCTGAAAGGCGCTAACAAAAAAATGCAGTCGTGTTCTTGAATCAAAAAACGAAATAAAGAATGTCAAAATGTAAATCGAAGCTGCGAAGTTAAACTTCTGGTCGGCATCATACCCAAATAAAATAGTTATTTTTTTAATTTACTTTTTTACATATAGATATGTATAAAACTAGGCAAAGTTTTATTATCGAGTAAATACATTTTGAGTTATTTGATAGTATTTTTCTCCATTGATTACGTTCTTTTTTTCAGTTACCTTAACTATTTCAATCTTTTTAAAAATTATTTCAATCTGGTATTTAAACTATTGTAATTATTTTTTAAAAAATATTTCAATCTTTTTAAAAAAATTATTTCAATCTTTTTAAAAAAAATTATTTCAATCTGGTTTTTAAACTATTCTAATCTTTTTTTTAAAAACTATTCTAATTTTTTAAAAATTATTTCAATCTTTTTAAAAAAATTATTTCAATCTTTTAAAAAATATATTTCAGTCGTTTTGGGGGCACCTTAATAACTACTGATATTGTTTCGTCATGCATGCTAACGTATTACTTATGACGGCCGAAAGGCGTTGACACAAACTTACACTCGCGTTCCTGAATCAGAAGACGAAAAAAGGATTTCAAAACGCAAGTCGAGGCTGCGAGGTTAGAATTCCATTCGACATCATACAAAATTAAATTAGTTATTTATTTTACTTACTTTTTTACATATATGTCAAAACCCCTCAGGTAAATCCTATTTCAGTCACCTCAATTATTTACAACTTTTCTTTTAACTTATTTAAAGCTTTCTTCATGGCTACTTAATGCCTACCGATATTGGTTCATCATGCCTGAACATCTGAAAGATATTTTCTTACAGTGGCTGCTTCGCATGTACTAACACAACATTTTTCTAAACGAATTATTTAATTGCGACTAAACTTCAGCCTTTTGGCCGGGATCAAAGTGTAGTATCTGTTCCGATGGATACTACACCCCATAAACTGGTGTCGTCTTGTCTTTCGGAGCTTGATTCCGCCGTTCTGTGGGTCTGTCCTGTGCAGTTCTAGGAGGTCCACCCTCCCAGGCTTCGCCTCCCCTCTTTGATGAGGAGTAAGTTTATTGCTTACTGCCCGAGGCGCCCCTACCGGGGAATGCCGACGGGGCTGCCCAGGCAATTTTTAATGGCCAGAGTGCTCACCTTCTAGGGCGCTGGCTTTCCCGACCCGACCTTGAGTCACATCTTACCTTGTGGGAGTAAGTTAAAACTGGTCATGTGCCTAACCTCATGGGGAGGTAAATAAAATTCAACCAGCATGCATTTTTAATCAACCATTTCAATTCTTAATAGCTTAAGAAAACTTCGAGGTTTAAAAGGAATTTGGAAGTAGTTAAACTGTCAAATATAAAGTAACTGCTGAACAAATTTGAGGCCAGATTATGGTTACTAATCGAGTACCCGGGCGACGCCTGGTAGGGACATCTAGTATATATTTATATGTATATATCGTGTTGCTTCATTGCCGACACTCTGTTTAGGTGATTGATATCCTTAAATAAATGGTTAATTTAGCAGAGAATAAACATAGGAAATCTCAAAGAGAAAACGCTTTCTCAAACATAAACGTGATATATCAATTGACCAACGAATGGACAGAGACTCTTAGAAAGATGCGTGGATGCGTCTAATATGAGACTTGTACAGGATTCGAACCTGCGTCCAAGAAAGAGAGACCACACGTCACAGGTGTCATTGTTTATTTAAAGAGCGTCAACAAAAAAAATGCATCATATATTATCAGAAATAAATTATATATACATATATAAGCAAGCGTGCCCTTTCATTTCTATTTCGGTTATGATTTTAATATAACCTCTGCCTAATCGCCCCCCCCCCCTGCACTTAAATTTCCTCGCCATAGATAAAGTATTTAAGACAGTTAAATGAAAGTAGTGTCGACCCAATCTGAAAAGTTACTAGTAATCAATTTCACCCGGTTCATTTTTCTCCGCCTTTTTTCTTTTTATTGTTTCTTTTCTCCTGTAAATTACCTTTCCTTATTAATTTTCATGCTCTTTCCGATAAGAAAATATCTTTTTTTATTTTGGGTTTTTCATATCTGAATAAGGTATATAATATACAGATACTAAGAATATGGCCGACGGAACGAGAACAAGCTACCCAAGGGTTCCATTCGAAATTCTGTACAGATTCCCGAATTCAACAAGACGAAGATGGTCGCAGGTTATATCGGCCAAAATATTGAGAATAATATCCAAGATGTAGTAGTCTAAATAATCCTAATACACACACACACACACATACACACACATGTATATATATAAAATGATTCAATGAATTAGAACATTACAATTGTTCCAAGAATTAAAACATCAAGTCTAGTATGGCGTACGATCGTTTCCAAAACATTTTTTGGAATAACTTTATTTTATTTCATTTTACAAATTAACAAAGGTACTTCAAAACGTTACTTCATCAGCGCCTTTAGCACCACGTCTTACAGAAAATCAAAGCAAAAATAACAAGCTCGTTGTAGAGGAACATCTATTGACAGGAGCCACAGAAACAAATACTAGAAAAAGGATATATATATATATATATATATATATATATATATGGCAGCTGTCTATTCGATTTCGAGTATAACTACTTTTTGTGTATCGATGTGATATTAGTGTACAACCTCCTAGTGAGAGGCGCGGGTATGGCTCTATAGGCCTGCTAGACTTTTACAGACCATACCACAGAAGTGGCAGGTGTTGTGATAATCCGAAGGGATGTGATAATTGAAGCCACCCTTTGTCTGTGTTTGATTCTGTGGACTATGCACTCGTTGGTGATTCAACAAACCGTCACACACACACACACACACACACACACACACACACACACATATATATATATACTAAATGTGTGTCAATGTTTGTTTCCCTGAGGCCTTTGTTTCTTATATACTTTAATAACACAAAATACATGCTAAAATATACTATAGATTTGGGATTGAGTTATGTTTCAATTGTTCTAATTAGCCGTAATGCATAATTTACTGAACAAGTCACCCATTTCTCTCTTAGCTATCTGTATATTTCTCTCGCCATTCTCACTCTATGTTGATTCACCCACTCTCTAATATTTATTAATGTTTGTGTTTGCATTTAGAAGTCGAGTGACTTTTTCATAGTCATTTAATTTAAAGTATGTGTCTGTACACACCACAAACACGTATGTAAATTCGATGGCAAAGATAATACGTCTCTTTACTTCTATATGAGAATAATAAATAATAATAAAATAATACTTATATAAATAATAATAAAAATAAGGATCATATAGAAATAAAGAAACTTATTATTTATTTTAGTGATGCAAGAAGAATGTCTTAAAAGATATGTCAGAGTTTATGAATTGACGAATGAAGAAGAATAAATAGTTTTAGCAGTTGGTGCCCGAAGAGCTCACATGTACATCTAGTACATATATAGTACACGTATTGTATTAGTTTCTGTAGATGTAAATCCGTTGAAACTCAAGTGGTCTGAAGAGGTTGACTCTCTGTGAAGAGTACAACCTAAACATGTATGCACATATGTAACCAATAATGTTTGTATAAATAAAAATGTATACTATATATATATATTTATTTATTGTAATATTGTTCTTCTAATAAGATTAATTAGTAAAATCTTACTCTCTTTTCAATATAATTTTGTTCTCTTTCATTATGACAATTTTCATATATTGCCTCAAGGAATTAACGAAAATTGTTAACATCTTTAAAAAAATGAGCCACCACTTACATTCTAGCATCCTTTCTTCCATCAAGTAAGATACTTTATATTACCTAATTTTTTCATGTTCACATCAATATAGTTAATTAAACCGTAAAAAGCGAAAACAGAACAGAAAGAAAGAGCGAGCGCATCTGAACCTCCCTTTTATTTCAGTCAATTACTCTGTTCAGATCTTTTTGCTGTCAATTTGTCCACGATAAGGATCTTATTTCTTTTTCCATCTATATAGAAAGAGAATGGAGATAAAATAGTCTAAATGACAACCGTTGTGAACCCATCTTTTCAACATCTTTTTTGTTTTATTTTATTCATTCTCCACACACAATGGAAGCACGGAGAAGAAAAAAAATCAATAGAAACACTTTGTTCCATTGTTCTATTCATATTTAGCTATCTCCGCTTATCGACTAGGTCGATGGAATACGGATCAATTCTTTCTAAATCAATGGCTGCCTCCCGATTAAGGTTTCAAGGTATTTACTGAAAACGTTTTCACTCCGGCGTGCGAGGAAAATTGAGCAGCGATCAAGTGTTAATAATATAATTTCTTCGTAATGAGTATCGAGTGAAATATTTCCACTCATAAATTGTGAAAAATGACGTTTGAAGCAAATTGAGTGCTCAATGATATTAATGCCGATTCAGGCTCACCTTTGAACCGCTTGCTCGTGCTGATTTTCATTTAAAGATTGAACTTTGCCTGTTTTAACGATGATTCAGGATAAAACCTCACTAATAGATAAAAGGACTTATTGATGAGGATAAAGCATCACCAACAGAATAATGACTTGGCAAAAACATGAATGCAAAATTTTGTCTGAAATCAAACATTATTCTAGACTTGTTCAAACAGATATTCTGATCCTGTCAATGGGTTCTTCGCTATTTCTAAAATTTGTAGGTGTTGCAATTGAATAGCCTACACCATCTTTTTCCTGTATCGGTTTAGTATATATAGAGTGAGTACCGCATTGACAAGCAGTCTTGCTTCTGATATTAGTAATATTTTACTCATATCTGTCTCTCCATCGTTGTACTCTCCACTGCCTCCCCACAAGGGCAGAGTAAGAAACAAAGTCGTTTTTTAATGTGGGGAAAATCCAGCTTCCCCAAAAGGGTTACTCTGGATTGGAAAATAAATAAAAATTGCCCAGTTTAAAATGATCTCTCCTTTACTGACCGAAAACAGAAAAAAATGAAGTGTAGTATCAGAACATCTAGTGCACTTTTATCCTAGCCAAAAAGTCCAAGGATAACGTGTTAGTTGTTCTTTCCACTCGGTAACAACCTTGTCTATTGTAACTAATTATAGGTTCCCATATTGTATTGAATTCTATACTAGGTCTGCTTAGTAAATTATTATCGCCTAACATATGTGCTGCTTCTTTGAGTTGTCTTACTCTCCACCGTTCTTCTCTATCTATAATATTTACTTCATCCCATAAGGGTAGATAGTTTCCCTATTCCTTCCATATGTGGTCAGCCATACCCGACTTTTCGATTTCTCCACGTATTACCTATAATTATAAATAATAGATAAGTAGTGATCTATAGTGGTAAGTAGTTAGATAAAAAACAAGAATAGGTTTAAGGCTCCCAAAATTCGTACTAGAATTGTCCACAAGGACCCGTGGATATAGTACTAAGTAAAATTCAGTTCTAAGTTCCAGTCATCTGAAGTTTGAAGGTTCAATCCTCAGTGCGGGCGATACGAAGAATTGCGAATTACTGAAGACTTCTTCCCAGTCATGGCAGATGGAACGAGAGCATGGATGTAATAAAGAGTTCCTTTCGAAATTCCGTCCAGATTCCCGAGTTCGACAGAAAGATTTCCGAATTCGACAAAGTACAACTGAAGAAGGTTGGAGGTTACATTGGCCGAAATGTTGTGATAAAAACACCCAAGATGAGAACAGTAGTCCGAATATACCAAATTCTACAAATAAGTATTTAATTATGAAATGCAATTAAGTTACATTTTCAACCAAAAAGTAAAAACATCAACAGAACAATTATCAGTTTCTTATCAGTTTCTTATCAGTTAATTATCAGTTACTTATCAGTTTCTTATCGTTTCTTATCAGTTAATTATCAGTCACTTATCAGTTAATTATCAGTTTCTTATCAGTCACTTATCAGTTTATTATCAGTTTCTTATCAGTTACTTATCAGTTACTTATCAGTTTCTGCATAAAGTTACTAAAAAGTACTAATCATACTGAATCATCCTGGAAGAGGTGGCACTCATCTTTAATACCCTGGTTAACACAATGATAAACATTTTTATGATTGTTTTTAGCCCAATGAGTATATCATTTCCAATGATAAAGAGCAAATTCTGAAGTTGTGTACATGCGTCTCTACATAATCTTATCATGATCATTTATATTATGCATATCAACCCGTTTCACTTTATTTAATTAGGTGAACATAATACAGTTAATCAAAAGAAAAACTATAATGTAGAATAATAATAATAATAATAATAATAATAATAATAATAATAATAATAATACGAAATGCAATTAAAATACATTATACAAACAAAACACAAATAGTCAATAAAACAAGTATTAGTGACTTATCAGTTAATACATGTTCTGCGTAGAGTTACTAAGAAGTACTAATTGTGCTGAATTGTCTTGGAAGAGATGGCACTCGATTTAAATATCTTGTTTAACACAATAGTCATAGTAATGAACAATCGCAGTCGGTAGCACAATGTCCTTATTTATCTAAGGAAAGCCCCTGCAAGACCTTCTCAGCAAAAACTCGCCTTGCTTCAAGCACCGCAAATAACTCTCCTTTTTTCCTGTGTGTACCCAAAATCAAACGGGACTTCCATGAACAGAGTTTTTTTCCAATAAATTTCCCTCTGTGGAACACGTTACCGCGGCAATATATCCCTACATACTACAACATGGTCGTTTTCAAGTCTAATGTCAACAAATATCCGTAGCAGCTTAAATGAATGAACTATTTTCTGTCGATCTACGTGAGTTGTGATTCGGCTTGGCGGTTATGTAATCATCGCCTCTCCACCAGGTGTGCGTATAGCACGTATGCGTGTAACGAGATTCATGCGCGATGAATGATCTTGGCGCTAAACGCTGATCACGTGATCAACATCAACACGTCAGTTTCAGCTTGTATTTTAAACAGACAAGACGTACATTTCTGCACTCTCTATTACCCATGCGATAGGCGAGTCAATGAACTCCAAGATAAGATTATTTCGTTTGATCTATCAACCCATTGTACAACCTTCATTCTGTTCATGGCTTCCTGCCACATAAAACTACTACCCGTCTGTGCGCTGTGTTTTTTTTTGTTTTTATGGAAGTCGCTCTAGACAAGGCATGAAGCCACTTGATGTTAGGAGCTAAAAAAAAAATTCTACTTCAAGGTAAAAAAAATAACCAACGATAAGTGTTAGATGGATAGATTCTGACCTCGAAAACAGCAATTCTTCCCCCTTTGCCAGAAACATCGCTCATGGAATGTGAGGACTAAAGGACAAAATAAAGGGAGGCGAGAGTTACGAGGCTGCCGAAAGTAAACCCAAAGTCCACTTTAATTGTATTAAAGAAAAGTAACACCTTTCTCTTTCATTTCTCCTTTTATTCTCTGTGAACAAGGACTAATAAAGTTGTCATAAATAATAGAAATCGACTATGTCTAATTTGTTATATATCTGTCGAGTCGTCTTCTAAATTAATCTTAGTTCTAAATCCTTTCATAGTACTGTTCCATCATCCAACTGAAAACCTCACTAAAATGTATCCTCGAGTGGCTTAAGGCCTTAGTAAGTAGTGAACCATTAGTATAACAAGAAATAAAACATCAACCAAATGACGGACTTCCATTTCATTATTTAGAGATTTACGTTCGAGCTCTGGTGTCAGTATTTATTCATGTATAACGGTCATCTGCATGTTAGTTCATATAAAACATTGACTTATCTACGAGGAAGGCCAAAGCATACATCAGCCGAAATTTAGTAATAAAAACGATGAGGAGTGTAGTCAAAGTAAATGATGGAATTAAGAGATTTTTTCATGGCATAATTTGACACATTAACCGACATGTAATAATAATAACAAGGCCATAATGTAATAATATTAATAACAAGGCCATAATGTAATAATAATAATAACAAGGCCATAATGTAATAATAATAATAACAAGGCCATAATGTAATAATAATAATAACAAGGCCATAATGTAATAATAATAATAACAAGGTCATAATGTAATAATAATAATAATAATAAGGCCATAATGTAATAATAATAATAACAAGGCCATAATGTAATAATAATAACAAGGTCATAATGTAATAATAATAATAAGGCCATAATGTAATAATAATAATAACAAGGCCATAATGTAATAATAATAACAAGGCCATAATGTAATAATAATAACAAGGTCATAATGTAATAATAATAATAATAATAATAATAACAAGGCCATAATGTAATAATAATAATAATAACAAGGCCATAATGTAATAATAATAACAAGGTCATAATGTAATAATAATAATAATAACAAGGCCATAATGTAATAATAATAACAAGGCCATAATGTAATAATAAATGCATCTGAGGAAGTTGCATGAAAAATCTGATTAAAACAAAAATATAATAAAAATATAAAATTAATCCCGATACTTAGTAATATTAAGATTAATTTCATTCATAAAGCGACGAATCGGATAGTTAGCATCTATCTGTCTTATTTTTTTGCAACAACTTTACAGATCTGTTCGACTATCTAGGTTAAAGTTAAGAGCAATGTTAAATGGGGAAGACCAGTCGACGGACGAACGGACGGTCATAGTAACGTATAGAGATGCGATGTTAGTATTCAAAAACAACTAGGATGAAGAGTTAGTTGAAACAGCTGATGAAATAATGACCATGACACGTTCCAAGAATTCGCAGGATGAAGGCATCAACTAAAATGTAATCCTAAAAAACAATAAAGATCAGGAAACTAATCCAAATCAATGAACTAAAAAAGTAACGAAAATAAATATGCAATGTATTTGAGAACTTTTTACAATTTTTTTTTTTTTTGCTTAAAAAAATGTAAAAATTTATTCAATAAATATAAACAAATAATAGTTTATTAATAAAATGTCTTATTTCAAAATTAATATGCAGATTTCAGGGAGGGCGTTTCCACAAATAGCGACAATGGAGATGCACTCGTAAAGTTACGATGGTCTCCGGTGTGGCGCATCATTAACAGACTGAGGAAGTCGCGCATAAACTGTCAGGTCTCTGCATAAACAACTATTGTTTTTGTTGCCTATTTCGTTTTTTTGTCAATTGTCAGATTTTGCTGCAACACTCTTTATGCATATATATATATATATATATAAATTGTTGCATTCGTCTGTCTCAGGAGACAATAGAGTTCTTCGCCTCAGATTAGTCCATTGCCAAATTGCAGCGTCTGCTGTGACTGTGCAAGCCTATCCTGGATCGGCAGGCTCTGTTGCAGTTGCCACATATCTAGGTGGTGTCTGGTTGCGAGGGCTCTGTTGCAGCCCTAAGCCAACTGTGCTCTCTCCTCTCCCTCTACTGCTGGTCTCTCCTCTCCTTACTCATCTTGGAGCATGCATTTATAGCGCTTCTCCAGTGACTTCGGTTCCAGCCACGCACTCTCAGCCTGTTTGATCGATGCAACATGCCCTCATGTCTCGCTTGTACCGTAGAACAGGTCTTCTTGTTGGTCTAGAGCTGGTTGGGAGCTCACTGTAAAGAATATCCTTTGGGATCCTCCCATCGTCCATTCGCCTGGCATAGTCAAGCGATTGGGGTCGTCATTAGGTGAGCAGAGTGAACATGCTCGTGATGTCTGCCTGAGCCAGGACGCTCTTTTTTGAGACGTGATACTGCCACATCATTCCTAGGATGCTCCTGAGGTTGCGCAGGTGAAAGGTGTTAAGTATGTTCTCTTGGCAGGAGTAGAGGGCCCAAGATTCACTGCCGTAGAGTAGTGTACTGAGCACGCAGGCCCAGTACACCTTAATTTTGGTATTGGTAGTCAGCATCTTGTTCTTTCAGACTCTTTTTATCAAGCGAGCTATGGCTGTTGTTGCCTTGCCGATACGTTTGTTGAGTTCTGTATCTAGGGAGAGGTTGCTGGAGATGGTAGAATGGAGGTATGTGAAGTACTTGACAGCCTCGAGAGTGTAGTCGCCAATGGTGATGTTTATGGTATTACTTACATCTTGGCCGATGATGTTAGTCTTTTTTAGGTTGATGGTCATGCCAAACTCTATGCATGTGTGTGCAAAGCAGCTGATGACCCGTCGCAATGCTTCTTCAGAGTGGTCCATCAGTGCTGCATTATCAGCAAAGAGCATCTCACGTATGAGTACCCTTCACACTTTGGTCTTAACTTGGAGGCAGGCCATGTTGAAAAGGTGACCATTTCTTCTGGTATGGACGTCCACTCAATCCTCCGACTTGTTGAAGGCATAGGACAACAGCAAAGAGAAGCAAATGCCAAAGAGTGTCGGGACGAGTACATACCCCTGTTTCACCCTGTTCTTGATTGGGAAAGAGACTAAGGAAGAGCTGTTGTACTGTATGGTTCCCTGCATATCTCTCTCTATATATATATATGTGTGTGTGAGAGAGACTCTTGTAACATTTATATTTAAATATATTGGCATATTTTTAAATAATGTTTAGAAAATTCAATAGCATATTGCACTTTTCTTTCTTTAAGGTAGATCTTAATTTATATATACTTCAGATTTCAAATCTCTCCTTTACTGTTTATACATGCCTGCTGTTAATTCTCTCTCTCTTCTCTCTCATATATATGTATATGAAGGGGGTGTTTGGCTGTTATAAAAATCGATATGCCAACAGAAATTTCCAATCAGTTTCAATAAGGGTTAAGTCTTTCAGAGAAATTTAATAACACCATTCAAATTTTCCTTCGATTAAATCTGAGGTCATTAGGACTCATTTATCGATTCCCGGTGCAATGTCAACCGGCACATGTCAGCATGTATAACAGACCTTAAACCGAATATGATGATGGGTATGGTGATGTAATTGAAAAGAAAAAAATTATAATCACACCAAACACAACTTTTCTCAAGGGAATTTTTATAAAGAACCCAAATGGTGCTATTAATTTTGTATTCGAGTTTTTACAATAAAATTGTGGAATCTATGTTTTTACCAGATATCCGTAAACACCAAAAATGATGTCTTATTTTATACTAGGAATTAAAAAATAGAATACAAATAGTAATATGGGGTTCAACGCTGGGGGCATTACGCAGAGTTCTCATTACATTACTTCCTAGGCAATACCGGGAATGACAGATAATATATATATATATATATATATATATATATATATATATATATATATATATATATATATATATATGCAACCAATTTGTCTTTTTTTGTTCAAAATTTGTTCTGCTGCATCAGATGACAGAATTTAATTTACTTTTTACTTAGAGATTGTGTTGTTTCAAAAATGATTTTTTTGTTTCTTTTGGATTTAATTTCACTTTTACAAAACCCAGCGATCTGTCATAAACATATACATCTCTGTCTTTATAAAGTTAGGTATCTTTATATATTTGTATGAACAGGATTCACTCTTAAACTAATTAACCGATCATTATGAATTTCAGAACACAGCTGCTAGGCATAAGTGGTCCAAATGTTTTCTATACTTAGTGTAATTTAGTTTAATTCAAAGGGGGGGTAAAAATGTGTTTGTTGGCATTGCATCGTGAAAATTCAGATACCTCCGATTTTTGTGAACTTTTAACAATAGATATTAGACATTAATTAATAAATATTCCCAAAATTTCAGTTTCCTTGGAGTATTTTAAAAGGTATCTGAGGGGCTTAATATGGGCACAACCTCCCAATTTGAAAATTAAAATATTTCAGATTTGCATTGAATTTGATCCATAGTCATTAGATACTAATAAAGCAAGATTCCTTGAATTTCAATTTCTTCTTAAGACCCCTTAAATTCTAGACATTTTTCCAGAATTAATATCATGTAATAAATTTTGATCGAAATTAGAATAAAGATTCTAGACATAAGGTTTAGTATCATTATATCTTGATTTTAATCTTCGTAAGGGGGACATAAAATAAGTGCAAAACTGTTCTGTTTGGGGAATTAATTTTACCCTTCATGGGACGGGTATTCTTTCTAGCTATGTATATCTTTATGCTTTATATTTTGTTTGTAAGTCTGATTTAAATAAAATATAGTAAGAACATTCTAAAATTAGTTTTATTTCTAAACGTGAATTGAACTTTGACCACCTCAACGAGATATTGGAACTCAAATAGTTTGATTCAAAGTTATTTGAATGGAACAAGAACGTTTATACATTTACATTATTTCTTATTCATACTTACTATTAAAAATATTATCTATATATTAATATGATAGCGTGTGTGTTCGTGTGTCACGCTTACATCAAAAGTTCTGCGCATGCGTGCTGCACCTAGATTTGGAAAAGCATTCAAGTCACCTAATTTTCGTAATTTCAAGTATTTCCCTTTGGCTCAACGGTTAGCGACGTAGGATTTTGACGTCGGTTTTTGCCATCGGCCCGACTGGTTTATAGTTGGATCCCAACATACCTCTAAGATTTTTTTCCTACATCGAAGGGGGGGGGGGAGGGAGGTAGGGAGGGGACGACTGGGAAGACACATATTAATACAATGTTCATTTAAAAAAAATAAATATACAAGTCAAATGTTATCATATTTTATTCAAACATGTATAGGTTAGGAACAAGATAATTAGTATTGAAAACGTCATTTCGTGTAATTTACTCAGGTCCCCCGCTAGTATATATTAATTCACGTTCGACTATGCAGAGTCCAAATCCTGTCTTTGATGTGACATATGTTTTCTTTCTGTAGCGCAATCCATTAGTTACTTGTCTTTGCAGCGACGGAACTGTTGACACACGTGTTGCAAAGTAGAGGATGGAGCAAAAAGGATGGAAGTTTATGAATCAATGAAAACGGATGTTGTTTCGCACACTTGCTTAAGTCAGAGACTAATTCAATACAATCACGTTGATGACAATAAAGTAATGTAAATTCGCATGAGTCAGCATGGTACAACTTTGTTGGTCGGCTTGATTTTGTTGTTGGCATTCTTGCAGGAGAGACCACGTGAAGGTTGCCAACATCCTTAAGTGAAAGTGATACTATGGAAACGACTGGATTCGAACTTGTCACACCCAGGTCATCAGTCTGTATCGTTATCCACTTAATCACTGTCGCCTCCCTAACAATAAAACAAAATGATATACATAGCTAGAACAATATCCGTCCCATAAAAGGGTAAACAAAATGTCACTGAAATAATTGATTTTGTACATTTTTCTTAAACGTCCGCCCTATCTGTCTCACTCTGTATATGTTGTTGGGTTTTTATAGCATGTCAACCATCGTTGAATCATTTTATGACAAAATCGTACGTTTTTTTTGGTATACGATTGACTTGTAGGTTAACTTAGATTTGAAGCGATTTTTGTTACATACACCACATGGTCTTCCCAAATGGTCACCCATTTAGTACTGGCTAGGTTCGACGTTGCTTAACTTTGGTGATCTTATAGAAACCAATGTGTCAATGTGATTATATCCTTGTATATGTGATGTGTTGTATGTTACTAGTTCTCCAATACTGTATACTAACAGAACCATTGTGTTAAGTAAGCACGGTGCAGGATGCAGAATTGGCCACCCTTGTGCAAGATATTCGCCAGATTTATCTTCTTTTTTTTTATTCACATCTTTTCTTCTTTTTTATTCACATCTTTTCTTCTTTTTTTCATATCTTTTCTTGCTTTTTATTCACATCGTTTCTTCTTTTTTATTCACATCTCTTCTTTTTTATTCACATCGTTTCTTCTTTTTTATTCACATCGTTTCTTTTTTATTCACATCTTTTCTTCTTTTTTATTCACATCTTTTCTTTTTATTCACATCTTTTCTTTTTATTCACATCTTTTCTTCTTTTTATTCACATCTTTTCTTCTTTTTATTCACATCTTTTCTTTTTTATTCACATCTCTTCTTTTTTATTCACATCTTTTCTTGCTTTTTATTCACATCGTTTCTTCTTTTTTATTCACATCTTTTCTTTTTTATTCACCTCTTTTCTTCTTTTTTATTAACATCTTTTCTTGTTTTTATTCACATCTTTTCTTGTTTTTATTCACATCTTTTCTTGTTTTTTATTCACATCTTTTCTTCTTTTTTATTCACAACTTTTTCTTCTTTTTTATTCACATCTTTTGTTTTTATTCACATCTTTTCTTGTTTTTTATTCACATCTTTTCTTCTTTTTTGCCTACATTGCTTTTCTTTTACAAGCATTTTCATGAATGTGCTCTAATAAATTTATTGCACTTGTACCCTCTCAACGTAAATACCCCCTCTCAATCCGAACAATGTGAACAAATAGCTTGCTACACAACTCCCCACTTAAGATGTCTCCTATAAATCTTAATGTATTTATATTCTTAAGATGTCCCCTATAAATCTGACACTTAAATTACAGTAGCCCCTCATGTCTCAGTAGCAAAATGGTTTGTTTGCAGAGAAAAAAGTAAAAACAAAAAACAGCTACTCACACTCTGTCTACCCAAACCGGATCTTGGGGATGACCCTAAAATACATCTAATGGTAAAGCCTAAATGTGAGACCTTGGTAGAAGCATGGAGTTACCCATTACTCCCAGGTCCACTCTGACCCCGAGTTATAGTATCTATGAATTCAACACTATCTCTCATGTGTAGCCTCTTTATTTACAAAATATACACCTACAAAACTAATTAATGTATAAATATTTGAAAAACTTAAAGCATAACAAGTTTTATATAAAAATGACTGAATTGGCTATCATATTACACAAAAAGGTTGATATGCCGTAAAACAAAATAACAACACCAATACAGTGTACTATCCGGATTATTGGGTCTAAATAAGCACTAATGCTGTTTGGAGAGATATAAACTTACAATTTCATACCAATCATTAACTAAAATAGCAACTTATATTCAATCAATCGTGTACAGCAAGCATTGTGCATCGACATGAAGTAACTTTAAAAAACGGTTGATATGCCATAAAATAGACAAACGAAAGAAAACCAATCAATTTTAATCGATAATGTGTTCTTATGTTAAAATAATTATTGATTTAAAAGACATATTATATCTTTGTTGGTCACATGAAAATATTCACATTCTAATGCAGAAAATATTCTTACTTTTAGTGTCGAAAGAAAAGCACATTGATTTTAAGGCAAGTTCATATCTTTTTCTGAACTTCTGCTGGGAAGAATGCTGCCATTATTGATTTAACGGATACACTAGTAGAGATATCGAAATCGACAGAACGGATATTACAATACAATTATTTTTCACCTCATCTATTTTATGATCACCATTTCTCTCTGACTTTTATACATTTCCATTCTCTTTCTCACGCACACCCACAGAATTCGACTTGCAAAGTTCACCCGAAGTTGTCGAGGTTAAAATAACACTCGAGATAATTACCAACTTTTGTTGGCTAATTGTATTTGGTCCGCTTCACATTTATCGCAACAGTTGATTGAACAGGAAAAATAAAAATAAGAATTAGCTAGTTAATTAAACACAATTTAGGAAAAATAAATAAACGGAAAAGAATTAAGTTTTTCTGAAAAAGATGTTAGCTTAACAGACTTGTTTACTTTTTATTGGCGAAATCATTTTCTTTTTCTGTTTCGTCATGTTTTTCGTGATGTGTTCCCTTTCTATATATTTTTAGATGCATCCACACATCTCTGAGTGGCTTAATCTGGCAGTCTGTCACAAACACAGTGATTGAATGGACGTATCTTATTTTAGATGCGTCCAATAATTTCTACAAGAGACTTTTTCGTCCATGCATGCAAAAGTTTTAATAACATTTTCGTCAGTCTGTCATGCTCAAGTGTGAAATAGCATTTTCCTCAATTTCTCATGCTCAAGTTTGAAATAGCATTTTCCTCCGTCTGTTATGCTCAAGTTTGAAATAGCATTTTCCTCCGTCTGTTATGCTCAAGTTTGAAATAGCATTTTCCTCCGTCTGTGATGCTCAAGTTTGAAATAGCATTTTCCTCAGTTTCTCATGCTCAAGTTTGAAATAGCATTTTCCTCAGTTTCTCATGCTCAAGTTTGAAATAGCATTTTCCTCAATTTCTCATGCTCAAGTTTGAAATAGCATTTTCCTCCGTCTGTGAAGCTCAAGTTTGAAATAGCATTTTCGTCAGTCTGTCATGCTCAAGTTTGAAATAGCATTTTCCTCAATTTCTCATGCTCAAGTTTGAAATAGCATTTTCCTCCGTCTGTGAAGCTCAAGTTTGAAATAGCATTTTCCTCCGTCTGTTATGCTCAAGTTTGAAATAGCATTTTCCTCAGTTTCTCATGCTCAAGTTTGAAATAGCATTTTCCTCAGTTTCTCATGCTCAAGTTTGAAATAGCATTTTCGTCAGTCTGTCATGCTCCAGTTTGAAATAGCATTTTCCTCAGTTTCTCATGCTCAAGTTTGAAATAGCATTTTCGTCAGTCTGTCATGCTCAAGGTTGAAATAGTATTGTCGTCAATCTGTCATGATCAAGTATGCCAGAAATGGATAAGTACATTTAGTTATCATTTAGCTTTGGATTCACTAAAAAATAATCGTCATCACACAGCAAGAACTCCTTGTTGCCATAACTGCAAATCATTTTTCTTTTCTTTCTCAGTGTGATTTGCATCAAACAAAATTTTCATGAACAGAGTTTCTTTCCAAGAACTTCTTATCTGTGGAACAAATTATCACGGGGGAGGTTCCCTGTAGACTACAACATGGTCGTTTTGAAATCCAATATCAAGAAATACTTGCCATAAAACGTTGTCACAAAAATTCAAATGTTGACCATTTCATTCATAATTTTCAATCCTATCATAATATTCTTCATCATTTAACTGAAAATCTATCCATTTCATAAACTCTTATCCTCAAGTGTATTTGGCCTTGATAAGTGGTCACTCATTATTAAAATAATTTAAAAAATTCTTTTGATGGAATCCATTGTCTCTAGACAGACAAAGGCCATCAATAGATAAAATGCTGAGGATTATTTTGATCAAATAAGTAAATTATATTCCTGTGTTTTGTCATTATTCCATCTTTAATTTCACAAAAAAAAAAACAGATGACTTCTTTCATGTTACAGACACAGGCAAGAGAGAGGGAGACAAATAGAGATAGTGGCAGTGAGAAACCACTAACCTCTCTCTCTTAGAGACGGTACAAAAAAAAACCTAATTGGTCTCGCACTGTATGTCAAGCTCCAGCCCCTGTCCCATCATTGCATCCCTGTGCTTTTCCTACAAGTACTTTCATGGAATGTGCTCTAACGAATCTACTGCACTTGTACCCGCTCAACTTTAATACCCACGACCAATCAGACAAGCAGCAAACTCCCACCCCTTACCTGTAACAGTCCTCAGATTCCGGAAAATTGTCTCCTCTCATAGCTTTTTTCCTCGGACCACTTGCCATTGGAATTCCATCCCTGCTCCCTGTTTCCACGACTGTACCAACATGCAAAAATTTAAATGTAATTTAAACAAACATCTTGCTGCACAACTCTTCACTTATGGTGCCCCCTTTAAATCTGGCCCCAAATCACTGTGGCCCCTTACATTTCAATGGCAATATGCTTTGTTTGGGGGTGAATAAAAGTTTTTAAAAATGTAGAAAAGAACCGGACAACTAAGCAAAGAGCCCTCAGCTGGGACATGTCTGGTGTAGTGGAAGCAAAGTTTATTTGATCTCAGAGGAGCTATTATTGTAATAATTGATAGCCTGTAGAAGATGGTTAGTCACTATAGGTAGTACAGTTGCCACGCTGCTCATGGTAATTAAGCCACTCATTTGCCTAGAAATGGTTGTGCTTGGTCGTTGGCCAATCATAATCGATCTGTACTGAAGAGACTGTAGTTATACACGGTGTTTCAAAAGGATGTGGCTATCATTTCAGATGGAAATATCACAGAAACGACATAGTCATAGCAAATGAAACTAAAACAGGCTTAATGTCGAACAACATAAAATTTATTCCTCCAACTTTGAATGAGAAAATCAGAAGTATGGGGATTTCCTTAGTGATTTCACAAATGTTCAATATGCACGCCATCTGAGACACGGCACATGGTATTTCGGCTCCTCTTAAACAAGCTACAGCATGTTTTCGGTAACAGTAAATAAAAAAAAAAAAAGGTAAAGGTCGCATAGCCTGGACGCGCACGAGTGTCGTTGCCGACATCGCACACTGCTCATGGCCATAGCGGCGGTGATTTGTTAAGAATCACCGTGTCTAGGGCACAGCATATGGCAGGCGGAGCCCATCCCTCTCCTTCTGGGCGGACAGAGGGAGTTTTCAGACCCGAAAATTCGCATGCCGTGAGTGGGATCGAACCCGGGTCGTCCAGCCCAAAGACAAGTGCTATAACCACTCGTCCACAGGCCCTCCCATTAACAGTCTCCAGTAGTAATTCTCTGCTAAATTCCTTTAGATTTGTAGAAAGAGCATAGACCAGTCCATTCACATAGCCTCAGAGAAAAAAAATTGCAAGTAACTCAGTTGCAATGATGAATTTTTGACAGACCCAACTCACAGACATGATTGCTTCATATATATATATATATATATATATATATATATATATATATTAGTATTTCATGCATCCACATAAAACTTTATAAGGAGATATAATTTTTTATGTATCAATTTTTAGTATTTACTTCAACAGTGCTCGATACGTAAGTAGAGCTAGGTAGGATGAAACGCGGGAGCCTCTGTGTAGCTTAATTGCCATAAATATATTTTCATAGCTTATTATATATATATATATATATGAGAGAGAGATATGAAAGAAGAGGGATAAACATGTACGAATGACAAATTTATTTCAACTTCGATTGTTCAATGCAAGGTGTACTCGGTAAACACATGTTTATTATTCTTTCCTTAAGCCAAGGCTTTTCAAAGATTAAAATCTTATCATCAGAGGAATTACATAGATAGATAAGTTGGCAGTGGAAAAGCCAAAATTACAAAAAACATCTTTCTATTGGATTTACTTAATTCTTGAATTTTTTCAATGCTGCCTTAATGAAAACCCTTCTTTTCCATCTTTAAATCTCCTTTCACCGGACACCTTATTAACGGACATTTACCAACTGGATAGACCCCATATCTTTTTACACGCACATTCTCACTCTCCATTTCTTAATATTTTTTCAAATTTTTAATCCCCCCCCCCCCCCGCAATAGAAATCCACCAAGATTCCACTCCCCACTTTCAATTTTTTGTCCTCGGCCTCTCCCAAATTGCATTTATCTTGGAAGGACACCACCTACTCTCCAAACTCTATCCCCCGTTTTCTTTTTTCCACACTTAGATCCCACTCCCACTTAGAGATTGACCTGCTTGCTTTCGGTTCTGAACAAAACGGAAAACAGTGGGTGGTCTATTATTTAGAAAGGGTTTGGAGGGTCTTACTAACCAACTTTTTTGTTTTTTCTTCTTTCCTCACTCCCTGTTTCATTCCAATGAAATCCTTGTGTCTATATGCATATTTATGAACAATAAAATCTCTAATCATTTTGGAGATATCTTAAGTAGAACAACCCCTAGTGTAAATGTGGTATTGTGGTGACAGAGATGATTCTAGTTAAGAGTAGGATAGACATTGTTATCACTCTAGACCAAGGATGACCAACCACACACATATCCCCACACTTTTGATGGCCTTGTGCCTAATTTGTTTTAAATATAAATTTTTTATATTTTCTGCAAACAAATAATTCAAAGTATAGTATCTGTTCTAATACTGCATTTTATCTGTCCTGTCCTCGGTTAGTGAGGGAAAATCCTTCTAAACTGAGGCAATTTTCATTTTTCTTCCAATTCAGAGTTCTCCTTTTTGGGGTGCTAGATTTTCTCCACATTAAAAGCCGACTCTGTGTCTAAACTCTGCCCCCCGTGAAGTGGTAAGTAAATAGGGACAGTATATAAATTGGGTGTTGGTTAGTTTAAGGCAAATTGCTGCTGTCTTCTGGGTATTGTTTAACAGCAGGCCAAAGACTACTACTACTACTACTACTACTACTACTACTACTACTATAGGAGAAATGGTCAAAAAGGTTAGAGAATTCATGATGTTGGACGTTTCATTTGCCCTATGTTGGTGATTTTTAAGTGCTCACTCGCAGCATTGTTTTTTTTTTGTTTCTTAGTAGAAGAATTGTAGAGAGGGAAATAAATGAACTTGGATTTTATATAATAAATAAATTGTTGTATGATAAATACATGAATAAATCATTAGTGTATCATCAGGAAAATAACTTTCTCTATTAAACATGATGCTGATAAAGATTGTCTTTATACTTGGCATAATGAACAGAACTGAAGAAATAAAGAGAAAAAATACAAATTTCTGTTTTGTTTAAATGCTGAGTTCGATTTAAAAAAAAAAAACTGTTTTTGAAGTTGATTGCTCGAAGCCTATATTAAAATAAACAAGTTTCATTCTTATGGTGTGTACAATTTTCTGCTCAAGATAGTTTGAGCTGTCCTTCATTTTGACTTGATTACAAAAAAAAACAACAAACATTTTTTTTGTAAATATATAAAAAAAGATATTGTGTTTGTAGTGTTTTCTATGAAAAAGAAACTTTTTAGAAAAAATAAAAATTAAAAAAATTTGTTTTTAATGTTTTACATTAAAGAAACAGAAATTTACAAAAAAGTTTTTAAAAATGTTTCAAATAAAGAAATAGCAACTAGAAAATGAAACACAAACATTGGAATTTGATTGCCCTTCAAAATAAATAAATAAAATAATGTTTCTGATGAAACAAACATGTTTTCAATCCTTTCTACCCATTGTTTTTAGAAAACAATTGCCAATGGCTTTTGTATCATGATTTCAAATCATGTGGAGTCACGTTTCCAAATCAAAGATTCTCAGCAGTTCTCAGAAAGTTGCACAATTTTTTAATAGAACTAGCCAACTTATTTGAACTTTTTGGAAGAAAATATTTCTTACTTCTAATCTTAAGAGATGATTTTGTTATATTTGAAATTAACTGAATGTCATAACATAATAAAAGTCAATATCCATGTATACGTTTTTAGTTTTTATATAATTAATGTCTCAAAATAACTTTGCCGCTCAAAAAGTCAGATGTGACCTAAAAGCGAAAGTTGATGAAACACTGTGACTTCCGGCCGAGGGGTTTTCGGTCTCTTTCTGGCTGACAACTGAAGCAAACAGACACGAAACGTTGCCGTTCCAGGAGCCCCAGCAAGGGTGGTCGCATACAATATAGCTAAGTGTAACGAGACAAGCGATTTATCTATCTATCGGTCTCTCTCTCGCTGTTTCTCTCTCTCTCTCTCTCTCGCTGTTTCTCTTTCTCTCTCTCTATCTCTCTCTCTCTCTCACTGTTTCTGTCCCTTTCTCTCGCTGTTTCTCTCGCTGTTTCTCTTTCTCTCTCTCTCGCTGTTTCTCTTTCTCTCTCTCTCGCTGTTTCTCTTTCTCTCTCTCTCGCTGTTTCTCTTTCTCTCTCTCGCGCTGTTTCTCTTTCTCTCTCTCTCTCGCTGTTTCTCTTTCTCTCTCTCTCGCTGTTTCTCTCTCTCTCTCTCTCTCGCTGTTTCTCTTTCTCTCTCTCTCTCTCTCGCTGTTTCTGTCCCTTTCTCTCGCTGTTTCTCTCGCTGTTTCTCTCTCTCTCTGGCTGTCTCTGTCTCTCTCGCTGTTTCTGTCTTTCTCTCTCTCTCTCTCTTCATAACACATAATAAGTGAATCTGTTTTCTGTTTCTGTTTTAAATAACTCCAGTTTTAAAAAAAAAACTGAATATTGCCGTCCACGTGGTTTTTGCCAAAAACTGAAAGGCAAGCTGAGTTTCACAATGGCGACAAAGACAAGAAGATTGGCCTGCGTGCATTTTGTCAACAACCTGGGTTCACAACAAAAACGTGGGTGAAGGTTTTACATACCCACGCTAAGGCGTAATATAACAATAATTCATTGAATTCATGTCTGTTTACCTGTCTGTCTGGCTATGGAATCAGCATTTCAGGTTCGATTTCAACTAAATTTTCATTAAGTTTAAAGGTTTTGCTTAGAAGTTTAAAAACTATATTTGAGCAATATTCATGGACCATTCGTCTGTATAGTTATCATGTAATGCATGAGGAGAGCTTTCAGGGTTGACAGCTTTGTGCACACTAGTGCAGGGTAAACGATAAAGAAACCAGTATGAGATGGACCTATAAAAAGAAGATACGAATGTGAAGCCACAAACTACTCGAGAAAAATAACGAGTGGAGACAGACCAACACAATAAATGGATATCAATTTTATTTTCAGAATACTGTGTTCGTTTAAGTAATTATTTCATCATCATCATCATCATCATCATCATCATCATCATCATCATCAGGATAATATAGAAGTAAATAAATTTATTCTTCTTACATAACTAAAAATAATGTCTTAAAATGAAATCAGAGTAAAATAAATGATGCTGCTTATGACCCAACGGGTAACAGGTACGTCTAGTATATATATATATATATATATATGTATATGTATATGTATATGCATATATGCAGGCCTCCATTCAATTTCGAGAGACAATGGATAACCCATATAAAGGTGTCTGAATGGGAAAACTATTGTGAAACCTTTCCTGAATCGGAATTGCTTGAATCCAGTGGCAAGGAAAAGTCCAAGACGATTAGAAATAATGTCAGGATAAGCAGAGAGCCCTCCAATATACAGCACCTGGTATTCCCGAATGATCACATAGTCACCCATTTAGTATTGATGAGGCTCAACCTCGCTTAACTTCAGTAATCTAATGGGAACCGGTGTGTCAATGTAATTATGCCATATATATGATGTCCTATATAATGTGTAAATATATAGCATTATTCTTTCGACTAGCTATTTTGACAAGGCAGAACATTTTACTCATCTGCTGAAAACAGAAGAAGAACAAGCAATTACAACAAACTATCTTTCAATTGTTAACTGATCTTCTGCGAATGTTTGAAGAATTCTATTTTTGATGCTTTGTGTTTTTATTCCGCTCACTTATATCTTCAAAAGCGTTTGTCCTATTTTCCGAAAATCTCGAAATTTCAGTCAATAGTCTTAGCATCAACTGTCGAAGATAAAGAACCGATTTGCCAGTTTTTCTGGCTATAAAATGAAATTAATATTCTTGTTGAGAAGGATAACTTTCTATAGTTGTTTTATCTGCCATAGAACCAATCATGAATTTATAATCACATCAAAATGTCTGCAACTCTTTTAGGACCAACTATGTTGGAGATAACACCACGAAAAAGAAAACGCCTTCAAGCGATTATAGAAATTCCTGCAGATTTTCAACTACTGAGTGTCTTTTCCAAGATGCGAAGTGTGGAATCTTGTACAAAAGGGCAATTTCTGATTATACACGCCTAGCATATAGTGTTATATTTAAAAGCGATGAAAGGAAACATATTTATTACCAACGTGTATAAAATATTAAATAGCCTTTGGCCAGACGAGTCTAGTGTGACTAACCTCTGTTTTAGGCAAAGTCAAAGTTTGATCCCTGTGGATCTGAAAAACTGTTTCCAGATAAGCACATATAAGACTGAGTACACACACACGTACACACGCATATTATTATTTATTTATATACACATAAAATATTATAAGATGATCTAATATATTGTGTATACATTTTTAGTATTTACTTCAGCAGTGCTCACAGGAATTTTTCTAATCTCTTAAGGGCGTTTTCTATCACTGGTTTTATCTCTAACATAGGAATTGTTCCTAAAAGAGTTGCAGGAATGAAACATGGACGCCTCTGTGTAGCTTATTTGCCAGATATATATTTTCACATACACACACATATATATATATATATATATATTTATAAAAGCATAAAATTATTTTTTGCTTAAACATTTTATTATCCCAAACATCCGTTTCGTCCACAAATCATATTTTTCCTTGTTTATCAGAAAAATCAAATATCTATTGAATCAGACTCGTCTAGAATTTAAAAAGTCAAAACCTTTACTCAAAAGGAAATGAGTAATTTACTCCTCTCCAGGAGTTAGGCACAAGGCCAGTTTTTATCCTACTCCCACAAGTAAGATGTGACCCAAGCTCGGGTCGGAAAGTGGGGGTTGAAAAGCCAGCGCCCGAGAGGTGAGCACTCTGACCATCAAAAATTGCCTGGGCAGCCCCGTCGGCATTCCCCGGTAGGGGCGTCTCAAGCAGTAAGCAATTAACTTACTCCTCCCCAAAGAGGGGAGGCAAAGCCTGGGAGGGTGGACCTCCTAGAAGTGCACAGGACAATCCCATAGACCGGCGTAAATCAAGCCCCGAAGGCCAAGACAATACCAGTCTATGGGGTGCAGTATCCATCGGAACAGATACTACACTTTGATCTCGACCAAAAGGCCGAGCATTCTCAAAAAGGAAATGATATTATTTTTTTCTACTCGGTCTCTTATAGACGTTTTAAACTCAATCTCAATTCGGTCAAAGTTCTATCAAAGAAAATACTTATATGGAAAACAATTAACCGAGATTTATTTTTTTAGAGCTTAAAAATAATGCATAGTAGTATAAAATGGTACTCATTTACTGACCAACAGACTTGCAGCTGAAAGACCTTTTGCCCGACCAACTCAAAAAATTAAGTGATTAACTTAGTTTACCCAAATTCACTCTTTAATTAACCGTTCATTATGGATATATATATTCTAGGCAACACGGTGAGTAATGCGGACACTTTTTTTTTCTAAATCTTTATCATTTAAGGTATGTACTCACGGAACTGCACCCAAGCCCTTAAAAGAATGACGATAAGCGAAATACGATTTCCTACCAAATAAATAACGTTTAATTACTTAAGCTGTCAAAAATATATTTCGTTTCGTCATTTCAGGACGGATTGAGTATACATGCATCTCTTATGTATCTCTAGGTATTAAAATATGTAACTCAAAATGCTATACATATTGCTTATACCCCTTTTGGGATGGGTATTTTTCTTATATATATATATAGTAAGTTATGAAAATATATTTATGGCAATTAAGCTACACAGAGGCTCCCGCGTTTCATCCCCAGGGGGAATCTTCAGGCTAAAATGCATGGAGTTATTTTTGCCGGGTGTTTTTATATACATAGCTTGCTAGTTAACCAATCAGATTATTTGTTGTTCTCTCAGCCAATCGTTGGGCTTTCCGCGAACAAAGGCTTTGTTGGTGTTACTGTGTAGCTTACTTGCCATAAATATATTTTCATAACTTACTACCTAGCTCTACTTACGTATCGAGCACTGTTGAAGTAAATACTGAAAATTGATACATAAAAAAAATTATATCTCCTCATAAAATGTTATGTGGATATAGGAAATACTAATATATATATATATATATATATATATATATATATATATACGTAGTAGTATGAAAATATACTTAGGCAAATAACCTACACAGTAACGTTCACTAAGCTTTGCTCACATATTGAGTACTGTTGATGTAAACACTGAAAATATATATATGTAATATATTATTATATTATATATGTATATATATGGAATAGCAAATTATATATAGGTGCGTATTTGTCTAAGTATAAATCCATATCCAGTTATGGTTACTTGAATGGAGGGAAAAACATCTTTTTCTTATTCTTTATTCGTTTACAATGGATAATACATATTTGTACATATATTGTTTTTTTCTAAATGTGGAATAAAAAAGTGTTTTAAAAAAGCAAGTAAGCAAATAAGTGCTTTTTTGAACCATTATCATAAAAAGAAATCTCTTGAAGTCGGAAGCATAACTATTCTTTATATTCAGCTGCGCTTCAAGACATAATAAAATCGGCCGTTATTCTCCCAGCCTTTGGCATTGAAGTGATGTTCTTTCATTGTGTTCTCTCCAGAATTTGTTGGAAACCAAACCCAGTGTTTATAGTCGAGGAGGAGAAAATGACATGATTTGGGAGTGTGGGTAAGCGCTATGCTGTTTCCACACCGAAAGAATAATTTATATATCATCTACAGTAGATGCAACACATTCTTAGGCATACTCAGTGCCATATTTACCGATAGGCTTAGAAAGCTGAAACCTATCGTTTCGACATCTAGTGAGATGCATTTCTAACTATAAAAGTCTTCTTTTCTAATATATAACATTAAGTCGGCCGGATTTTTAACTTTGGATTTAAATAGCTTCCATCCTAAAATATCAAAATTTAAATCTAAATAGCAATTTCCTTTTCTTTAGCGTTGGTCCCTGGTGTTAAAAATAAAAGAATTAAATTAAAATTATTTCTGCTCAGAATATTTTGGGCACGGAAGCCATTTTTCTTTTCTGCAGCAAATGTCAATTACATATGAAAGCCACTTTTGCTATCAGCAGCAAATTTTGCTATTATTACAGAATCGTAATACTAATAGATCCTTTCGTATATTAATACTAAATAACTGTTAAAAAATAATAGCTTAATTCAGAAAGAAACTTTTGTGGAGAGAAATAGATAGTATCTGAAATCTTTTAAATTTCGATATTGAAAAAAGGTCACGTGACATATCATTCGTAAATGCTGCTTTTATTTCTAAGCGTAACTCAAATACTGTTAGAGAGAAAACTGATATATTAACTTGAAAAAAAATAATAAGAGTTATCTATCTTACATAAGAATTTCTTTTTCCATCTCTTCTTTATGTTGACATTATGTGACCACTTCGCGTGTTTCTGTGTTTCTCGCCTATACGTGACTAACACATCACCTTTCTTTGGTATCTATCATTAATCTTATATTTATTGAAATAAAAAAATATACAAACTAAAATTGTATTTCTTTTTATGTACAACTTTTGAAATGAGCAAGCAAAAGGAATTTACAAACCAAAATGACATTACTGCATTCTGGATAACGGTTAGGATATATATATATATATATATATATATATATATATATATTTGTCGCCCCGAAACCATTCTTGGCAATCTAGTTAGTAGTATTAATACAGCCGTAACAAAATCATAGCTTTAATGAATATTGCTTTATAAGTTGAACACTGTTGACGTCGGCTGCTTGATATGTTTAAAACTCTCACCGATGTATGTAGTTGTTCACGGTGGCCACGTGGGTTAAGGCGGTCGAAATTTGAGTGAAAAAACATGACTTGTGTTCCGGGTTTTCGAATCCTGATACCGGATTGAATAATTATCTCTACACTGACGATTCCGGGAGGATGAAACGTATACGTATGTAGATAAACAAATATTTATAATTTTATACAGGGTGGGCCAAAATAAGGGTCCTATCTTTAAATTTGAATAACTTGAATTTGAATAACTTCCACAAAATAAAAGTTAAACTCACCAAACTTTATGTGTGTGTAGACTGACCCTTCCGAGATTTTTTGAAATAAACAAAACAAATTTTAGCCGAAAAACACTTCTTAAAACTTACAAAAACTAAAGTATTGTTTTTTACACTGTTTTGAGTTTTTTAAGCAAAAATAATGTTTTCTAAATGAGGGTACGTTCCTTAGGGCTAATAGGGCTCATGCTTGCTTCGGAAGGGGTCCTTTACTTATTCTAAAAAAAAAAAATTTTAAAAATCAATAAATAAAAAAGTTATGAATTTTTAAAAATAGGACCCTTATTTTTGCCCACCCTGTATATATATATATATATATATTTAACAATGCCTGATGACTAGCAGTTTTCTGCCTTACGTTCTTCGGAAGCGTTGTTGACTATGTCTCTGCACGTCGTTTTACATAAGCTCTATAATTGTCATTTAATACTCTCCTTTAGAAATATGGCAACTATTTGTTATCCACAGATACGTGTTTTGTTGTGTCTACGATTCATCAATGTAGCTAGACGCAGTGAGATTCGAAATATATATATATATATATATAAATAAAGAGAGAGTTTTAAAGTTGCATTTAAGCTAGATTCAAGATAATAAACACAGAGGGAGACTGAGATTGAGTAAAACTGTATAAAATAAGAGCGGGGGAGGGGGCTGAAAAACATCGTGTGAGAGAGGGTGAGAGTAATAGACAGACACTTAGAATTGGGTAACATGCCGATTAAATTGTAAATTACGGCTAATTATAACAATTAAAATGTTTTTGTTTTTTTTTCAAACATAACTCAATTTCAATACCAATGAATATTTTAACATGTATTTTGTGTGATTAAAATATATAGGAAAACGGAGACACCACTCTGAGCTTTCTCTTTTACCATGACAGAATAAAAAACCGACTTCACAATCTAGTGAGGAATGATCTCTTCTCTATTCTGCAACCTCTTTCACATAAAAGAGATGTTGCTGGCCTCTCTCTACTCTATTGTTATGTTAATGGTAGCTGCTCGACTGAGCTCCAATCTTACCCCATCTCCTTTTGTAAAACATTAATAGCAAGAACTGGCCTAGCTACAACAATAACCAAGAAGAAACTTCTTGGTTATTGTTAACTCTCTCTCTCTTTCTCTCTCTCTCTCTCTCTCTCTCTCTCTCTGTACCAAAAACCAAATCGAGCTTCCATGAACAAACATTTCTTCTTAGAACATACCATCTGTGGAACAAAATACTGCGAAGCTACTTCCCAGCTCACGTCAATATGGTCGTCTTCAAGTCTAATGTAAACAAATACTTATTGAGCTGTCTTCTTGGATAATCAAGTCCTCTTAAGTAATCTTCTTCCCATCCCACTCACTGTTTGCTTGCTCGAAGCTAAAGGCCACGTCAGATGAACAGCATTTATTTATATACATACAGACTCACTGTAGAGGGGAATAACTCTTGCCCAGTATAAGGGCGGTAATCGCTTGTGCACTACATCCATCTCCCTTTTAATAAAGTCAGATATTTACACACATACATATATATATATATATATATATATATATATATATATATATATATATAAGAAGAGGTAGTTTGCTTGAAGCATTGTGTGTAATACGTATATAGAGGAGTATTAGGAGGCTATTTCCATTTCTTGCATTGTGATAGCCTTCCAATACTCCTATATATATATATATATGTGTGTGTGTGTGTACAGTCCATGCATGCATGCGTATGTGTTCAAGTCTAATGTAAACAAATACTTGTTGAGCCGTCTTCTTGGATAATCAAGTCCTCTTAAGTAGTCTTCTGCCCATCCCACTCACTGTTTCCAATCCTCTCGTGGTGGCGATCATCATCCAACTGACAATATTTTTAACCATTATCCTCGAGTGGCCCCGGGCCTTGATAAGACATGACCCATTAGTAAAGAAAACAACAAAAACAAACGTTGATTAACTCAGCTTTAGTATATGATAGATAATGGTAAAATACTAGTAACAAATGAATGCATTGATCTTCTATGTGAAACATGTAGCTACATACTGTGTATAGTTATAATTCTATAAATATACAACATAATAGATGTATATATCTGAGATAATTATTTGATCTATGTATGTGAATTATATTAGTATGTATCGATTAATATATGTTTGGATGTATCTAAATGTGTGAAATAATTCAAGTTTTCAGTCAAATAAGGTTTTAATCTCTATGTGGTATTCATTGTAGTAATGGCACATTTGCCGATCACTTTCGACCTCAGTGTAAACGAATCTCACTCGGCTTGTCATTATTAATTTATTCTGTGAACACTCGGTGTTTCCATCGGCCCATGACCGCCATCTCTCCGCCCGGATGCTTACAGACCAAAGCCAAGGCAGAGACATCAGTTCTTTTCCAGCCAACCATCAATATCCAAGAGATAAATGAGCAGTTCCAGTTCATTATCAACTCGGTGATTTGGAATAAACACATAATAGCCATCCCATTGAGATCAATTGTCGATGAGAAGGACCTTCCGAAATGTGGCCAATCGACATTGTTTTGTATTCACAGCAGAGAGAGAAGGAGAGAGAGAGAGAGAGAGAGTTTGCTCTTCTTCATACCTCCATTGGGCATTACTGCGACTTGGCCAACAATCCCATGACCCCACATCAATTGTTTGCGTGATCGTTACTCTTATTGCAGGTGTCGCTTTATTTGCTTGTATTAATCTTTCATTTACACTGTGAAAACTTAGTTTAAGCAGTCTATCAATATCTATATTATAACTGAGAATTTGTGTCTGTCTGGCATTTATAGGCTCCAAAACTACAGAATCGAAGCATCCTTGAGATGATGAGTGTATTATAGAGGGATGTTGATACTACTACTGCTACTGTTATAAAAACAATAAACATTTATGTCATCAAAACCTACACAACCAAAATTGCACCAACTGTGATAGGGAGCGTCGTTGGGTTGCCGGATGTATCGAAGAGGAGTATCGAAATTAGACTACTAATAATAAACACTTGCCAAAAATATTGGTTGATATTGGACGGAATTTAGCATGGATAATCCTTGGAATAACAGGTGTGATGGCTTAAAACTATGATACTATTGCTCCTAATAATAAACAGTTATAGACTCTAAAACTATTGGTCAGGATTGCACCCTTACGGTGCTTGGTGTATCATAGGTAATCTACATGACACTAGTTACTATGAATACTACGGCTGCTACTACTAGTACTACCACTATAATATTAATAATAATCGCAACAAACTACATAAAAGCCAAGCTATACCAGGAAAACAGTAAATCTAAGCTGTGGACAAAGAGACGAAACAGTAAATCATATAATAAGTGAATGCATCAAACTAGATCAAAAGAAATACAAAAACAGGTATGATTGTGGTGTGACGGCAGTCCATTGGGAACTATGCAACCGTCTCCACTTTGTGTATGTGCCATGTTTTCATATTCAAACTGAAGCCAGTAATGGAACATGAAAATCCTAAAATCCTCTGTGACATGGAAGCTCGGCCTTTTGGCAGGGATCAAAGTGTAGTATCTGTTCCGATGGATACTGCACCCTATAGACCTGTGTCGTCTTGTCCTTCGTGGCTTGATTCCGCCGATCTGTAGGTTTGTCCTGTGCAGTTCTAGAAGGTTCACCCTCCCAGGCTTTGCCTCCCCTCTTTGGGGAGGAGTAAGTTTATTGCTTACTGCCTGAGGCGTCCCTACCGGGGAATGCTGACGGGGCTGCCCAGGCAATTTTTAATGGCCAGAGTGCTCACCTTCTCGGGCACTGGCTTTCCAAGCCCCACTTTTCCGACCCGACGTTGGATCACATCTTACCTTGTGGGAGTAAAATAAAACTGGCCTTGTGCCTAACCTCATGAAGAGGAGGTAAATAATACGGACAAACTGATCCTAGTGAGGAGACTGGATGTGATGATATAAACCCAATTCATAATTCAAACACACTATTTAATGGTATCGATCGATAAACTCGACAGATACAGTTATCATCCACTGGCTATAGATACTTTTCTCTACCCTCCCCCGTATATGTATTATTAATATGAATTCTTCCAACTTAAGGAATACTCATAATTACGATGTTTCTTTATTACAAATAAGAAGCAATTGAATGTCTATTGACAAATTGTTTATATATTAATCTTACCAAAAGTTTGAGTTGATTTCTTTTCCTTTTTGCTTATTTAATGGTAAATATACTCAGCACTTTTATTTTTAAAGACACAATGCTGATTGATATCAAATTAACTGCTGTGCATATCTGTTTTATTAAGAAACAGTCATTTGTAACTAATTCTCTATTTTCTCTTGACTAAAAGATTTTTTTTTTTAATAATTTCTGGATTATTAATGTGTTTCTTATTACATACCCTTAACTTTGATAAGATTCCTATATGAATTATTTATCTTTTGAAAACTTTACAAAAAATTAATTCAAATAATGAATAAAGCTGTCATCTCGGAAACGTGCATACCTATAGAGGACCTGTTAGAATATTTATTTCCGGAACTTGATTCGAATATTCGAAATTCTAATGAATATGCTTGGAATATATTAAATGGTACCCCATTAATCTCCTCTCTCTCTTTCTCATATATATATATATATATATATATACTTTTGTAATATAGTAGGAAAATCCTAGCAGAGTGCTTGATTAATTGAGAATCATGCAAACTATCTAAGGTTGAAATATGTAAGTTTTATTCCCTGCGTATATGAAAGGGAAAACAATTAATGTTTTTCCATAAAAATATCTGTATTTTTTCTGTACATCTGAAGATTCATTTGTCTATAAGATTCAGACTGTATTACTAGTGTTCTGATTGTATTGACTATAAAGAAACATATTTTTTTAATTAAAAAAACACTTTTCTTGATACGAAATGTTGTCTTTGAGAGAAAATATCTCAATATATATATAATATTAAATTATATTTTTAATATTTTACCTATGTAAAGCGTCGTTTCCAGCTTACGACTCTCATCAGCGCAGGGAGATAACAATCTCGGACGGTCACAGGGCACAAACCCAGTTCACAGATACACCTTGAAT
>OY744517.1:90207442-90212442 GCA_963556195.1 Sepiola atlantica
AAGGTCGGAAAGTGGGGGAAGAGTCAAACCAGCGCCCCTAAAGAAGGAGCACTCTGGCCTAGAAAAAATAGCCTGGACAGCCCCGTCGGCATTCCCTGGTCAGGGCGCCTCAGGCAGTAAGCTATAAACTTACTCCCCCCCCCAAAGGGGGTAGGCAAGGCCTGAGAGGGTGCATCTCCTAAGACAACCCAGGACAGTATACCTCAGCTCGGCAGATAAAAGGCCACCGAAATGGCCCAGTTCCTGCTGGACTGATTGTCGAGAACGAATCCTCGACTGGTATTACCTCATCCCGACGTCCTCAATCAACCGAAGTTAATGAGATACTTTAAACAACTAACTAGTCCCTCACATTGGGCAACTGATATGACAGTTATCTATGCAACAAATTATAACTACAAGAATTTATACATATATATATATATATATATATATATATATATATATATATATATCCCTTTTTTGTTTCATTTTACTTCAGTTGAAGTTCTCAGAAATCAAGGGGCCCCTTCCTGGGGCCAACACTTAATCTCTATATGAGATACATATATATTCGAATATTCTATTAAAGTTCTTTATTTCTCAAACGTTGAGTTAGTAAAAAAGTTAAAAACATTAGTTTTCTTCTCCCCAATTGACCAGTTAACTATGTTGTAGTATATTTTCTTGTGTTCTCTTGGTCTTACTGGATTCTAGGACAAAGATTCATCTAGTCTGGTGGCGTATCACGCTAAGTGTTATCACTAGAAGGTGCACTATACCTCGTATGAGCAGGTGTATAGCCGTGCTGAGGGGATCTTATTTGTGCTGCGAATACTATGTTATTTTGAATTTTTGGTCAGGGTTTACTTGTAGGGTGAAGTATTCTCGTGTCAGGTTGTCCTGACAAACCCTTGTACTTAGGCACTCGAGGATAGTGTCTAGTAGGTAATTCAAACTGTATATATGTGTGTGTGTATATATTTAGGCAGCAAATCGTTATTTATGCAGGCCTTGTTGAAGACAACAGAATTTTCTCTTTTTGCTATTTTCCGTGTTAGCTTCTCGATGCGGCGAGCAAGTTTTCTGTTTCCAGGTGTTAGTTTGAACATCATAACGATCGAGAGATCGAAAGCGCTCGAGAGATGGCCGATGAAACAAAACTTGCTCGCCGCATCGAGAAGCTAACAAGGGAAATAAAAAACAAGAGAACATTCCGTCGTCTTCAACGAGGCCTGTAATATATATATATATATATATATATATATATATGTATAAATTATTTTTTATAGATAAATATTTGTTATCCGCAGACATATATGTTTCATGTTTACTAACAATCATTAGTGTGGCTATACATAACCGGTCGAACGACTCGAAACTTGAACGTGCGTAACTCTAATTCATCATCCTTAACCATTCGGCCATTGTGGAAACCACATTTAAATGCGAGAGAAATAAACCCTATATTTCATTTACGAATATAGTAAGTTTCATAAAGTGTTTGATCTGCTAAGTGAGAGAACTATATATATATATATATATATATATATATATATATATATATATATAAGTTTGTGTGTATTTATTTCAGTATTATGCATTTATTGAATGATTGGGTACGTCATCCTTCGAGTTTCATGGACTAAACATAACTAAAAAGCTGCAGGGCACAGTAAAAAGTGACGTATATATATATATATATATATATATACATATAGAACAGTTTTTTATTATATTCCAATAACCATGGTTTGTTTTATTACTTTTATTTATATTTTTTTCACATTTCCAAAAATTCCAAATTTCTGTGAGATATATTTAACGGTCCGTTTCATTTGTTTTGTGCCAAACAACATTTGTATGTAAATATCGTCTCTGCAACACTACAAAATCATCAGAAAAAGTTCACAAATAATAAGAGTTCTTAGATTAGAGTGTCTTGAAAAACACCCACTTCATACATCAGTTTCATTTTAAGGTGAAAATAAACAAAAGAACAAACAACATTTTTTAGAGCAAACACTCACACGTGTGCGATCAAACTAATCAGCCATTTTGTTTTTTTTGTTGTTTTTTTTCGTTCAAAGCTAGTATCTCCCAAAAGAATTAGTGGGATCAGTTTAAAAAACTTTAATTCGGTAATATTTGCTAAAATATTTAATATGTACTATAATTTATTTATAAAGTTCCAGTTTATTTGAAGATAATTTATTTTTTTATTAAAGTTACCTGAATGTTTATGGTGCGAAACTCATTTAAGCAGATCATTATAGAGCTAGTCTCATTGTGTCAAACCGTCCATTCAATCAACTATTAAAAAAGTTTCTTCTACATAAGTGTTTATATGGAATTTATATAGTATTTATTAGTAAACACTTTCTAACAATATTGAGACAAGCTTACCTTCCCAGAAATTCATCACTCAAGTAGTAAGCCACTAGTTAAAATGCGAAACTAAGGGGGTTATATTCACGGCGAAATATATCCTCCATATTTAGCCAGATTACGATTTCGAAATATAGAATGGGCATTATATATTTATTTATTTATTTAATTTCTTAAAGTGTTCTAAGGATTCAAAAGTAGTTTTACGGGGATCTGTACCGTAAACATTAATTTTTACTATGTTTTATTTCTAAATCGTACTATATATATATATATATATATATATATTACGTGCATATGTTTATATATTTGTATATACAGGATTAACTCCTAAACTAATTAAACAATCATTATGAATTTTGAGATATAGCTGCTAGGCAGAAGATGTCGTAATGTGGCCTATATTAAGTTTAATTTAGTTTAATGAAAAGGGGGTAAAAAGTGTTAAAAGCCCTTGGTTAAAATTCAGATACCTCCGACTTGGGGGAAATTTTAACAATAGGTATTAGACATCTATTAATAAATATTCCCCAAATTTCATTTTCTTTGGAGTATTTTAAAGGATTTGGGTTTTTTTGTTGGGAGGGGGGGGGGTATAATATCTTCTTTTCCCTTTCTCTTCAGCCATGGATTTATACTTATGGTGATATCCCTATAGTTTACGATGGACTATTCCAACCTTCTGTTGTATAGTTAGTTTTATTACCATTGACTGTTACTAGGAAATAATAATAGAAAACAAGATGGATAGAAGCGAGGGTGCGGGAGGTTCATAAACATAGAATGAGAGAGGATGAGAGTTATAGACAGACACTTAGTAAGAGATTAGTGACTTGATAAGTAAAATGCAAATTACGACTAATTAGAACTATTAAATTATATTTTTTACAAACATAACTCAATATCAAAACCAAGGAATATTTAAACATGCAGATTGTAGGATTAAAATATATAGAAAACCCTTTTAGGCAAATGAACGTTGATTAACTCAGTTTTAGTAGAACAACATTTATATATATATATATATATATATATATATATATATATATATATATATATATATAATTTACTATTTCTGTATATACATATTATAAAGTAATATAATATATGCGTAAATACATTTAGCCCGACGATTTCCTTTGGGAATGAAACATGAACGTTTCTGCAGAGCTTACTCGTGATAGATATATTTTCATACCACTATATATATATATATATATATATATATATATATATATATATATATATATATATATATATATAATGTGTGTGTGTGTGAAAAATGACAAACGCAAAACAGGTTAAAGTGTAGGAGAAACCTGTTTTCCGTTTGTCATTTTTCACACATTTTGTCCACCACGGCATTTCATTTTCATGAATTATCGTGTACCTTACCCCATATATATATATATATATATGGAAATACCTCACGCTTACAAATATTTGCATGTAATCACACACATCTAATTACATGCAGTCAATCACACAAATACACAAAACTGTGCATGCAATCACACACACACACATACACATGTATCCATTAACGTATCTCAACTCTCTCACACATACACTTATATACTTTGCTTATAAATGAGAAACACTAAGAAAGTAATAAAATTAATTAATTAACGAGCATCAAATAAGTGGCAAACTTTCTTTCAGTGCATGTTGACAGAAAGTAAGAAAAAACAGCAGAAAAGGTCGAAAAGGCGTGTTCAGGTTGTACGCACCCAATGATACGCTTTCATTGCGGTTCAATATGGAGGTTAGAGGCAAGTGGACGGCAACGGAGCATATTGCACAGTCTTTTCGTTACCGTGATGACAGCAGGATCATTCGGTGCCGAATCAGGTCATCAGGCTCTCTTCTTCTATCAAATGCACGGAATAATTAAAGTCGGACAAGTTGAAAAAAGAACACAAACGCAAGCGAAATTCTTTGGAATTCGTTTTTTTCTTTTCTTTCTTTTTAGATTGTTTTTATTACTTTTGGTAATATAGGACTAGTTGAGATCAAGATAATATCACCATCTTTATACAGTATTTGTTTTTTTATCACCATCTCTATACAATATCAAGATGGTGTTAACATCTTTATACAGTATCAAGATGATGTCACTATCAGTACAGTACAAAATGATATCATTATCTTTATAGCGTATCAAAATGATCTCATCTTATTTATACAGTATCAAGATAATGTCACATTTTTATACAGTATCAAGATCATGTCACATTTTTATACAGTATCAAGATCATGTCACATTTTTATACAGTATCAAGATCATGTCACATTTTTATACAGTATCAAGATCATGTCACATTTTTATACAGTATCAAGATCATGTCACATTTTTATACAGTATCAAGATCATGTCACATTTTTATACAGTATCAAGATCATGTCACATTTTTATACAGTATCAAGATCATGTCACCATCAACTTCACAGTGTCTCTACCTTCTTCACTCTCTCTGTCTCTCAACTTCCTCACTCCCTCTCTCTTTCAACTACCTTTCTCTCTGTCTCAACTTCTCTCTGTCTGTCTCTCAACTTCTCTACTCTATCTTTCTGTATCTCAATCCCCCCTCTCTCTCTCTCTCTGAACTTCTTTACGCTCCCTTTCTCTCAAC
>OY744517.1:90217442-90357442 GCA_963556195.1 Sepiola atlantica
ACCCAGTAAAAGGAAAGGAAAAATGTCTGCTATTTCAGACATAATCAATTCAAAGATAGTTAATCAAATATTCTTAGTAAAAATAATGTTTTTTTCCAAAGTTATTTTTACAAATCAACTTCATAAAACCATCAAGTGCAATAGTATCGATTGGCTTTTGTCAAGATTAACTTCAAGGCTCAGAGCTCTTTTGTTGATATCTCAAGTAGTCATTGGAGAGAGGTTCTCTCAAGTGAGCAGTTAATCGCTCTACCATCTTTCAACCATTATGACAGACATATGCCAGCGACAACACATTCTTTATCAAAGTATCCGTTTCTCAGACAATGTGGGCAGTATTAATAAGCTTGTGATTTTATGGAATTTAATTCAAGATATGCTAAAAGAACTAAAATGGTATCCTATTTATTTGCTTCCCCACGAGGGCAGAGTTAGACACAATTGTCGGTTCTTAATGTTGGGAAAAGTGCAACTCGCCAAAAGGGGGCACTCTGAAATTGGACAAAAATTAAAAATTGCCTCAATCTAGAAGGATTTCTCCTTCACTGACCGAGGACATAAAATAATGAAATGTAGCATCAAAACATACTTTGCTTCGCTTCTAGCCAATATGTATAAAATATAGCTGTTATTGTGACAACCATTATTTATCGGAAACTAATTTTGAAGCATCATGTACTTTAAGAATATTATTTTCTATTAATTTAAAGGGACAAACTATTTTAAATTATAGAAAAACTATTATTGATGAATAGTTTAGAATTGTTTGTCTACATATGTATGTCTAGTGGTCTAGAAATTTACTCTCAGTAGAGCAAGTCCTTCTCGAATGCAAACATTTAGTCAGTATCAGGAAATAGTAACTTAATGCAGGAAACCTAGCAGAACTTTTATCATAGAATTTCTAAAGAAAGCCAGTCCCTATAATAAATTATAACATCTATATAATCTATTATTATACTAAATCTGATTTAATCGACGTCTGTTTCCTTATGGCTTTTCCCCTATATTTTAATAACACAAAATACATGCTAAAATAGGCATTAGTTCTGGGATTCAAACATATTTAATAGTTCTTATTACTTGTGATTTGCAATTAACTCACCAAGCCACACATCTTTCACTAAGTGTCTGCTTATTACTCTCACCCTCTATCATTTTATGTTGTTTCACAACTTGCTTTTATTTTTTATGGTGTCTATCACTCACGCTTCTGTCACTCTTTCTCTCTCTCTCTGTTTAAATTAGTCAAAGGTAATGAAACGGGCGATAAAATACAAGATTTGAATATTGTATAATAATAAAAGGAAATATCATCACAGTGGAATTGGTTATCTATCTGAAGAGATGTTGCTCAGGATTGTGCATTGGCTCCCATTGTTCGGAATGTGGTGTAAGCTAGGGAAGAAGCCAGCTCAACCCGACCAGGGTGAACACCATTGCAACTACAACACAGTTCTAATATTATTTAACCCATGGTCGGAGAGAATAAAAGAGAGACAGAGATGGGGTATATAGCGAGCAGAAAGAGACTTATTTGTCTTTTTATTTTAAAAAAATCAACTGGCTTTGTAAACTCACTTTTTACTGATTTAAACAATCTAACCCGAGCCCAATGAGTGAGCCAACGGGTCACCTTTTTCTACTAAATAAATATAATGTATAAATATTCTTTAAAGATGAATTTTGTCAAAAAATAACCTAACAAGGATTGATATGCCGTAAAACTAATATCATGCAAAGATAACAATAAAAAACTTGAAAGTAATTAGACAAAACAAGAAAAAGCACAAAATCAAAAAAAAAGAAAAATTTAAATAAGAAACTTATGCAAAACCCAAATCAAAATATATCACTTAAGCAGAATGAAGATTCTTTTTATTTCTAAACAAAAAAAAAGCAAGATTAAATACAATTTAAAAAAATATATAAACAGGCAATGATAAATTATCAGACTTTTCAAAAGCTTCTTTTTTTTCAATGCCATTAATTATAGATTTTATATTTCTAAATTTAAATTTCAAATTAATTACTTTTTTGTCTAAACAATTTTGCTTGCAACAATTTGTCATAGTGAATACCGCAAAAATACAGATAAGAATATGAAATTGTAAAGATTTGGGGCAAAAGTCACAATATTTTAGAAAAAAAATGACAGATATTTTAAGAAGTAAAATTGAATAGAAATCCACCAACAAATATTTTTACTAAATAATTGAAACCTCAATATTTAATTAAAAGTAAAGTGAACAAAAGACAAAATAATTATTTTGAATAAAACTATACGTTCGAGAAGTGTTGTGCAGTATCCAATATTCAATAGATTATATACATGTATTAGTTGAAATCCCCTCGTTCTCAGAAATAGCAAATTAGCTACAAGGCAGGGTGATAAATTATAATTTGAAAAATTACATCTCCTTCATGTTTTTATATACTTCACTCAGCAAACCAGATATTCAAAAAATATTTTACTAGATGAGCAGTGACCTATTGGGTCAGTATTTGCTATATATATTATTAAATATATAACTTCTTAACTTTAACATTGTTTGATAATCATGTTTTTTTATAAGGATTATAAAGTCGAAGTATTTCAGGTAGTCAGAATACATTGTGATGTCATAATAGACCCTATTTCTCATCCCCCTCTATCACTTTTCCTTCTCTCCATTTTCCTCCTTTCTCTCTTTACATCCTCTTTCTTTCTCTCTCTCTCTTCATCCTCTTTCTCTCTCTCTCTTCATCTTCCCCTCTCTCTCTTTCTTCATCGTCTTACTCTCTTAATCCTCTTTCTTTCTCTCTTCATCCTCATTATCTCTCTCTCTCTCTCTCTTTATCCTCTCTCTCTCTTCATCCTTTTTATCTCTCTCTTCATCCTTTTCTCTCCCTCTCTCTTCGTTCTCTTTATTTTTCTCTTCATCCTTTTCTCTCTCTCTCTCTTCATCCTCATTATCTATCTCTCTCTTCATCCTCATTATCTATCTCTCTCTCTCTCTCTCTCTTTATCCTCTTTCTCTCTCTTCATCCTTTTTATCTCTCTCTTCATCCTTTTCTCTCTCTCTCTTCATCCTTTTTTTCTCTCTCTCTCTCTTTATTCTCTTTATCTTTCTCTTCATCCCTTTTTTCTCTCTCTCTCTTCATTCTATTTATTTCTCTCTTCATCCCTTTTTTTTTCTCTCTCTCTCTCTTAATTCTATTTATCTCTCTCTATCTCCTTTCGTTCTCTCCATTCTCTCTCTCTCTAGCCCCTTCTCTCTCTATCTAGCCCCTTCTCTCTCTATCTCTTTCAACTTTTTACATCAGTTCGTTTCTCTCAACACTTCTCTTATCATTCACCCTTAATTTACGTTATTCTCCCACCTTCTCAAATTCACGTACAGATAAAATGTGCACAATGACCAAATAACAAACATCATCAGAGTTTTAGATTCAAAATAAATTTACCAAAGAAGGTTTGATTTGTCTGTTTTGTTGCATATCAACCCTATTTTAGGAGGACACTTAAGCCCGAACCATAATACAATTTATTAAATAAAACTAATATTTTACTTATTACTGGGGAGGGGTGTTCATATTTTTTCCAATGGTGATACAGTGCAAGTGAATGCAATTGATCCAATTTGAATTTAACTCAATTTGACCAATTCCATAGTCTCCATTGGTATCCATTACATCAAATAACGTAAAACTCCCTTATGTTTTTCTCTGTCCCCTTCTATCTTTCTGACCTCTCCCTCTTCTCTGAGCCATACTATTTACCCTAACAATTTTTCTAGCCATATTATGTGACATCTCTATTCTGTCTCTGGTTTATATGGATTAATATTGTCTGTAAAAGCAAATGCAAAACAAAAAACAAAAGAAAGATGAGATCTATTTTCAGTACTGCCTGAAATCGAACTGAAAATTAACCTACAGTTGATACATATACATATAAGGAGATATCCAAATGCTTTCATCTGCCTTCTTATTCTTTTTCTTCTTATTATTATTCTTGGCGTGTCTTTGAAGCCTGTGGTCATACGACAGTTCCCCACTTTTTTACATTGTCCTTTGCATTGTACTCTGCAAGATCTTTCAAGCTGCACCGGTCAGGCAATGTTGCATCGTATGGTCCTCCTCTCCACATTCACAGATGGTTGGGTTAGTTTTGTAGCCTCATCAATTCATAGCAAATGTTGATCGTCCCATTCCTGTTCTCAGGTGGTTGAGTTTTTCCACTGAGGCTAGAGTGCCTCTGAACCGGAAGGGAGGGCCTCAGAAGGGGGGATTCTCATGGTTGTGGGAGGGGGACCATTCTCTAGCCGTCTGGTCCACAGCTGTAGTCTGGTCTCTTTCTGAGATGTTGTTAGGGGTTCGACATGGCTGAGGAAACTTCATCTTGACTTCAGTCGTTGGACCGTTGGTTCACATCCATGAAAGAGATGGCGTTCATCACTGATAGCCTCTACTCGGCTGCCAACTTCCCGTCTCACATCTTAAGAGGCAATACCAGTGAGGAAATGTAGGTTGTTCAGGTTGGTGGGCTTCAGGCAGCCAGTGATCAAGCTGCAGGTATACAAATTGATAACAGTTTCCCCAGTGCTGACTTCACCCTCTAAATACAATTAGGGACGAGGGTAATTGCGAGAAGATTTTTTTTTCTTGTATTATCAATTCCACAACACGCCTGGATACCTCAGACACTACGGACCGTGGTAGACAAAGGATGACCTGGCTTGAGTGTGTATGAAGCGATTTGACTGCATGCAATATGGTCGATATAAACAATTTGGATCGGACCGCATGGAGAGCAGGCATAAGACGTTGCCTAATGTTGTTCACCCTGGAGTCTGGGCTACTTGCAGCATCTTATTACCAAAATACGATGATGATGATGATGGAGATGATTACGATGGATGTAATGTTATTTTCATTTATGGCAGTGACAGAAGCAATGGCTACTAACAAAAAACACTTTCTCTCTGAAACTCATATAAAAAATTATTATTTTATGAATTTAAATATTTTTCAGCAAGTTTTTAAAGACATTTTTATCTCAGCTTTGTCGTTCTTGTTATTACCTTTACTTCTGGGAATAACTAATTCTTAAAGTGTCTATTTTTTTTCTTTATTTATTTTTTGACAGCCTGAAGGCAGAATAGTTGGTCTAGCCTCCGATATACAAGATGGATACTTATTTTGGTCAGATGTCAGCAAAAGCAAGCGGGGAATATACAGATCTCGTTTGAATGGAAAACATGTCCGCCTCATTTTTGGAGGTAAGTTACTGATATTTATTATGTATGTGTAAGTTTTATTCTTGGTATAACTAAGCTCACACAGGAAAAAAAAAATAATGTCATTTTTTGCAATTCTCTACTCGACATTTTCGTCCAGAATTTACATATGGATATAAAATATTTTTATGATTACAAATGTTTTTTTTAATACTGAAATATATGATCAATATTTTAGATAGTTTGAAAGTGCTGTCACTTCTTTTCCTTTGTTTCCTCTTTTATCCTTTTTATTTTGTATTTGTTTTTTTAATTTTGATTTTACTTTGTTTTTTAAAACATCTTTTCCTTCATATTTTTAAGCTTATATAATGTTTTATGTTGATATAGAAGGTGTAAATATCAAAGAAATTATATAGTTTCGGCTAATGAAATTGGATAGGCATAATCTTGAGCAAAATAAGATTTATTTCTTAGAATGTTAATAAGAAATTAAAAAATATGTTGATTCCATAAACAATTTAATAAATTTTGAATATGCGACATTAGAGATGCGGCAAGTCGAAGTTGAGGGTCGTCCAAATCTTTTTGCTCTACAGAGATAGCTTTCCTTCTTGAAATGTTTAGCCATGTTAAAATCTACATCACAGTTGGTGCTTTTTAGCCAATTCTCTAACAAATACATGCTAGAGTCTTGTTTACTGTGTTTGAGCAGTATTTTTAGAGTAATTTTTAGAGTTTTTTTGTCTGTATTTTGGGATGAGAAATGTTTGATATTATTTACAATTTTCGAATTTGTTTCTTCATCTTGGTTGTTGTTACCACTTTTGTGGCCGCTTTGCTCCCTGGTCTTCGTCAGGTGCCTTGTCTTTTGAGACCATTATTCAATTTCAAACCGAATCCTTAATTGAGCCACAAAGTTCTGTTCATATTCCATTCTCCAGGCCTTATAACATTCTTTCAATTAACTCGTTAGATCATCTTACTGCCTTTGCTCAAGATCTGACTCAGAGCATCAAAATAAAATGCAAATAATCATTCCTATACATGATTAGAAAGAAAAATTCTGACCTATTTTTTTTACATATGTTGTACATTGAGGATTGGGGGAAGAGAAAGTTTAATATGGCTGTAATGTCACAAGCGAGAAGTGATACCGTTTGATGTTTTTTTTTTCCCCAGCTAAACTTTAGACAAGGTATATATCTTGAGAGTCGTCCTTAGGCTATATATACTTTTGTTCTGTGGGGATTGAGTTCATAGAAATGGCGATTATTACTATGGTTCACAAAATTGTTTTGTCTGGCCAGAAAAAAAACAATAAAATAGTTGAACCATGAAACTGTGTTGAGTGTTTTTTATAATCAATCTGGCTGCAATGTACATGGGAAACAAACAAATGTAACTGGCAGACAGCTACGAGTTGATGAGCAACAATGTCACACATACTTTGGAGTCATTTGAACGAGAATTTGGTATTAGATAGCAAAATGATATCAAACGTTTGGAACACTGTATATTTATGTGTATCATTCGATAGTCCATTGATTTTTAGATTGCATCGAATCTTAGTGAAAATCGTGACAGCAAGACTACTCTAGTTAAAATCTTTGTATTCTAAGGAAAACCTAGATTGTTGCAACATTTTTTATCAGAGTTCTAATTCTGCCAATATATTTACAAGGCCATTTGGAACAATGCCAAGCATACCAATAAAACAGACGTAATTGACCTTCTTGATGAAGTGTTTTTTTTTTGTCAGGTTTTTAATATTTTATACAGGATTTTCTGTTGTCGGCTAAAAAGATGAGATCAAATAATTGATCAATGTTTTATTTATTTATTTATTTATGATAACTAAATTAGATATTTTTCTTGGAGATCAATGTGAAGAAGAGGTTTACAAAAGGAATACATTTAAATGAGAAAGAACAATTCTTCTTGAACAGGTAGCTATCACTGCTGAACAATTTAAATAACATTCTCTTTTTATGTTATGTAGACTTGTGTTGAGAATTAGTTTTTGTAAGTTTAAGTGAAAACAAACATGTAGTTTGATTTTATTTAAAATTTTCATGTTTTTTAACTTTAGGAAATACGATTTTTACTATGATGATGTAAAGTCGAATTAAGCATCTCAACCGCCACCTCTAAATTATAAGATGAAGCTGAATTTAGGGATCTCGGTCTCTATCCTGGCATTCTCGACTGCCACCAGGACTTAGGGTTAGTGTTGGGGTTTACTTCTACAGTCACGGTTTAAAAATGAGATTATTTAAATTGTAAAACTGTATTTACCTTCTGCAAGGTCATCTGCCGGTCAACCAGTATTTCCCTGTTTTAATACGTTTGAAACGTGCTAAATGTATAGGACAATGTGACTCCTATACTTGTATTGTGTCAAATTTACTATTTACAAGAATTTTAAAAGGTGTCCAATGCATTGGGGACTAGGGGGATGAAGGCGTTTAATAAAGTTCATGTTTTCATCCTCAGCATCCTCATCTTATTTCCTTAGTAATCATCAAATTATTTTATTTTCTCGAATAATTATCAAAAAATAACTTTTGTATGAACTTGTTTCCAAACGTTTAGAAGATTCGAAAATCTTTAATAAAAAAAAAATGTATTTTTTCTTCTCTTAAACTTAGAATGATAATTGAGCAACACAACCAACAAGTCTGCAGGACATAAAATTAGAATCCAATAAAAACATATTTAGCAATGGTAGTTACCAGTGCACGAAGCATTGAGACAGAAATGTTTAAAATAATTGCAGAGAATAGTTTGGTGCAGCCTATATTCAAATAAAGTATTTTTTCCATCTGATTTTTAGCTAGCAGAAAATAGTAACAAGCAATAATTAGACCACATACAGATTAAGCAAAGATTTTGCTTTGGCTTTGTTTGATTAGCCTGTTTTAGACTATATCAACTTCTTTTTGGTTATTTTATGCCAAATCACAATATTTCTTGTAAATGGTTCTTTGAAAAAAAACAAAAAAACATTTGTTCTTTTGTAAATTGTGCTTCAAAATATCAGAAGATTCTTCATTAAAAAAAAAACAACATAAATATTCAATCGAACTGACAAAATGAACGTACGACGTACAATGGAGTCAGTGTTGTAATTAGTGATTCTATTGGAAATGGAAAACATTTATTGTTGTGAAGAATTAGACTTATCGCGTTCATGCTTAGCAAATGTTATTTGCATAGAAGCTGCTATTTTACCCATAATTGAAGGTACAATTGAGGGTTCATACCTTCTTTTCTTTCAATAATATTAATCCCTAAGTACATGCTATATCAGGCAATAATTAAAATCGGCTTTGCCGATTCCAGAGATTCCGAAGTCCACATCGTCACCCATAATGTCACTCACAGTCCCCCATCTTTAGAATAGAATCTGTTTTCAACAATAACCACACTTTAACAAAATTAAGAAGTAATCTCATATACTACTACTATTACTACTACTACTATTATGACTACGAATACTAAAAATAATAATAATAATAATAATAATACCCCCCCCCCCATCCAAAAACAAAATGTAAAAAATGGTGGCATCAGGCTCTGAAGAGTTATGAAAGATGGGAAGAAGGAGAGCATCTTTCAGCCCTCCACTAGATGGGTGTGGAGAGAGTACTGGGATCCTTGGGAGGCTTATATTGCTACTAAAATTCCAGAGATAGTCAACACTGGTTATTAGCGAGAACTCAATGGTAAACAACTGTTACGATAATGTAAAATGATTTGCAACAGTTATTGAAAGAGGTAAAGCGTACTGAAAATCTGGGGAGACTTATTGTCACTCAGACTCCTAGGAACACCACTTGTTATTATCAATGAGCAATCACTGATAACAACTTGTGTGAAAACTCCTAGTGAGTAACAATAATTATAAACTAATAACTTTCACTGATTGATAGTTTTAAGTGCAATTAAGCTAACTAAAACTTTTCTTCAACACTCAGAGAGGGGTATGATATATGTTTAATGGATACTTTAAACAGACTCTGGAATCATCTTAGTCGTGTTAAAATACAATCAGTACTATTGTGATCATTTTAAGGATCATATAGTTGAGGCAGTTATGACGTCACAATTTTCCTTCAGCTATGAGTAAACATAGCAACTTTTTTTTTCAGTGAATCATATATGATAAACCGTTTTCCAATCGATATTGTGTGTTATCATTAAATAACCCAAAAAGGGTTGATTTGTCATTTAAGAGGCAAACGAAAGAAGCAAACAAAAATCAGCACTCAATAACATCCCTCAGTATTTAACTGATAAGTGTAGTCTTGTCGCATGAATGATTCCTTGTTCATGCATATTCAGACGGTTTTATGAGATTGGCCTAAAGAACTCCAAGCATAACTGACCCTACTGTTATCGCCATAATTTTGTATTCTTTTTTCAACTCTTATTTCAGATATTTTTCCATCTTCATTTTTTTTTTTTTGTTAAGTCCCAATCTACCGAATTGAATATTTGACCTCATTTTCTATTAGTATTTCTCGAGAGGTTTAATCCCAGTTGTGACCACTAGAGTTAAAATAACTATGTCTTCTCGTTTCTTCCCAATACAATGTGATAAACCTATTTCTTCTCTCTCCTTGACCAGAAATCATGCGTTTAGTGTTCACCTGGGTTCAATCTATCCTGGCTTTAATGTAGTCAATTCTAAAAGTGCTCTTATTGGCTACTATTATGAGAGACTCAAGTTTTCCAATTGAGCTTTCCTTGACAGGGTCACTGCAATTTGCACTCATATCATCATCTGAAATTTCCTGTCAACACTGAATGAGATTTGCGCAGTAGTTTAAGACTCTCGAATACTCCAGGACTTTCCTTACTATTTCTCCAAAATTTCTCTAATGCTTTTGTCTGGATGATTCTCTTCCGCCAGCTCCTCTTTTTCTCTTTCATACTTTCCATTAACTTTTCTTCATTTTTAGTAGTATATTAGATTTCGAGGGGATCTAGACATTTTTCCAAGGGATCATTTAACATTTTATATATGAAGTAAAGGCGAGAAATCCCCTATTTCATTGACGTGAATAGCTTTAATAACAAAAGGTAGACAAAAAATAAAACTGCTTCCTCATGATAATGTTGCACATTTTTTTATCAAAATGAAATATACATATCCAAGTACCCAGAGTATATATGGTTATGAGAGTATGTATCAAAATAAATTTTAAAAAAACAATAAACAAAGTACAACTTTATATATATATATATATATATATATATATATATATATCTTATTATTATTATTATTTCATGTATCCACATAAAATGTTATAAAGAGATATAATTTTTTATGTATCAATTTTCAGTATTTACTTCAACAGTGCTCGATACGTGAGTAGAGCTATGTAGTAAGTTACGAAAATATATTTATGGCAATTCAAATTTTAACTTGACGATTCCCTCTGGGGATGAAACGCAGAAGCTTCTGTGTAGCTTAATTGCTATAAATATATTTTCATAACTTACTATATATATATATAATATTTATAAATAAATATTAAATTATTATACAGGGTGTTTCAAAAGTCTTGGGAACATAACGATTTTTAATAACTCAAAAACTATTAGGAGTTGAAAAATGAAATTGGTACCGTTGGAAAGGTTAAAGTTTCAAGTTTTGTGGGGAATCTTCAAAGTTGCTCAATATGAGCACCATTCGTCACACGGCAGACATCTAGTCGATAGTCCATTTCCTGCCAAACGCGTTCCAGCATCTTGACGTCAATGGTTCCCACAACTGCCGTTACTCGAGCCTTTAGTTCGTCAATATCTCTTGGAAGGGGCGGCACATAGACTTGTTGCTTGACAAAGCCCCAAAGGAAAAAGTCACACGGGGTAAGATCTGGAGACCTAGGAGGCCAGGGCATGAGAACGTCATCACCTCGCCCAGATCTCCCAATCCATCTACCAGGCAGCCTTGTGTTAAGAAACTGCCTTACTCTAAGACTCCAGTGTGGTGGTGCACCATCTTGTATATAGTCATCCATAGACAGACTATTTCGCTGTATCACAGCACCCATTCCATGGATCAAACCAACAACCATCTAGTCGATAGTCAGTAGCTTTCACCACCAAGCAACAGGACAGGCGCTGTTGATAAATGATATCTACGATCTTTTCTATAAACATGAGCCGCCACTTTACAGTGATGTACTTGTTTATTTACAAAGAGCTTCGTACAATATATATATATATATATATATATATATATATATATATATATATATATATATATATATATACTAGCTGGGTAAAGCTACACTGATGAAACCCGTGTCTGTTGATTATAATATTTATATTATATATATATATATATTCAATCTCACAACAGCCATTTGATACTGCTTCAAGTGAGACTGATTCCATCCGATGTTATCACTATTCGATCATGATTATAATAATTATTCACTTGCAGTAAACTTCGGTGACTCTGGGAGTATGTCAACGATGTAACAGCTCGCATCAATGCTAAACACCCGATGATATTAAATGAAGCACTGTTCATCCACAACGTAGCCCAACGGTGGCCTAGGGAAAAAAGAATGTTTTGTCTAGCCATCCTAGCCGTAGCAAGAATGCTGACGTGAGTTTCACGTCTTGACGAGGTCTACAGAGTTGGATCTGCTTTCCATCAGGATCTGGTCGTTTACATTAGCTTAAAGTGAAGATCAGATGCGATTGGAGGAGATTATATCGCATGGAATTTGGTAGGAGGTGGGTGCGCGACGTTAGTTTGTGCATCTATCAAGGAGCTGTGTATGAGTTTGTATTCCCTTATAGGCATGGCACATACGGTCCTAAGTTATGCGGAACCAACCCCACAAATTAAAAAAAAAACCCTTAGCTAGTGGAGTAAATGAGTTTTGTGTTTTAGTACTAGAGATCCTCCAAAGATGCCCACTCTCCACATTTATTTTGCCCTCGGTCACCCGTAAACTGCTGCATTATATGTTTGAGGACACCATCCATTCCCATATTCCACCCCGATATGTTTTATTTTTGACATCCCACTTAGCCCCCACTCCCATCTAGAGACCTACCTGCTTGTTTTCAGAGCAGCCGCAAAACAGTGGGCGGCCTAACACTTAACAAAGGGTGGGGGGCCTGGGGGGGGCCTACTAACCTTACATTTTTTCTTTCTTTTTTGAATATTTTTAAATGTTGTCCCACTCCCTACAATAAATTTTTTGTAAATGAAATCTTTTAAAGCAAGTTAAAGATCATTTATTTATTTATTTGTTTGGCTTCCTTGGGCATCTTCCCTTTAACTATCTTCTCAATTCAACTGTTTAAAAAAATTTTTTTTTAAAAATTAAACTCTTAGTACAGTATCGATATCCAGATCAAATTCTGTTAAATATTTCATTTGATAACTCTCAAAATAATTAAGATCAAACCAGAGAGTGAATATGGTATTTTGATGAGAGCGTCTAGCATAGGTTTTGACAAAATTGGATGACCATCGACCCTCCCATCCCCCCCCCCCCAAAAAAAAACGATTCGGGCTTCATGTTTTTAATGTTATAATTATTGTTTTTGTTTAAAAAAACAACCTTGTTTTCAATGTATACGTTTTGCTTAAATAAAATAACGATGATTAAGATTCTATTATAATTACTGTTGTTCTAACCATCGTAACATATAACAGTTAATCTCACTTGAGAATTGACAGTAGAATGGAACAGCTGTTGTAAGATGCAATATAGAAAACCAACCTCTCCAAATCGAAACAGAACCGAATTAAGACAGCACCTCTTGTACAAATAAATGACTCAATGTCCTATTTGATAGAGCTATATCAATAATAAATGATACTAAAATAGTTTTCTGGTACCCTCAATCATCAGAAGTGTCTAAGACTAGGATTAATCAATTGATGGCATTGAAGATACTTCTGATGATCGGTGATACTATGAAACTGCAATAAATTGTCAAGCTAAACACATTTTATTATCATTTTTATGCATATATATATATATATATATCACTGTTTTTTTTATTTTTCTTATCTTTCCGTTTTTGCTGGAGATGGGGCATCCTACCGGATGCAAGACATTAACCAGCTATTTCAGACACTCCAGCCTAAAGATCGGTTTAAGATTCTAACCGTCTCTTTAAGTGCAGTTGTTTGTATTTCTCTTGCACTCGGTTCACCGGGTATACTCGCCAGATAGCTTTGGAAATTCTTTTTCATTAGTCCTGTTGCTCCTATAATTACTGGGATGATGGAGATTTTCCTAAGATTCCATGTATGTGTTTTGTCAAAACATTACACAGTCTTGTCTTTAAGAAAATATAATTATCTGTTTCATAATTAAAAAAAACTGATTTATTTGTAATAAAACCAGCAATTATTAAGATTCTCCTCAAGATATATTTGACAGACTCACAGATTCTTTTGCTCATCATAAAACAAAAATCCCAAATCATATTTCAGCCTAAAATTCCTTTTTCGCATATTTATCTCACACAAAACATGAAATAATAAAACGTTTACAGCTTTTTTTATTATTTTTCTTTCTCTAATGTTTTGATTTTGATTTTCTATTCCGCCTGATGAATGGCTAAGATCACCCGTGTCAAATTAAAATTGCAGTTCGGCAACAAAAATGTTGGTGAATTTAGAACCACATTGGTTACACAAAAATGGGATTAACAACAACAAAACTAAAAAAAGTCTCTTTAAATATAAATGTTTAAACAAACTGCTACTACCCCGAACCGATTGAATTTGCTGGGGTCTCCACAAAAGGGATTATTTCTGCAGCATTATGAAGTCCTCCTTAGTTTCATTCTTTTTGTCGCTTACCGAAGAAAGCATATAGAGTCACTTTTAACAGTAACAATCTAATTTAAAACAAAAAAACATTAAAAAACGTTACTACATATATGCGTTAACCTGGCCCAAACATAAATTCTGTAAACCTCCCATTCTTTTGAAAATCGTTATGATGCTAAATTTGTAAACTTGTATTCCTTATAAAGTACTAGTGGGATCCGTGTTTGGGGAAACCAAAAATCACACACCCCAGACTTAAATTGACTGGAAAGGACTGAAAAGACTCTTTCCACCAAAAATGATAAGCCTTTATCCGCAATATAAAATATATTAGTAGGTGCTTTATGATATGATTGAAAACAGGTATTTTTTCGACTGTTCGAGATTATAGCCACTGCACTATCGGTACAAGTCCATAACAAAAATATTACTGTTCATATAAAGAATATCAGTTCGATTCATATTTATTACACGGAGGTGAAGGGTGTGAGCTACTCCATTTCAGATGATAACTTCACTTACCATTTATAAAAAAACAGTTTATTTTGGCCTTTTGGCTAAGATCAAAGTGTAGTATCTGTTCCGATGGATACTACACCCCATAAACTGGTATTGTCTTGTCCTTCGGGGCTTGATTTACGCCGGTCTATGGGTCGGTCCTGTGCAGTTCTAGGAGGTCCACCCCCCCCCCCCCCCAGGCTTTGCCTCTCCTCTTTGGGGAGGAGTAAGTTTATTGCTTACTGCCTGAGGCGCCCCTACCGGGGAATGCCGACGGGCTGCCCAGGCAATTTTTAATGGCTAGAGTGCTCACTTTCTCGGGCGCTGGTTTTTCAAACCCCACTTTCCCGACCCGACCTTGGGTCACATCTTAATGTGGGAGTAAGATAAAACTGGCCTTGTGCCTAACCTCCTGGAGAGGAGGTAAATAAACACTCACTTATACTGCTAGGTGTTTCGGAAGAGAGTATCAAGTTCCATTCATTTTAATCATTATTGTGACGATTGACCCTGTTATGGGTGTGTCGGCGTGTCATATATGAGAATGCTTTCAAACAGAAGTGGACCCTAACTAAATGTTCCAAACAAAAATCAATAAGAAAAGAATTTAAAAAAAAAATTAGCAGGACTTCGCCCAGGATTAAAAGGTACCCTCGTCATGCCTATGCACTGCATCATACATGGAAAATAACAATGCAGCTTTTTTCGAGTGAAACTACTATAGGTAGCAGCACAAAGCTGCACAATTCACCAGACCAGACAAATTCTGAATTCTGACCTGAGAATAAAAGACAGAAAACACGAGAAAACAAAACTACAAAATAGTCAATAAGTATATTGAGATAATAAAGAAAAGTTTTAACTGCTTCTAATACTCAATATTTGAGAAATGTGGCAGATAAAGGAAAGAATATCCGAGGCTTAACCAAAAGATTTTACTCATTTTAAATTAACGAACTTTATTGCTTTAAATATGCAAAAAAAAAAAAAATAATAAACTAGTAATGTGTTATTGTAAATGAAAAATAATTATTGAATTAGAAAACAATACAAACGAATAGTTAATTAATAAGATGTCATTTTGAAAAACAGTATGTAAATTAGGCAATCTTACGACGTCGATAGCATACGTATGTTGGGCTTCTATGCTGAATACGAATTTGGCGTTTTAATCTTGCTGTTAGTGCAATAAATGTCCCAACTTTATTAATATACGTATACATTTTATTGAATCTAAGTATTGGTTACTCAATAAAAGTATCGTCTGAGACAGCTCGGAGAGTAGGAGATGATTTCCTCCATTTTGGGCATTTCATACTTATAGGAAGTATATATCTAAGCTTATATCTAAACACAATTTTTCTCAAGTAAAATTGAATCAAAAATGTAATGGTCGTATTAATTTTGTATTAGGCGATTTTTTATTCCAATAATATCATAGGGTCTCCGTTCATGCCATGCATCCATAAACAGCAAAAACACTTTATTTTAGAAATTAAAAAATAACATACAACTGCTAATATGGGTTCAATTGAAATATATTTAAATTCAACACAAAAAAATTAAATAGTTTCTTTCTTATTGGTCCCCCGATTTATAAAATCGGGGGACTTATGTTTTGAGGCATGTCCGTCCGTCCGTCCGTCCGGATTTTTCTCTGCAACCATCTATTGAATTTCTCTGAAATTTTGCATGAAGTTGTAACTTTGGTCAGGTTAGAAAGTGACATTCTCTGATTTTTGAAAAAACATCTGGTTAGCCCCCCAGGGGGTCAAAAGGCCCCGAAATGGCAAAAAATGACATTTTTTTGCCCATAACTTTTCATCCATCCATTCAATTTCCCTGAAACTTGGCCAAAATGTGGAGGCAATTGTTCCTAATAGAAAATAAGTATTGTCGCTGACCTTGGAAAAAATCTGGCTCGTGCCCCCAGGGGGTCAAAAGCCCCCAAAATGGCAAAAAATGACCCTTTTCTCCCATAACGTTTGATCCACCCATTCAATTTTTCTGAACCTTGGCCAAAATGTAGAGGCAATTGTTCTGGATATGAAATGAGCATCCTTGACCTCAGAAAAATTCTGGTTCGCGGCACCCAGGGGGTCAAAAATGCTCGAAATTGCCCAAATTTATTGCATTTTACACTCGCCACATCGAGTCACATACAGAGGGGGACCACGCACGCGCGGCTTGTTATATTTGTTCCATTTTCTACAATTTTTACCTCTGATTTGAATGGAAATTAAACAATGGTTATGTTCCGTTACCGGTCGTGAATTCGTTGTCTCCAGCAAATATTTGGATGGTGGCTCGTTATTTAACACAGTTGAAGTCGTAGTAGTCATAATCGTGATAATGAATTTCCGATTCTTTATGGTGATTTTTTTTTTCAATACATTAGTATTATATACATCGGCGATTGCATAGTATTAATCTCTTCGCCACCTAACATACTCCATAGGTGCTGAGTTGAAGAGCCTAAAAAAAAGACGTTTGTTTGAGTTGATGTTTAACACCCAAGAGAAAGATTTGACTATCTTATTCATTACGTGTCACTATGGACTTTCCATCCATGATGTCATTTCCTAACACGTCAGCTTAATTCTGAGTGGAAAGTTTCTATTCTTGATCATTTAATTTCTAATCGAACGCCCCTAAACCCTACATAGCCACATCTTTAATCTATCATCTAAAAACAGTTATATTAGATAAAATTGCATAGATTCTTAAATTCTGAACACATTTGTATCATTTTAAGACCCTCTAAAGGGAGCTTAAATCCACTAAATCAAAGGTTCCTCAGCTCATTTAATCTTGTTTAACATTTTTTGATTGCATTAAATCATTTTGGGTCTGACTTCTTGGAGTGTTAGAAAATGTCTTTGAGAAAGTTTGGAACCTAGTGCAATTTATTTTACCTTTTATTTTATTGAAATTTAGACCAAAGGAAATTATATTGATTCAAAAAAGTTGAGTAAATATCGTTTATTGAATAACCTCAATTCTACTAACTTAATACTTTTCTAAGCTCATTATTGTGTAATCTCTATTTTCAAAACCCTTTTTACCATATCAGTGTGCTTTTGATTACTTTGAAGTATGTTATGGTCTGGTCTCTTGCCCTCATTAAAGCTTTCAATTATGCTTTTCTGGGTACGGGTATTTCATCTCATTAACTCATATATCTGATTCACTGTATGGCAAATAAGCCCAGTCAAAAGCATGACTACACTTAATGAGAATATATCTAAAAATACTTTCAGGGATATTTCTGGTGCCAATGACATGGCTACCAAGGTATTAGAGATGGTTGGATTGCTATAAACAAAAGACGCGCATATTGGCAGGAAGACAAAAGACAACGTGACTCCTATCACCAAACTGCGCAGAGACTCATTACTAACATCCAATTTAAGGAGGCGACAGTTGCCTTCGGGAATAGGTGTTGTAATCTGCTTCAACAATGCAGAAAGTTCACAATCTGAAAGTGAGATTAAACTTTGTAGGATTGACCTTTTTTTGCACAATTACTACGTGATCATCTCAGGGGGGAAATAGCTCCCAATTTCAACAAATGAGCTTGCTCACCCTCTGTAAAATTTAATTGAAAAAAAAAAAATATCTAAGACCTTCATTATATTGTACCAAGACTGTTGCTCTGTAATTAAGACAGATATTTTTGTCATTTTGGGGGGACATTTTTCAGATTAGGAATTGTAATTTTCATGATTTACTCTCAGACTGATGTCTCTATATTGCAATATGAGTGCCTCTTTGATCATTTGACCTTCTTTAGGTTATTAAATAATTGTATGCAGTTAGGAGAGTTCTAAGTGTAGGCGACATGGTGTGAGACTGACACAGTGGCACATTAATAGCAAACAGTATGAGATTAACCTGTACACGTGATACAAACATAAAGTCACATAGTACACAAACAAAAAACAAACACATTTAAAGGTTGTGACAGAGTTGGAGTATAAACATAAGAGGAAAAAAATTTGAATAAACTTTTTTCTATCTAGCTATCAGGCAGAACAGATGCCTCTTTTTCACCCGGCTTTGCCAAAACAAAGCTTAATAAAAAATAGTTTAAGGATTATATAAAAATATATCAGCTAAGTTTTGTAATCCTGTGTTTGAGTGATTCTTTTCCCCTACATGTATTATTTTGTTTGATTTATCGCATATAAACTCTTTTAGAGTTATTTAATGCTTAAATGTCTGTTGTATATGTTTTATTGTATGCGCTTTATTGAACACAAGTTATTTTACTCGTAGCTGGGGTGGAATTGTGGGTTCATACCTTTACCAACGATATCAGTGCATCAATGATCACAATTGTAATGAGAGTTCTGCATAGTTCACAGTTCTATTCATTAGGCTGACCAGGAAAATGACCTTATACGGAGTGCAGAAAGATAGGGAAGGTAGACAGATTTAAAATATAGGGATTAAAAATTAAAGTTTAGGACCGACATCCAAAATTCAAATCACATCTATATCTTAAAATGTGGGAGGAGGGGAGTCAAAGGTCAGAAAATGGAAGGGTTACAACAGACTGACAGTTTTCTGACCTTTGACAACCCATCACTCTTTTAGATCCAGCTGGATTTGAACTCAGCATAGCCGATTCCATAGTCTGCATCAGTATCCATAATGTGCCCCCCCCCCCTCCCTGGAAACTTGATCCAGAACAATCTGCTTCCCTGGACTGAATGGGTCGATATGGTTTGAGTTTCCTCGAAAGACTTTTTCTTTTTGACAGTTTATTTTTTCATTTTTCATTTTGAATGAGATTGTGAGAATTTAATTATAACAGTTCTGTTTACATTCTTTCTCTCTAAGTTATTATAGATTTCCCTTTCAGTGTTTATTGCATTTTCTAGATTGATGAATTTTTATTCTAACTTACATTTCCCCTTTTTCTATTTTGTCTATCATCAAAGTTTGGCTGTTTTTGTTTTATAGTTTTCTTAATAGCTAATTTATTCCCTTCTGATGTTTCTAGTTTTTCAAAGTTGTCCTTAAAATTCTTTATTTCCCCCCCCCCCCCGGATACGATCTTCATATCATTACTTTTCATATTTATATATTTATCCACTTTTTATGTTGTTTTTATGAATTAATCTTTCATTTTTTTCTCATAATTATTGTTTTTGTAGTTTGAAATTTTGTGTTTTTCATGTTTGAATTTTGCAAATAGTATGTTTCTCAGTTGTTTAGGATTTAACAAATGTTTCGTGTTATTGACTATTTTAAAATAAAAAAACATTACATTATGTTGTAGATTTTTTTCCTAGAGTTATCGTAGTCTTACTGTACAATTTTATAACAATTTGGCGCTCTTGTATAAACAGTAACCGATCTGAGGGAGATAACTCTATTTTTCTTAGCCGCCGCTATTCCGAATTCGCTTATACTTTGGTCAGGAAGATAACTTTGTTTATTAATAAAAAACATGTTACGGTTTTGAAATGCGTTAAAAAACCCTAAACCATACCCTAACCCTATCGCAGCATGAAAGAAAAGAACTTTTATGCCACAAAGTTCATAAACTTTATAACAATTAATTAAAAACATGTTACGGGTTTTAAATGCGTTCAAAATAACTTTTAAGCACTTTTATTTACATGCCACAAATTGTATACACTTTATATAAACATAAAAAGAAAAGTTATTTTCTTTCATGCTGCGATAAACAAAGTTATCTCCCTTGCCAAAGTATAAGCGAATTCGGAATAGCGACGGCCAAGAAAAATAGAGTTATCTCCCTCAGATCGGTTACTGCTTATACAAGAGCGCCAACAATTCATATTTTCTCACAATCTGTGGAATGTAACATAACTGCATTGAGTTTATATGGAACTATGCATGCTAATCATGTGTTCGTTGTCTTGTGGTTTCCTGAATATAAATATAAGTTAGTTTATGAATGGATATATTTATTGTTGATGAAATCGTAAAAGTGAACATTACATACGCTGTAGAGTGATAACACTTCTCTATAGTCTGAAAAGGACTATAAATAATATTATTGTATTTATTTACGTTATGTGAGAGTGAGAATTACAAGATATATAGTTTATTTCTTAATCTTGTGTTCGAGTGTATTTCTTTCTATTAACTGTTAGTTTATGATGCAACAATATATTTGTTAGACTTTTTATATAAATATAAAGGTAATATGTTAGAAGTATTTTTTCTTTTTGTTGTGAAAATTGTTAGAATATGAGGCATTAAACATATGCCATTGAGGCATTCAATAAAAGCCATACCCCAAATTAAGCTTGACCTTGTGTCACAACCACACTTGGTGGGGTGTCTATTAAGTGTTGGTGTATTATACAATAGAGTAAAATTCCTCACTCGTCAACAATCTGTTGTATTGAAAACCAACAGTTAATAGAATAAATACACAGAAACACCAGGTTAGGAAATAATCTACATATCTTTCCATTCGCGCTCTCACATAACACAAATAAATACAATTAGGGGTAGGACGTAATGGGTGAAAATTTCAGATTCATGCGAGTAGTATTTTTTTGTGTTCATTTATACATAAATAATACTAAACAATCCAACATTTTGAAAATTTTGCAAAATTCAGAAGGTGCAGGCCAATAGTTTTTGGGTATTTTACATTCATGAAAACCCTTTCACAGCCTGAAAATGGTCCTAAATTAAAGTACTATATCAGATTTAATCATCTATATCCATTCATAGCTTTTGAGGATGTTTTAGGACCTGCAATGTCGCATGAAATCACTTTTTCACCGAAAAATGATGGATTTTGAGTCCCGTGGAGCCCTAACGGCTATTTTTGGCCTGCACCTTCTGAATTTTGCAAAATTTTCAAAATGTTTGATTGTTTAGTGTTATTTATGTATAAATGAACACAAAAAAATACTACTCGCATGGATTTGAAATTTTCACCCATTACGTCCCACCTCTAATACAATACTATTTATGGTACGTTTCTGACTTTGTTAATTTTTGTTGTGAACAGTGTTATCATTCTACAAGAATATGCAAATACATATACGTCCATTTTGCCAACGCCAAATTATATAATATTAGTATACACAACTTTTTCATAGCGAACATACATTATTCTTACACAGATTATATGTTATGTAGATTATATAATTACTTTGAATATTTTATTTGTTTATTTTCCATTAAAACATTGTTTTCCATTGACACACATCAAGGAAGACGTGAACAATAAATCAAACCAACAAACGACCCATGTCATGTTAGAATGTTGAATATCAAATACATTGTTATCAACACATTGGAAACAAAAATAATCACTTCATGTATCAATATCCCTCAGAAGTCTCAAATAACAAAAAACAAGAAAGTTCTTTTGCTCTCATAATTCATGCTTCTCAGTATGAATAGAGATCGATTTCAAAACTTTCACATGAAAAGTATATCTTGCCGGGCTTAGAAGTGTGAAATATGCATACAAAATTTAACATTGATTGCTGGCCATTTTGTTTTGGTCAAATTTTCTTTTCTTTTTAAAAACTGTACTTGTGTTTTAAACAACATTAACAATGGATTTTAGTTTTTTTGTTTTGTTTCTGAAATTGACTCTGTAGGTGGGAGGAGGCGGGAAGCTCAAATCCATCAATTGGGATTTTGATCAATTTCTACTTTTTAATCCAGAAACAAGAAGGATTATGTCTCAAATTGGAATAAATATTAAAAAAAACTGAATCTACAGAATGTATGTGTGTGTGTGTTTGTGTGTGTGTAAAGGGGGTTTCATATAAGTGCAAAAGGTTTAAAGTTGTGTTGGTGAGATATTTGAAGTTGTTTGTTTCTTTCTTTGTTCACTAACACCTCTTAGGGGTTGGGGGATAGTCCCCCATACACATACATATTTTGAAACTACATTACCCAAGGTACTTAGATACATATATTTAATTTTGACCAAATGGGGTACAATAGAAATTAAAAAGAAAGGAAAAAAAACAGAATATAAATGTTAATAAGGGGTTCAGATCCTGAAGAAATAGTACATAACGATCCTCAGTAATTTCTAGGAAACACCGGATGTGCCTCGAAGGCGTTAACAACTATGAATTTACCGAAATTTGTTTCAATTAATATCACTTTACTTACACCTGAGTTCACCTAATTAATGCTCACTACATTCTTGGACCCCAGCCCAAAAATTTAATGTTATAAAATGTAAAAAATAAGAATTATTAAGGTAATGTAGTATTATGGTTTTGTATATATATATATATATATATATATATATATATATATATATATAAGAGGATAGTGCAGTTCCAACGGGAGAAAAGTATATATGTAAAGGAGTAAGGCTACCAACATTTGTAAAAGTTTTTTTCAACATTTATTTATTATTTTATTTTATAATTTTATATAACGCGTTTCAAGCGGTGGTCCGCTCTCATCAGATATGTAAATCCATTTGAAGAAATGTCTTTGATGAGAGCGGACCACGGCTTGAAACGCGTTATATAAAATGATAAAATAATAAAACAATAAATAAATGTTGAAAAAAACTTTTTACAAATGTTGGTAGCCTTACTCTTTTACATATATATATATATAATATGCTACTACTACCACCGATAATAATAATAATAATATATATATATATATATATATAGGACTGTTGTTACTTTGATTAATTTTTTATTGTTTAAATTATTCATTAATTTTAGATATTTCGTTTACAACTCTGTAAAATCTAAGCCAAAGTGGTAAAGTGAAAATAGAACAATTATATTGATAATTAATATATATATTAAAAATCTTTGAAGTAATAAGAACAGTTAACACAATATATATATATATATATATATATATATATATATATATATATATATATATATATATATATATAATTGCCATTGTTTTGTCAATTTTCTAACAAATATATCTTGTCTCTAATTTGGAGATAAATTGTTTTTCGAAAATTTACCTTTTAAGTCAATAAAGAAAAATAATCTTCAAAGGCCTTTTTGAAAAATATTTTTTCTCGCAAGCCTATCTAAATAATATCTAATTTAGTCCTCATTTGAGTTTCTCAGATGATGTGTTATCCTTAATGCTTAGAATCTCTCTGAAGCTATTAACCGAATAAAAACTATCAGAAGAAGCTAGAATTTTCCAGGACAGCAATCCATAGAATTAAATATCGACATAAATATTGTGGCCACATTTAGTTTGAAGAGAAAAGACGTAAAACATGACTAGATTAGATGCTCTCACGAATGCCTGTCCCAAGGTTCTCCCTGCAATCATTTTGTAAATTGAGCTCAACTCTAAAATCATTTCTTGTTTGAAACAATTGAAACTGAAAATTTTTTAAAAGGTTACCATGTCCAGATATTCAACTCCATAATTATGAACTGGACTCCTACGGAACCGAGTTAAGAATAATAATTAATCTTCATCACAATCTGATGGCTTTTTGTTATTAAAGGGTTTGATTGGTTGTGACGGACAAGGAATGTGTTTCGAACTCTTCTAAAATTGGTTTGTTCTTACAATTTTCGCTTTAGACATACACCACACGGCTTGTAGATCTTTTTCCTGGGTAACTTAATGCTAACCCTTCCCCCACGGATATTTAATTTAAACATATTAATGAATTTGTGAAAATCGTTAGTTTGATTTGATATTTAATTTTAAAACCTGGAAATATTGCGTTTGCCAAAAAGTTCGTTCGTTATTTCCAGCCGACTAAAAATCGTTTTATATTTCTATTCTTCAAATCCTGTATTTGGTGTAGCGAGTATGTTAATGTTAGCGTGTAATAAGCCCCCGAGCAGAGAAGTTCTTACATTTTTGCTTGTATTTCAGGCCTTGAAATGGAAGATCAAGCAGAGTACTACCGACATTTGATTCTTTTTTTACTACAGAAAATGAAAAAAAGCTACAGAAATCTGCATAAAGATATGCCATGTGTATTGGGAGAAATCTGTTACAGAACGGGTGTGCCAGAAATGGTTTGTTTAATTCCGAAAAGGACATTTTTCAAAGAAAGATTCTTCTAACTCTAGCCGGCCAAAGATAATCGCCAGTGAACAAGTGAAAGCCATAGTTAAACAAGATTGCCGTTTGACAACCAAACAAATCGCAGACATTGTCAAGATTTCCAAATCGAGCATGGAAAATGAATTGCATAAATTTTGTTTCTAAACTTGATATTTGGGTTTCTTCTTTCTTAAAAAACCAAAGGGACGTTTTGGCCAACCAAATATTTTTCATGCACTATTTTTGAGATGAACTCTGACCTGTGTCAAATTTAGCAAGTGTAGATTTCGACATGAAGATATTGTAGATAAGGATTTTGAATGTCGCTCTTTGGTGGAGATACCCTCAGAATTTATTAATTTCTGCATCTGTATGCAATATATGGGATACATTTGGTAATAGTCGATTGTAGGCTAGGATTTGGAATTTGACTCTTTTATGTGTCTATATGTTGAAAGCACTCTAAAAATGTAATTTTATGTGTATTTTGCTGGGATGTATCTGAACCCTCATGCCAAATGTGTTCAAGATATAATGAAAAATAGAATATTGTTTCAAAGCAAGCACATATTTCTGTACTGATGATAGATGAAGATCAACATATTACTACCACAATGAACAGGCAATTTGCTTCCCTTAGGCACTAGGGAAAATTTAAAATGGCTTTTCTGGTAAGAGAGCTAGAAAAGACTATATATATATATATATATATATATATGATAAAAATGGAAGTAGTATTCCAGACGTAATGTGAATGAAAGAAGGAGAAACTAAATTATCAGTAAAGTCATCATCTATTAATAATAATAATAATAATAATAATAATAATAATAATAATATTACCATCATTATAATTATTTACAAGTAACCGGTCTTGTACATACTTGTAAATAATTATAATGATGGTATTATTATTATTATTATTATTATTATTATTATTATTATTATTATTTTTATTATTTTTAATATATATAATAATAAAAATAAATAAATAATAGCAAATAAGATATTAGAAACAAAATAAAAAAATAAATAAGTAAAAATCAAACCACTAAAACTGCTCCAATTGGTTCATTTCAGGTAGTTAAGTACCGTGTGAAAAGATATAAAATAAATAAGGGCTTATTTTTCCACACCACATTCGTATTACACATTTTTATTTTAGTCGGCCATGTTTCGCCCAGAAGATTAGCATAAATATTTTTTACATTCTATACATACAGACTATTTCCAAGTAATATACTTGTTTATAACCTTTTTATTCTCTTAAACCATCCTGGGGAAGTCTTTTCTTGATGAAGATGAAACGTTGATGACTTTACTGATAATTTAGTTTCTCCTTCTTTCATTCACGTATATATATATATATATATATATATATATATATATATATATATATATATATTCAAAGATAAAACTAACAAAAACAAAACAAGCAAGAATAAACGGAGGCTCAATCAATCAGACAGTTCAGTGAGTCAAATCATTATTAACCAATTAAAAAGATAAGTGTAATTAATGTGCAATAGATGGACAAAACATTGGCATGTGATGTGGATGCTGGTCAATGAAGGATTAAGCAGAATCACATCTTTGATCTGTTTGTTAGTCATCGCCAAAAATTATGGCTCATATTTGATTAAGAAAGAAAAAAAAATTATTTACATGAATACAAAGAGAGAAAATCTTTTAATGAAGACTTGTGTTGTCTCTGTAACCAAAACTTCGTCTCTGACTGTTTGGATCATTGAAGTAGCAGTGTTTTGCTTGGGTTGGGTATTCTTTTGGGCAAGAGTTGTGATTGTGGCATCACAAGTTTCGAAAATATACATGAATGTTGAATGGACGTTGTGACAATGTCGGTTTAGTAAGTAAGACAGGCGTCCCATTAAGCCGTGCTGCCTATATCCTTCTACAATGTTAAGCGTGTTATATAAAACAAGAAAGTATGAGGAGTCTCGATTTTTTAATTTTTTTCGTAACAGTAAGCAATCAATAATGCCTCTTTATAATACCAATATATTATAATAATATTATACCAGTTTATAATAGAAGAGGACTTTGCTTTGTGATCAAAGTGTAGTATCTGTTCTCTACTCAGTCGGTGAAGGAGAGGTTCTCCTACACTAAGGTAATTTTTATTTCTTCTCCCAATCCTTTTGGGGAAACTGGATGTTCCCCCACATTAACAACCTACCTAGTGTCTAAATATGCCCTCGTGGGGAGGCAAGTAAATAGGTAAAAGATGACTTGTATCTGTGCCAATAAAAAAAAAAATTACATGCCGTTCCTCAAAGATATTACAGTTGTTTTAATCTTAAATATTTAGATATTGTATGAATCGGATCGTGTTCCCGACTATAAGCGAGTTCATAAAATCAAGCAATTGTTGCATGTAAAAACAGAGTAATAATTAACAAACAAAAGAGGTAGTTCAAATAAGGTTTATTGAAAGTGTGTGTATATGGGATGATGACGTGTGTGGTGTATGTATGTGTGTCGATAGAAAACAGTTCTTGAAAAAAGTATGTGAAGAAATGAGTCCGGCGTGGGAAAGTCCTTGAAAACTGTATACAAAGAAAATTAGTTGAGAACTCTTACCGTTGTTGAACACGTGTTTACAGAGCACTGGTGTCTTGGCGTCGTTCAGCTAGGCCAATTGAATAGAGAAGAGGCCTTTTTCCGGTGTCCCTTGGTTATATATCCCCTAAGGGCAGATAACTCATGGTCGCTTTCAGCGCCACCTAACGGTGAACAGCAACACCTACCGGCCGGTTAGTGCAGTTATGTTTTGAAAGGAGGGATAACTGCTACAATATATTCTTGTTTAAGTAGACAATTAATGGAGCTTTTAATATCTAAATAGACATTGGGTTAGATTTTATTTAGTGTATGCTTTGTCATTAATGCATCCCAGATTACACATGATCTATATAGATGTTCCCAGCGCAAATGAATACTAATGGAGATTTCATATCTGCTTGTCTAAAGACAAAACTATACTATAATCTCTATCAATGTACTGTTATTGTACTATTTTTTAAACAAGGGTGGAGGAATTTTAATCTGGTGTGTATTACTGGTATTCATCTGAATGAAGTTCAGATCTTTCACAGATTTTAATGTTATTTTGTTAAATGCAGTTGATTAGATATTAGCTGAACTACTTGTCCATGCTATAGATCATAATGTTAAGACTCGGTGTGATTCAAAATCATCCGAATGTTTGGATGCGCTGATAAAATAAACTGTCACTGAATTAGGACAAAGAAACATCTGATGCTTTTTTTGTTATAAAATTATAGTCACAATTAACTCTGATTTTTCCCGGGCATGAATTTCAATCACTGTATATACAGACATAAATATAAAAAAAGGGGGATAGACCAAACAATATGGGAAGGATTATCTCCTATGATGAGATAAATGAGTTCAGTATTTTCGAACTTAACTCCAAATATATAAACGCAAAATGGTACTTTACTTTTTTATGGAGATATATATATAGTAACTTTGAGTTGCCAATTATTTACTTCCTGACTAGGTGGTTAGACATAAGGTAAAGTGAAGTTTTTAAAATCCAGCATACTGGGTGAAGTGCAATTTGGGCTACAAAAAGTGCCTGAGCAGCCGTGTCGGCATTTCCCGATAGGGCCGTCTCAGGCGATAGGGGCATCTCAAATAGAGAAGGTAAAGCCTGGGAGGGTGAACCTCCTAGGACTGAACAAAACCATACCTCTTTCCGACAGAAGCAAGAAGTTGCCAACCTAAAGAGAAAAACGTGAAATCTATTTCATCACTTTTTGATTACATGATTTTCAATGGTAACAAAATTGTTTTGTTTCCTTGGTTGCACTCATTTTGAGCTTGAAATTCTCTGACCAAGTTTTATGCGTTCCTCTAGATTGAAAAAGCAACGTGGCAGGCTCCATCATAGTATAACTTAATGACAGAAGATAAAGCACCCCGATTTTCTTTTTGCCATGTCAAGATGACATGTATGGTTTACTATCTAGACCAGTGGTCCCCAACCGGTGGGCCGCGGACCGGTGCCGGTCCGTAGACCAATTGGTACCGGGCCGCGTAAGAAATACAGTTTAGAAATATAGTTTGCATACATGTGCGCAGTTTTTAAAGCTCTTTATCTCAGTTTGTACGCTTTGTCATAAGATTAGTCATACGCTTTGTAAGTTTAGTCACTAGTGTTGTAAGTGTGTTTGTGTGTCTTGTGACTCGTGTTGTGATTGCTCAACAGCAGTTGGCTGCCTTCGGCGTGACCTTGACAATGAGTAAATTTTTAATGTAAACTTTTTAATGATATATTTATTATTATTTCGAGGCTTTTATTTTCATGTTATGTTGTTGGTACGATGCTACATGTAAGTTGCAAGTAAACAATCTACCCCCGGGCCGCGGTAAAATTGTCTAACGCTTACCGGTCCGCGGCAACAAAAAGGTTGAGGACCACTGATCTAGACCGTTGACAGATAATTGAAACTGACAGACAAGAAAGAATATCAACGTGAGTGTGAGTGAAAATTTGAGCGTGAGAAAGGGTGGCAGAGAGGAGGGGAGGGCCAAGTAGTCTGGTTTCTAAGTTGTTCATCTGGTGTAAGCATAATCCACCCAGAGAACAAGTGTTTGATTCCCTGGCGCAAGCACCTGCATAATATAAAAAAAAAGAAGAGCAAACTTTCTTTTCCCATCACAATACTTTTTTGCTTTATTAAGTAATTAGATAAGATAAAGAATTGTTAACGAATTAGGTAAGCTTAGTTTTGGCACAAGGACGTGAATATTAGGCACTCACTTGATGCTTGGATGAAAGAAATAATTCAAACTTTAAGAGATATAATACAAAAATAAATATAAATAACACTTGTTTAAGTATCTCTTTTTTTCGACTTAATTTCAATATACCTTTAGATAAGAAACATTATTTAAAATTTATTATTGTCATATATATGTGTATATATATATATATATATATATATATATATATATATATACTAGAAGAATACACGTCACAGGACGGGTAAAATGAATTCTAAGAACAGAAGAATTTTTGCACCACTTTATGAAGATTAAAATAAAGATATAATGATACTAAACCTTACGTCTAGAATCCTAATTTTAATTTTGATCAAAGTCCATTACATTATTTTGATTCTAGAAATTGTCATAAATTAAATTTTAATATGTCTGAAGAAAAAATTAAAATTCAAGGAATCTTGCTTAATTGGTGATTAATAACTATGGATCAAATTCAATGCAAATCTGAAATATTTGAATTTTCAAATGGGAGGTTGTGCCCACATTATGCCCTCTAAAAACCCTTTAAAATACTCCCAGGAAACTGCAATTTGAGAAATATTTATTAACTGATACCTGAAGGGGTTAGTTTATTGCTAATCGCCTGAGGCGCTCCTACCGGGGAATGCTGACGGGGCTGCCCAGGCATTTTTTGAGGATCACATGTGCTCTTCCTCTAGGGTGCTGACTTATGAAATCCCACTTTCCGACCTTGTGTCACATTTTACTTTGTGGGAGGTAGATAAATACCCACTTGCTCATCTAGCCATATGGAAGAGTCGTGATGCAGCAAAACAGTCTGTTTGTGGATTATATATATATATATATATATATATATATACACACTAGATGTATCCGTGACCCGTAGAGTCACAATCACTACCACTATCACTATTTGTTCTACTTTTATTTCATTTGAAAATTCGTAAACTCTGAAGACATTATCTAGTATAACTAAAAATAAAAAGGCTCTTTACTAACCTATTATTATTTCCTTATAATTATTATTGTTTAGAAGTAAAGAGACTTATTATTTTGCCATCTAATTTACATATGCGTTTGTGGTGCGTACAGACAATCGCATGTAAGTTAAATAACGATGCTGATAAATTAGAGTCACTTTTTTTCAACATGTTCACAGAGATATTAAGAAGTATTAGAGAGTGGTTGAATCAACATACAGTGAGAGGGGGAGAGAGAAATACATAGATAGCTAAGAGAGAGATGGGTGGCTTTTATACATAAACACAATTAAAAAAAACATAACTCAATCCCAGAACTAAAGTATATTTTAACATGTATTTAGTGTTATTAAAGTATGTAGGGAAAAAGTCGTAGGGAAACAAATGCTGATTAATTCACATTTAGTATAATAATAAATATATCAAAAAGATTAAACATGATTTTTTATTTGTATATATTAAAAAAGGTCTTAATGAATAACTGTCTGGTATGAATGGTTTCTATTGTTATTGTTTTATTTTCATACAGATAAGAATCAGCTGTCTGCATACATTTTATAAAAACAGCTATTAAGAAAAAAAGGAAGAAATAACTTATCATTAAATAGATTGATGAAACTATTGAATATTTGTGTCCAGAGACATAGGTTTGCTAGTATGAATAAAAGTCAATTGCAACTAACAATTAGTATGCAACCTAAAGAGCCATATGGTGTCTAGCTGTAGTTAAATTTATTTTTCATGCAGTAATAAAAAAATTATTTTTAATTAATTTCTAATTTAATTTTAGGACTGAATGATTTTAATAATGATGGCTAATTGAAAACATTGACCGCAATAATAATAATAATAATAATAATAATAATAATAATAATAATAATAATAATAATAATAGGTCCATCAAACATTACATTGACAAAACTACAGAAACACCGATATGCCGACTATGTAATGAAAGAGAAGAAACCTTGGCGCATAGTGTAGCTGAGTGCCCAATGCTGGCACAACATCAGTATAAAAAATGGAGACACGACAGTGTAGCTCAGGTACTACACTGGAATATATGCAAACTTTACGAATTAGACCACAATGAAAAGTGGTATGAGCATAAGCCAGAAGTGGTACAAGAGAATGACAATGTAACACTTCTTTGGGGCATGCCCATACAAACTGACAATGTTCTTGAGCATTCTAAACCCGACTTAATCTTTCTGAATAAAAACAAGAGAACTTGCTTAATCATTAATATAGTCTGCCCCTTCGATACCAGAGTGCAGGAGAAAGAACACGAAAAAATAAATAAATATCAAGATCTAAAATGGGAATTAGTTAGAATATGGAAATGTAAAGAAGTAAAGGTGATCCCGTTGTAATTGGAGCGCTTGGAACCATAACGAAAAGCCACCATAAATGGCTTAAACAAATTGACGAGACAATTTCTTTTCCAATTCTGCAAAAGGAACGGCAAAAGTGTTAAGGTACAGCGTGAATATCCAAGGTCAAGGGAATTGACTTGATGTTCAAAAAAAAAAAAAACCCAACTAAAAACATCCAAAAGTTGAGACTACTATGAATAATAGTAATAATAGTAATAATAATAATAATAATAATAGTAATTATTATTATAATTAATAGTATTCTTCTTTTTCTTCTTCTTATTAATATAATTATCAAATTGAACATCAAATAATTTTGTTTTTCTTTTTTACGAAATAAATGCACCATCAGTTCATATTTGTCATTCTCTACAAGTATTTGTATATGAAAATCATTCTCATAAGCTATAATATTGCATCATTCTCCAGCTCTCCTGAACACTAACCCAGTCTACTAATACTAAACAAGCAGTGACAATGGCAGATGGATACTTCTTTACCTTACCACATCATTCCAGTCTAAAATGGTGACTCTGACGTGACTCCTCATTTTTTTGTAATATTTGAAAAGATTATACATATATATATATATATATATATATATATATATATATATATATATATATAAGTATGAAAAAGAATACAAACTTTTCAGAAGACGCCAACCAAACAGTTAGTCGACGACTTTGGAGGTTAACAGAAATAACTTATATTCTGGCAGTACTGAAAAGGAATTAACAACAGTGAAGAGTCGATCTTTACAAAAAGGGTCACCATGCATCTTTGTAGACTTAATTCTTTTGCTTGTGAGTTGGAATAGACAGCAACATAATGTCTGGTTCGTACAACTCTTGAAACTACCACTGATTGAAAAGCGAGAAAGGACAACTTGAACAGTTCCTAGAAGTAGTTCAACAAATTGTATTCTTATATCTAGACATCTGATTGGCTGATGGGCTAATTACCCAGTGATGTTTGTCTATTTACATCCAGAAAAAATAGTACGTAACATAATTTGACTACTACAAACTATTTATATCATATGAGAATTATTTTTAACAAATGGTTGTGTAGTGTTAAAGTCGATTCTTCTTGCAACAAATCTTTTATTATACACATAACCAGTTATCAGCTGTGTTTTGTTGACATGCTGGCAACAGCTCAGTTAGTAGTAAACTCAATCAATTGAGATATCTCTCTGTAGTTGTAGCAGTGGCAGTGTGTAGATTTGATCTGCCTTTTTCTTTCTCATTTTTTGTTGTTGTAGCAATTAAAAAAGCACCATTATTTTTGCCCTGCAGCTTTCATGTATTTTGTTCAGATTTATTTTCTTTTTACAAATACAATTGCATTACATACAGAATACTGCAGAATTACATTAGCTTATTCTTGTCCACTCCAGTGTAAGGGGAGGAATAGAGATCCCGAAAAGACATCTGTATTCGTTCAGATTACAAGCCGAAGAAAATGATTTAACTACCCTTTTCGTTACGTGTCATTTGGGACACCACTTCCTGAACACGTCAACTTTAATTCATAACTTTTAGTGAAAAATTCCTCTTTACTTAATTTAGTTTTAAAATGGAAATTTTCTTTCCTACGTCGTTCTAACACTCCCACGTCCAAATATAGATACGTTGTTTATTGATACTTTACATCAAGCAACCATAAACAATCCTTTTTTGTTTTAGATAATACTTCGAATAAGGTGCTCCTGTTATACTGAATTACCTCCCTTAGGGTGATGCACTATTTATATATTACTAGCAGGACCCTGTGAAACTTTCATTGTGCTTTCTACTTCACTGTATAATGTATTGTTAATAATAATATCCATTGTAAAATAATAAATGTCAGTCAGGATTGATACTATTAAGAGAAAAATCGATGCTAATACAGAAAATGAACCAAGTCAAATCAAACCGACTTTTGCCAACTTAAACCTAAAACATATATTAGTTTAGGGTTTGTTTATGCTTAGGTTAGGGTTAAAAAAAACAATTCAGTTCAAATTCTTTAGAAGTACCGAAAAGTTACTCTTCCTTCTTCAATAAAAATAATTGTCATTATCAGCTAAATATTCTATAAATAAATGGAACCAATACGTCTCTTCTTTCTTTATTTATTTTGAATTATAACAATTTAATTCTTTTTAAAACAATAAATATTGTCTGTCTTCTTACTGTAAAAATAATTGCCGATCAAATATTCTTCAAATCAATAAAATGAATGTCACGTTTAGAAATCTACTTTAAATTCTACTTGAGTCAACGGGATGACATAATTTGATTTTGGAACAATTCAGTTTTAAAATGGGTAAAGTTGGAATTTTTATTTTAGCGACATCACATTAATCACAACTCACCATCATTGCTGATCGAATCCCATTTTATTTTTTTTTAATGTTCGTGAAAGGTGATAACGTACGTTGTATCCTTCATCTGTTGTACATTGCTGCCGTGCTTGAAAATATTTCCATTCTATGATCGTCCAGCATGAACACAGACTCAAAAACATTATTGTACCCACTTTCTCTAAACTGAAACTTAAGCATCTAAGTACTCTGGTTAATGTAGTTTCAGAATATATTTGGCTATGAGAGTCTATCTGCAAAACTGTAGAAGTTTATGACATATTTCCATTCTATAAACGACCGGCTTGAATCGAAACCTCACAATATTATTGTACCATTTTTGAACACATACTTTGATCCTAGCTCAAAGGTCAAGAACGGGTATTTTTTGTTCGTGTTTAACGTTCATCACAGCAGATGAAATTCTAAAATTTCTTTAACGGTCGAGCGTTCCCATATTTAAAAAAAAAGACTGGAGGGTGATAACGTATGTACGAACATGAAACTACCTTAGCATATAGATCAGGGGCGGACAACCTCCGGCCCACGGGCCACATCTGGCCCGCAAGGGCTTAGCGTCCGGCTCACCACCCTGCTAGGCTTTATTATTGCAATCCGACCCACAGACCTCCCAGTAAAAATCATATCATTTTGAAAATGAAGTATACGATATCTCACCTTCGCTCCCAACTCTCGGACCGCCACCTCAATGACATTCTTCTGTTGTCTACCTCAACCATCGAGCCAGACATGGAAATACTTTTTCATGGCAAACAGCACCACAGTCTCGTTGATTTGTAGAGTGTTCAATGCAATTTTTGTACAATTAATTCATGTAAACAAAATATAGTAATTCTGAGATTTCGTTTTTCACTCCGGCCCGCGATCTTCTTCCAAAAGTCTCATCTGGCCCTCACTGTGAAAAGGTTGCCCGCCCCTGATATAGATTATAGTTGATTAATTTATTTTTCTTCTTTCATATCATACATTGAAAAATATGTCTTTCTTTTTTCTAAATTATAGGTTAACAATCCTTCAGCGTTCACGTTGATCAGGGAATAGCAAAAATGCAAGAAAATCTCATTTTGGATTTTGGTGATTTTTAGGTTTATTCAAATGATTGATTTTCTTTTTTCTTAGTTTAAATACAGAAACTGCCTATTTTGTTTTCCCCTTAAATGCCAAGTATTAGAGCTAGTATAATTAATATCCAATTGTGAATAACAATTAGCATGTGACCTCAGGGGGTCACATGCCGTCTAACACTCTTTAAATTTATTGTTCCTGCGTGTAATTGTAATAGAGACATTAATTTTAATTAAATTCCGATTTAATTTTGGGACTTGAGTGATTCTGATAAGAGCTGATTGAAAACATTGACTGCAGTTGTTGTCATTATTACTATTATTATTATTATTATTACTACTCACTAGGAGTTATCACACAGGTCATCGTAAGTGATTGCTAACCGACAACAACCGGTGGTGTTGCCTGGAGTCTGAGTGACGACAAGCCTCCCCAGATTTCCAGTACTCTCTATCTCTTTACGATAACCACCACATTAATCTTGCGGTATCGCAACAACCGTTTACCATTGATGTCTTGCTGAGATTTGGGTGACGATAAGCCTCCCCAAGACCCTAGCCCTCGCCGCACTCTTCCAGTGGAGGTCTGGTTTGTGATGCCCTTCCTCGGTCTTCTCATCCTCCTTGACTCTCTACAAATATTTTGTGTGGTGTCAGCCTAGGCCGGTGCTATTTTTTGGGGGCGGGGGAGAGCTTATGGTGTTTCTTGCAATTTCTGTTCATTGGTTCATTTTTGTGTAGTGTCAGCTAAGGCCGGTGTAATTTATGGGGGGGGGGCTTATGATGTGATATTTCTTGCAGTTTTGGTTCGTGATGGGGTGTTCTTCATGTGGTTTTGTTTTCTTACTGTTGTAAATTCCATGTGACTGGTTACTCTTTATAGCTTATGCGGGTTGGTTTCTGCATTCGAGGATTTTCCTTAAGATTGCAGCTGTTTTGATCATTGCCGTCCTTTGTATGGTCTCAATGATCCCTTTGATTCCAATTTCTCCCAGTATTTTCTCCAGAATTTTGAGGATTGTTCCTAGTGCTCTTACGATTATTGGTATTATACTGACTTTATTCATGCTCCATATTCATTTTATCATCATCATTATTATCAGGACCGGCGGAACAGTTATAAAAGTGGGGGGGGGGGCTTTCCTAAAAAGTGGGGGGGGGCCGGTTAAACACATGCATATATAACTTCATTATTGATGACCGAAAAGAGGGGGGGGGGCAAGTCAAAAAGTGGGGTGGGGGTGGGGGCTTGAGCCCCCCCCCCCCTGCCCCCCTCCGGTGCCGCCGTCCATGATTATTATTATTATTATTATTATTATTAAAGTTTTCATACCAGTCTTTCCTCAAATGATTTTTTACTGAGAACAACCAGTGTTTCTCTTTGGGATCTGAGTGACAGATATTCGAATACTTTCTGTTCCATTCCATTTACATTGTAACTCATTTGGTATTCTCACTAGCCGTCATCAGTGATTTTCACTGGAATTTGAGCAACCCCACTCTCCTCAATATTCCCCATCCTATTCCAATAGAAGTCTGCATGATTTTATCCCTTCTCGGTCTTCCCATACTCTCAGTATTTTTTGTTGTACACACTGATGTTAGTGCCACTGCCTCTTTGAGGTGTGGGGTGGGGGTGGGGGAGTCAATCGATCCTTCGACTGGAGAGTTCTTACAAAAGGAAGATAATCTGAGGCTGGACAGTTTTTATTTAAGGGAGATCATCTTCGACAAGAAAGCTAACTTATGACATTACATTATTACACCGTTAATATTTACAATTGTTTCATAGTAAAGATTATTAATCTGTTTTTTTTTATTTTCCATATCTCTATTTATATAAAATGAGGTATGTACATATGTTGATATATTTGTATAGATTCATTCGTAAATAATTAACTGATCATTATGAATTTTGGAATACAGCTGAAAGGCGTAAGGGATAATAGTGTGGGCTGTATTTAGTTTAATATAGTTGGATGCAAAGGGGGTAAAACGTAGTTGGAAGTCCTTTGTGAAAATTCAGATCCCTCTGATTTTTGTAAAATTTTAGCAATAGGTATTAGACATCAATTAATAAATATTCCCCCAATTTCAGTTTCTTTGGAGTATTTTAAAGAGTTTTTAGGGGGTCATAATATGGGCACAAACTCCCATGTCAAAATTCATTTTTTCAGATTCATACTGAATTTGATTCATAGTCATTAGAAGAAATACAAGAAAATCTGTGATTTTAAATGTTGGATTTTAGATAATTATCAAACAATTACTCCACAATGATTTTGGGCTTATTCAAATAATTGATTTTCCTTTGTGAATCATTTGGTTTGACACATAAGGGATATCAAAATATTTGATAAATGGTTTAATTCGAAATTTCCGGAAGATATTTTTAAATTTAATTCACTACATTGGCAGGTTTTGAGTCATGTAATAGCGAGTTATGAAAGACGGGAGGGAGTTTATGTACAGGGGTATTCAACAAAAGGTTGACGATCATGATGGATTCAGTTTAGATTTATGCAGGTTGACCATAGTTTCTAGCAACTTGTTACATAGCCCAGCAACCCAAACCAAACTAAAAGCCTGCCAGCGATTCAGATGAAATCGTCGTTGGTACAGCTTTGGTGAGTTTCCACGAAGCCCCCTCTCTGGTGTGAAGAAGAGGTCAACATTGCACATGATGTTAAAGGCTTTTATGAGGTTTCCACGCAGCTCCATATGCGTCGGTGAGTACACGTTGAGGCTTCTGTTCTATTCATTGTTCATAACCCTAACCATGACAAATGTGACTTAGAGATTGTGAGTTCAATCCCTTCCTGCCGAATGATCTGAAGAAAGAAAACAAATTCACTGGTGTAAGAACTGATGGCCTTACAGTGTTTCTCTTTACAAACGGTAATTCACTGATATGGGATGCGACTTGTGTCGACACTTTTGCGCCCTCGTCAGTGATAGAATCGGCAACAAACCCTGAACATGCAGCAGCGTCAGCAGAGAGCCGCAAGTGATCAAAATATGCCAATCTTCTCGACAGATTTGTATTTCAACCGATCGCTGTAGAGACGAGTGGCGTGATTGGCTCTGCCACACGCGACTTCCTTGGCAACCTTGGTCTACTAATGACTTGCAACACTGGAGACAATCGCGGATTGTCTCGGCTTTACGAGCGCCTCTCTATCGTCATTATTCGTTGAAACGTTTTGAGCCTGCTCTCGGCCTGCCAAGCCAGCCAGACATTCGAAGAAAACTATTGACTGTGATACAATTATATATAAGGAATCAGGATTTCTCGATATTGAACTAAACAATGTCCAAGTGACGAATAAGGGATTTATTAATTATTTATTGAATTATTAATCTTATAGTTTACTTTTTCACAGAACTGAAATATCTAAATAATGTAAAAGAAGTATTGTAGTTTTTGCGGTTGTTTTATGTGTCTTTTGTCTTTTGTCGAAGATTGACTAAATTCACGCACGACATGAAGAGGCGACAGGGAATGACTATTGATTCTTGTTTGTAGTTCTTCTTTTGCTTATATGGTGAGTGTGGAGAGAAGGGGATGCAGGTGAAAAAAGTTGTTGAATCTCATAATTCCTTGATGCTTTTACTAAACATCTTAGATTTTATAGAAAAATGTCTGACAGATCAAATGGAAGAAAATGGACAATAGGAAGATAGATCCGTGTTTCCCTCCTCTTTTTTGTCTTAGCATCCAGTGTCCAGGTTCAATCACGTTCACAAAGGCAACTTCTCGAATATTCTTGGATAAGGTATGAATCCTTATATCTTCCACCTAGCTAGAAATTAAATTGTCGCGCAGTCTATATTTTCAAGCCATGGTAGAGCAAATATTCTAAGTGAAGAATACTCTTAAATAGCAGTGGATCTGCTTTCTACTAGCTCAGCATTGCTTCTGGTCATATTCGATTTCCCTCTACTACTGGACAAGTAATAACGAGGAGATAACGCCTAGGACAATGGTCTCATGACAACAGAACATATATTACACTACTCAACAAAAAAAGAGGATATAATTCTAGAAGGATTGTATCATGACAACAGAACAGATAGTATACAACCTCTCTCACCTCCTGCTCCTATATAGGAGCAGGTAATACCTGGGAGGATGTTTTTATGACAGCAGAACAGATACTGCACTACCTCTCCTAACTGAATTGAGCATTGAAATATAGTACGTTAGTTTGAAATAGTATAATACACTGAAAAAAAGCATTAAAAGATAGTAATAGTACAGTTTCGGCTTCAGACAGACAGATACTAAATCTCCATTAGTAATAGATTATTATTATTATTATTATTATTATTATTATTATTATTATTAGCAAATATATGCTCCCTCCGGTCGCATATTTTGCTAGTTGTTTTATTTAATTGCTATCTCTTTCTCTCGCTCTTTCTTTCTCTCTCTTTCTTGAACTAGAACTTTTTGTGCGTTCGAATAATCAGAGGGCGGATAACCAAATGTTGGAATGGCCGCCGGCTGTTCCATCATATTCCATTACAATCTAATTTAATTATGTAACTCAATTATATAGATAAAAAAACAATGTCTTTAATTAATTCTATTTATAATTTTTATTAAGATTATGATGAAGGAAAATATTTTAAATACATCTGGAAATCTGAAAAAAAAACAATCACGAGTGTATATTTGCGAATATTAATTTATTAGAAGCTTTAAAACGAATTAATTATGTAATTTTGAAAGTTTTGGAATGGGTATATAGGAGCTGATAAGTAGATATTAAAAGAGAGCGATCAAAACTAATAAAATAGTTTCGGCTTCAGACAGATAGAGACTGACAGACAGACAGATACATAATCTCCATTATTATTATATTATTGCGATTGATATTTAAAAGTAAAAAAAACGTATCTATTTAGTTCAAGGTAAAATGATTAAGAGAAAGTTTGTCAGTGAAACACAATAATATGAATTAGCAAATTATTCATAATAAAATATTTATGAAACATTTAAGAAAAAATATAATTCTATTAAGAACTGTAGAAAATTTTATTCCGCTCAAATTTATCGATCTATTTTATAAGATAAGATTTAAGTGAAAATATTGACAAATACTATTTTGTCATTAAAATCCTTGTTAGAGGCAGATAGAATTTTTAAAACAAGAGAATAAAATAAAATTCCCGTTTTCAAATAATCCACATTGAATTGGCCTTCAGCATAAATATTTTATCAATCCATATTTGTTCTTAAAGATGTAAAAAAAGAACAATAACAATGCAATATGCAGGTGCATAACCTGCAGGTTTGTATGACGTGAACGCAAATTATTTATCAAATAATAAAAAGAATGCAGATGCACTCTCTTTTCATCGTAAAATTGGCATCGAGAAAGATGTTTCAAGAAGAAACAAGAAAAAACAAAACAATTGATTGGTCCTCCAAAATATATAATTGACCTGCAGAAACGTTCAATACTTGAAAAGGTTGGACGTACAGGGTTTGTTTATTTTTATAAGGGGAGAGGGAGGTTGATGCAGCAAACTCGTTTTATTTTTGTAGCAGTATTCTATTTATTTACATTTTATCAAACATCTTTTGTAGCGTAATAATTTATATCCAGATATCTATCATGCCTCTAAACGGAATTATGATCTTACGGTTAGATCATTTTAAAGGCCCAGCCAATCTTAGAGATCAGTATTTTGTTAATGTATAGCTATATATAAATTCCAAAGTATGCGTAGCAAAAATAATTTCAATAACCCAGAGTAGGAACAGGTTACACTGTATTGTATTGCTTCTGACACCTTTCCTCTGATCAGTATCCTTGTTCTGTGTCCCAACAGTAAAATGCCTGCATTTTTTGTGTTTAGGTGACATTAAGCGGCGATCATTTTAATGCATCATCTTATCAATATGTTTCAATAAGACATTATAAAACTACAAAGACGTACATATATTGTTCAGTTTTTAATACTCTGTTCGGTGACAGCATGAGTGACAGTACCATCTTAACCACCGAAACTATATTACCACCCGTAGTTGGTGGCTGATGAGAAATTGGTATCACACATGCTATCACACTTTGTCTGTGAAAAAAGTAATAAAATAATAAATTTGGCTTATCTTAACACTTTACTGCAGTTTCATGGAACATCCGATCGTTAAAATGCAATACAGTGTAACCTGTGCCTATTATGGGTTTACAAAAAGTTAGCCCCGAGCCCCAACTTTAAGTGTAGGAGATGCATGGGACAGTTGCATTCTATTGACGGTCGTCCCACCAAAGATATAGCACTAGATGACAATACCCTGGAGTTAGTAGACTCTTTCTGCTATCTGTGAGATATGCTGAGTGCAGGTGGGGAATGTGAACTCAGTACACCCACAAGAGTGAAGGCAGCTTGGGTGAAATTTCGTGAGTTGTTGCCTCTGATAACATCACGTGCTGTCCCTCTCTACATCCGGGGTAATTTGTATAGCAGCTGTGTCAGGAGCATCACGATTTATGGCAGTGAATGCTGGGCCATCGCCCAGTCCTCTCTCAATCATCTGCAATGCAATGACTAATCCATAATCAGATGGATCTGATATGTGAAATCTGACGAAACCCAACATATCAGGTCAAAAGATTTGCTGAAAGCACTACACTTGCCCAGCATAGAGATTATTCTAAGAATGAATCGATTACGCTGGTATGGTCATGTGGAACGTTCATTCTCCTGGATAAACCGTTGCAGAAAAATGAATGTCATAAATCGCAGGAAGGTTGACCGGTCAAAGAAAACTTAGAAGCAAGTGATTGGACTAGACCGAACAGAGTAGAATTTGGAAACTGCTGACCTGCTGAACCGTGAGAAGTGGAGAGTGAGCTTGCATAATATTAGAAAACATCTGATTCCTGAACAAGGGAAAAGTGACATTAAATGAATAGAAGAAGAATAAATATATTGATATATATGGATTGCAAAATATAGAATCATACAATCAGTTTGACAGTGGCTTTGTAGATTAGGAGGCCCACCCATCCCAGGCTTTATCTTCTCTCTGAGAAAAAGTTAGTTTATTGCTAATCACTTGGGACGTCCTACCGGAAAATGCCGACGGGGCTGCTCAGGCATTTTATGTAGGCCAAAGTGCGCTTATCCTAGTGTGTTGGCTTCTCAAACCTGACCTTGTGTCTAACCTCCTGACAAGAAGGTAAATAATATATACGGATAAAAAAATACATTTTTTAGATGCATCAAGGGTGATTTTCTGTGATGTACTGTCCTCACTGCCGATGTCGGGTTCTGCATCATATCAGTTTTGACAGTAACCCTGACCTGACTCCGGAGGTGTCAGGCCACCACATTAAAAGCTCTGTGATATGCACATCAACATTGCAAAAATTCTAAACGACAAGCTGCAACCATTCTTATTGAGAGACATCTGTTAACGGCAGCCAATGAGAAAAGTGATCACTTCACCCACTCCTATATAATGGTTCCCTTTACTTTGTCCTATTTAGACTGGGTTGTCTTCCCCTGGATTCTATTATACCTGTAATCTGAATGATGATCTTACAGTTAGATAATTTTAAAGGGGCAGCTACTCTTTAGATAAAATTTTAGACATTTTCTAGAATAATAATTATTGATCAAAGTTAGAATAGGGATTCTAAATACAGGATTTAGTATCATTATATCTTGATTTTAATTTTCATAAAGGGCAGAAAGTCGGGAAAACTGCTCTGTTCGGGGAATTAATGTTACCCGTTTTGGGACAACTGTATATATATATATTGTTATACAAATAGAGATAGGTAATGTTGTTTAACAATAATATAAATGCTCTTCAATTTAGTTGTGTAATTGAAAGCTGGGTGTGACTGAATGAACTGGTAGGTAGAATGACATATCGGCTGACATATCAGTTTGCAATGCGAGTTCTACAATTTCATTGAAACTTTCAGCTGACATATTCGAAAAGGGTGGGATTTGATAGCCGACATATCACTTGGACGTTTGATGGCTAAAGGTCAGTAAAGCCCAATTTCCGGTTGATTAATGTCAAGCACAAATTGCTTTGCAGACCATCAAATATTGAGAAAGGCATATTTATGTTTTATATATAAACATAAATAGAAGTACCTGCCTCTGATGTGTTGAGGGTGTAGAAATTCGTACCATCCAAGGAGTAGGAAGAAGAGATCGGCATTATTTGGCCTCTGAAGTACACTGTGTATTATTCATGACGTCATCCACTGTGCACGGTTATCTCTGCGTGTGTGTATGTGTGTATAAAATAACATCTGACTTACTATTATGCTCCAATGCAATGTTTGACATCCAACTTCTAATTTTAACTTAATACAAAACCAATTCTTTTTTTTTAATGGAAATCGCACTTGACAAAGCATGAAGCCACTTAATGTAAGGAGCTAACAAAAATACTACTTCAAAGTTAAAAACTAGCCAATGATAAATGTTAGGTGGATAAATTCCAACCACGAAAACAGCAATTTTCCCCCTTTGTCAGAAACATCGCTCGTGGAATGTGGGTACTAAAGGACGAAATAAGTGAAGCACGAGTTATGAATCTACCGAAAGTAAGCCGAAGGTCCGCTTTCTACTCTCCTAGGAAGTAAAAACAAAAATGATATTTCATGGAAGTAAAAACAAAAATGATATTTCGTGGAAATGAAAACAAAAGTGATATTTCGTGGAAGTAAAAACAAAAATGATATTTCATGGAAATAAAAACAAAAATGATATTTCATGGAAATAAAAAGAAATATGATATTTCGTGGAAGTAAAAACAAAAATGATATTCCATGGAAGTGAAAACAAAAATGATATTTCATGGAAATAAAAACAAAAATTATATTCGTGGAAGTAAAAATAAAAATGATATTTCATGGAAGTGAAAACAAAAATCATATTTCATGGAAATAAAAACAAAAATGATATTTCGTGGAAGTAAAAACAAAAATGATATTTCATGGAAATAAAAACAAATATGATATTTCATGGAAGTGAAAACAAAAATGATATTTCATGGAAGTGAAAACAAAAATGATATTTCATGGAAGTAAAAACAAAAATGATATTTCATGGAAGTAAAAACAAAAATGATATTTCGTGGAAGTAAAAACAAATTAAGTACAGAGGAAGGTGGCACAAACCAATTCATCAAACTCTGTTTTTTTGCACAACTAATTCCATAAATGAGAAACGGGAGATGAAGATAGGTATTTACAAACAGAAGCCAGTGGTCTGTAGCATGACTTGTAAAAGGATAGCTGGGCTGCTGAGCCATATGCATGCCTTGAGCGTTGTAATCATGTAGAAATGGCCTGCTGTAAAGAAGCGGTAATCACCATATATATATATATATATATATATATATATATACTAACAGAAAACTGCATTCCTAGCAGCTATTCATCTAGCTGTAGCCTTATCTACAGAAAAACAAAGAAACACTTTTCTTTTTACATTTTGGTAATTTGAAGAAAAACAATAAAAAGATGATTGTCATAGTGTTATTTGATATATTCCATTGTTGAAATTTTGATGTTGTCTAAGCATACAAATTTAATTCCTCATAATGAAAGGAATAAACTGAAAATCGGGGCGATTGTCAAGAATAACCAACAGAAAAAAGGGGTGAAAAGAAACAAACAAGTAATCAACAAATAACTATTACCAAAGTCAATAAAGTTACTTTTCCACCTACCTACCTATTTTTTGTTTGGTTTAAAGTATTTTTATTGCATTTTAATAATTCATCCAAATCCGATCGCGTTACAGTTCCATTTTCAAGCTACCGTAAGGGGACATCACCGAAGTTTGTTTAATGAGTTGTTCGTCTTTTGTGGTGAAAAAACTAACAAATAGTCAACAAATAACTGTCCAAGACGCCTTAAAATTTACTTTCTACCTGATTAAAAGGAGAAAAGTACAAGAAATTTATCAGACGTCCTAGACAGTATGCGATCGACTGTCAGCCATCTTTGTTTTTTCTCGTTTTTATTATTAAAGACAGAAAAACATTTTTTTAAATTAATGACAATTTAAAATAAATATGAATATATTTTTTTTGTGTAATTTAAAAAGCTGAGTAGAGGGGGGTGTAAAGTTTAAAAAAATGTTTTACTCAGAGAATTCTATGATTTTAACAACAAACTTTGATAAATTTGTAGATTAACACCCTAGATTCTACTTTTTAGGGTAATTCTAACTTATTAGGGCAGTTAACACTAACCCTAAGTAAGACTTTATGTTCAATAGCAAAAAAAAAAAAAATGGTTCCAGCTCGCTATCTCTTTACAGAGTAATGATTAAATAATGAAGTGAATGCAGTATTTTGGTGAGAGTGTTTAGTGTAGAGTATTTATTTACTCCTCTCCAGGAGTTAGGCACAAGGCCAGTTTTATCTTACTCCCACAAGTAAGATGTGACCCAAGGTCTGGTCGGGAAAGTGAGGTTTGAAAAACCAGCGCCCGAGAGGTGAGCACTCTGGCCATTAAAAATTGCCTGGGCTGCTCCGTCGGCATTCCCTGGTAGGGGCGCCTGAGGCAGTAAGCAATAAACTTAATCCTCCCGAAAGAGGGGAGGCGAAGCCTGGGAGTGTGGACCTCCTAGAACTGCACAGGACAGACCCATAGACCGGCGTAAATCAGGCCCCGAAGGCCAAGAGAATACCAGTCTATGGGGTGCAGTATCCATCGGAACAGATACTACACTTTGAGCGTAGAGTAAGTACAAAGATTTGGTATCAAAATTGTATGACAACCGACTTTTTACCCCCAAAACGATTAGGGCTTCATGCCTATGTTTAAATAATTTTTGTTTGTAATTGTTAAACAATATAAACGTACATCTTTTGGACTAAATAAAATCGTTTTACAAAGTTCGCTACTTGAAACGCAAACTGTAAATAATAGACATTTCATTCATAAGTGTCTTGTAAATACGGGACAAAAACTTTCGCATTTATTCATATAAATAGATAAACATTAACATTTATCCATAGAAACAGATAAATATAATTATTTTGATAATTTCGATATCAATTCATTTATCATTTTAATAAGAAAGAAATGGATAGAAAAAAAGAGTTCAATCTCCTTGGGCGATGATATCGACGAAATTATTACATATATAAAAGAAATAAGACAAGATAATTTCAAATCAATAACACCCAGCATTAATTTATTGTAGACAGTTTAAAAAATAGATATGCAAATTAGGATTCAAATTTCTGTCTAATGGTCTAACGTTAGTACTATATATATTGTATTTAATATTATGTATCATTTATTTGAATAACAGTAACCCGTTTTGATTGTAATAAAGGAGTGATAAATGAAAAAGCTTTCACATTTATTCATTTATATATATATATATATGTATTAGTCTAATATATGAAACGCTTCCCGGGTTAAATAGTTTTGGAAAAATGCTTCATTTTGAATCAAGTTTTTGTTAAATTTGAGCAGGAAGTGACAAATGAAAAGAAAAAGTTTCTTCACTACCAGAACTATAAAATCATGAGACCGGTCCTCTGTGTGTGTCAGAATGATGCAGCAAGCTAGATAAAACACAAGATATCATGTTGACAATCAATTTTATAACATAAGAATTAACTCGGAATATGTTGTGCTTTATCGAAAAATTATAGAATGAAAATATGATATATCTCTGAAAAAAATCGTCTCTTCGTCTATAAGCAGAAATAATGCCATCTGAGAGCTAAATGGTAAAATGCTTGCAAATCCTCAACATCGATTTCAGCAATTGTTTTTCTTTGTATTTATTGAAACCTGAGTAACAGAACACAGTCGGTCAAAAACTGAAGCCGAAAATGTAAATAAGTCCGAATTCTTGTACAACTGAGTTTCTCTTGTTGCGATAACAAACTCCGCCTAAAATTCCGTTTTTTTATTTTTAGTTTGGAACATAATATGCAAAAAAATGAAAATGTTTTTTTTTTTTAAAAGAGTCTCTTTTAAGTTAATGAATTTCCTTTAATTTTCACCCTGGACTCAAATTTTACACAGCAGTTGATGGATGGAATGTCCAATACAAAAGTAGAATTGTTTCAGAAAAGATGAATAATGTTTGTTGTAAAAGTCTTCCTTTCTTTTAGGGTATTGTTTCCATAGCGATATAATCTTGACAGCAAACAATTTGAAACATCTCACAAGCATTTTATTTCATACTAACGGAACCCGTCACCCGGCGTTGCACGGGAGGAAATACTACCTATTGTATGACGTCGGATAAAAAAAGAAACGGTGTATTGTTTTTTCTCCCCCGTCTATCGTGTTGGCGAATGTTTTAAATTTAAAAAAAAACAAAGGAGTAGAATAGAATGGGATCGAACGCTAAAACTGGCGATCATGAAACATCCTTTCTTACCGACTGCGCCACGATTCCGCATTAAAACTACATCTGAAATACTTTATATATTAGATAAACAAAACAAAAAAAAATACAAAATCAGGAGCACACATGTTTAAAAACATATAGAATTCTATTCTGTTCCTAGAGAAAATATTGCAAAATTTATCATTGCTCCAAATTTTCTTTCTTTCTCTTTATTTGCAGTTCACACTTTTCTATCTTATGCAGGGCTTGAACGCATACCAATTACAAATCTGAGTACCCTGAGGATTGTTTATACAAAAAAAAAAAACACTGACTAACTTTATCCCTGTTGTGGTGTTCATTTATTTTCAATCTTAACACTTAACCCTGACTTTTGAATCAATCCAGAATAAGGGAGATCATTTTATCTTTTAAAGTACACAAAAAATAAAGTTTCTTTTTATTTTGTAATTGTGCATATACTTCATTTTTTCATATTTAAATTTTTAAATTTACTTCAAAGTTTAATTTGATAGTGAACATTATTTAAATGAAAAATAAACTCAACAAATACACAGCATCTCTGTTTCGCAATGTGTCTTTATCTGTAGTAGTGGGACCCGTGGAAATTCCACGGTGCTTTCTACATCAATCTGTATAATTTACTGTTAATAATATTATTTTTTAAATTATAATTTCTGTCCATGTTAGTACTATTAAGAAAAAAATGGCTTTCTTCTTCCATAAAAAATAATTGTCATTGTCAGCTAAATATTCCTTAAAAATATAAAACGAATATTTCTCTCTTGATTTATTTAAAATAATAGCGATTAAATTCTAAAAATAAATAAATAAATATGTTCTGCTTTTTTAATAATAAATAATTATCAACTTTATAATCTTAAAATCAATAAAAAACGAATTGTACTGCTTTAGGCGACGGGAGGATATAATTTGATTTTGGAACCATTCATTTTAAAATTGGGTAAAATTGGAACTTTTACCTTAGCGATATCAGATTAATTACCAATCACCACTTTGCTGATCGAATCTCATTTTTTAATGTATGTGAAAGGTAATGACATATGTACAAACCTGCAATGGGGCGACATAATTTGATTTTGGAAATATACATTTTAAAATAAGTAAAGTCGGAATTTTTTACCTTAGCGACATCAAATTAATCACTAATCACCACTTTGCTGATCGAATCTCATTTTTTAAATGTGTGTGAAAGGTGATAACGTATGTACAAACCTTAAATGCTTTAAGGTATTATGATATAGCTAATAAATTAAGTAGACGAATCTCCTATAGAAAGGAGAGTTGCCTGTGTGTAAATCTGTGTATGTTTGTATGTCCAGCTAAAACTTGAAGAATACGCGATAGACATCCGCAAAGTTGACATTTCCGAAATCGTCCATCTTTCGGCATATAATATGCAAAAAATGGAAAAAAACATTAATTTCTTCATGTAGATCGGGGTGTGGGGATGATCAGATTGCTTTGTGTATTCGTCGACTGTACATTATGCGCATGTGTGATGTGCGAAAAGAACATGAATTCTGAAAGCGCTCAACTTACCTAATTTTTGCCACATTTTATACTCTGCTTCTTCGGTGCAACGGTTAACGATACAAAACGAATACCGAGAGGTTGATGGTTCGATTCCTAAGAAGTTTTTATTTTCAAACGATAATTTAAATATACATCGAAGGTTTGAGAGAGACGACTGAAGAAGACATAGATAGTACTTTTTGCCCCGAGCAACGGGCAGCGGGTGAAGTGGGGATAAGAGGGGAGCCGGAGAAGAGACAGCTCTTGCTCCGGGCAACCGGAAAGAGAGAGATTGTTACACTTTTGTCCCGGGCAACGCCGGGTAACCCCTGCTAGTACTAAATAACTGTTATTGATTTAGTGATAATGAAGCAACTTAGAATAGTTTTTGTTAGAGTATAAAATAATGATTGGAGAGATGGGAATAGATCCTGTTTTTTATTTTAAACTTTCTACTGTTAACGAGTAGATTTTTGTTTTTTTCATCATTGGCATTATTTTTTTTCTAGTGTGACCGTAAAATTTCTAGCAAATTGTTTCACCTTTCCCTCACTCTCTCTAAACTCTCGACAAATAAATTCACTTTCGAAACTCTGTATACCTGGAAATAATTTACTCTATCTATCTCTAATGAATCAATTTAATTGAATAACAACAATTACATTCATTTAAGAAACAATAATAGCGTTTATAAACAGTAAAACTATGTTTTCATTTTTTTAGTAAAGGATAAATATGTCATTCGGTCGATTTTCACTTGCAATAATGCAATCGTTAATTTTGGCAATTTCTGTTATTCGAGCGCAGATTACTAGTACTTCCATTGTAATATTCACTGAATTTAACTCTTTAATGTATTATTATGTACTTTCTTTTGTTAAATTTTGTCCCTTTTTTAAGCTTCATCAACAAAATAATTTAAAATGATGAGAAGTAACTTACTTAAAAAAACAGCAAAGAATGAGATATCATTACTACCGGTAATTTATTTATTAAAATGAGTTTAAATAATACATTGATTAGCTATAACATTAATTCTGTGAACCAGGGGTTCTCTCTCTCTCTCTCTCTCTCTCTCATATATATATATATATATATATATATATATATATATATAGGTGTATAAATATATGTTTGTCCATATATTTTTTATTATATAGTGCAAACTATTGAAGGTAAAAGCTCGATGATTGTTAACATTTAAAAGCAGAGCATATATACTTATATTTTTCTGTTTGCTGCCTTACAATATATTTTTTTGGTGGCAAACTTTGGTTTCTGAAGAGCAGCATGAACGAAAGACTCTGAATTGACATATATATATATATTAGTGGTTGTTCATCTATGTGCGAAACGGTCTGTCAAAATGCACTGATGTTTTGGGATTTGGAAGAAAGCTAAAAAAGAAAAGAATAAAAACTTGGTCACTGGAATTTAGCGTAATATTGTTTATATATATATATATATATATATATATATATATATATATATATATGTCATTATCCAAGCAAAAGTTGTTGAACGTCACAGAACTTTCTCGTTTGTAAATCTTCTTTGTGAGGTTCTCAAACCGTCGAGCTATCCTTCTAGTTTCAGGTGATAGTCCGTAGACTATTTCCATTACCATTATTTTTTTAATTTTATTCCATAATTAAATGAAAATAAAGTAATAAAAAAATATATAAATAAATAATGGTAATAATAGTAATAAATAATAATAAATAAATAAATAATGGTAAAAATAAGAATTAATAAAATAAATAAACAATAAAACCAAACACACAAACGATAGAATTAAATCAACCCAACCACACACCCTCTCTTTTCTTTCATTCGCCCTTAACGATAGCTATAAAACAATAACTCAAGTCTTCTTATTTTAAAAAACCTAATCCTGAAGACGACTAAGAAAGTCGAAAGCGCTCGAAAAAAAAAATGGCCAAATTAAGAACAATCGGGGAAATACTCTACAGACTGCCACCTGAAACCAGAAGGATAGCTCGACGGTTTGAGAACCTCACGAAGAAGATTTACAAACAAGAAAGTTCCGTGACGTTCAACAACGCTTGCTTGGATATATTGAATAGTGTATTTAATTATTGTTTATATATATATATATATATATATAATGTCGAATAGTGTATTTAAATCAAGCAGATTCAGACAGCTGTATAAAAATATGATGGACATACTTTTTGTTGATGATTAACAATAAAATTATCTAAAATATAAACTTAGATGGACATCTTTGAAGAATATATATCAAAGTCGTAACTGCTACATTGCCTGCAGAGGTTGTAATAACTTATTATAATACTTATATATTACTGATAGCGTGACACAAAGCGAAGATCGAAGCTTATTAATATATAGATATGTAAGGGTAACGACTGGTAGCACTATAAGTTAAATATATCTTATGAAACACAACATTAGTTACACAAAATTATACATTTTACAAATCATGTAACGCATATAGGAAATTATGATGCAAACTTTCAGCTTCTTAACTTAGATAATCTACAAAGTTTATAATTAGATGTTGATAATTTGAAAACACAGGGGGGGAAATATGATTGAAAAGAAAGAAAAAAGTCATGTACCTCGAAGGTGCTCACCAACAAGCCTGCATAATGGGCATAATGGATAGTGCTACAGATAATGGAATTGGCTATGGGTAGTTTAAATCTATTGTGTTCAATTACCTACTAATACTGTTGGGAAAGGTATTAACTTGCACCCCCCCTCCAGCTATGGTAAATCTGCACTCTTAAATTGTATACTATTTATATTGTGTTTCTTTATTCTTTTTTACAGTTCTTTCTCCTTCTAGAATCCACAGATTTCTTATTTTCTCCCCCCCCCCCTCTATCACTCTCCTCTCTTTGCCAATTTCTCAAAACGTTGGCTTTTCAATTATTTCCCTTACTTCACAAATGGTTTCTTTTATTCCAGTTCCTCTTTCTCTCAGTCTAAATTATCTTTCTTTCTTTCATTTCTCTGTTACCAATCCCTCTTATCTCCCCCACCTCTATCATTCTTTTACGTTTTTCCAGATCTTCCATCCGAATGATCATTCACCATTTCTCTTTGTATTCAATTATGATTCCATCTTTCATCAAGACCTAATTACCTCCCCTTTTCGCTTTCTTTCCATCTTCTCCCGCAATTTTGACTAACGATATTCCAGATGAAACGCTACATTCAATAAGGTTTACAAATCAAGTTATTCCCTTAAAGGGAGATAATCTACATTGCATCTGAATGCTTTACACGTTTATCAAATCAACGAAAAAAAATGCATTCAAGGATGGTAAACAACACATACAACACACACGCACACACACACATATATATATATATATACACATACACACACAACCTTTATTTAATATGCATAGATATATAAAACCATGCTCTTGTCTATAAAAAATGGATCCATCTTGAAATGTTACCTGTGCAACAAGGAGTTTATAGTAAAGCAAAAGTTGTACAATATCCAGCCACACTTTTTTTCCTGAATTGACACTATTTAGAGCAGTGGTTCTTAACCTTTTTTCTCCAATTCCCCACTATTTAGTGAGCCAGCTCTCCATTCCCACCACAGTTATCACATGGAATTAAATACATACGAAAAGATTCGTTATGTTTTTTTCTAAATATTTATTTACTCCTCTGCAGGAGTTAGGCACAAGGCCAGTTTTATCTTACTCCCACAAGTAAGATGTGACCACAGCTTGGGTCGAGTAAGTGGGGTTAAAAGCCAGCGCTCGAGAGGTGAGCACTCTGGCCATTTAAAAATTGCCTGGGCAGCCCCGTCGGCATTCCCCGGTAGGGGCGCCTCAAGCAGTAAGCAATAAACTTACTCCTCCCCAAAGAGGGGAGGCGAAGCCTGGGAGGGTGGACCTCCTAGAACTGCACAGGACAGGCGTGCAGTATCCATCGGAACAGATACTACACTTACTTCCTAGCGTGTGTGCCAGGTAAGTATTTGGCCTATAAAAAGCATACAAACAATGTAACACTAGCACTAGACGCATACAGGTTAATGAGACTTTTGCATTTGTTTTGCCTTGACAAGTGCCTCAATGTTCGGTTCCACCTTTGAAATAGCGCAAATCAGATTCAAGGTAAATCAGGCGTTTTTGTGATTTGTTTTTGATCTCAACCATATAAAATATATAATAATAAGGTACTTGAAGAGAAATAAAATGAAATGAAAGTAGTGACAATCATACAAGAGAGAAACAAAAAACGAACAACAGAAGTGGCATTGAATCAAGAAAATGGTCAAAATGATCATGGTCAAAGTAAGTCAACATTTGGATGTAATGTATTAAATTTTGAAGCAGTGGTTCTTCTGTCCGACCGGTCATTCCCCACTTGGCAACTCCGTCATTCCCCACTAGTGGGGAATTCCCCACAGGTTAAGAACCACTGATTTAGAGCCAATAGTAAGGAGAAGTCCAAGACGGCTGGAAATAGTACTAGGATGAGCAGATAAGGATATGTTATTTTAAAGATTTCCTGCCAATGCACGAAAGTGTAGTCTTGTACAAAGGCACTTAAACCCCTTTGTACATCGTATGAAGAGAGTCCAGAAACAACTCCGAGTTAAGGAATTGGCAATCCATCTAATTAAGTAAAGAAAATAAACTTGAACATTAAAATCGTTGTCGTCATCATCTTCTTTAAGAAAATCTTCAAAGCTAGAAATGATGAGAAAAGAATAGAGTTCATATCTTTGTTTTGACTCTTTAGACAAGTTTCAGCGACCAGGACGCATTTGTAGAGTAATTAAAACTCTGGGCGGACTTTTATTTAAATAAAATGAAATAAACCATAACATTTTTAAATAGGAAAATAATGCATTTTATTTTTAAATAATCATTTATTTTTAAACCATTATAATATACGATTGTAAACCCTCCATAAAAACTGACGGAAAAGAATTATCCGTCGCCAGTGTTTGCATTAATATTCATATTCCTATAAAATAACGTCTGTATCGGTGAAGTTAGAAAAAGGAAAGAAGAAAGAGAGAAAGAAAAGGTCTATAACTGGAAAGTTAAAAAAAAAGGAAAGAGAAACGTATAAATCGGTATAGAAAGCAGAAAGAAAAAGAAAGAAAACGTCTCATTATAGAAATATTTTTAATGCGGGGCAGTTGTCTGACTTGCTCTTAGTTTTCTCAATTCCTCTGCATACTTGAAATGGATTCGTCCGACAGTTTTACTTGCTAAATTTTATGTGATATATATATATATATATATATATATATATATATATGTCAGGTTCATATTATATTCCAATAACCATGTTTTTATTTTATTATTTTTATTTTTATGTTTTCACATTTCAAAAAAACATTTCTGTGAGATATATTTTTTACGGTCCGTTTCATTTGTCTTGTGCCAAACAACATTTTTAGATGGATACTTCACCCAGAATATATATATATATATATATATATATATATATATATATATATATATATATATTCTCACCTCTCCCCATTTCATAGCTGTCTCAATCTTGTCCACTTAAAGCTTTTCATATTCATTTGATTCTTTCTCGACCATTGACTCTCTGGGTTTCATAGTAGCTACGGCTGCTATATCCCTTCATCTCACCACCATGTCAACCCCAAACTTCTATGTACTTCTATGTACTTGCATGACCTTTTCCTTCAAACTATCATTTGAGGAAGTCTTACAATAAAAACGAAACGTTGATGAATACATGAATAATTATCTTTTGGTTTTTACTTTTTCATTTCCCATATATACATACATACATATATATATATATATATATATATATATATATATATATATATATATATTACAAAGTAAATGTTTATTGTGCTTGTTTTGAACATTACAACTGCTATGACATATCTTTTTTGACAATATTCAAGTGTTTACCTGTAGTTGCAGGATGGATCTTAAGCATGACCACAGAGCAAACATCAAGTTCTATCATTCTATCATTCTGTGCCAAATTCTGCAACAGAGATATTTAAATGGTGAAGTATGCCTACAGCGACAAAGCAATGAGTAAAGTGAGATGTTTCGAGTAGCACTTAAAGTGTCATAGAACATTATTCCCGGATGATGATGATGAGAGGTCACTAAAATCCACTGCGAGCACTCTCCCTTTTTATTTTCATCTATCACCCGGTTTAGTTTTAATGTACCATTCCGCATAATGTCATAGACAATATGCAGCACAAATAACCAGAATCGTACTTGTACGCATTGAGTACACAAGAAGTGCAGTGGAATCATAGTTAGGTTAAGAGAGAATAAACAGTTTATGTGCAAGAAATGTGAGATGAGAATTCAGATGTGGACAAAGCTATGGAGGTTGTCGAGAGATTTTGTTACCTTGGTGATACTATTGGAGTACAGGGTGGAGCAGGTGCTAGTGTGATTACAAGATTACTAACCCGCAGAGTGTTACCACTATCGACCGAGGGAAGAGTCTATCAGGCATGTGTATGCAGTGTGATGATGTATGGAAGTGAAACCTGGCTAGTGAGGGTTGAGGATATGCGTTGCATGGAAATAAATTATATGAGAATGATATGATGGATGTGTGATGTGAGTCTTAAAACAGGCTTAGATCTGATGACCTCAGAGGAAGATTACATTTGGATAGTATAGGAAGATGTGTGCAGAACAGGAGACTGCGATGGTATGACGACAGTGGAATAATGGATGAAAGTTCTGGGATTAGTAGATGTAGAACAGTTAAGATACGTGGTGCAGTTCACAGAAGAAAGTTAAGGAAAACATGCGAGGAAGTGATAAAAATGGACTTGAGGGAATGAGGGATGAATAAAAACCAGGCAGAGATAGGTTAGTCTGGAAATAAATTTCTTAAAACCGTCCAATGCATGCCAGCATGTAACAGGGATGTTCTACCGTATATGATGATGATGATGTTGATGATAGTTTGAGTGAAAGTAGATGCTTACTTACTGTCAAGGTAAACATGTGAGGAAGTGATAAAGATGGACTTGAGAGAGAGAGAGGGGTGAATAAAGACCTTGTCAGAGGTAGGTTTGCTTGGAAATCAATTTCTAAAAGCCGGCATGTAACATGGACATTATACTGTAGTAGTCGTAGTAAATGATGATGATGATCTGAGTGAAAGTAGATGCTTACTTACTGCACTGCAAAATACATCCACTACCACTCTGGAAAGGGTACAATTTCCTTTCAGCTAAAAAAGGCAAATGTACCTTTTCAAGAGTAGTAGCGGGTGTACTTTGCAGTGCTGTAAGTAGGCATCTACTTTCAATTAATTACGAGTTTTTTTACCGTCTTGATTCTGTCATTGGCATCCACAATTTTTTCTAGAATGGGGTACTTACAGGAAAACCCCTGTGAAGGTTGCCAACATCCATAAATGAAAGTAGTGCTATGGAACAAACTGGATTCGAACTTGGTATGCCTATTTCATCAGTCTGCATTATTACGACTTCACCATGGCCACCTCAGAGCTATCGGTACAATAGCAATTTGTGTTCGATTAATGGTACCCAATAAATAGTTTGCAATCGGTGCTGTGGTTTGGTATTAAGCACCCTTAAAAGGGCTGATATGCCGTAATACAGATCAAACATAAAAACATCGATTTGTGTGCTGCACATGTATTATTACCCCCTCCAAACACAAATACTCTACTTAATAGATGACCTTCACGGGCGTCTCTGCAACAAATCACTAAATATTTTATTTTCCGAACAGTTGTATCTTCATGTCAATTCACCGCATTTTGTTTCTTTTGGCCAGGTGCATGTCTGTTTCAAGTAGGGTTTATTTATTCCTGACATTAACGGTATAGCAGACCCGATATTCAACACTTATATCACAATGGATGTGGTTCAAAAAAAATTACATACAGTCTGAGACATGCTTAAAGAGTAGGAATTTCAGGAACCAAATGCGACCTATGGAGTAATCACTAGATGTTCTTAGCATAATCCTGAGATTATTTTTGGCAACGCAGTGAGATTACATCATCATCATCATCATCATAACAGATGTAATCAACTTTAGTATTTCATAAAGGCAGACAACCATAATTCATGTCTACTAAATAAGTAATGTTAACTGTTACAGTCAAAAAGAAACTTCACTCTTTCGTTTCAGTGACATTTAAAAGAAATCAACTTATTTTCGTTCAAAGTTTTATATCAATAAAGCCTTTTGTAGTACTGTGTTTGTTTATCTATAAATATTTATCCTTCTAAACCCATAGTCGAATCAGTGGAAACAGAGTATCTGTACAGGAAATGTAAGGGGAATTGTTGACAAAATCCAGTACTTAAAGATTTGAGTAGCATATCCTATGGATCTTTCATATACACGTATACTGTTAAATATCCAACGTCTTATGTCGAACTAGACTGAGAATTAAACAATTTGAACTCTGTGAGTTGAAGACTAAACAGCTGATTTATTTATGAGTCATGGTAATCAGGCAATACTTCCCGATCATTTTAGTGTGGACATGAGCTGTCTATAAATAAGGAAAAGGGCAAGAGAGAGAAGATAGGTATAAGAGCAACGACAGTTAGGAATCACAGATCAGCCTACTAGCATGTAATGTTTGTCTTACCTAGCTCACTCTATTCTATCTGAACTTGAAGAAGTTTGGTGACAAAATCATTAATGATTTATGAAAATACTTTGTATGAATACAAAAATGAAGACTCCTGTATTAAGAATACAATAACTTCGATGTTATGCTACCGTTACTCATACAACAAATAAAGAAGAATTGTATTCTGATAAAGTTGTGCTTGTTTCTTTCTCACAAATGAAAGGTGTGCTGCATGTCGACTTGTTTTCGAAGTGAGACCAACAATTAGCAGAAAACATCCTTCCTGTCAAATAATCTTCTGTTTGTATTATTACAGCAAATTACTCTCATTTATTAGAAGTGGGTGAAAAAGGGCATTAACTTGGCTGGTTCAATCCGTGTTGAACTAATAGATGCACATAACCCTCTGATTGTACTCACAAAAATAGCGCTAGACATCAACATACTAAAAAAAATATTCTCAGACTCATCCTTTTCTTGAACTGTTAATTCTCTACCTTATAAGAGTTCTCCTGGCACCAATGCTATATTATCAACAAGAAAATCTTCCCGGTGTACGTTGGTGGCAGTGATAGTAGATCTGAGTGTGAGAGTGAAACCTCCGACTTCCTGTATGTATGAAATTTTTTAAAAAATCGAGCAGGACTAAATTTTAAAATCGAAGAAAGCCAGCCAAACTAACATTTTATTTTCTCACAACACATATGAGACAGAAATCACTAACTAAATATATATATATATATATATATATATATATATATGCTGCCTTCACGAAAAACTTTTCTTCTCCTAAATCTCCTTTCATTGGACACCTTATCAACGGACAATTACCAACTGGACAAACCCCATATCTTTTTTACACAGACTTTTTTTTCACTCTCCATTTCTTAATATTTTTTCAAATGTTGAATTTTGGCTTTTCCACTGCGTACTTATCAATCTATATAATTCCTCTGATGATAAGATTTCGATCTTTGAAAAGCCTTGGCTTAAGGAAAGAATAATAAACATAATTTTATTACAGAATATACCTTGCATTGAACAATTGAAGTTTGCAATAAATCTGGACATTCGTATATGTTTATCACTCTTCTTTCATCTATCTTTATAATTACTCTATCTCGTATATTGAGCTTAAACCATTTTACTATAGGTTCTATCTACTAAAAGTTTACTTTTAGTTTCATATTTGATTATATATATATATATATAAATAAATATATATGTATTTATCAAAGTTATCGAACACCCATATAGGGAGAGAGACTAACTGTACTTTACATATAAGATAAGGCTGACCACACTGAAGTGTAAGGACCCATAAAAACAACCTTTTTTTTTCTTTTAGTGTTAAATGCTTACACACTCTGTGTGTCACTGATATGAATTGATTAGATTGCATTAAATATTATTGTAATAAATTGTTTACAAAGAATGCATGAAATTTGCATTGGTAGGAGTTGGAAGATGATGAGAGGTTCAAAGAAGCTCGACGGCTAATCGCTCTGAAATAGGTTAATACAGCACTGCCTGGCATGGATGGTTTCTTTCTTATATTTAAACCGGTCCTCTCCTCATTTACTTGCCTTGTTACGAGGGCAAAGTTAGACACAAGGTCGGTTTGTAATGTGAGGAAAATCCAGCTCCCCAGAAAGAGCCACTCTGAATCTGAACAAAAATTTTAATTACCTCAGTCTAGAAGGATTTCTCCTTCATTGACAGAGGAAAGAAAAGATGAATTTCAGTATCAGAACAGATATTAAATGTTGCTCCTAGACAAAAGGTCGAGGAGCCATCTGTCACAAGTCGAACACAAGTCCCTATTGCTTGAATCTGGATGCATGGGTCAAAATCCGGGTATGAAATATCTCAACAAAAAAAAAAAAAAAAAAAAAAGAAGACCACATTAGGATTTTTAACGAAATAAATATTTATAATTGTGTATGTTTTTGCATTGCTTGTAGATCCAGGCAGTATCCATGTAGCAGTAACATTGTACTGCACGTTTCTCTTGTCAACCAACAAAGCTCCTTAGTTTTTCTCATAAAGACTAACATGTTTTTCCTAAACTTCTTTTCATACTAGAAACTTAATTCTCGAATTTTAAACAAGACAAAATAACGTCTTCAATTAGTTGGCAACTTTTTAAGACTAACTTTTTGATTAATGGCTAGAAATTTGTCAACACAATTCTGCTTCCGTTACTTTGAGTTTGTATATCCTGGCTGTGACACTTTCTATGACATAAACCACTAGCCCGGAAGCTGATCGAAATGTCAAACTGTACTGTTACATCATAGCACACATACACACACACACACACTGCACTGACACATCATTACACATATATACACATTGTCACAACCTACCAATCCAATCAAGTGCCTGCACCTGTTTGTTTATATACAATATAAAAAAAAACCTGCATGAATATAAACTCTGACACAGGAAATATCATAGTAAGTCCACTTTAAAGGTCATGACAGGTCAGGAATAAGATCAGCGAAGCTATTTCTAATAAAAGTTCGTTTTCAATCAAAAAGTTTTATGAAATGAAAAATGTAGAGTGACCCTAAAATGGGAAAACGGATGGGATAAAAATCAATCTTGTTTTATGATAATAATTGCACGAAACTCAACAAAGACACACAATTCTCTCCATTTCTATCACTATATATATTTATATAACCAGACTTCAGATTAGAAGAAAAGGCCATGAAAAATATTATACACAGATACGTATTCCCAATTGACAATAACAATAAAATTAGACGCATTATTTACTATAAGAAATTTGAAACCCAAAATCTTGTAGTAAAAAATAATTCCTCCCGAACTAAAAAAAAACACTAGAAAAAAACAATGTTATTCATAAATTTAAATGCCCTTTGGGAGAATGTAACTTACATAATAATAATAATAAAGCTAATAGATACATTGGTTTTACAATCACTACCCTATCCCACCGCCTCACTATGCATCTTCTGGGTTCTGGCTAAATTTACCAATATCTACAAAAACATAACTGCCCTCTCTCTGATTTAAGAAAAATTCTAGTTTATAACACTAACAGATTCCGAAACCAATTAAAAAAATTAGAAATACTGGAAGCTATCTACATAAAAACACAACAACCTAAAATTAATTATATAACGTATGAAACCAGTGGTGACATTTTAAAATGCTTAATGTATAGCGATTTTGTTCTGTGATGCCATCCAGCGTTGCTGAATTTAAATCGTCAACGAATTCCTGGAACAATGCGGAAAACGTTCTATGCGTGTTTCTCCGTCGTCTTTTTAAAATTCTCTTCTTTCTCCAGCTTCTTTGTTCCTTTGCTTTTGACACCTGAGGATGATTCGACGAAGAATCGAAAACCTTCGTGAAACCTGTTAAACCTATGCAACATTTATTAATTTTTTTTTTGATTTCAATACAAAAAAGACAATCAGAAAAATTGCGAAAATAAAAAAGGTTTAATAAAAAAGACGGATTCTGTTATTTTTAACAATGTTTGCATATATATATATATATATATATACATACAGGTGAGAATGAAATAATAAAACAAAAGTAAAGTTACATACTTTACAAGTTTATTATGATAATTAAATAAGGAATAAAATATGAATTTTATTCCTTGTTTAATTATTTAATGATTATAATAAACTTGTTAAGTATGTAACTTTACTTTTGTTTTATTATTTCATTCTTTTCTATAATAATGCTCTATTCCTAATATCGAGCATATTCCTATTACAATAGGATCTAATATAAAATAATTATTTTTATAACATTTAAATATATATATATATATATATATATATATATAATAAATATAATATAACAAGACAAAAGTAAATATACAATCATAATCAACTCAACCGCACCTCCTCTCTTTTAATTCATTCACCCTTCAAGATATCTATAAAAACAATAAGTCAAGTCTTCTCATTTATAATTAAAAAACACTCTACTCCTGAGGACGACCAAGAAGGTCGAAAGCGTTAGAGAAATGGCCGAATTATGAACAATCGGCGAAATACTATATAAACTACCACCCCGAAACACGAAGGATTGTTCGCCGATTCGAAAACCTCACACAAAAAGCTATACCAAAGCAAAAATTCCGTGTTGTTTTACAAAGCTTGTTTAAATAATAACTTGCTGCCTATATATATATATATATATATATATAAGTGGAGAACTAAAAGCGAACTTTTAGGAAAGGTAAAACCTATTGTGAAAAGTATACAGCTCAATATACTGGATAGAGCATATAGATAGGTAGAAGGATGAAAAGGAATTAATTTTCCCAGCAATTTCCTCTGATGGTAAGATTTTGATCTTTGAAAAGCCTGGCTTAAGGACAAAATTAATTGAATAAATTGCTTTTTTGCGGAATATACTTTGCATTGAACAACTGAATTGAAAAAAGAACTGCCTCCGTCGCTTTTCTAATTCCTTTTCATCCGTCTACCCCAATATATATATATATATATATAATTATTCCCCAAACAGAACATTTTTGAACCACTTTTCTGTCTCCTTACGAATATTAAAATCAATATATAATGCTACTAAACCTGATGTCTAGAATCCTGATTCCAATTTTGATCAAAGTCAATTACATGATTTATATTCTAGAAAATGTCTAAAATGTAAGGCTTAAGCTTAATAGGTCTTGAGAAGAAATTGAAATTCAGTGAATCTTGCTTAATTCGTGTCTAATGACTACGAATAACATTAAATGCAAAACTGATATTTTCGAGTTGTCAAATGAGAAGTTGTGCCAATATAATGCCATCCTAAAAGCCCTTTAAAATACTCCAAAGAACTTGAAATTTGTGGAATATTTATTAATTGAAGTCTAATACCTATTATTAAAATTTTAAAAAATCAAACTAAATAAAACTAAATATAGCCTACATTAAAACGCCTTTAATATATTCGTTCTTTTATTGATTAAGGTTTCAATTTGAACAAATTGGATTTATCGCGTTTTGCATTCGAACTCTTCATATATATTTATATATAGTCTCGGAAGTTCTTTTAACCTTCAAAACTGGGAAGAAAAAAAAAAAAAAAAAAATTTTTTTGAAAGATTTTAGTCTAGTAAGTCAATCAATTTACTGCAATCACTATTTTAGTTTACTTCCAAGAATATACTCTAATATAAATATATTTTTATATATGTTTTTATATATAAGGGATCGTCAGTTGTTTACCATGAAAACTGTTTCGGGATTTTAATATATATAGTGTAGCTGGCAACGTATATATAAACAATTTAAATAGATGTTCTCATAAAAACGTATGTATATGTAGCCATAATTATTTCATAAAGAGAGGAAGATGGAAGAATTTACAAAATAAAAATGAAGTGCTTTGATTGGCAGTTGGAGAGAACGAATTGTTTTGTTTTTTTTTGTTATTTAAAAATAAGGGTTTCGAATGTCAGCCATATTGTTTTCTTTATTAAATCATTCTCAATTGCATTTTGCTCCCCCAAAAAACTCCTTTCCAAATTGTGCAGATCTTGAATGAATTCTAACCGTTTTATTTTGAATTCATTTTAGTGCATGTTTTTTTCTCCCTGCAAGAACATCCAATGAGCACCACGTTAGCATTTTGTATTTCCATCCCAAATGTTTCCATTATAAATAAGAAATTAAAAAAAGACTCCAAATATTTCTTCATTTCGTGTGTGGAGAAAATGGAGTCTATACACCCATCTGTCATTATCAAGTACATTTCACTTAACAGTTAATTATTTGGCATTACATATAACAGAACAAAACATCCTTGTTTTTGTCTTCATAAATATAGATATGCAGGCATGTATCTAACATATGTCAAAGTCAGACCCAAATAGCAATCTATCTGACATATCGATACTTCAGTTGAACTAGCCTATATTTTCGTTTCTTCCTTCCATTATGTTATCGGTACAAATATATTTTATTTCGCATCACTTTCTTTCTGTAAATACTTATTCCAGAAAGAAAAATTTGAAACTGAATATTTTTTCCTGACTTGGCGATTATTCTTAAACATTAAGGGAGATTATCATGTCATAAATTATTTCCTTTGGCTTCTGTTTAAAGAAAGGTAACAAATATTATTTTACGAAGAGTAGCTTTTCTTGGCAACATTTTAAATTATTTACAATTCTTCATCTATTAAAACATTGAAAGTTTGGGAAGTTATTTGTATCCAAGAACTTTAAAATAAAGATGAAAACAATATTACTGTAATAAAATTAGTTGTAGTTTTATAACGATTTGGTTCAATTAATAATTTAATGAACCAATGATGCCTTAATAATTAAAATTTAACTTTAAAAATCCTATTTAAAAATACTTTGGTAAAAGCACAAAAACAAAATAAAACCAGTCTAAAAAAATGCGAGACAAAAATCAAAGTACAAAGACTCCTGGGCGACGCCGGATATGTACAGCTTATTTTATTGTAATAAAGCGCTTTTCACATATTTTGTCTGTTTATTGTCAGTGGCCATGCAAAATGTTCAAATTTATAACTTGTAAGTTAGTACACAAATAGCAATCATGATAGAGGAGGCAAAGTTCCTAAAATAATTAGAATAAAAAAAACATTATCATCTTTTTTAAAAGGCTAATCTTTTGATTGTAAATAGAATGTACTTTTAACTTTGTAGATTTTAAAGAAGCCATGGTACTGGCACGCTAGGAAGTAAGTGTAGTATCTGTTCCGATGGATACTACACCCTATAGACCGGTGTCGTCTTGTTCTTCAGGGCTTGATTCCACCTGTCTGTGGGTTTGTCCTGTGCAGTTCTAGGAGGTCCACCCTCTCAGGCTTTGCCTCCCCTCTTTGTGGAGGAGTAAGTTTATTGCTTACTGCCTCAGGCGCCCCTACCGGGGAATGCCGACGGGGCTGCCCAGGCAATTTTTAATGACCAGAGTGCTCACTTTCTCGGGCGCTGGCTTTTCAAACCCCACTTTCCCGACCCGATCTTGGGTCACATCTTACCTTGTGGGAGTAAGATAAAACTGGCCTTGTGCCTAACTCCTGGAGAGGAGTAAACAAACATGGTAATTCCATAGTTATGAATTAATACCAAGATAAATAAAATAAAAAAACAGTGTGAAAGAAAGGAAATAGAGATACAAAAGAAAACAGCCGACATATCCGGTCTGAACAGAGATAGAAAGAAACATAAGTGAGGAGTCTGAAAGAGGGAGGGGAAGACACAGGCATGTGGAGAGACAGAAATAGAGAGAGAGAGAGAGAGAGAGAGAGAGAGAACCAAAGAGAGACAAGAAAATACACATGTCAGGCTTATGAGATTCATAGAGAAGGTTGCAGTTATATCATTATATTCGGTTTAACATCTGTTTTAAATGCTGCCATGTATTCGACAGCTTCTAGAAATTGACTTCCAAACGAACCTATCTCTGGCAGGTCTTTATTTATCCGTCTTTCTCTCAAATCTATCCTTTTCACTTGCTCCAATATTTTCCTTAGCCTTCCATTGCTTACTGACCTTGCTACCTAAACTGTTCTACACCTACTAACCCAAGCACTCTAATCCATTATTTCAATGTGACCAAACCAATGAAGTCTCATGTTGAATCAGTACTCCATATATATATATATATATATATATATATATATATATATATGATGTTTTTTTATTTGAAGAATATTTATTACTATTATTATCATTTGAAAGGTATCGTTGTCATAAATCTAACTGGATTGACTGAGATTGGAATCATTTTTTACAATCTAACAGGGACAGAGGCAAGTAAATAGGGACTTGACCATGAACAGGTTTGTGATAAACGCATCAGTTGTTGTAAATTAGATGAGAGACCTACCTAGACAAGACCTGCTCAGTAATGAAATCACTTGTCACTCCAACGGTTGCCACATTGAACGTATGATTGATTGTGTTTATATTAGGCTGGTCAGTTACATTGGATTTCATTGGCTCATGCTGTGGTTAGCCAGAGCTAATCATGGCCTTTTCTTTCTTTGTACTACTTGTTCCCTTACTTTTCATAATTGTTCACATCAGAATCATCATCTTTTTTTTTTCTTTTAGAAGCAAGCAAATATTTTTAGTTGCAATCCTGTATAAATTTGGTACGACTGTAAATTCTATCAAGTTAATGGACGCCACTGTCATCCTATGCCGAGATTAGGGATGATTAGATAAACGTATTTACTCGCAAATACGGAGAGAAAAGAAAGTCAAGAAAATAAAACGGAGAAAGTGAAAATCCAGGTGTAATTCCCCAAACTAGTTTATACTTAAAGTAAAATGAAACAAAAAATGTCCACCAAAAGCTTTTTGCTTCACTCAAAATAATTCATCTGAAAAATGAAAACGGGGAAAATAAGGAGAAAATAAGAACATTAAAACTCTTCCTCAAGAGATATCTCTACCTACTTAAAATAAATAAATAATATATGTATTTATTACATATTACACCAACAAAGACGGAGTAATCCAATAAATTCAGGATTTCCAGATACACTGATTAGACCAATTTTACTTGGCGAAATATTTGTAATTATTATAAACTAAAATGAAAGTTTATAAAAAAAAGAAAAAATCTGTTACGATTTTTCTTTTAAATTAATAAGCTTTGAAGGCATTTTGCCTCTTTTCTTATTCTTCACCTCTAATAGATGCTTACAAAAAAAAAACAAAAAAAAAATGAATTCTATATTTTATATATATATATATATATATATATATATATATATATATAGTCATTCATAGAAAGACTGTTTTGCTGTATCACAGCTCTTCAGTTTTGCTAGAGAGACAAGTGCTTCAGGCTTAATGTCAAACTCGATTGCTGTCAGCAGTTTGAGCTTCAGTCCACTGCGCTATCGGAGCAAGCGATATCATGGAACTCTTACTGTTTATATAAATAATATCAGCTATCGAAAAGTGATCTATTCGGTTTCATGAAAAGCTTTGCATCATATATATAAAACAAGCAAATAAAATTAATTCCCTGAATAGAACAGGTTTGTACAACTTCTACGCCCTATTACTAAGATTAAATTTAATGTATAATACTACTAAATCTTATATCTAGAATACTTATTCAAATTTTGATCAAAATCTATTACATGATTTTGATTCTAGAAAAGGTCTAAAATTTAAGGCTTAAGCTTAAGGAACCTTAAAAAGTAATCAAATTCAGTGATGCTTGATTAATTGGGGTCTAATTATTATTGATCAAATTCAGTGCAAATCTGAAATATTTGAATTTTTAAATGGGATGTTGTGCTCATATTATGCCCACTAAAAAATTAAAAAATACTCCAAAGAAATTAAAATTCGGGGAATATTTATTAATTGATGTTTAATAACTATTGTTAAAATTTCACAAAAATTCACCCGCTTTTTATCCCCTTTGCATAAAACTAAATTAAACTAAATATAGCCCACATTAAGACCACTTACGCCTAACAGCTGTGTTCCAAAATTCATAATGATCAGTTTATTAGTTTTCCTGTACATAAAAATGCATAAACATACACACATACCTTACTTTTATATAAATAGTGATGATTATTCTTCATTTTCTTCTCTAATTTCTGTACATTTTCTACTTTTAAGTATTTATTTTCATTTTGATCTCCTGAAATTTGGCGTTTTATTTTCATTTTTCTCCTTTCCCTACTCGTAAGGTTACTAGCTGGACTTTTTCTTTCATTTATTAACATTCTTGTTTCTCTTTTATTCATTTTGTTTTTGCTGCGTTGTGTGTAATATTGGCATGATTGTTACTGTTGCAGCCTATGGAATGCTCTATTGGGGTCATTTATGTGCTAATACCTTTTGGAAAAGTATTGACCCGCAATAACCCCCTCCCCCTCTTAGCTAAGGAGAAAATAGCAACTTTTCTTCAAGTATTCAAATATAATGAATCGTTTTACAAGGTTTTAATGACCCCCCAAAAGTGTTGATCTGCCGTTAATTAGATCCAAGAATCTTCTTTTGATCTCTTCAATTATGCGAGGTTCAAATTCGTGTGGATCTATTTTGGTTATTTATGTACTAATACTTTCAGAACAAATATGAATCTGAAATTTCTCCCAACTCAAGAAAAAATAGTAACTTGTATTCAATTAATTATCTACAACGTATGGGGGTTGACGATATGCGTTGCTTAGAGAGAAATGATATGAGAATGATACGATGGATGTGTAATGTGTCTTAAAGGCAGGCTAAGATCTCAGAGGTAGATTAAATCTAGACAGTATAGGGTGATGTGTGCAGAACAGGAGACTTCGATGGTATAGCCAAATTGAAAGAGTGAATGAAAGTTCTTGGGTTAGTAGTGTAGAACAGTTGAGGTAGCAGGTTCAATTCACAAGGAAAGGTCAAAGAAATCATGAGAGGAAGTGATAAGAACGGTCTTGAGAGAAAGTGAGATAAATTAAGATCTTGTCAGAGGCAGGTTTGCTTGGAAGTCAATTTCTAAAAAGCCGTCTAACACATGACAGCATGTAAAACGAACATATGATGATGTATTCTTTACAGTGCGCATTGTTTCAGCATGAAACACTTGAAAAGGGTTGATTTGCCGTTAAAAAGACAATCACTCCCACCATCCTCCTCTTCACTTTTCTCATCGTCCTTATCTTCTTTAGTCCCTTTCCTTCCTGTTTCTCTTTTTCACTTTGTCGTCATTTTTCCCCCTTTCTTTGTGTCGTCAACACTCTCCTTCTTCTTTGACCTTTCCTTCTTCTTTGACTTTTCCTTCTTCTTTGACCTTTCCTTCTTCGTTGACCTTTCCTTCTCCTTGGACCTCTCCTTCTCCTTGGACCTCTCCTTCTTCTTGGATCTTTCCTTCTTCTTGGATCTTTCCTTCTTCTTGGACCTTTCCTTCTTCTTGGACCTCTCCTTCTTCTTGGACCTCTCCTTCTTCTTGGACCTTCCCTTCTTCTTGGACCTTCCCTTCTTCTTGGACCTTCCCTTTTTCTTTGACCTCTCCTTTTTCTTGGACATTTCCTTCTTCTTTGACATTTCCTTCTTCTTGGACCTTTCCTTCTTGGACCTTTCCTTCTTGGATCTTTCCTTCTTCTTGGACCTTTCCTTTTTCTTAAACCTTTCCTTCTTGGACCTTTCCTTCTTCTTTGACCTTTCCTTCTTCTTGGACCTTTCCTTCTTCTTGGACCTTTCCTTTTTCTTGGACCTTTCCTTCTTGGACCTTTCCTTCTTGGACCTTTCCTTCTTCTTGGACCTTTCCTTCTTCTTGGACCTTTCCTTCTTTCCGTTTTCACAAGTTACCTTACATTCTCGATACACCCCCCCCCCTTTCATCTAAAGTGCACAGTTTTTTCTAGGTGTCAGTGTGCCTGCTGCATGTGAAGAGGCTCCAGAGTCAGATAGGAAGTTAATGGATATAAAGAAGATTTAATTTGACAGACGGCACATGCTCCATCATCCACCGCTGCACTAAACCCAGTGCAGATGCAGACGATTGGAAAGTAAGAAAAACATAAAGTAAAAAGAACAACAACACCAAAAAAGGAAGAAATTGCAACTTTTCATCAGATAAAGTAGCATACCTATTACTTTGATATAAGCATCTATCTGCAGGAGAGATTAGCGACATGTTCATGATGGCGGGTAGACATGTTCACACATACACACCCATTAGTAAATGCATACAGACACACACGCTCACAAAGACACAGATAGGTTTTCATATATAAAGTTTCTTATATCGCTTTACGCTGCAAGAGATAACTATGAACAAACTGGAATCTATAGATGTATGTGGATATAATAAGAACGTAACATATTGACGTATGAACATGCTAACAGATAGATGTGAATAAATTGGTATATAGAGACATGATATGTATGTACATAGGTATTTCTTCAGCCTCAAGAGACAATGGATAACTCCTGTTCCGGTGCCTGTATGGAGAGTCTATAGTGAAGCAAGGATTACACAATAAACAACCACAACTCTCATAAATCGACTTTGCTTGAATCAAGTAGTAAGGAGAAGTCTAGGTTGACTGGAAAACAATGCAGAGATAAGCAGAGACAGATTGGTGTCTTTTTCAGAGTTTTCCTTCTCAAAGACATTTTGCACAACCAAGACTTGAGCGTCTTGCCTATCCTACTATTTAGTAGATAGCTGGAGGGAGGGGATATGGTTTCATACTTTTTCCAGAGGCATTAGTGAAAGGGATTCAGTAGCAGCAACGGAACACAAACCCGCCAGGCGCACAGTCCACATATGTAACCATGACACCACACCACTACACATTTACGTCATGCACGCACACACACACACACACATATATATATATATATTTATTAGAGAATGCCATCTCTCTCTTATATATATTTTTATATATACACGCATTCAAATTAAATCAATTAGAAAAATCTTTTCGAATTAACTACAAAGATTTATTTACAACTTGCAAAAACTGACAGCTCAATATTTAGTGAGATAGAGGTGAGTATTTTTAAGGATTTAAATTATGTGCAAATCATATTCCTAATAAAGAGCATACACAAAGGTAGTAAAATTGTTTACAGCTGTTTCAAAACGCTGTTTAATTTTAATCATAAAATGTAGCGTAACATTTATCCAAGCAAAATCTCTCATTAGAACGGTATTTCTCGAGCATCTTTTTTGTGTACACCCCCCTAAAGAAAACAATATCTGAAAAAGTTTATTCTTCACCAAAACAAAATAAAAGTGACAGTAATAAATTCATTGTCAAATGCCTCGGTAAAATGTGAAATTATTTCAACATCAAAGTGCATATTTTGTTATCCAGAAGAGAGACGAGGTATCCTAGTGGTTTGTAATTTGAGAAAAAACAAACTGTTCGTTATATATATTCAAGTAAATAAGCATAAATTCACAATTCAGTATCACAAAACGAGGATCTTCAGGTGTTTACATGAAGAATCTTGTTCGGTGAAACAGTGAGATAGAAATTAAATAAACAAGTATTGATAACATATTAACTTACATGGATATATTGGCATGGAGATATGTATGGTTAGTTGTTTCTGTTTTACGGCATATCGACCCTTTTCAGGTTATTTGATGCTGAATCCGGTCATTTTGGTGAAGATTTTTATGCTTCAAGTTTTTTTTATATGTTTAAGTATTTATTCATGGCGTTTGGTTGAGTGAAAGAGGGGGGTGAGGGGAAAGGGAAGAAGAGGGGAGGGAGGTAAATTGTTGTTTTTTGTTTTGGATTTTGCAGAACATGATTGAGTTTTGCAAAGGAGAAAAAAACAATAAAACATCAATGTTTGGTGCATTTTGAATCAGAAAGTCAATAACTTCAGACAGCCTGATTTGGTAGCGTCAGTAGGTTCTATTTGACTCATACAGGTACTACCACTCTGGGCCAGAGTGGACCTGAAAGCAATGGCAACTATGGGGCAACTCCACATTCCCCACAGCTCCCAAATGGAGGCCTTAACACTGGATGTCTTTTAAGGTCATACCCAACACCAGATATGTATGTGGGTGTTTTGAAATAGAGGTAAATGAAGTGAGAGATCTGAATGTGATTAGATAGAGCGATAGGCATGTGTTAAGTAGCGAGAATGAATGAATTAAAATGGAATTATATATAGAGATCGATAGATATATAGATTGACCAATATATAGAAATCAACTGAATGCAATCATTTCGTAGATAAGAGAGATTTTATTTTCTCTGCCATTAAAAAAAAAATATATTTTGCGCCTTCCTGACCCAATCTTTTTGCTTCTAAGATTTCCTGGAGGTTGCTTTCATCTTTTTCTTTTTTAACTTCAGTATATTTTATCCATTTATATGACACACACACTATATATATATATAAAGAGGGAGATAGATAGATAGAGAGAGAGATGTTGTATGTATGTATGTATATATATATATATATATATATATATATGCATACTTACACACACACACATATATATATATATATATATACATACTTACATATATATATATGCATACCTAAATATAATATAAATATATATATATATATGCATACCTACATATAATATAAATATATATATATATGCATACCTACATATAATATATATATATTTATATGCATACCTACATATAATATGAATATATATATATATATATATATATATATATATACATGTATATATATAAAAAAAGAGGGAGATAGAGAAAGAGAGATGTATGCATATATCCATAAATATATATATATATATATATATATATATATGAGAGAGAGAGAGAGAGAGATACGTATGTGTGCATAAATACACAGACAAAGGAAAAGAGGTACTTCAATCTTCTCATGATCAGCTGTTCCTATATCTCATGACACTTCAAATAAGAATACAATAATTATTTTCAAGTGGAACGTGTATGGGTCTCTCTCTGTCTCTTTTGTACACACTCACACTGACATATACACACAATATATGTATGTGCGTGTAATCTTCAATTTCAGCGTTTGTTTCTAGGCTAAAACAGTCACCTATTTCTTCTGTGGTACTGCTGTCAATGTTTGAGTCCAAGGTTAAAATACATATGAAATGCATTCTTTCAAAGCAGACAATTGATGCAGTCCACTTCAAAACACAATTTCCATACTCTTTCAGCAATCATTGTTTTGGTGGACTTGAAAGATTTATAATATTGATATGTCTGCGACTGTATGTGCCCCTGTCTCTCTGATGTGTGTCTCCCTATCTCTCTGATGAGTGTCTCTCTCTCTGATGTGTGTCTCCCTGTCTCTCTGATGTGTGTCTCCCTGATGTGTGTCTTCCTGTCTCTCTGATGAGTGTCTCCCTGTCTCTCTGATGTGTGTCTCCCTGTCTCTCTGATGTGTGTCTCCCTGATGTGTGTCTTCCTGTCTCCCTGATGTGTGTCTTCCTGTCTCTCTGATGTGTGTCTCCCTGTCTCTCTGATGTGTGTCTCCCCGTCTCTCTGATGTGTGTCTCCCTGATGTGTGTCTTCCTGTCTCCCTGATGTGTGTCTTCCTGTCTCTCTGATGAGTGTCTCCCCGTCTCTCTGATGTGTGTCTCCCTGATGTGTGTCTTCCTGTCTCTCTGATGAGTGTCTCCCTGTCTCTCTGATGTGTGTCTCCCTGTCTCTCTGATGTGTGTCTCCCTGTCTCATATCACCCCTGATATGCTCTGATTATTATCACAATATAAAAAATGAACTAAGTTAAAATTCAAGTTAATTTAGCAGTAGTAGTCACGGAATCTTTATATTCATAAGTTGGAGCATCTGTCGCACTAACAGTGAGATTAAAACGCCAAATTCCTATTTACAATAGAAGAACAATAGCTTTCTAATATACTATATATTAGACTAGCAGGGCTACCCGGCATTGCCTGGGACAAAAGTGTACCATACTTCTATTAAAACTTCTATCTCTCTACCTCTATCTGTCCGTCCTCTATCTATCCCCCTCCCAAGCCTTACTTTCTCCCTTGCCCAACCCATTCCTCTCTAGCTGAACATACACGTGCACACATACACACAGATAACTCTCCTTTATATATAAAAAAAATAATCGAGGGATGAGTCAGAATTTTCTTTCTAAACATTGAAAAATGGCAGAAAAACAGACATACTCTGACGAAAGCTGACTCGGTTAAAGCCCAAAACATGAATGATTTAAAAAGCTTTTTAGATAGTATTCATCCCAGGCCATCTCGATCAAGAATCTACCCACTTTGTGCGTGTTTGTTTTGTAGTTTTTGACTTTTAGCTAGACACACACACAACTGCCCTTTTTATAATAGATTTACATTGTAAGGCTAACTAATTTGCATATTGCTTTGCAAAAAGACGTCATTGACTATTTGTTTTGTATTGTTTTCTAATTCAATGAATGCTTTCGTTTACTATAACGTATAGTTCTATTTACGTATATATTTTTCATACCATGAATAAAGGTCTGGGTGAAAAAATTATTTCAGGTTTTTTCCGGTCAATTTACTTCTAATGTTTACGATTCTTGGTTTCTACATTATACATGAATTCATTCATTTTTCACCCAACTATGAATAAAATAGCAGGATCGACTAAAGTATAGCCTTGGTTGACTACTTATCTAGAAGAACCATTTTTAATTGAAACCTTTTATTTTGTTTGTGTACAAATGTTACCTAGCAAAAGGCGTTGTTTGAATGGAAATATTTGAGTGACACAGTATGACTTCCGGGTCGATATTTTCTATCTCTTTTCTAGCCACATTTCAAGTAGAGGAGACGTGTCCAAGGTGCTGTCCTGAATGGGAGCGGGGGGCGGATGCGCACAATGTAGCTAGGTGTAGCAAAACAAGCTATCCGTCTGTCTATCTGTGTGCCTTTCTCTCACACATATGCAAGTAACCCGTTTCTCTGATTTTTTCCTGTGACTGCTCTTCTTTTTTTTTAATAAACCTTTTATAAATTAACATCGGCGTCCGAGTGATTTTGTCAATAGAAACTGGGTTCCTGACATGCGTATATAGTTTATACATGCTCGGTAAGTGAAAGTGTATGACAATTATCCTTTGAGATACATCAATCAGTTCTCGTAGTATTAAAGTAGAGGTTGATCTATGTATATTCTGCCCAGTTATTAGTCCATTTAAATGGAGCCTTGGTAGTCTATAGGTCTGAGAAGAACCAGAACATCTCCGGCTTAACTGGGTGTTCGACTTTGTTGTGGAGTTTCTTCGCTTTCATGCAGAGTTACTTCCTTTTATTTGGAACAAAAAAAATGACATAATTTAACAAAAAACAAATTGAAAATAAAAAGAAACTGAGGCAACATAGATTAGGTACAGCAGTATATATATATATATATATATATATATATATATATATATATATACAGGGTGAGCCAAAAGTAGGTGGACAGTAAAAAACATTTATTTAGAGTATAGTAAGAGGCAGACTTCAAAGCTGTGTAAATCAAGAAGGAAAACAGTTTGAACACTTGCGTTGATGAATAACATTTAATTTTCATTAATATAATTGTTTTATTACATGTAATTGTACGTATAAGTGATCTCTAAATAAATGTTTTTTACCGTCCACCTACTTTTGGCTCACCCTGTATATATATATAACATCTGGAAAAATCCTCTCATATGAAATAGACTTAATTCAATTCATATGATGTTTCGGTCCAATTTATGTTTCTTCAGATATGCAAAAAACAGGAGAAGCATGCTGTTCAGAGACAATATTACAAATGAATAACATAAGAAGAGTGAAAACCAGTTCTTTCGTTTCATCTTTTTCTTCGGCTCTCACTAATTTTTATCTTATTCATTTGTAATATTGTCTCTGAACAGCGTGTTTCTCCTGGCTTTTACATATCTGAAGAAGGCATGAATTGGACCGAAACATCAGATGAATTGAATTACGCCTATTTCACATGAGAAGACTTTTTCAGCCATTATTAATATGTCGAGTATTTTTTGCCCTTTTTCTGCATTCATGAATATTATATACATATATATATATATATATATATATATATATATATATATTACAGGTGTTACTCTTTGCCGAAGGTCAACATACATTCATGCCTGAAATAGATACCCCCTCTCTAAAGTCCTATATGTGAGCATCATTGCTTTCTGTTTTTTATAAGAAACAATTTCTACATCTATGTAATCACCTTAAGAGTTAGCTAATTTCCACTTATCACCAAAGAGCTGCTATAAGAGGTATCATTCAAAGATATACAAGAAAGATATCCAATTACCAAATATACAGGCATGTTAATGGTGAAGATCCGTGCGATAAGTGAGGTGTAATAGCAAACGATGGCTGCTATCTTATCGTTTGCAAGAGTCCGTATCCTTGCCCGACACAAATCAGCATGGTGTAACAGACACCAGAGTATAATTGTCCAAGCGTGAAACCAGACATGTTCTACCTCTAAAGACCGTTTTGCTTTGGCTCATAGACATATTAAATGCAGCGTGTAACCAGACACAGACACAGACACCTCGTGTTTGGTGTTGGCTGCAGATGCGGTTCAGGTTGCTGGTTAGACATCACAGTAGGGTTAGCTCATTTGTTTTCATGGACAAATGCACCCAGTTTTACAGAATTCATTTCGATAATGTTTCGACCAATTAATCTTTGGCCACCGTTAGGTGATTAAGGTCAGAATGAATATTTGTTTTTACGTTGGTAAATTGAAAATGCGAATAGATAAAAACGAAATGAAATTAGGTGGCAGGTGTAAAATATATACAATTCTATTGAGTTGTGATGAATGGGTGAAAGTTTGTCTTCGCCCCCCCCCCCGTTATGAATTGAATAACTTTGTGAAAATGGGAGATATAACATCCATATAAAGAGAGAGGGGGGGGGAGAATTGAAAGAAAGAAAAACAGCCGAAGGAAAAATAGTTTAATGAAAGAAATTGAAAAGGATAAAATAAGGAAACAAGGAGTAAAAGGAAAGAACGATAAGCTTGAAGTGAAAGGAAAGAACTGAAAGAGAACAAAAAAGAAATGATATTAGAAAAAAAGAAATGAAGAAAAAAGGGAACGTTAGGGAAGAAAGAAATACAAAAAGAATTGAATGAAAGGAGGGATAACAGAAAGAAATAAAAAATGATATGAAGAAAAAAAGAAATGCAGAAAAAACGGAAAGTTAGGGAGGAAAGAAATACAAAGAAATAAAACAAGACATTGAATGAAAGGAGGGATGACAGAAAGAAATGAAAAATGATATAGAGAAAAAAAGAAATGGAGAAAAAAGGTTAAGTTAGGGAGGAAAGAAATACAAAGAAATACAAAAAGACATTGAATGAAAGGAGGGATGACAGAAAGAAATGAAAAATGATATGAAGATAAAAAGAAATGAAGAAAAAAAGAGAAAGTTATGAAGGAAAAAAATACAAAGAAATAAAACAAGACATTGAATGAAAGGAGGGATGACAGAAAGAAATGAAAAATGATATGAAGATAAAAAGAAAGGAAGAAAAAAAGGGAAAGTTATGAAGGAAAAAATACAAAGAAATAAAACAAGACATTGAATGAAAGGAGGGATGACAGAAAGAAATGAAAAATGATATGAAGAAAAAAAGGTTAAGTTAGGGAGGAAAGAAATACAAAAAGACATTGAATGAAAGGAGGGATGACAGAAAGAAATGAAAAATAAAAAGAAAGAAATGATAGGGACGAAGGAAGAAAGAAATGAAGGGAAGAAAGAAATACAATGAAAGAAAACAAAAAATAAATAAAATGAAACGAAGGGCGAAAGAAAAAAATGAAAGAAGATAAGAAAGAAAGGAAGAAAGAAATCAATGTAGTGAAAAATGGGTGAAGGTACAGAATAGTTAACAAAGCCTCACCGTGTGGAGGTGGCATTTTGTTATCTATTTTGTCTTAACTGCAAAATGACTTCTTCATTGCCACTGGTCGGGGGGGGGGGGGGGCGCTCAATATACCCCCCCCCATGTGAAGTCCTATATTGTTTTAAGAGATTCGTCAGTTTGATGATGGTATTTATCTTCCTCTCACAGCGGTAAGATGTGACACAAGGTCGGGAAAGTGGGATTCGCAAAGCCAGCGCTCTCGAGAAGGGAGAGCACTCTGGCCTACAAACAATGCCTGGCCAGCTCCGTCAGCATTCCCCGGTAGGGGCGCCTCAGGCGATTAGCAATAAACTAACCCCTTCTCAAAGGGTGAGAAGGCAAAGCCTGGGAGAGTGGGCCTCCTAGAACTGCACAGGGCAAACCCACATACCGGCGGAATCAAGGCCCAAAAGCAAAGACAGTACCAGTCTATAGGGTGTAGTATCCATCGGAACAGATACTACACTGTGATCTTAGGCAAAAGGCCAGTATTTAACGCCTACCCACAATAGGTGTATGTGACACAAGGTCGGAAAGTGGGATTTGAAAAGTCAGTGCCCGAGAATGTGAGCGCTCTGGCCATTAAATATTGCCTGGGCAGCCCCGTCGGCATTCCCCGGTAGAAGCGCCTCAGGCAGTAAGCAATAACTTTACTCCTCCCCAAAGAGGGGAGGCAAAGCCTGGGAGGGTGGACCTCCTAGAACTGCACAGGACAGACCCATAGACCGACGGAATCATGCCCCGAAGGCTAAGACAATACCGGTCTATGGGGTGCAGTATCCATCGGAACCGATACTACACTTTGATCTTGGCCAAAAGGCCAAGTAAATTTGATAATGATCGCTTTCACAAGAGGACAAGAAACAATGGATACGATGGCCAGGAGATTACTTAAGAGGATTTGATTATCCAAGAGGACGGTTCAACCATTATTTGTTAACATTAGACTTGAAGACAATCATGCTATAGTCGGTTGGGAAACAAACTCGTGGTATCTTCTTCTGCAGATGGGATATTCTAGGAAAACAAATTTGTTCGTAAAGGTTTTCTTTGGTTTTTGAGAGAAAGGACAGTTCTTTGCTCTGGTTGTAGCTAGACGAGTTCTTGCTGTAAATGTTTTACAGGGGGTGTCAGGGATTGGAGCTGAGTCGAGTACCTACCATGAACATAACGATACATTAAAGAGAGGCTAGCAAATCTTTTTTGTGTGAAAGGGGCGGTAGGGACGAATGATTAGCTTAACCATATGATTTGAAGATTAAAATTAAATTCAGTTGCTACTGGAATATTAGCTAAGTTGCACGTCATATAAGGTGAGTAATAGGAAGTGCTAAGAATACCCCTTTCCAAAGGAAGCTAGTTCAAAAACAACTCCTAGTTAAGGAATTGGAGATCCATTTAGTTTAACGTTAAAATCGTCACTGTTGTCTTTTTCCTAAACTATCCTGGCCTTTCTAAAAAGAACCCAGTATATCTTCATCCCTATACAATTAGACATAGCTAACGCGAGTGCACGGCATAGTAATATATAGGCGTAATTACTTTATAAGTTTTAATTAAAGGTTTAATTGCTTTCTGTCACAAAGTGTAGACGTTTATAGACATACAGAATTCAGTGGAGAAGTTTTTAATTTATTGATTAAAAAATATAATCTGATTCAGCCGGCCTCAAAAGATTTTTTTTAAAGTTTGCCAAAAATCTTGAGAATCAATAAAAAAAAAATTAGAAACGAGGAAAGTGAAGGAAAATGAAGATAAAGAAAATATCAGGTGAAAGGATAAAGGGGAAGAGGATGTGAAAAAAGAGAAAGAAGATGTTGAGGTGATAAAGAAGGAGAATAAAAAGAAGAAGAAGAATGGGAATAAAAAGAAGAAGTGAAATAGAAGAATATGAAAATGAAGAAAAGAAATAAATAAAGGAAGGAGAAAAGATGAAGCAGAAGAAGAAAAAACGATGAAGAAAAGAAGAAAGGTGGCAAACAATACGAACATAGCTCTGAATGCTGTGACGTCAGTCATGTGACTATCTGTCTCTGGTGGATCAAAAGATGTGTGTCCGACATCACACTCTTCTCACAAATTCTTTTGACCTGACAAAGTGTTATATTCACATGTCCTAGGTGGATGGATATTTTACCCATTCTATCGACACTCCTTATGTATCTGTTCTGTTACAAAAAATATATACATCTTCTCTTGCACCTCTTAACAATTAATCCCAAACCAATACATGTCACAAATTCTCACTTCCAATCCTTTATGCACATGTACAACATCACTTGCAACTCGCTATTATTGTTAAGCGTGTTTCGTGCATTTCATCACTTCGGCCGTCATCGTTTATATTCACTAAAGTGGAAGATAGTCGTCTGTCTCTTCATGGGTCTCCAGACAGATAGGGGACCATCTCGAAGTCCACAAATGATGACTAAAAGAAGAAGTAGGAAAAAAAGTAGAAAAGAAGGAGAAACACAGAAAAAGGAAGAAACAAGGAGGTGAGTAAGAAGAGGGGATTTTATTTATCTTTAAAATAAGATGTGGCACAAGGCAAAAATTAGGTGGGATGTGATGAGGGTCGGCTGTTGTCCTCTTGGTCTATTCTCTAAACTAGTTACACTCACCAAAATACCACATTCACTCTATGGGTAAAACCTACTTAACATTATACCCAATGGTTTGACGTTTTTGATTTACAAAAAAATATATGTACAAATTCATTGGTTGGAAGGTGAGTGTGCTAAAAAAACAACAGAGATTGCTAAAAAATAAAATGCTAAGTGTGGTGGTTAGTAGGACCCTTCCAAATCTATCTAGGCATGATCACTGTTTTGGGGTTGTTTCAAGAGCAGTAAAAAGGCAAGACAGTTTCTAAGTGGTGAAAAGTTTTTAAAAAAGGGGGATTATTTGAGGATAAAAAGAAAAAAAAACTGGATGGGATTCAGGGACATGGATTGTGTGGTGTCCTCCAAGTTAGGTTGCATTTGGGTGGGGTTAGGAACAAAATAAAAAATGGGAGTGGGTATCTCGGAGGATCTCTAATACCGGAAAAAAGAGAAGATAATGATGGAAAGAAGAAAAAGGATACGAGAGTAAACAAGAACATGAAAGAAGAAAAATATGTAAGCAAAAAGAAATATGGTGATGGGGAGATGAAAGAGAAGGAGTATGAGAAACCAGAAGTATTCTCATTAAAATGGCGCCATATTCCAAAAGCCTTCAGTTTGATAAAGAATAACAAATGATTTCGACTTTGAGTTTTCAACAAAGAAAATTACTTAAGTCTATTTTTATTGCCTTTACTAAATATGAATGACACTTCTCTATGAATGGGAGGAAAGACAGGGTAGAATGATGAGCAGTCTGAAGAGAGGGAGGGAGAGAGAGAGAGGGGGGAGAGGGAGAGAGAGCATACAAATGGTGTTTGAATAGTGAGACTCCTCCCCGCACCCTCTTTTAAACTTACTTATATACTTGAATTGAATAGTGATTCAATTCAAGAATATAAGTAAGTTTAAAAGAGAAAAATTGATGACCTAAAATACAATGAAACTGTTGCTAAACAACTTTTCTTTTTCACAAATAAACGAACCGAATTGAAAAATCTTCATTTCTTTTGTTATCCCCTTATGTACATACACCATTTTCTGATTTTAGCCATTTTATTATCTTAATGATTTTTTGTAAGAAATATAGTCAATTGCGAATTTTGTTTTATTTGTTTTGTTATTCTTTCTTTTCTATTCATTTCTTTAACTTTTTATTTTTTAGATAAAAAACAACAAAAAAAAACACCTCTTCAGTTTTTGTTTAGTTGTTTTCTTTGAAAATTGAAATCTAGGAAAGTGGAATAGAATACAAGTCGTTCGTTGCAATAATTATTGAAGTTCTTGCTGATAGGAAATCTAATATCTATATCCAAATATGATCTAAGGTTAAGATCGGATTCTAACTCTACCTGATGAGATCTCAGTTTATAATAGCTGGTGATCGATAACATCGACATGTGAATGTCGCATATTTTGTACTTGTCTGTGTAAATAAAAATAATCATATATAAAAGCTCTATTTGATATTGAACACTTTTTATAAACCCGGTTGAAATTCTTTGGATTACTATCCTGTGGATGTTTTACCTGGATTATTATATATATATATATATATATTCATATATAGATAATCATCTTCCGATATTTTTAATTAATGTGCAGGTTGGGAGAGGGCATGATCCCCACTGGTTAGCCCCTGCCCAGGTAGCTGGCTAGCTGTACGCATGGCAGATCTGATGCTATATCTCCAAGAAAATCTATCATGAGGATCAACTACTGAGAACCTCCATGTTATACAATCTCACTGCAGCAGTTCTTTCCAAGGCAACTGAGATCGACCTCTCCGCCACCTAACGAAGAAATCTCGAGCTATCTTGATAGCACCACTCGAGCATTCCACGTTTCCATACCAACGAATCCGTTTTGCTCTATTAATGACATCAATGTCCATAAAGCTATGCTATTCAGCAGATCTAGCAACCATAAAGTTGCCACATCCTCTGGATTCACATTGCAAATCCGTCTGATCACTGCCCTGTCATTGTGTTGTAATCGTTGCAGGTCTGCTTTGGCCAGGTCTCACTTGCATGGAGCATTGCATTGTGAACATGGGACCTATAAGCATGACCACGAGTTTTGCGAGTAGTAGCTGCAGGTCACGGAATTTCTTCCAGCCAATTTTAACTTGTGTTTTGTGGCCAGTTCTCAGAATCTGACAGCATGTCTCCTCGATAGCAAAAAGAAGCGAAACAAATAAGTGAGTGAGTGCATATTAACCTTTATACATTCTTATATACCATAAACATATACAGAACCATTAACCATTCATATATATGTTTATATACATACATGATTCTATTTATCTTCCTCCTACAAGGTTAGATGTGACACAAGGTCGGGAAAGTGGGAAAAAACCAGCGCTCGAGAATTTGAGCACTCTGGCTATTTAAAAATTGCCTGGGCAGCCCCGTCGGCATTCCCCGGTAGGGGCGCCTCAGGCGATTAGCAATAAACTAACCCTCTCTCAAAGGGTGAGAAGGCAAAGCTTGACTGGCTTCCTGACTAAAAATGCACCAAACATTGATGTTATTATTTTTTTTCTTTCCCTTTGCAGAACTCAATCATCTTCTGCAAAACCAAAAAAAAGACAACCATTTTCTTTCTACAAAACAACCAAACGAATAAATATTTCAAGATATATAGAACTTGAAGCATAACAACTTTTACCAAAAATGACAGTATTCGGTATTAAATAACCCAAAAAGAGTTGATATGCAGTAAAGCATAACAACCAAACAACCAAACCTTTTCAGTTGAATGCGACTGCCAACACAAAATCTACCATGAAACCCTAACCCTAACCAGATTGCAAAATATCCGGCTCAGTATAGCAGCAGGTTTCATATAATGCCGTCAACCTTCTCCTAGAAAAATGCCTTGATAAACACTAGGCGTCACTCATTTATAGTGGGATTACAGCGCTCACAGAGTGCAACCAAAGGATCTCTATGTCCTAACACACACTCAAATTTCAAGTTCGTAGGTCTAATAGCCTTTAAGATTACACTCTTCGAATTCATATCTAAATATCCTCTATTACTGGTATCGAACATTGTTCCCATATGAATATAACAACTATATTAATGTATATGTGTTGCAGAGAAGATACTGACACCCCCTTCTTTGTACAATGAACTATCCCAAGTTTTATATCAACGATGACGACACTAGCCTCAAAGAGTATTGATTTACTCCTCTCCAGGAGTTAGGCACAAGGCCAGTTTTTATCTTACAAGTAAGATGTGACCCAAGATCAGGTCGGGAAAGTGGGGTTTAAAAATTGCCTGGGCAGCCCCGTCGGCATTCCCCGGTAGGAGCGCCTCAGACAGTAAGCAATAAACTTACTCCTCCCCAAAGAGGGGAGGCGAAGCCTGGGAGGGTGGACCTCCTAGAACTGCACAGGAAAGACCAATAGACCCGCGTAAATCAAGCTCCGAAGGCCAAGACAATACCAGTCTATGGGGTACAGTATCCATCGGAACAGATACTACACTTTGATCTTAGCCAAAATAGCCGGGCCATTCCCCATATACATTACAAGCCAGTTACCCAACTTGTAACTAATTATTGCATTGTTCATTTACAGTAATACACCCTTTTATATTTGTATGCTGGCTGTTTAAGTTATTATTAAACACCTTCAGATATATTACAAAAATATATATACTCTTGCAGGAAGACCAAGCATTGCCTGGGATTAAATGAGAAAACCTATTTCTTCCTCGTCCCACCCCATAACACTATATTACTCTTTTTGTATGGATTTTATAATTTTCAATTCTGGGGGTGGTGCCAGAAGGATGTCTCAGCATTGATTGGATGACTTAGGGTGTAAGTAAAGTGACATTTATCAAAATAATTTTCGGTAAATTTTATAGTCTTTAACCCTTTCGAGGCACATCCAGGATTTCCTTGGGAATGATTGAGGGACTTTGTGTACTCATACTCCAAGCATTGAACAGATTATTACCATTTCTTTTCTTATTTTTTAATATCTTCAATTTTCAAGTTACAAATCAAATATTTCCTTTTTATGGATGCCTTGAAGGAAAACTGCTCCCATAATATTATTATGCACATTTTGATTAAAATCTGAATTTGTTATAATACTCTATGTACTTTATGTTCTATGACCATATTATAAGATTGAATATTAGCATCCCTAAATTTAATATATATCCAGAATTCAAAAGTTATTTTAGTAACTAGCATTGCATTCAAAGTGCTTATTTGCAGATAATCTCGAAATTCTATTAGAAATATTTGGGATAATTGATTTAATAATAGAATCTATAGTGATTTACTTAGCTGATTGTAATTTAACTTTCTAGGACGGGTTTTAAGCTATTATCTCCTCTGGCTACTCTCCTTGGTCTTTTGGCTAAGATCAAAGTGTAGTATCTGTTCCGATGGATACTGCACCCCATAGACTGGTATCGTCTTGGCCTTCGGGGCTTGATTCCGCCGGTCTATGGGTTTGTCCTGTGCAGTTCTAGGAGGTCCACCCTCCCAGGCTTTACCTCCCCTCTTTGGGGAGGAGTAAGTTTATTGCTTACTGCCTGAGGCGCCCCTACCGGGGAATGTCGACGGGGCTGCCCAGGCAATTTTTAATGACCAGAGTGCTCAACTTCTCGAGTGCTGGTTTTTCTAATCCCACTTTCCCGACCTTGTGTCACATCTTACCTTGTGGGAGGTAGATAAATAAATCCTTGGTCTTTTGGCTAAGATCAAAGTGTAGTATCTGTTCTGATGGATACTGCATCCCATAGACTGGTACTGTCTTGGCCTTCGGGGCTTGATTCACGCCGGTCTATGGGTCTGTCCTGTGCAGTTCTAGGAGGTCCACCCTCCCAGGCTTCGCCTCCCCTCTTTGGGGAGGAGTAAGTTTATTGCTTACTGCCTGAGGCGCCCCTACCGGGGAATGCCGACAGGGCTGCCCAGGCAATTTTTAAACCCCACTTTCCAGACCCGACCTTGGGTCACATCTTACTTGTGGGAGTAAGATAAAAACTGGCCCTGTGCCTAACTCCTGGAGAGGAGTAACTCAATACTCTCTTATGTTATTGTAAGTCCTCCATTTTGAAAAACTAACAATATTTTGGTTATTCATGAACTGTTATTTTTTGGACAATCGTAAAAAAGGGGAAAAAACGATTAACTGGAATCTTTGTATTACTTAAATACTGGGTTCAAATAAAATAATCCTGAAACATCCTGTAAAGTGATTTATCTATGCATTTTCTCTCTTGGTATTAGGTAAAAGACTATTGTAAAACACAAATATATATACACACATTTGCTTTGCTGCAAAATTTAAATTATCAGCAGCAAAGTTAACATTTAAGAGTCAAATAAGAGTCCATTGAATCCGTGCTTATAGGTAACTAAAAATCAATTTTTAACTTTTCTTTTTCTTTCTTCCCTGATTATGCATGATGGTTTTACAAATCTGAAGAAGGCACAGAACAGTGTTGCACCACTTTATGCCACCTTGCGCAGATTAAAATCAAGATATAATGATACTAAACCTTAAGTTTAGAATACTTATTCTAATTTTGATGAAGCTTAATGAGTATTAAGAAGAAATTGTAATTCAGGAAATCTTGCTTAATTGATATCGAATGACTATGGATCAAATTTAATGCATACTTACAATATTTTAATTTCCAAACGGGAGGTTGTGCTAATATTATGACCCCTAAAAACTTTTTTTAAATATTCCAAAGAAATTGAAGTTTGGGGAATATTTATTAATTGAAGTCTAATACCTATTGTTAAAATTTCATAAAAAATCTGAATTTTCACAAAAAGCTCCTATCTTTTTTTGCCCTCTTTGCAAAACACTAAATTAAACTAAATATAGCCAACATCATGCATCCTTACGCCTAGCATCTGTGTTCTAAAATTCATAATGATCGTTTAATTAGTTTAGGAGTGAATACTGTACATACAACTATATAAACATAATATATACACATACCTCACTTTAAATAAATAGACATATAAATATATATAAAGAGTTGCCTCCCTTCATTTGTGGAAATAACACTTGTCTCTGGCATGTGCCCTCGTACAGACATTATTTTCCTGGTGTAAAGAATAGGTATTGTTCTATAATCAAATTCATCTGTGGTGCTCATCTGATAATCAAGTGCTCATATGTCGTCCTTGACGAGATTTTATTTTCAGTTCATGAAATCCATTTACAAGGATATAACTGGAAGTGATTAACTGAAGGATCCAACAAAATTATTAAAAAAAGGAGGTTTCCAATTTTGCGTGTGTCAAATTTTCACGTTCAAGACATTTAATGAAAATCATTATTAAAAATTTCCTATTTGCAACATTCAGAAAATATATTAACCTTTTCTATGTATCCTATGTTGAAGGTTAATATACTTATGGCCCAGTGTGATGTATGATAAATAATGTTATCATTTGCAATTTCTGAGTATGCCATATGGAAATGTCATTAAAAAGTAAGAATCTATTAGCAATTCAGAGACGACTCGATATAAACGCACGCACATACATGCATATATGTAAATGTAAAAATTATTTTTATATATATATATATATATATATATGCATATTTTATTCATATATTGTATATAACTACATATATGTGTATATATATATATAAGATATATATGTGTGTGCATATAACAATATATACATATAAATAGTATACACACACACATATATATATGTGTGTGTGTGTATATATGTATATTATAAGAATTGGCAATTACACAAACATAAAATCATGCGTTAATGTAAGAATATATATTTATAGATATTTATATATATATTTGTACACTTTTAGACACATTCATATATATATATATATATATAATTTTCAAAATTGGCATTTTTATATAAAAGTCATGCACAGACAGCTGTTTAGTCATTTCATGATTCTTCAGTGTGGCTAGATATAGTAATCACTAATACCCTTTGAAATCCGCATACCAGCTAACTGCCAACCTACACCAACTTGCGTCGGATATCTTACCATCTGATTTAACGAACCTGCTACCGAGAGTGGAAGAAATTATACCGTTTAAATAAATTTATTTATTATTTCACAAATATTGCAATGCTGGTAACCAAGTGAACTTTATCTCTTTTGCATAATCTTATTGTGCTACACTAAGTAGAAACCATCATTTCCTCCTTCCAGCTACATTGGTTTTACAAGCACTACCCTATCCCACCGCCTCACCATGCATCTTGTAAACTCTAGCTCAATTTATCAACATCTACAAAAACATAACTACCCTCGCTCTGATTTAAGACAAATTCTAGTTAATAATACTAAAATTATAGATTCCGTAATCAGTTAAAAAAAATTAAAAATACTCGAAGCTATCTAAATAAAAACACAACAGCCTAAAATTAACAACATCATATATGAAACCAGTGGTAACATATTAAAATGCTTAACGTAATGCGATTTTGTTCTGTGATGCCATCCAGCGTTGCTGAATTTAAATCGTCAACAACTTCCTGGAACAATGCCGAAAAACGTTCTCTGCGCATTTCTTCGTCGTCTTTTTAAAATTCTCTTTTTTGTTCATTTGCTTTTGACACCTGAGGATGATTCGATGAAGAATTGAAAATGTCCGTGAAACCTATGAAACTTTTATTAATTTATTTGATTTTAATACAAAAAACACTATCATAAAAATTGAAAAAATAAAAAAAAGGTATAATTAAAGAGACGAATTCTATTATTTTTAACAATGTTTACATAAATGAGAAAATGCTATCTAAATACACACACAATATATATATATATATATATATATATATATATATATATATATATTACTATTTCATGTATCCACATAAAAATTTATAAGGAGATCAAATTTTTTATGTATCAGTTTTCAGTATTTACTTCAACAGTGCTCGATACATAAGTAGAGCTAGGTAGTAAGTTATGGAAATATATTTATGACAATTAAGCTACACAGAGGCTCCCGTGTTTCATCCCCGGGGGGAATCTTCAGGCAAAAATGTATTTACGCCTGAAGATTTCCCCGGCGGATGAAATGAATTTTATCCTGACGATTCCCCCCACCGGGAATGAAACACAGGAGCGTCTGTGTAGCTTAATTGCCATAAATATATTTTCATAACTTACTATATATATATATATATGTATATATATATATATATATATATATATAATGGGAGAGACAGATTTATGTAATACAAAATATCTTCTTTTTTTCTCAATTATCTAATTTCATTTAATCATTTCTTCCTCGCATGATAAAACTGTACTTTCCATCAAGATAACTTTTTTGCTCTTATACATATGACATATATCAATCTATATTCATACTCGACTATATTATATGAACATTCTCATTCCATTTATCTTTTCATACGTATGTGAATATGTATGATAGTACATGATTGAAAGTATATATTAAAAAAACGAAAAAAAATGCTATCAGAGAATAAAGACATATTTTGTCCAAATTGAAACTGAATAATGATGTAAGGTCACTGCGTGCACTCACTATTATACTCCACCAAACTCTGATTGTAAGAATGTGTGTGCAGTATCAAAGACTGCCACAACAAACTACCCATTACTCTAAATCTTTAATACACCTCGAACTATATATATATATATATATATATATGAGAAGTGGCACGGACTGTGGACTCGTTGTGATTGGTTCGAGTTCTATTGCTGCTGCTGCTGCTGCTGTTGCACCACTTTTATTAATACTCTTGAAAAAGGTATAAACCCATATATCCTCCCTCCAGCCATGAATTTTAGGAGAGTACCAATTGAACCTTGGGTTTGCTTTTAGCAGCCTTGTAACTTTCTCTTCTCTTATTTTGTCCTTTAGTCCTCAAATTCCATGAGCGATGTTTCTCGCAAAGGGGAAAGAATTGAAGTTTTCTGGGTCGGAATCTATCCATATAACATTTATCGTTGGTTAGATTTTGACCTTGAAGTGGTATTTTTTTAGCTCCCTTACATCAAGTGGCTTCATGCCTTGTCTGGAGCGATTTCCATTAAAAAAAAGTAGTCGGGCAGATTAGAGACTCAAGCCATGGTTGTACAACTAGTTTAGAAGAAGGGAAACTGCGGAATCGCAACAGTTTTCCTTTGCTTATTCAATCGTCTTGGACTTCTCCTTTCACTCAAATCAAGCAATGCCTATTTATGAGAAGGGCGGCTAAAAATTGTGCAACTCTTGCTTCACTATACTCCTCGTGTAGACGCTGATACTGGGGGTATCCATTGTCTCTAAACACTGTAAGGAGGGCATAAATATATATATATATATATATATATACAGGGTGGGCCAAAATAAGGGTCCTATCTTTAAATTTGAATAACTTGAATTTGAATAACTTCCACAAAATAAAAGTTAAACTCACCAAACTTTATGTGTGTGTAGACTGACCCTTCCGAGATTTTTTGAAATAAACAAAACAAATTTTAGCCGAAAAACACTTCTTAAAACTTACAAAAACTAAAGTATTGTTTTTTACACTGTGTTGAGTTTTTTAAGCAAAAATAATGTTTTCTAAATGAGGGTACGTTCCTTAGGGCTAATACGGCTCATGCTTGCTTCGGAAGGGGTCCTTTACTTATTCTAAAAAAAAATAAAAAAAAAAAATCAATAAATAAAAAAGTTATGAATTTTTAAAAATAGGACCCTTATTTTTGCCCACCCTGTATATATATATATATATATATATAAATAATTACACATAAATACAATGATACATTAGAAGGTACTAGAACCATGCTACAAACAAAAGGGAAGAAACTTTTTAAAAAAACTTTTAAAAAAAGAGGACGTTTATTGGGTCTTGCTAAAATATATTGTTTCTCGAGTTATTCAGTGTAAACACTCCAAAAATCAGTAGTCTGAATAAAAGGTAATCGCTTGATATCCTCAAATAAAATTCAATACCACCGGTAAAGTCTTCCAGCATTTCAAATAAGGATGATCAATCTTTTGGTTATTTTCCAGAAGAATAACTTTCAAAATCGCTAGAGTATCTCAAACGGTGTAAAATGACTTACGGCAGGGGCGATAATTTCTAACTTAAGACTTACAAAAATTCACTATTGTATGGAACGATCTAAGAGAAATAACTCTTGTCCAAAGTTGATTCTACCATTAAACTTACACAACATGAAAGATAGGGCCAGTGTTAGAATAAAAAAAATGGATATATAATTATCCATATAAATAGCTAGATAGCCATTTCATTCAATAAAAGAGGAGGGATATGTTCATAAAATAATATTAGATAATATTTTGGGATATACATTATAGATTAATATTTGTTTTAAGGAAAAACAAGGGATGTGTAATTAAAATTACCAAGGCGCTAAATTAATATTAGACTTATTGGTTAAGATTAAATGCATGTAATGATATAGTAATTGTGTTTAAAATGTTAGTACAGGTATGGATATAATATTTAAGGGTGTTATTACCATGAAATGAGAATATAAAAATCTACTTCACAAAATTATCGATTTACTCATAAAAGTTAATCATCATCAGAAAATATTAGTTGTAATGGGAGTTCATGAATATGTTATAATTTTTGTTTATTTCAAAATTACCATATAATAGCTCTGGTTGATGCAGAGGCTTCAACATGGAGCTGCTTTAATAACTGCAGTGTTTTCTGTGTATCTTTAACGTGCTGCTACTTAATCGTCTATTTGGAATACTACTATATATATATATATATATATATATATATATATATATATATATATATATATATATATATATATATATAGTTAGGTATGTGTATATGTTTATATATTTCTATGTACAGGACCCCAAGATGAATAAAATAAATTCCCTTGAACAGAACAGTTTTGCACCACTTTTATGTCCCCTTACGAATATTAAAATAAAGCAGTAATGATTACTAAACCTTATGTCTAGAATACTTATTCTTATTTTGATTTGAGAAAATCTCTAAAATTTAAGGTCTAAGTTTAAGAGATCTTAAGAAGAAATTGCAATTCAGAGAATCTTGATTAATAGGTGTCTAATGATTATGGATAAAATTCACACAAATACGAAACATTTAAATTTCCAAATGGGAGGTTGTGCTAATATTATGCCCTCTAAAACCCTTTAAAATACTCCAAAGAAACTGCAATTTTGGGGAATATTTATTAATTGATGTCTAATACATATTGTTAAAATTTTAAAACAATTGAGGTATCTGAATTTTCACAAAGGACTCCAATCCCCCTTTTTACCCATTTGTATAAAATTAAATCAAACTAAATATAGCTTACATTACGACCCCTACGCCTAGCAGCTCTATTCCAAAACTCATAATGATTGGTTAATTTGCTAAGAAGTGAATATAAATATATAAACATGTACACATACCTAACTTTACAAAGATAGAGATATGGAGATTGCTTTAAAAAAACAGTCACTCATTCAAAATTCTTCATGCGAAGATAACAATTGAGATTGGTGTTATTAAAAGTATGAGGAAAAAAATATTTTTAATGCAGAATGTGTTTAATGTAGAAGAACAATGAATTAAGTGTCCACGTCTGCATCTTGAAAAACTTTTCAGTCTATTTGTTGAGAGGAGAGAAGCTATTAAAAATGTATAGACACTCAATAGATATGAAGAGATTAGAGTTTTATAAACAGACCGTTATATTTTTAATAGGCAAAGATACAAATACGATAATAAAAACGACTGAGACAAAAGTCGATGGAAGGACTGAGATTTATACTAGCTTATAATGTCACATTATGTATCTTAGGACTATAAAAACTGAATTCATTACGAATTTATAGAAACTCTCTGGATGTGTACATAGATAATATTAGGGGTGGGACGTAATGGGCGAAAATTTCAGATTCATGCAAGTAGTATTTTTTTGTGTTCATTTATACATAAATAACACTAAACAATCAAACCGTTTGAAAATTCAGAAGGTGCAGGCCAAAAATAGCCGTTAGGGCTCCACAGGACTCAAAATCCATCATTTTTCGGTGAAAAAGTGGTTTCATGCGATATTGCAGGTCCTAAAACATCCTCAAAAGCTATGAATGGATATAGATGGTTAAATCTGATATAGTACTTTAATTTAGGACCATTTTCAGGCTGTGAAAGGGTTTTCATGAATGTAAAATAGCCAAAAACTATTGGCCTGCACCTTCTGAATTTTGCAAAATTTTCAAAATGTTGGATTGTTTAGTGTTATTTATGTATAAATGAACACAAAAAAATACTACTCGCATGAATCTGAAATTTTCACCCATTACGTCCCACCCCTAATAATATACAGACACGAAGGTGAGAAGATACGAGTGGCGCATGGGCAGATAATAGACAGAGTAATCTATGGAGTAAGTTACTTGGTCTTAATCGTATAACCCCACACACAAATAATCTGTATAATGATATACTTTTTAAAAAGAAATGAGATCATCTTATAGTCAAAGATGAAATAATTGTTGGTTATCTGATGTCGCTGTGGCTAAAAATTTAAATCTTATCGATTTTAAAATTAATTATTCCAAAATCGAATACAAAGTCATAAATAAGATTCTGCTATCGTCGTTAACTTAAACAGTTTTAAAAATATATTCTTCGCATTCTTTTCACTTTAATTTAAACTTTCATACATCTAATTGGTACAAATTTTACATAAGTAAATTTTAAAATATGACATTTGTTTTATTTATTTAAAGAATATTTAGCTGATAATTATTTTTACAGTCAGAAAAAACGAGACTATTTGAAAAAGATTTAAATTGTTATAATAAATAAATAAATTAAAATGTTAAAACGTTAATTTTATTTGTTTAAAAAATATTTAGCTTACAATCATTTTTACGTTAAGAAGGAGAAAACTTAGGTAAGCAACTGTTGCATTTCCATGGGGTTCTGCTAGTCATAATAACAACTTCAACTGATAAAAAACACCTGGCATACGAAGAAAAATCATAGAGTGTGGAAACCAACCCACAGAACCAAATAACACTAACCAACTATAGGTAAGTTCAAATAAGATAACCCTAACATCAAGAACCAAACACAAACCGAAGGAAAATATTTCATATTAAGATGAAACCAAGAGAGTAAGAATTACTTTGGTAAAGTCTGTAAGAAAATTAATATAACGATCCCCCCACCACCACCAGCAGCATCACACATAGTGTCTGCAGAGGACCAGAAAAGATGTGAAAGATAGCACCATCTAGACTTCAACTGGAAGGGGATGGAGAGTACTGGATTATTGTGAAGACTTATTGTCGCTCAGATTCCAGAGAAAACCACTGGCCACTTTTAGGAAGAAACCACTGATAACGGCTGGTGCAACCACACCAAGTGAGTTTAAATAAAAAATAAAATGGAATGGAGTGTACTAGAATATATAATGAGACTTGCTGTCACTTAGATTTCAGGGAAACCCACTATCAGCAAAAAATCACAGATAACAATTGGTGTGAGAACTCCGAGTGAGTAGTAGTAATAGTGATAATAATATGAAACTGCTAAGGTAGATGTAAAAAAAAAATCTATGGCACCAGTATTTGTTAATATCACAGAAAATGACTGTGAAGGGTTAAGGAGGATGGGAAGACTAAGGGAGGAAAGCACCTTCCAGACTTCGACTGGAAGAGCATGGAGAATACTGGGGAAGCTTATTGTCACTCAAATTCCAAAGAAAGTCATTAGCTACTATCAACAAGAAATCAATAGTGCACAGCTGTTCTGAGAATGCTAAGTGATTTGCTATGGGTATCGAAAGAAACGGAGAAGACTGGAAATCTGGAGAGGCTTGTTGTCACCCAGACTCAGAAGAAAAGTCTGTCACTCAAATTCGAGGGAATACTTCGTTTCAGAAATATAATTGAATAGATTAGGATTATTTTTCAATTGAGCTGGAAATCATATTTTTGTGCGGTATGTTTTGTTTAACTGCAGATTTAATTAAAAAAGACACGATATATCCCCAAAATGCATGGAATGAAAGAAGTTTATCCCAGTTGATTAAAGGTTGAAATTCCCACAATTACAAAATACATCTAAAATAGAATGGAGAGACAACGGCCGAAACGTTGTGAACATATAACAACAGCCATGATGAGGAGAACAGTATGAATCAGTATGTAATATTTTTTATTAATCTGCTTTATTCTGTTGATATAATTGGTTTCCTTGATTCCTTTTTTTGTGGGGGAGGGTCAGGTATTCACAGAAGGGACCATATGGAGGTTGCCAATATTCATATTGAAAGTGGTGCTATGGATCGATACACAGCAAACCGAGTCTTCAGTCTGCGCTGGTATCCACTTCACTACAGCAACCTCCCAACATAGATAATATCTCATCTGAGAAATATCGTCGAAAGACAGTAATTTATTTTACTAATTAATTAATTAATTCTATAGTTTATTAAAAAAAATCGTTTTAGTTTATTATGAAATGATTCTTCTTTTAGTCGAGACAATTGATTATAATAATTTCTTTCGATGGTCCACTTCTAGCCTTGGATAATTGAATTATAGAAAATATATTTTCTTAGACTCAATGCAATAATAAGAATATTAAATTGTTTTCTTTCTTTTATTCATCCGTCTTCAAGAAACTCTTTTTTCCCAATAATCGCATTTGCCATGTTTTGATCGACTCAATTAAAACTTTTTATATATCCACAAAATGCTATCCATTTTATTTTCTTCACATTTTGTTTCCAGATGAAATCCGATGGAAGTTAGCTTTTCTCTGAGCATTGCATATTCCTTGTGTTTTTTTGGAAATGGGGTGTGGAGATAGTTTCCCAAATTTAATGGTTTATACAATATACTTAACAAACTGTGTCATTGGAGTCAGCTAGAACACCATATGGTAAATAAATGACTGATTGCTTATCTTTATCGTGTCACAGAGGAAATAGTTTAAATTAAAACCAATAACTGCTAAAACTTTAGTGAAGTTAAAAACACCATGTAAGGTCTGGAGAAATGAAGACGTTTCGAGAACTGAAAACAACTCCTAGTAAAGGGAATGCCCTAGTGCGGCATTTAACCTGATTCGATTTTGCTGGCTTCATCATTCGAGGCAGTTTCTAGGGAATATCAAATTCGCAAGCAATCTCCAGCCACATCTATATCCCTGTCAGAAGAGATGATTTGACAATGTTAGTGTTTATAGTTTTTGCAGAGATGTGTCACCGTCCTCTGACATACAGCGCTTGGTATTTCCAAAGGTCACTCATCTGGTACTGACCAGGGTCAATGTCGTTTAACTTCGGTCATCTAATGAGAAACGGTGTGGCAACGTGACTATTTCGTGAATGGAGCTCCCTTAGTTGAATATTACCAACCTACTTGAGCGAGGGATCTTCAATATCACACTGTGTCATCATTTTTTTTTTTTTTTTTCTAACGTAGTTCACCCCAAACAAGGCAGGCCGCCACTGTAGACGTAAGGGGCTACTGAGAAGAAAGAAAAGGGGAGAAGGTTGGGGGCGGGGGGGGGGGCTCAACCTAAACTGGGATCTGTGCAGCGAGATGTCTGTTTACATTAGTTTTAAATTTCTGCATGTCAGTACTGTCGGGGAAACAGGGGGCAGGGAGGGAGTTCCAGGGTCCAGCAGCGCGAGGAAAGAAGCTATTTGAGTAGAAAGCTCTCCGGCACCTGGGGACCTCCACAGTGAATGGATGGGATTTAGTTGATTGTCGAGTTGGTCTAGTGAATTTACATCGAGGGGGCACCAGAGTAGCCAATTCATCGGAGCATAATCCATTGAAGTATTTATAAAACAAGCACAAGGATGCTACATTGCGGCGATGGGACAGGGACTGGAGCTACAGCATACAACACAATTAACGGAAGACTGAGACAGTTATTAAATTGTATCAAATTGCTAAGTCAGTATTTAGCATAATGAGTCCGATGTAACACAAATTTTCTTAATTATCATTTAAAAATTTACGTCTCTTTATGTATTTATAAAGTTTCTCTAAATAAAATAATAACCATTTTTTATGTTAAGCATTGATGGAAGAATATGCGCGGAATAAAAATGTTCTATAGATTTTCAGGACTGGTTTCACATGCTATAAGAGTTTAGCTACGTGCATATGCCGTTGATTATATTTAAGCTGTGTGCTAAGCTCGTTTAAGACAAGCTGTGCACAATAGAAACACAACAAATCCTTACATTTTATTTGATGTATTCTCATCGTCTATGTATTGCTTAAAATTCTGAGTTGATGCGAAATCATTCTGCTATAAATTATTTAGAATATTTCCTTAATTCTTTCTCTTTTATTTTGTTCCTTACTTATTTACCATTAATGCATCCTCCAGATGTCGACATATTCCAGTCGCAGGATTCGAGTTCTTTGGAACCAGTTCCAATTCTTGCATATTTTACGTCGCTACATTGATGGAATGGATAATTTTGAAGTTCCCAGAAGAATGGAATTTTGATAGACTTAATATATATATTTAAAACTATTTATACCAGAAATAAATGTTCTCGACTTGATTAAACTGATGTCAAAGCTTATTTCCTTTGTTGGTAGCGGCTTTGATGTTTGATGAAGCTAATCAAAGATGGTTTTATTACAAAAATATGTTGGATTTGTTTCATTATTTTGCACACACACACAAATATATCTATACTAATATGAGAGACACCTGTCTGCCCGCTAACTACTTTTCACTATTAGACAAACGAACTTGAAATTTGATACGAATGTTACCGTACCTAACACATATTAAGTTATAAGTCTCTCCTTATTATAAAGGAGAGATATTCTACTTAGCATATATATATATATATATGTTATTGTTGTTGTTATTTTCCCATAACGTCCTTGGAGAGTCAGGCATATACTCCATCTGTCCTAACTTTTCTGTGGGCATGATAGAACCTGGTAGTGCCCATATTCTCTCAAGACCACATACAGCACCTGGTGTTCCCAAATGGTCACCCATTTAGTATTGGCCAGGTTCAACGTTGCTTAACTTCGGTGATCTAACGGGAACCGGTGTGTCAACATGATTATGTCTTATATATATATATATATATATATATATATATATATATTATATGCTAGAACAAATGTGGCCCGTTGGATCATCAAATGAGCTCGGTTAAAGTTTTTAAATCAGGAAAAAGTGAGTTTTCAAAGCCAGTTGAATATAAAAAATGAAAAAGAAAAATTCCAAAGTATCCTCTTTCCGCTCGCTATATCCGTCTCTTTCTCACGTTGTTTTCTTCAACTATAGTATTACTGTCAGTGGTGATATTCTCTTTTGTTTATAATGGACTTTTCCAATTTTTGTATTATTTCCTTCGACTGTTAATAGAGAGAGAGAGATGAGTGGTGAAAGTGATAGACGACACATAGAATAAGAACATGATTGTGTGTCAAACAACATACAATGAATGAGTGACAGAAAGTGAGTAAGAGATGGATCACTTGATAAGTTGTTAGAACAAATGAACTAGAAGTTTAAACAAATATAAGTCAATTCCAAATCTGACGAATATTTTAACATGTATTTTGTGTGATTAAATAAAATATATAAGAAAAACTCTGAAAGAAACTAACGTTAACTCGACTTTAGTACAATAATATATAAACATAAGTTAGTTGAGATCAATAAAATTTGAACATTGTTCCAAGAATTTAAAACCAACTATTATTAGGCGAATATATATATATATATAGAGAGAGAGAGATAGAAGAAAAAAGAGTGATAAATATGCGACGAATGTCCAGATTTATTTCAAATTTCAATTGTTCAATGCAAGGTGTATTCAGTAATAAACTAGTGTTTATTATTCTTTCCTTAAGCCAAGGCTTTTCAAAGATAGAGATCTTATCATCAGAGGAGAAATACAGATAGATAAGTTGGCTTTCGAAAAAACCAAAGTTCAAATATTTGAAAAATATGAAAAATGTTATTAAAAAAACGCAGTGAAAAAAGAAAAGTTTCGTAAAAAAGATATGCGGTTTGTCCGGGTGGTAAATTTCCATTGAGAGGAAGTCCGATGAATTGTAGGACGCGAAAAAATATTTGCAAAGATATTTGCGTAGGAGCAGTGTGGAGAAAAGTGTACAGAATAATAGGTAAATCCAAACGCACTTAAAAGGAATTGAAAGGAGAAAAATTGGTCATTATTGAAATACTTCCTGGACCGAAAAAGGCAAATGACATCTCGTTCAAAAGGGTCTAAATCCAAATGAAACTGCGCTTTTTTAATAACGTTTTTCATATTTTTCAAATATTTGAACTTTGGTTTTTTTCGAAAGCCAACTTATCCATCTGTATTTCTCCTCTGATGATAATATCTCGATCTTTGAAAAGCCTTGGCTTAAGGAAAGAATAATAAACACTAGTTTATTACTGAATACACCTTGCATTGAACAATTGAAATTTGAAATAAATCTGGACATTCGTCGCATATTTATCACTCTTTTTTCTTCTATCTCTACAGTTGCTCTATCTCGTATATTGAGCTAAACCTCTTCACTATAGGTTCCATCTACTAAAAGTTTTACTTTTGGTTTATATTTGATCCTATATATATATATATATATATGTATTCTTCCTTTTTTGTTTCATTTTACTTCAGTCAAAGTTCTCAAAAATCAAAGGGGCCTCTTCTTTGGGCTAACACTTGATCTCTATATAAGATACATAGATATATTTCAAATATTCAATTCTGTGAAACGTTGAGTTAGTAAAGAAGTTAAGAACATTAATTTTCCTCTCCCCAATTGACAAGTTTAATATGTTACAGTATATCTTATTTGTGGTCTCTTGGTGTTACCGTATCCCAGGACAAGATTTCATCTAGTCTGGTGGAGTATCCAGCTTAGTGTTTTTATGCTGTTACTATAGTCAACATTACTTGGAGAAAATGCACCATTCCTCGTATAAGCCAGTGTGGGGTAGCCATACCGAGGAGGTCTTATTTGTGCTGTAAATTCTATGTTATTTTCAATATTTAGTCAGAGTTTACTTGTAGAGTGAAGTATCCTCATGTCAGGTTGTCCTGACAAACCCGTGCACAGAGAGACCGAAGACACTCGAAGACAGTGTCTAGTAGGCATGCAAGTTCTCTCCTGTAGGCATTCAAGTACTCTCCTATATATATATATATATATATATATAGATAGATAGATAGATAGATACGTGTGTATGTGGAGAAAATAGTTTGGGTTAAATCTGACCAAATCTCTAGAGAATACGTGGAAAAGTTAATAATGACACGAGTACAAACAACTCAAATCAAACTCATGTGTTGCTAATAATTCGTCTTATCAAAATACTTCATTAGAGTATTACGATTTTTGATAAATAAAAGCGAATTATTAACTACATTATTAATTAACTTTGAGTATTAAGTCTCGAATGTATATTATTAAGTTTAGAATGTATACCAGACTCCTTACCTTTTATTATTAAATCTAAAATGCATACCAAACTTCCTAACCATTATTATTATGTCTAAAATGCATACCAAACTTCCTAACCATTATTATTATGTCTAAAATGCATACCAAACTTCTTAACCATTATTATTATGTCTAAAATGTATACCAAACTTCCTAACCATTATTATTATGTCTAAAATGCATACCAAACTTCTTAACCATTATTATTATGTCTAAAATGTATACCAAACTTCTTAACCATTATTATTATGTCTTAAATGTATACCAAACTTCTTAACCATTATTATTATGTCTAAAATGTATACCAAACTTCTTAACCATTATTATTATGTCTAAAATGTATACCAAACTTCCTATCCATTATTATTATGTCTAAAATGTATACCAAACTTTTTAACCATTATTATTATGTCTAAAATGTATACTAAACTTCCTAACCATTATTATTATGCCTAAAATGCATACCAAGCTTCCTAACCACTATTATTTCTAAAATGCATACCAAACTTCCTAAACATTATTATTATGTCTCAAATGCATACCAAGCTTCCTAACCACTATTATTATGTCTAAAATATATACCAGACTTCCTAACTCTAGTCTTAAATCTAGAATCGTGATGTCTTGCATGAATATATTGAGGTCAGTAGACATAACTCATAATTATGTAAGAAGACTTTACAATTCTATCTCCCAAACAAGGAGAACGAAGATAATTGAACAAAGGAAATGAAGAGAAAGAATACAATGCAACATTCTCCCAAATGGTTATCAATTATAACAAAGTCAGACCAAATGAAAAATGCAAGAAATTGAATGTAATTTAATATAGGAATGTTGAACAAAACAGAATGGTTAAAAAACAAACGATGGCAAAATGATTCAGCGAAGGTTTTCAAAATGAGTCCATCATCTTTTTGTAGGCCTGTCTGATCAGTGAAAATACCGGCAGACATTTTGACTCTTGAGTTAAAGCAGGAAATTTAGAAAAGGAAAAAATGAGACAATTTTATTTTTAATTTTTTTTATCCATTTTTTAAATACTTTTTTTTTTTGTAAATAAATTGATTGTCCAAAAATAAAATAAAAATTATTGAATCTTTAGGAGAGGAAATAATAGTATTTTTCTTTGATTTGGGGCTTTTTTTTATTATTTAATTTATTTTTATTTTATTTTTTAATTTTTATTTTTTTTTCATTTTCTTACTAGAAAAATATATTCATGGACAATCAGTTTTTATACTGCTTGTCGAGCAAAATAGAGAGATAGGAGAGAAGAATCACTGAATTGAAAAAAATAAATAAAAGAACAAACCGGACGTTATGCTCTGTGGGAGAACAGTATTCCCCTCACTCTCACCGAAAAAATGAATAAAAAACAAGTTGCCAAATTGAGGTTTAAATTGAAAGCCAAGAAAAGAAAGTTTCCTTTGAATTGTCAGGGTTTTCTGGCTTGAAATCCATTCCTTTCATTCAAGATGTATGATAGAAATGTTTTCATGCGAGAAGAATTTCGCCTCCATTTTTAAGACTTGATTGGTTAGTTTCCTGGGTTGATTATTGATCTACTATTATGTTGACTCCAATTATTTCTGTGATTGGAAAGTTAAATGCAGCCTTAGTATTATATTAAACTAACTGTCCCTACTTGGCGTTGCCCGGGAGACTTTTTACTTTAATTTTTATTTCGCCTTTTTTTAACTATGCCGTTTGTTTGTTTTATCAATTTATTATTATTTACTTTTAAATATGATTTTGAAAGCTAAAATTACGATATCGTTTAGTAATTAAATTAGTAATTAAAATTATTATAAAATTATAACTAATTTTGTTAACGTATTTTTTTTTAGATCTCTATTTGTAAACTTTTAATCTTTCAATATAGGAGGATTTTTTTTAAATTTTAAAGCCAGAAATGAATTTCTATTCAATTAAATGTTTCGAAATTCCTTTCAAATTTCAAGGAATACAAAGTTATTTTATTTTCAACTATTACAAATGTTGAAAGTGACTGATTTGTTTATAAGGAAACGGGAATGGATTCTGGTAGGTTTAATTTCGTAATTAAAAACAAATTTTTTTTTAAAATAGGATTTTTAAAATGTTCGTTTTAGTAATTTACACTATTTCATTTTTTAATTCAATAGATAATCTATTAATAATACTTCGAAAATAATGATGTGTAAGTCACGTAGACGCGAGAAATAGACACATAGACAGGCACACGAGAAATGGAAACACAATTTGATTAAGATAGACATTTGAAACTGGTTAAAACCATTTTTATTTATAGCAGGTCTAGCAATAGGAAGATTAGTATTTGTTCTTAAACATCATCATAATCCCTTTCTGCTCATTTTATTCTTTAGGTATTTTTAATTTTACTTATATACGAGTGTAACTCTCCATCAAAAATAGTAGAGAAAAAATTACGCTTCGCCAGTGTTCGCATAAATATATTCATTTAAAATAACGTCTAAATCGGTGAAGTTTAAAAAAAAAAGAAATAAGAGAGCAAGAAAACATCTCAAACTGGAAAGTTTTTGAAAAGAAATAAGAAAAAAACGTATAAATCGGTATAAAAAGCAGAAAACAAAAAAGGAAAGAAATCGTTTCCTTATGGAAACAGATTGAAGGTGGTAAGTTGTCTGACTTGCTATTTGCTTTCTCAATTGCTCTAAATACTTGAAATATTTTTTTTACTTGTTAACTTTTGCGTGACAGGACGGATATATATGTACAAATAAATACACATTGCTCTTTATTATAGAGTGGAGGATCCTCTACTTTCTCCTCTTTCTTCCTTATGTTTTTAAATCACTTTTTGTTCTTGATTCTCTTTTTCTATTTTCTTTCTTTCTTTCTAAATCCATTCTTTCTATTCTTTTTTCTTATCTTCTATTTCCTTCTCTTTTCTTCTTCTTCCATCTTTATTTTTTCTTTCGCTTTTTCTCTTCTCTTTTTTTCCTCATTTCTTATCTTAGATTTCATTCGTCTATTCTCATTTTTACTTTCTTTCTTTCTAAATGCTTCTTTTCTGTTTTCTCTTTCTGTTGCCCTCTCTATTCTCTTCGTCTTTTTTTCTTTTTCTCTATCTTCGTCTTTTTTTCTTTATCTTTCTTCTATTCTAAAATCTTCCTTCTTTTTTTCTTCCTATTTTCTTATTCTTTCATTTTCGTTTTGGATCCTTTTTTTCTTTTTTCCCCATTTCTTTTGATCTTCTATTTTATTTGTTTTATATCTGCACATTCTTTCCCTATCTTATTTTTTCCTCCTTTTCCTCTTAGTTTTGTTTCTATGTTCTCATTCTTTCTTTCTTTCTTTCTTTCTTTCTTTCCTTCTCTTTTTCTAAGTGCTTATTTTCTTTTGTCTCTTCCGATTTGCCACTTCTATTCCATTTTGTTCTATCTCTCTATCCTCGTCTTTTTTCTTTATCTTTCTTTCTTCTATTCTAAAATCCTCCCTTTTTTTGTGTTCTTGCTCTTTTCTTTGTTTCTTTCTTTCTAAATATGTTTTCTCCCCTGTTGTTCTCCTCTTTTATTTATACCCTCATATTTGACTTAATCCACTTTTTTCTCTTTCTCTTTATTTTTCCCTTTCATTTTGTCTTCTCTCCTCTTCTCTTTCGTTCCTTGTTACAGTTCTAGTAGCTGTACTTAGCTTTTAATTCCTTACCCACAAAATAGCATTCTGTCTGCTTCAGACCTCGTCAGATGTTAGATTTCTCTTCCTTTTCATCTATAAGAGTTTGCCTAAAAAAATTCAGACAAGTTGGGACCAGCAATAGTCTTGTACAACCAATAACAACAAATAACAGTAATCAATAGTTGATTAAAAATCCGAATCTTTTTCAAAGAATGAAGAATAATTCAAATTCTCTGTAAATCTGAAATTCAAATCGATCATACAATCAGGCCAGACAGAAAGATCTCATCATTGTAATATAAAATTTCTTTAATTGTATCTGTTGAATTGAATTAGTGTAGCAATTCAACATACTATATTACGACACAGATAAGATTATTATAGAATGGCCTGATGCGATTAAGGATCGACACATGATTGCATGTTTGTAGTCATTGACCATATTTTTATTATTATAAATCTCTACTAATGGATTGAGTACCATTGAAATAAATACTGAAATATTCGCCCCCCCCCTCCCACTAAAAAATTGAATATATTATATTGGATGCTGTTATATATATATAGTTGAGCAATGTTCGTTCTTTCAAGTATATCTCATTGAATAATATAAACATTTTGTGTTGGTTAGATCCATTGATCATTCTTTCCAAAATTATAACATATTCTCAAGTGAGAATATAAGGTAAATGTCTGTTTTATTCACTGATATATATATATATATATATATATATATATATATATGATTATTTTTATTTACACAGACATGTACAAAATCTGCGACACTGGCATGTCAATGTTATCGATCAACAGCTATTATGAACTGAGATATCATCAGGAAGAGTTAGAGTTCGATCTTAACCTTAGATCATATTTGGAAATTCTCAAATATGATCTACGGTTAAGATCGGATTCTAACTCTGCCTGATAAGATCTCAGTTTATAATAGCTGTTGATCGATAACATCGACATGCCAGTGTCGCAGATTTTGTACATGTCTGTGTAAATAAAAATAATCATATATAAAAGCTCTATTTGATATTGAGCACTTTTTTATAAACCCGGTTGAAATTCTTTGGATTACTACCCTGTGAATGTTTTACCTGGATTATTATTATATATATATATATATATATATATATATATATATATATATATATATATATATATATATATATTCATTTAGGCAAACATTATTAAATAACACGGAGTGTTTTTTGCTTGATAAGACTTCTTTTTTTTTTTTTTTCAATTTTCCGAATGGTCCATTTAGTGTTTCGGTCAAATTGCTGTATTAACACCTCCTGAAGATGATTTGACAAATCAAATCGAAAGTACTCGCAAAAAAAGAAAAGAAAATGGAACAAGAAACACATCGAACTTACATACAGCAATTTGACCGAAACACTAAATGGACCATTCGGAAAATTGAAAAAAAAAAAGAAGTCTTATCAAGCAAAAACACTTCGTGTTATTTAATAATGTTTGCCTAAATTAAAATATGCTGCCTAAATACACACAATATATATATTTATATATATGTTAAAAATTAAAGATTGCACGTTTTAGGATGGCTAAAATTAATTCCACAACCAATTTTATGTTTTCTTACGTAAATTAAAAATAAGAGATAATAATATTAAACTTTATGTTTAGAAGCTTTATTCAAATTTTGATCAAAATCTAATACATAATTTTAATCCAAGAAAATGTTTAAAATTTAAGGCTTAAGCTTAAGACGTCTTAAGAAGAAATTGAAATTATCAGAATGTTATTTAATTGGTATCTAATGAATATGAATAAAGTTTAATGCAAATCTGAAATATCTGAATTTTCAAATGGGAGATAGTACCCATATTATATCCCCTAAAAACCTTTAAAATACTTAAAAAACTGAAATTTAGGGAATATTCATATATTGATGTTTAATAACTATTATTAAAATTAATTTATAAACATGTATAAATAGATTTCTCTGGCTAATAAAATATATGTTGCTAGAATTGGAATGCTGCAATCTCTATTATTCTTTGTGTTTCTACCGAGGTTTTATTTTGAGAAAGTGATTTCAATAAGCCATTAAAAACAGACTAAATACTACAGAACGATATTAAAAGTCAACTGAATTCAAACACATTCCTCACAAAAATAGTTTGAATTTGTCAGCATAAATATTGATTTTGTTTTTAAACTGAAAATAAAATATGAAAGAACAAAGATTATTCTGATCTTGTTAAAGATTTTGCATCCAAAAATCTTGAAAACTTACCTCTCTGTGAAAATGCCAACCATTTTCCCACATTTCTATTATTGGTCTCGACTTTTCTCCAATGCAGTCAGCTTCATTGATTTGGTTAAGGAAACTCAAATTTATCACAGAATAGGCATAAAACCATTGCCTTAGGTTGAGTCCAATTCTACGTTTTCAGTTTCTAAAAGGTAAACCAATTTTAGTATGTTTTTTTTTATTTTTAGATCTATTGCTGTCTTTTATGTACTCATACTGTTAGTAGGGGTGGGACGTAATGGGTGAAAATTTCAGATTCATGCGAGTAGTATTTTTTTGTATTCATTTATACATAAATAACACTAAACAATCAAACATTTTGAAAATTTTGCAAAATTCAGAAGGTGCAGGCCACTAGTTTTTGGCTATTTTACATTCATGAAAACCCTTTCACAGCCTGAAAATGGTCCTAAATTAAAGTACTATATCAGATTTAACCATCTATATCCATTCATAGCTTTTGAGGATGTTTTAGGACCTGCAATGTCGTATGAAACCACTTTTTCACCGAAAAATGATGGATTTTGAGTCCCGTGGAGCCCTAACGGCTATTTTTGGCCTGCACTTTCTGAATTTTGCAAAATTTTCAAACTGTTTGATTGTTTAGTGTTATTTATGTATAAATGAACACAAAAAATACTACTCGCATGAATCTGAAATTTTCACCCATTACGTCCCACCCCTACTGTTAGGAAAGGTATGAACATCCAATTTACTCCCTCTCTCCAGCTATGTTTCAAATAGCAACCTGTGTTCTATTAATTATACATAATGAATCGTTTAGAATAAAATGGAAGACTTATATCTAATCTGTTGCTAAGGTTGTTGGAAAAATGGTTGGCTCATTCTACCGCTCCAGAAATTTGATCCATCCTGTTGCAATCGTCTAACTATATAAGAGGCCATATATATAAGGTTGCCATATCTGTGGATGTGCCGCTCAGAGCACTAGTTATTTCTTTAAAAGTAGAAAATCGACTTAGCAATCTAGTGGGAGATGGTCTCTTCTTTTATCAACAGTCTCTTTCTCACAGGAACACTTTGCTAGTTTTTCTCTACTCTATCGTTATTTCCAAGGAAGGCTCTCGACTGAGCTTCAACCGCTAGTTCCTTTCTTGTAAGACATTCACAGCTAGAACTCGTCCTTCTACCACGGCTGCAAAAAACTTTCCTTTCTTCCTTCCGGGATTTCCATGAACAGAGTTTCTTTCCAAGAACTTCTCATCTGCAGAACGCATTACCATGGAACTGCTTCACTATAAGTTACAACATAGACGTCTTGAAATTCAATATGAACAAATATTTGTCCTAAAACGTCCTTATACGTAATCAAATTAATACATTCCATTCGTCATTTTCAATCCTCTCATGATATTCATTATCATTCAACTGACAATCAATCTCGTTAATCCTTATCCTCAAGTGTTTTTTAGCCTTAATAAGTGGTGACTCATTAGTAAATAAATTAAAACAAACCAAAAAAAAAAAAATAGATTTTGTGCTTCGTTAGTGAATAACTGAAAATGGATTGATTTACAGTCAAACAATCAAACCAATATGTCCCCCTTCCTTAATTATTAATTACAACTTTTTATAATATCATTGGAATAGAATATTGATAAAATTTATTCATGCGAACATTAACTAAAGATCGTTTAAACAGTTCTACAGAAATAATAACAAGCCGCGCATGCGTGATCCCCCTTTGTATGTGACTCGATGTGGCGAGTGTAAAATGCAATAAATTTGGGCAATTTGGGGCATTTTTGATCCCCCTTTGACCCCCAGGGGGCACGAACCAGAATTTTTCTGAGGTCAAGGATGCTCATTTTATATCCAGAACAATTGCCTCTACATTTTGGCCAAGTTTCAGAAAAATTGAATGTATGGATCAAACGTTATGGGAGAAAAGGGTCATTTTTTGCGATTTGGGGAGCTTTTGACCCCCTGGGGGCGCAAACCAGTTTTTTCCAAGGTCAGCGATACTTATTTTCTATTAGGAACAATTGCTTTCACATTTTGGCTAAGTTTCAGAGAAATTGAATGGACGGATGTCATTTTTTGCCATTTCGGGGCTTTTTGACCCCCTGGGGGGCTAACCAGATTTTTTTTCAAAAATCGGAGAATGTCACTTTCTAACCAGACCAAAGTTACAACTTCATGCAAAATTTCAAAGAAATTCAATGGATGGTTGCAGAGAAAAATCCGGACGGACGGACGGAAATGCCTCAAAACATAGGTCCACCGATTTTATAAATCCGGGGACCAATTAAGAATTAGATATATGTAGGTTTAACATCCAGAGGTGTGTAGAAGGGTGGAGGGAGACAGGATGATGAGGGGCATTCAATCATATCCAAACTATCTCTTTTTCTCATAATATTTCTCAGTACTAGGACATTCTTGAATCTTTGGGGTATACAATCAACTAGTTGGCTCTGAGCAGTATGAGAGTATCATCATATCTCTGTGTATAACTGCCACCACAATCATGTTGAAATCGTACTCTTACATACGTCTTCTGGTATTCTTTTGTTGATACCTCCTTTTTTATTCTATGGACAAGACATACCAGCACCTAGAATGATCGAGAATGTTATCTCCTGATGTGTAACTCATCCGAAAATCAGCTGTTCGTTTTTAAACTCATGAGGGTCACATTTGTTGACTTCCTCTAAAACATGCAACATTCGAAAAAAATCCAGTCTGGCATAAGGTCAATCAATATTTTACATTCAATCATAAGAGATTGCATAAAAATAATTGATATATAACTAATTAGATTTTTTTTTAAACAGAAAGACTGTTAACCTATATATTTTTTCATTGTTGCGCATTGCAAACCAATTTAAATTGTAAATATATGAGAAATGCAATCATGTTAAAGATTTTGCATCCAAGAATCTAGAAAACTTATCTCACTGTGAAGATGCCAACATTTTTTCACCATTTCTATTATTGGTCTTCAACTTTTGCTTCGATGCCGTCAGCTTCATTGATTTGGTTAAAGAAATGAAAATCTTTCACAGAATAGACATAAAACTATCGCCTTCGATTTTATTCAATTCTATGGTTTCAAACACTAAATTCTAGACTAGTACACTTTCAGACATTCGTACCCCTCTCTCAGAAAACTGAATTATAATTATCACATTCGTTTATATTGTTATTAAACATAGAATTTTGCTAAAATATATAACAATTTATTTCCTGAAAACTGCTCATATAACATCTTATAAACTCTACAGGTCTGAAACTTTCATGTCTGGAAAAGTTCCATCGTTTGATTTCCAAAGAATAGGCCTGTCATTTACTGACATGTAGCTTGGTGTTTGTCCAAGGCCAATATGTTCACCTGCTAATTCGTCACTCTGTATCTTGTCAATTTGTGACACGCAGATAATATTTGCAGACATTTTTCTGATTGACAGGTACCAGAACCGATTGGGGAATGATTTTTCTGTAGAGGATTCTGGTAAATTGAGGGATGAAATAGCAACCAGAAAGAGAATCAATCATAAATTATATATGTAAGAGCAAGGTGCTATGACCGATTAGGGAGAAATCAGTTTGCTTTGACTGTTTGATTTGGTTTATGGCATATCAACCATCTCTGGGTTATTCAATGCCGAATGAAGGTGTCAAATATAATTCTATAGGTAGAGTAATTATTTTATATTCCTAAAATGCATTGCTCTTAAGATACATTACTCTCAGAAGGAAATTTTACAGAGAGGTTACCATCATTATTCTAAAAGAAACACCCACTACTCCAAAAATACATTACTCTCAGAAGGAAATTTCACAGTGAGAGTGGAAACATTTATCTTAGAAAACATTACTCTTAGAAGGAAATTTTACAGAGACGGATCCGACATTACTCTTTGAAAACATTACTCTTTACAAAAATTACTCCTTGGCATTGGTAATCTTTCTTTTCAATACGATTGACCCTCAACCACCACCTTTTAGTATCTATTTGAGAAAAAATAAAAAGGAGAAATAAGGTTATGATTTTTTGAAGAATCAGATTGAATAATACGGTTGGGAATGAACTTATAGATACTAGGGCATAATGTGACCAGCCGATTGATCGGGGCAGGCCTCTCCAATCTCCTGTCTAGCTAAGGTATCATGGATCGCCACACACGGCCTACATGTGTCCCTGTTTTTTGGAGAGAGTTTACTCTACATGAAGTAGCAGTTAGCAAATTCGTGGCCCCGCCAACAGAGTGAAGTTTGCTTTGAGAGCGATACCGTAATTATTATCACTATCACGCATGTAGTTGTACTTGATTTCTGGTGAACTCAGTTACAAGAACAGTAAAAAGTGTTATCTATATTATCCCAGTTAGTTTTCTGTCTCCTAAATAAATTTCAAGTCAATTTCACTAGAAGATGCCCTCCTTCAATAAAATTGCCACCCATAGAATCATTAATAAAATTCACAATCCTTTCTGCAATTCAACCATATTTAATACAAATATATTTCAGTCTATGCCTTACTTGTCCATCAAGTTTTAGTCATGAATGTCCAAGTATTTGTTTTATCTCAAATTATATAGATTTTCAATAACTGATTTTATCATTCATTTAACATCCCATTACTTAATGACTTTGTGATTTCCTGTCCTTCAGTATTTGTCAGATTATTTCCATTGCCTATGTTTAAAATAATATGTACTTGAAGTTGGACTTCAGTTGTAGCAGAAATCTTAGTGATCGGTACATATCATGTAAGGATTGGATATCTAAGACTGCTTACTCCCTCTGTTGGAATGGTTCAACTTACAGTTGAGGAAGTGGAGCTCCAGTATTTTAGCCAAATACACTTGTCTTTATTGTACAGCGTGACCCCCCCCCCCCCCCCAAAAAAAAGAAATTGCCCTTCATGAAATCATTAATAAAATTTACACTCCTTTCGGCAATCCAACCATATTTGGTGCTAATAAACTTCAGTCTATGCCTCATATATCCATCAAGTTTCAGTCAAGATTCTTTTTTATTGTGGTTCATTGATGAGCACACACACAGATACGACGTGAAAAACTGTTAATAACTCTGACACAATCTTCTCTTAGCCTTGATTTTTGCTGTGACTGTAATCATCAGTTCAGGTATTGTTTGAGGAATATTTTAAGGTCAGGTGAGTGTGAAGCCCATTTAAGATCACACGTTTTACTGATGAGATGATCACCAAAGTGTCCTCTGTATATCATTGAACATCGATAAAACAAAGATTTCTGAACATTCATGACTGAAATTTGGTAGACAAATAAAGTATAGACTTCTTCTTTCATGTGAATCAGATGATTTTGGTGTTGGCATTAGTTTCCCCGATAATTTTCTAGTTAGAAATCTTTCTGGAAAGACACCGGGTACTTACGGGAAGGACCACAAGAAGGTTGCCAACATCCCTAAGTGAAAGTGGTACTGTAGAAACGACTGGATTCGAACTTGGAACACCTAGGTCTTCAGTCCGTGTCGATAGCCACTTAACCACCGTCACCTCCCAGGCATAGACTGAAGTTTATTTGTACCAAATATGGTTGGATTTCAGAAAAGATTGTGAATATTAACGATTTCATGCATGGATTTCTTTTTTTTGAGGGGGGGGGGATCTCATGTCTTAACGTCAGTGGTTCTCAACCATTTTTTGCACAACGGACCAGTTTCATACAAGCCCATTGGTTGAGTGGCTGGTAAATATCATGACAAGACAGGAAACACAGCAGGTGGTAAAATGAAAGTAATTTATCACGGCATAAGTTGAATAATAAAAGAGAATATCTATTTTAAATGTGACTTAGATTCATTTAGCTATCATCAACGAATGATTTATGATACATTTAAAAGAAAATGAAACTATCTTTCAAGTAAGATAGAAGAACAGCTCAGTGCGCATTTCTCACTGATTGATTAATAGACTAATTACTGCCACTTTGTCGTGTGCTGTGTTAGCTACTTATTTTGTAATGTGAACCGCAGGGACAATAACTCTGCAGACCACCCAAAAGTGATCACTTTTCAAAATAAAACATCCTGCAGACTGCAACAGTCAATACAATGAAAATGAAATTAAAACAGTTTTATTCTTTCTCTGTGCAATAGTACCAAATGATCCTGACCTTGTATTAGTCCATGTCTTGATAATCGGAGATTGCTGACTACACCCCAATGGAAAGTAGATGGATTCTACTTTTCACAAAAAACAAAAGAGATTACAAAGTACCCAAAACCGTATGTCTCTCAAACTGCCTATCTATATACACACATACATTTTCATGATTTTAATCAAATAATCTGCGTATATATGTGTGACATATCAGCCCGGTACTGCAAGCCATCATTATCTGATCTTTGGTGATTTGTTTAAGATATCAGATGGTACATAGATATCAGAACTGACATAGTTGAGAAAATGCAAGCAATATCAGTCGTAGATTTCTATTCACACATTTTGTCAATTAGTTTTTTATATGAGGAATATGTTTATTTTGGGAAAGAAAATTAAGTAATCTATATCGAATATCGTTTAACACTTTCTTCGGGATAATGTTGCATACCCTTTAATTTCTCGTCGTGTGGAGGGGTGTCGTCTCGATGTCGAGATCTTTCTTCATTTCTGTACTGCCGCGAACATCGCCGTCCACCGTGTCTACAACAAAAACCTTCGTAACACAACGATTCAGGAGGCAAACAATCTTTTAAATTTTGATTAGTTTATTTCAGGCGTCAGTTTACCGTCGCCCCTGGAGATGTTTCTCTAACGTTGAGGGAGAGACCAAATTACTACTTATCGTTGTTAATTCCTAGCTTAAGTCCTTAGTCATTCGATGAGGGGGGAAGAAGAAATCTCATGCCTGTATTCTCTTAGGGAATTTAATTCCCCTAACCATTTGAAGACTACATAGAGAAATCGTCTGTTTGGCTTGCTTCCAAAAACAAGACTCACAAAACTCTGTTTCCCACACAAAAGCCCGTGACGTCACAGAACCCCTATGCGCAGGTGCACCTTGACTCTTGACCTGAGGTCTCGTCAATGTGGTGGCCCTGTCAACGCCTGTGAGCTCCGACTGTGAGAACAGCTTTATTTTGCACTCGGTTGTACGGATTCAGCCGCACTAAATCGCACAAGCCAAACCAAACGATCTCCCACACATACATCCACTTCAACATGCGTCCAGCCTCACAGCGTCATTATCCAACAATAAGACTAACATTTTCAGAAAGTTTAGTTGGAATCAGATCTGGAATTACAATAAGTTGGCCTATTTTTCTATACCATACACGTCTAGTCGTTTTCAGAATATTAGAAAGTGTTATTATGATGTGCAAACAGTATTCTTTCATTATAGCAGATAACTCAAAGTCTCGTACTTGAGAAAATTAATGCTACTGGGAACAAAACTTTAAATGCAAATCTATTCCTCTATATGTAAATGAGACAAGAAGCAGACGACAACTGATTTTTTTTTCTTAAAGTTAATTTAATTACAAAAGTTTCAGCGAAGAAAGTTATTAACCAAATGTTGTAGAAGAAAAATGTATAAAACCAAAACAGAACAGATCTACAAATTCAACAAATTTTGATTTATTACATGGAATATTTTTATTGTAAAATATAGTTACAAATAACTTCATTCAAAATAAAGCTAACATGAATCTTTTTCTTGTACTTTTAGGATAAAGTTGAACCAATATCTTAAATTCTTCTCTCTACTCTATCGTTATTTCCATGGAAGGTGCTCGACTGAGCTTCAGTCTTTGGTTCCTCCTTGCAAGACATTCACAGCAAGAACTCGTTTTTCTACTACAAGGAAAAAAAAAACTTTCCGTTTTTCCTTCTGTGTGCCTAGCGTCAAGCAGAATTTTAACTGACAGAGCTTCTTTGCAAGGCTTCCCACCGGTAGAACACGGTGCCGTGCGACTGCTTCCTTGTAATTGCGATTTCTGTCATCTTCAAATCCGATGTCAAAAAATTCTTGTCATGGGCCATCCCAAAAGTAATGAAACGCAGTTTATACCATTCATTAATGCTAGTACTCCCATAGCTTTCCTCATCTTTCGGTTGGCAATCATTTCTGTCTCATTAATCCTTATCTTCGAGTGATCCCCAATAGTACAAAAAAATAAAATATTTTAACCTTTTTAAAAAAAATTAATGTATACAAATAAATAGTGATTTGCAAATTTGGTCCCAATATACATTGACTTTAATTTAAAAACAAAATTAATTTCACAGGGTCTCCTTAATGTATACAAATAAATAATAATTTGCAAATTTGGTTCCAATATGCATTGACTTTAATTTTTTTTTAATTAATTTCACAGGGTCTCATTAATGTATACAAATAAATAGTAATTTGCAAATTTGGTCCCAATATACATTGACTTTAATTTTTTTTAATTAATTTCACAGGGTCTCATTAATGTATACAAATAAATAGTAATTTGCAAATTTGGTCCCAATATACATTGACTTTAATTTTTTTAAATTAATTTCACAGGGTCTCATTAATGTATACAAATAAATAGTAATTTGCAAATTTGGTCCCAATATACATTGACTTTAATTTTTTTTTAAAGTTAATTTGACATGGTCTCATTAATGTATACAAATAAATAGTAATTTACAAATTTGGTCCCAATATACATTGACTTTATTTTTTTTTTAAATTAATTTAACAGGGTCTCATTAATGTATACAAATAAATAGTAATTTACAAATTTGGTCTCAATATACATTGACTTTAATTTTTTTTTTTAATTAATTTCACATGGTCTCATTAATGTATACAAATAAATAGTAATTTGCCAATTTGGTCCCAATATACATTGATTTTAATTTTTCTTAAAAATGAATTTCAGTTAAATTCCTTTATGGCCCAATTGATTTATTCATTTCTTGCACCCTTTTTTTTTCACGAAGTCTGTTTATATTTTAAGTTTTGAGTTGTTTACAAAACTTGTCATTAAAAAATGTCACTAGATATTTAAAAAGAAGCAGCATTATAAGTATCCATAAAATTATGTAAATATCCCTCATTAAGAAAAAGAAAAGAAGAATCTTGCTGTCTATCTAAATAAACAGCTGTAAAGAGATGATTATTTTAGCAACAATAAATTCTTTCACTGGAGACTCTGCCAATTTCAAATATCTTTTGGCTCCAGCGGTTTGTCTGAGAGGCGGTTGATTGAAAAACAAGTGGGTTGGGGAGATTTAGTAATAGAACCTTTTATTTTTATTTCTTGAAAATCATAATTTAATTGTCATAGCAACAAACAATTATTCTTTAATTTGTGTCTCTTTTGCAAGTTTTAGTCGTAAAAAAGGCTAACACATATGAGAGAGATACATAATTATATATATATATATATATATATATATATATATATATATATATAAGAGACAACTCATGTCTAGATATCCTTTGGTAGATCCTTTCAATAGTCCGAATCAGGATCTTAGTTTCGGAGGGGAATTGGCTGATGAATTTGCCATAGTTTGGATTTGTCTCTCAAGTACTTTCAGACCCGTCCGGGTCCATCTTCAGGGGAATGAGGTTAATAAGGTACAGACCATGTGTTAGTATTATGGAAGGTTTTGGAGAAGGTTTGGATAGGTCTGAAAGTACTTGGGAGACAAATCCAAACTATGGCAAATTCATCAGCCAATTCCCCTCCGAAACTAAGATCCTGATTCAGACTATTAAAAGGATCTACCAAAGGATATTTAGACATGAGTTGTCTCTTCATTTTATCAATATATTTTAACTTGTTTAATATATATATATATATATATAATATTTGTCACCCCAATCTAGGATGGACACTGTAGTGAGTAGTATTAGCACAGCCGTCATCGTAGCGTTAATGCATGTTCCTTCAGTAGTTGAACACTTATAGTGACGGCTGCCTTTAATAGGTTTAATCTCTCACTGATTTATCAGGTTGTTTATAGTGGCCGTTTGGGCTAGAGCATCGGAATTTGAGTTAAAAACATGACTCGTGTTCCGATGATTCGAGTCCTGCGACCAGTATGAATAATCATCTCTACAATGACGATTCCCGGAAGGATGAAACGTATACGTATGTAGATAAAACAAATATTTATATTTATATATATATATTAAATATATATATATATATACATTATGTATGCATATGAAGAGATAGGTCGTTCACTAAGAAGAATTGATAAGTTTTGGATATTAAAATAATTGAAAATTAGAAACCTTTTCAATGCAATTTTTTTTTTACTTTAATCTGAAAATTTTTGAAATAAAATTCCTTCAGAGACGACCAGCATGCCAAGTGCCTCGTGTAAACACACAGAGGATTTTAATTACTACTCACCAGACCATTACGCAGTTCAGAAGATTTTATTACGAAAACATATAACATTAAAGTAAAAAGAAATTGTCACATTGAAAAGACTTCTACGTTTTAATTATGTTATATATATATTTTAATAGGCTTCTACTTTTTAATTATTTTATATATATATTTTAATAGGCTTCTACCTTTTAATTATTTTATGTATATATGTTAATAGGCTTCTACTTTTTAATTATGTTATATATTAATAGGCTTCTACTTTTTAATTATTATATATATATTTTAATAGGCTTCTACTTTTTAATTATTTTATATATATTTTAATAGGCTTGTACTTTTTAATTATTATATATATATATTTTAATAGGCTTCTACTTTTTAATTATTTTATATATATATATATATTTTAATAGGCTTCTACGTTTTAATTATGTTATATATATATGTTAATAGGCTTCTACTTTTTAATTATGTTATATATATTTTGATAGGCTTCTACTTTTTAATTATTTTATATATATATATATTTTAATATGCTTCTACTTTTTATTATTATATATATATATTTTAATAGGCTTCTACTTTTTAATTTTATATATATTTTAATATGCTTCTACTTTTTATTTAATATATATATATATATACATGTGTGTGTGTAAAATGAGAAAAAAAATAAAGATAACACTTTTATCCTTAAATTATATCCTATCTTGAATAGTCAAAGCTCGATATACGAGATAGAGCAGTAGTAAAAGAAGATAAGTGATGCAAATAAAAATTGGTAAAAATACAACATTTAATAAATCATCAATTTGTTCAAACAAGGATTATATAAGAAAACTTTTATTCTTTCCTTAATCCATGGATATATAAACAAATTTGAAACCTTTTAGCAATGTTCTTATCTTAGAACTAAAAACAGTCGTGAAACTGAAATTTAATGCAAAATGTGATTGGACATTTTTAGAGATGATTATATTCTATCTATTATTAGTTAATTTAAGTTAAAATGTCAGTGTTTTTTGTTTCACCTCCTTCGTTCACAATCACTGCTTGAATGCAGCAAAGCTTTCTTGGAAGTAAGTTGTTGCCATAGATTTCTTTTATCCCCAACTTTGATGGCCTATCTCAATGCTACAACGTGTGAACTTTATTCCCTATAAACTTTCTTTTGGGTTTATATCTGAGCTGTCTCCAGGCAAGTCTACTGGTATCTCTTTGTTTTGGGACAAAAACTTGACCTTTGCATGAAAATGTGGATTAACGAATGGCATTTCCAGTTTCTCTTGCAGAAGTTCCACTTATTTCGAACCATTCATCGTTGTATGAGGATTCAAAGAATGAAATACACTTTAGCAGTTTCAGATTTCAACATGTCACCCAAAGTTATCAGACTTGGTGGATTTTTCATGGTCAAAATTGGATATCTTTTATCAAATATCTTACCAAAAGGAAAATGCTATTTCAAACTTAAGCGTGACAGACCAATGTAAATGCTATTTCAAACTTAAGCCTGACAGACCAATGTAAATGCTATTTCAAACTTAAGCCTGACAGATCAATGTGAATGCTATTTCAAACTTAAGCGTGACAGACCAATGTAAATGCTATTTCAAACTTTAGCGTGACAGACCAATGTAAATGCTATTTCAAACTTTAGCGTGACAGACCAATGTAAATGCTATTTCAAACTTAAGCGTGACAGACCAATGTAAATGCTATTTCAAACTTTAGCGTGACAGATCAATGTAAATGCTATTTCAAACTTTAGCGTGACAGACCAATGTAAATGCTATTTCAAACTTTAGCGTGACAGACCAATGTAAATGCTATTTCAAACTTAAGCCTGACAGATCAATGTAAATGCTATTTCAAACTTTAGCGTGACAGACCAATGTAAATGCTATTTCAAACTTTAGCGTGACAGACCAATGTAAATGCTATTTCAAACTTTAGCGTGACAGACCAATGTAAATGCTATTTCAAACTTTAGCGTGACAGACCAATGTAAATGCTATTTCAAACTTTAGCGTGACAGACCAATGTAAATGCTATTTCAAACTTTAGCGTGACAGACCAATGTAAATGCTATTTCAAACTTTAGCGTGACAGACCAATGTAAATGCTATTTCAAACTTTAGCGTGACAGACCAATGTAAATGCTATTTCAAACTTTAGCGTGACAGACCAATGTAAATGCTATTTCAAACTTTAGCGTGACAGACCAATGTAAATGCTATTTCAAACTTTAGCGTGACAGACCAATGTAAATGCTATTTCAAACTTTAGCGTGACAGACCAATGTAAATGCTATTTCAAACTTTAGCGTGACAGACCAATGTAAATGCTATTTCAAACTTAAGCGTGACAGACCAATGTAAATGCTATTTCAAACTTAAGCGTGACAGACCAATGTAAATGCTATTTCAAACTTAAGCATGACAAACCAATGTAAATGCTACTATACGATGAGTCCATTCAATCTGCATGTTTTGAGTCAGAAATATTATTTCAAATAGAAGCGTAACTTTTACTTCTCTTCATTGGAAAATAACCACTCATGAGCAAGCCAGCCATTTCGCGTTTTGTGAGATACTGCAATTTTTGGCTTTGATTGAAGAGAAAGTGAAAATATACTGCTCTGTATAAGGATTGAACTCACAGTTTTCAGATTCTGAGAACTTTTGTCAAATACTCCCGTCCAACCATCTTTTTCCTCCCACCACTTTTCGTCACAGCATGTTTCATAGCAGTGGGATGGAAAGATGCATGGACACACACATCTCGTGGTTATCGTTATTAATCATGACATTTCGAGAAAACATATGTATAAAAATATAACAGCACATCTTCACTTTCCGTTTGCTGCGAACAAGTAAAGTCAGTGAAAGTTGTAAAGAGTGTTGATGGAAGTTGATCTCTCAAATTCGCTAGCCAACCGCTTTCTGTCAATCCAAACTCAAGCCAGTTAATATAACATAGTTGTACACCTACACACGCACGGGATTTCACTTATGCATTCAATGTAGCCATGCCCCCTCTGGCACCTCACCTGCATGGTTTCAAACTGTGTATTGTTTATTAAGCGAACAGGTGTTTTTCTTGCAGGTACTTCTGCAGGTGTCTTTACAAGTGTCTCTGCATCAGAAATATCATCAAATATTATCCAATCAGTATTGAAAGGGCTCAGTTCGAAATTCCTAGAAGGTTACCATTTCAAAAGAATTTAAGAAGGCCAAAGAGTGCAATACTCAAACCGTTTTGTATAACGACCATGATAAGGATATGCTCCAAATCCTGTAAATAAAGATGTATGTTATAATATGTCATGGTATGTTATATATATATATATATATATATGTGTGTGTGTGTGTGTGTGTGAAAAAGACAAACGGAAAACAGGTTAAAATGCAGGAGAAAAACAAAAACAAGAGATTTGATCGGTTAACGAACGTTTGACCATATTAACGAACGTCTTCAGAAAAGTTGTTCGTTAATAGGAACGAAACCGGTCAAATCTCTTTTTTTTGTTTTTCTGCTGCATTTTAACCTGTTTTCCGTTTTGTCTTTTTTCACACATTTTGTCTACCACGGCATTTCATTTTCATGACTTATCGTGCACTTTACCCCATATATATATATAAAGTCAATGTTTGTTTGTTTGTGTGTTATAGAAATCGATATGTTAACAATCAGAACATTTAAATAAGTTTCAATGAGGGTTAAATTTTTTAAGGAATCTAAAGACACCATTGAAATTTTCCTTTGATTTAATTTGGCGTCGTTAGGGACAATTATCGGTTAGGTCGATAAAATAACTGAAATATATCAGAACATAAAGAAACGACATTTTCTAAATATTTTTTTTTCTTTTGTGACAAGGGCTGAAGCTTGGCAGACAGTGCACATCCTATTAAGCTAAAAACTCTTTTTTTATCTGTTCAACAGGGAGAGACGCGTGGTTGGTACACTAGCCGATATATGACAACAATACCCCATGCACGGGCGAATAGTAATTTTATCGATATATTATGTTATAATATATATCATAAAATATAAATGTTATAACTGCAAATATTTTTATTATAATCTTTTGCAATGTAGTCAGATAAACATGGCAGTGTCATGTTGTTCTGTGTGGAAACTCTGACAACAAGGTCCAAAAAAGAATCGCCAACCTAATAGGTCCCTCACTGTCAACCAAGCTCCAGTCCCTGTCCCATCGCCACAATGTAGCATCCTTGTGCTTGTTTTACAAATACTTCAATAGATTGTGCTCCGATGAATTGGCTACTCTGGTACCCCGTCGACGTAAGTTCACTAGACCAACTCGACAATCAACTAAATCCCATCCATTCACTGTGCAGGTCCCCAGATGCCGGAGAGCTTTCTACTCAAATAGCTTCTTTCCTCGTGCTGCTGGCCTCTGGAACTCCTTCCCTGCCCCCTGTTTCCCCGACAGTACTGACATGCAGAAATTTAAAACTAATGTAAACATACATCTCGCTGTGCATATCCCAGTTTAGGTTGACCCTCCCAACCTTCTCCCCTTTTCTTTCTTCTCAGTAGCCACTTACGTCTACAGTGGCGGCCTGCCTTGCTTGGGGTGAACTATGTTAAAATATTTTTTAAAAAATCATAAAAAGCTTGCCCAGAAATGTTGAAGAGAAAGAGGCTGATCTTATTGAAGGATTTCTCCCTATCAAATTAACCAGCAAAAATAGAGAAGGTATTCCTATTCAACATATCTACCTTCTTCTGCTTACCTTGTTAAAATATTCCTTAATATTTTATCGGATTTAATTATCTCTGAAAAAAATCCATTTTAAGTGTTCTAATTAGCCGCCATTTACAATTTACTCAGCAAGTCGCCCATCTCTGTTTATTAATCGCACCCTTTCTCATTGTATGTTGTTTGACCCCAACCCCTGCTCTTATTTCATACAGTGTTTATCACTCTCGCTTTCGTCCCTCTCCCTCTCTTCGCTTATTAACAACGGTAATAAAACTAACTATATAAAAAATATTGGAATAGTCTTGTTTAATGAATAGGGAATATCACCACAGTATTAATACTATTAAACCCATAGCTGGAGAGATAAAGAGAGAGAGAGAGAAAGAGAACGTGTTATAGCAAACAGAAAGAATCATTTAGCCTTTTGTCTTTCTAAAAATGTAAATGGCTTTGCAAACTCACTTTTTGCAAACAATCTAACCCGAACTCAATGGGTGACCCAACGAGACACATTTTTCTAGTATATGTTAAAACAAATGTTACTATTTTTTAATGCAACTTTTAAATGTCCTATCTATAAATACTTATTGACCTTATATTCATAAACATGCAACCAGGTCAAAATTGCCTTTCATCAGTTTATCGATTTTTATTAACCCAGTCACATTGACGGTGTGGTGGTCATTGACATTATTTTGTGAACATTTTAATAGTATTTATTTGGGCTAATGGAAGTGGACCTGAGCCAAGCCATCAGATTATAAAGTTTATGATTTAAAACAACTGTTTATTTGGTTCTCACTTGATAAATAAATATTTAGTTAACAAATAGTTAAGTTTTCCTTTTTTCCATAAAATAAATATTTCTTTCGGTCGTTCTCTACTTCATCTAATCTTTCTTGTCTCTTTAATTGAATCCTCTACGTCTATATATTTTCTTTCAGGCAAATATTTCTTTGAAATATTCTCCCCTCCTCCTGCTGGACTCACTTTGTCTATCTCACCCCTCCCCCTCTCTCTTTGTTTTATTTCTACCATTTGATCAAACTCCTTTTCTCTTTGACCAGTTGGTTTTAGTTTGTCTCTAACAGCTTCTCCTTTCGTTTTCTTAATCCCCTCCCTCATCCCCTCCCTCATTCCTGTACTCTCCTCCTCCCACATTCCTATAACTTCCTCCTCCCACATTCCTATAACTTCCTCCTCCCACATTCCTATACCTTCCTCCTTCCTACATTTCTATACTCTCCTCCTTCCACTAACTTTAACTTCTCATTAGAAAATAACCTATCATGAGCAAGCCGACCATTTTATGCTTCTCTTTACAGATCATAACACATTCCCTAATTGAATTCCAGCACTTGAATAGGATATAAAAAAAAAGAATGAGATGTTCACTCGAGAATCTTCTTAATGACATTCTCTCTGTTTCATGTACTAGCAGATTCTTGACATCATTCATTGCTGATCTCACAATGAAAAAGACGAGGAAAATGTTCAAAAGTTACACAAATACAAAATCTTCCGGAAATATAAAACTAGTAGATTTCTGTTGCTTTATGGCATATCAATCTTTTATTTAATACTGAAAAACCGCATCTGGTCTATACTAAACGTACCCGTGACTCGCTTGATCACGACTTCTGCCACTATTCATTCTACTTTGATTTCATTGGAAAATTCATAAACTGTGACATATCTGCTAAGAGATTCTTCTTGCATAAGTAAACATAATTTACTTATATAGTATATATATATATATATTTAGGCAAACATTATTAAGTAACACAGAGTATTTTTGCTTGATAAGACAAAAAAGTCTTATCAAGCAAAAACACTCTGTGCTACTTAATAATGTTTGCCTAAATGAAAATATGCTGCCTAAATACACACAATATATATACATATATAAGTGTACATCAAATAATTAAAAACCGTTTCAAGTTATCTAAAAAGATACATCATAAACATGAAAAAAACATTCAAGGCCATATATTTTATAATATGGCAAAATAGAGCTTAATATATATATATATATATATATATATATATGAGAGAGAGACAGAGAGAGAGATAGAGAGAGGGGGAGAATGGTAGTTTGCTTGAAGCATTGCTGGGAATAGTAGTAGTATGTTTTTAAAAGGCTGTGGGCAATGCAAATCTTACCCGGAATTTGCATTGCCCACAGCCTTTTAAAAACATACTACTAATATATATATATATATATTTTAACACTTAAATTTTCTTTGAATCATAATCCAAACTAAAGCGTGCTTATACTATTATCCATGCTTACAGCCGTTGACAGATGTCTTTATTTTCCATTATAAACACACACACACACACACACACACACACACACACACACCCACACACACACACATATATATATATATATATATATATATATATATATATATATATATATATCAACCTATCCATACCTATATACAAGTTTGTTCACATCTATATATCTGTGTTTATTTGTATTCTTAACACAATAAAAATTACGAGACGTGTAAATCGGCTAATAGATAACTGTTTATCTGCTTGAGTGGTTATTAACTCAATACAACCAATGAAAACAGGCATGCTGCTGTATCGATGGGAGCGCGAAAGGTGTTGCAGTGGCATAAAAGAAGCACTAAGTGTTTGAAACATCTTTTACCAATTCTGTTTTTCTAATCATCATTATTTCCCGCATCGCGGTACCAAAATTGGGAATGGTAATAGATTCAAACAGATCACTTAGAATTGGGCGTTTCTTGATCTGAAGATATTTTCCTGACTTTTGCTCTAATCAAAATATTTGCATCTAGAAGCCCCCCACCCCCTCCCCCCACACACGTACACGTACATTATATATTATTAGAATATGAAAATATCAAACTAAAACTACAAATGCTAGAAGCCAGAGCGAACCAAAAGTACTCGGGTCCACAATCACTATGGCAAGTTTATCAGCCAGTTTCAAATCCAAATACTCATCAGGTAACTCTAAAGAATCAAACAAAAAATATGCGGACATAATTATTCTGTACTATTTAACCAGATATGTTTGGATGAAGAAATGCTGCCCAAATAAATATAACAAGAAAAATAACCCCCCTTAAAATGGGAACAAAACCGAACTAAGACAGAAGACCTTGGACAATCAAAGGGGTCGATATCCTTTCAGATATAGCTACATGAATCCTAAATGATAATAAATTGTACTTAACACTTTACTGCAGTTTCACGGCATTACCGATCATCAGAAGTGTATCTGACTGATCTCTAACATCTGGCAGTCTCAGTCTTTTATGCCTATATCCTCACATGTGTGTATGTATATCACTGTTATTTAGCAAGTACAATCAGTAATACCAGATATAAGAGATCAGTCAGGTACACTTCTGAGGATTGGCAATGTCATTAAACTGCAGTAAAATGTTAAATTAAGTACAATTTACAGTCATTTACTACATATACACACACATATATTCATATATACACACATATATTCATATACACACACATATATTCATATATATATATGTATACACACATATATTCATATATATATATGTATATATATATATATATGTATACACACATATACATATATATATATATATATATATATATATATATACTCACCAAGACAAAAACCTCACCCCCCCCCCTTTCCTCTCTCTCACCCTAAGGCAAATTCACTAATACTCTCACCCCTCCCTTTTTCACTGCTGCCTTAATGGGACCCACTCAAAGCTTTCCATATTCATTTCATTCTTCACAACTACTGACTTCTCGCAGCCTGGACCCCCCCCCCTCCAGCGCTCACAGTAGCCACGGCTTCTACTTTTCCTTATCAACCCATCATGTCAACCCAATATTTTGATGTACTTGCATGACATTTTTCTTCAAATTATCATCCTGAGGACGTCTTACAATAAAGACGAAACGTTGATGAATATATAAAAAAAATATCTCTTGGTTTTTTCCTTTTTCATCTCCCATATATATATATATATATATATATATATGTGTGTGTGTGTGTATAAAATATAGTAATTCATAGACTGCTATTTCGTCGTATTATGACTATTCACCATGGCTAGATGTAGCAAGTATATCATGCTGAGATTCGAAACCCAAACGGCAGGTCACTTCCAATCAGTAGTGTCAGATGGCTCACCTCTATGCCAACAAACTCGCTACTGACAGTAGAAGAAATTATAACGCTATATGTATTTTCTTTGTTTGCATATTTTTTTTCACATTACAGGTAACCCAAGGACTCTATTCTTTATAAAAGAGTATTGTTTTACGCTAAGTGGAAACCGTTATTTCCTCTATCAGAGCGCTCAACCCATAAGTAGAGAGCATATATATATATATATATATATATATTAGTCATCCACAGACAGCTGTATCATTTTCTCACGACTCTTAAGTGTGGCTAGATACCAAGTTTACTAATTTAATCAATTATTCTGTAAAAGCATTGTAATTATTATAGTGCTTGTATTTATTTATTTGTCCATTACATTCTTAATCATAATTGTTTTCTATCTTCTCAATTTCTTATTTCGTATTAGTCTCTTTCTTACATGATTCTATCCACTTAGCCAATTTTATTTACCCTTTTATATATATAGGATATACATATATATAATCTCCAAATCCTGATTTTAAATGCCTCCGGCCATTTTCTATTCCACTCGTCCAATTTTGCTGAATCTCGGTTTTCTCATGCCTTTTTCTCCAATAATTTATCTAAACAATTCTCCTCTTTGGATTTTCTTTCATTTCTTTGAAAAGGATTTACTTTGTTGTTTGTTCCATGGCCAATTACTGCTTTCGTTTTGGACAAATAAATGAATCTAATATTTTCCTTTTTGATTCAAAGCAAGCCATAAACATAAAATAATGTAACTGAACACCAGTCAGCAATGCATTAAAAGTGGTCCATCAAACTGATTGGCTGAGAACAGTCGCATGATAAGACAAGAGAGTTTGAAACGAAGAGTCCACAGGCTTAATACAGCACACACATTGTCGATCCTCTCTCTCACACACACACAAAGAAATTCTTTTATGAACGAGTATGCAGAAATATGTTTTTAGATGATTAGTATGTATTTCTATTGGGGCATCCAATTTGGGATATCTCCCCCCCCTCCCCCGATTAATTTCTCAACTAAACTCCCACCTGATCTGATAACAGCACCAAAAAGGTATGGATTATTTTTGTTGTCCTTCTCTCAATTTAAGCAGTGTTTGCATCTTCATACGGGTCATCCTTCTGTCTTAGGAGACAAAAGATACTCTTTGAAATGGTACCTGCATGATGAGAAATGTATAGTGAAACAAGAATTGTGCAATCCTCAACCGCACTTCTGTCTCAGCATTGTTTAAGTCCACTGACCAGGAGAAATCTAAGACAACCGGGAGCAATGCTCAGTTAAGCAGAAAAGGGACTTGGGCTATTTCTGAGTTTTCCTTCTCCTAGACTTGTTACCCTACTAAGACTTGAGAGTCTAGACTAACCTACTATTTTATCAATAGTAAGGGGCGGAGAGAATGATTCATACTTTTTTCGAAAGGGTATAACAAGAATAAAATTCACAGCTATGTCCACTTCCAAACATTCACCCATCTAAATACTGATCACGATCTAAGTTGCTATAGTTAAGTGATCCGGCCAGAACTGGTGGTTCAATGTGATATAGCCATAAGGTCACATACTCTGTGTGGGTCAGCTTGTCACATGTTTACACCCAGCAAATGCAATCAGATCAAACACTTGCTTATTGACCCACATAGAATACTTAATTTGATTTCCATAAGCAAATGGGTTTTAACGGGCAATATAACTTCAAGGTAGTTCAGAAATTGCTTTCAACATGGTAATAAACCTGTTTATTGCACCCAATACACCTAAATTGAGGTCGCTTTTCCTCCTGTATGCAAAGACATGTTCGTGTATATTATGTTATGAATAAAAGAGCAATTTTAATGAAAGATCCCTATACTCTGAATGTATTATTCTAGTCTTTTTCACTTGTTCCTTTTTGTGCCTGGTGATACCAGATCAGGCTGCCCTGTGGCTCCCTGAGACGAAATTCACCTACATTGACGTTTTTTTTTTTTTTTTTTTTTTTTTGTAAAACTTAATTATGTTCTACAAAACCAAAAACAAAAACAACAGCCCCTCTCCCTTTCTCCCTCCCCTTTTTTATTTTTATTTTTCCTACCCTACTCCCGGTCCTGGATATGACCTTAACTACATCCGATGGTGAGATCCGGCTTACGGACTTTGGGGAATGTGGAGCCTCCTCTTAATTACCATTGCTCCCAGGTCCACCCTGACCCGGAGTGGTAGTACCTGTTAGGGTCCCAACTATGGGTTAAATAGAAACAGATATTAAAAGGGGAAAGAAACAAAAAAGAGAAGAAAACAAGACCAGATTCGGCATTAAATAACCCAAAAAGGGTTGATATGCCGTAAAACAAAACTACCAAACCAAACCAAAAACCCTGATTAAACATTTGAAGATATAAAGAACTTGAAGCATAAAAACTTTCACTATAATGACCAGATTCGGCATTAAATAACCCAAAAAGGGTTGATATGCCGTAAAACAAAACTACCAAACCAAAAACCATGATTAAACATTTGAAGATATAAAGAACTTGAAGCATAAAAACTTTCACCAAAATGACCAGATTCGGCATTAAATAACCCAAAATGGGTTGATATGCCATAAAACAAAACAACCAAACCAAAAACCATGATTAAACATTTGAAGATATAAAGAACTTGAAGCATAAAAACTTTCACTATAATGACCAGATTCGGCATTAAATAACCCAAAAAGGGTTGATATGCCGTAAAACAAAACTACCAAACTACCAAACCTTTTTGTGCTGTTTTTCTTTTCTTCTGTTGGCTTCTTTTCGATACTCAAATTCTTTCTTCTATTCAGCTATGTAATGCACATAGACTCCTGTCTTGGCCTTTTGGTTAAGAGCAAAGTGTAGTATCTATTCTAATACTACACTTCATCTTCTTGTCCTCGGTCAGACTGAGGCATTTTTTTTTATTTTTGTCCCAATTAAGTGTGCTCAATTTTGGGGAGCTGGATTTTCCCCACATTAAAAACCGACCTTATGTCTAACTCTGTCCTCGTGGGGAGGCAAGTAAATAAAGACACCTGTTTTAGAATCACTTATTTTAATTTATAGTTTATAATCTACGTCTATACCCCCATTTTCCGTACTTGAGATGTGAATACTCCAGAGAGCTTCCCCACATGTTTAAGAATAAAATTCTGCCACTTATGATAGTCTAGAGCCAGTTTTTCAGCTGTCGAGAGCAGCATGCCAGTATCAACTTTTATCTGGTCAGCTCATCTTTTTCATGGTCGTCTTTTTTTTATCTTTCTTCAATAAAATCTTCTTTATATGATTATTTTGCATAGCTGGAGTCTGGTAGCCGGTAAACATGTCCAAACCATTCTGTTCTCTTTTTCTCTAACAACGGATCTGTTAATATCAAGTTCCTTTCTGATATCTGCATGTCTTCATCTATCTTGCAGAGTTACTCCAAGGATAATTCTTAACCATTAAATTTCAAAGACATTAAACTTCCTCTCATAATCTGTCAGCATATCGCTGCTAGTTTTATATTATTAGACTGGTCTTATGATCAGGAGAGATGGAGAATACTTATAGGTTATTTGGGTCATCTTCTGTAACTATAAAAGTTTGATTTTCATTAATCAATGCGTGTAGGGTGTGTATATGTACACATTAGCGCCAGATAATAGTTGGTCACATTTAATGCTATCAAAACAAAGCAGAAAAATCACACCCCTTCACTGTAGACGTCCCTAGATGCTGGAAGATCTTCTACTCTGACAGCTTCTTTTCTTCGGATCACTTGCGTTTGGAATTCCCTTCCTGCTCTCTGTTTCTCCGACCATATCAACATGCAGAAATTTAAATGTAATGTGAACCAACATCTTGTTGTCCAACTCCCCACCCAGGTTTTGCCCCATAAACCTGGCCTTTATCACAGTTGCCGCTTATGTTCTAGTAGCAATATGCTTTGTTTGCAGAGAACGAAAGTAATAGATAACAACAAAAGTTAAACAACACTTGTTTATTATGCACAGATTTGGATCACGAATATACATCTGTATTTTTAAGCTTAGTTAATTCTTTTTTTGTCTTTGCTTTAATCCATGTGTTAGACCCATAAAGATAAAGTGCTGAATGCAAAAGTTATTGTTCATATTTCATACTCACTAATGGATTAACTACGCACGAGATAGTAATTTCCATTTGCAGTTTGTTATTTTAATTATTGCTTATTTGTTACTTTTATTCAATATTCCTTAGTTTTGCGTAATAACAGCACTTAATTTATACGAATGTGTGTGAACATCTAATCGAATTTTGTGTCCTCTGCTTTAATCGGTACAAGAGACCAAGTGTTAGCAACAACGACAGGAAAAGCATCGAACATATTTATTTTCTTTTTAATCTAGCATTGTTATGCCGTATCTATTGCGACGAACATTCAAGTGAGTTACCTGAAACAAAAATAGGCAATAATTACAGTCCTAAAACTATGGCCCACGTGGACGAGCAGGAATTGGTTCAGTTGGGTTGGTGGCTTGTAAAAACGGTGCCTCTTTGCGGGACCCTAACACCTATCCAAGGTTTGGTAACATTGTCAAGATGTGACTGTGGTTGAACGAGCAACCTAGTTAATTAAAAAAGAAAAGAGCATCTAAGTAACAATATCAAACACCACATTAATTAGTTAGCTGTAAAAATAGTTCCAAAGTGCCTGGTAAAAATGCTGTAGTCAAACCTATGTTTTTTTAAAAAATATTTACCTACCTCCCACAGCGGTAAGATGTGACACAAGATCGGGAAAGTGGAATTGAAAAGCCAGCACCTACAAAAAAATGCCCCAACAGCATTCCCCGGTAGAGGCGCCTCAGGCGATCAGCAATAAACTAATCCCTTCTCAAAGGGTGAGAATGGCAAAGCCTGGGAGGGTGGACCTCCTAGAAGTGTGCAGGACAATACCTCAGACCAGCGGAATCAAAGCCGGAAGACCAAGACGGTACCGGTCTACAGAGTGTAGCATCCATCGGAACAGATACTACACTCTGATCTTAGCCAAAAGGCCAAAGAGTAAATGCTAGTTGTGTTATTTGAACAAGTAGAACTCTGTGTAAGGTAACAGTGAAAAACACTGAGCTATTTTAGTTAACCGTACAAGCAGCTTCAACTGGACTTTGCAAGTGAAGACCAAAAGTGCCTCTCCTTAAAAGCATCCATTTATGAAAATCACACTATTTATGGAAGGTCCTAATAACGTATAATCTGTACATTTTTTCCATATCTCTTAACTAGCCCAGTCTAATGATACTAAACAAATGGCTCATGTAATATCCTAGATGTTTTTTCAATTGTTCTTTTTCATGCTGTTTTTCTCTTTGTTCCTTCTTCTGCTGTTAACTTCTTTTCAATACACACTTTTATTTTTGTTATATTATTTTCATCAAATGCATTTACGGGTGTTTCTCTTAATGTCACTTATTTAAATCTCTATTTTATATTCTAAGCCAATGCCACAATTGTTGCGTTTAGTTTAAACTAATTAGACTGGCAAACTTTTCAGAAGAGAAAGAACAATTGTAGATTATGTGGGCGATCTGTATGTCTACCATTTTTATTTCGGCGATACTTAATATCGTTTCTTGACATCGACATTACCTGTGGTGTTTGACATAAACATTTGTCAAACCAGTATATTCACTAGTTGTATAATTTATTTACCTCCGCTCCAGGAGGTTAGGCACAAGGCCAGTTTTATCTTACTCCCACAAGTAAGATGTGACCCAAGGTCGGGTCGGGAAAGTGGAGTTTCAAAAGCCAGCGCCCCAAAAGTGAGCACTCTGGCCATTAAAAATTGCCTGGGCAGCCCCGTCGGCATTCCCCGGTAGGAGTGCCTCAGGCAGTAAGCAATAAACTTACTCCTCCCCAAAGAGGGGAGGCAAAGCCTGGGAGGGTGGACCTCCTAGAACTGCACAGGACAAACCCACAGACCGGCGTAAATCAAGCCCCGAAGGCCAAGACAATACCAGTCTATGGGGTGCAGTATCCATCGGAACAGATACTACACTTTCTTCCTAGCCAAAAGGCCAGTTTTTTACAAACGAGTCATCTCTTATCAAGGCCCAAAGGCCACTCAAGGATAAGGGTTATTGGGTTGGACACATTGACGGTGAGACAGCGAGGGGATTTGTAACGATGATTGTAACACGTGGAGATATTGATTATTTAAGAGGACGGCTCAACAAGAATTTGTTTACATGGGACATGAAAATAATAATGTTATAATCAGTCGGGAAGCAGCCACAGACGGGCAGTTCTGGCAATAAAACGTGGAAGTTCTGCTTAGTTCTAGGTACACATAGGGAGAAAGGGAATTTATTGAAAGTCGTTGTAGCTAGACGAGTTGTGAATGTTTTACAAGGGGTAGAGTACCATAGAATGAAGCTCAGTCGCGCACTTGCTTTGAAAATAACGATAGAGTAGAGAAAGACTAGCAACGTATCTTCTGTGAGAAAGAGGCTGTAGGGTGGAGAAGAGGACATATAAAGTTATGTTGTCGGATTTTCAAAGTCAGACCCAAATAGCATTTAAGCTGGCAAATCAAACTTTGCTTTTGACAAGCCAATTTTTATTTGTTATTGTTGTACCATGTTATTGGCAATATAATAAGGTACTTGGCTACAATTTATTTTTTATTTTTAAAAAATAATCACTTAATAATAAAATCAGTAAGGGAGATAACTCATTTTACATTAAAGACTATAATAGTAATTGACTACCTTAGGTTTATGTGCAAACAAATAAAAATTAAAAACTAAAACGACTTTCCTGCATCCCGAGCAACGCCGGGTAAGGGCAGCTATTGTGAAAATAAAAATAAATTTGAATTTTGATCTAAAAAGGTAGGCATTTACATTGGGCCTTTGTCAGATAAAATTGTAATCAAATAAAGAATTCCTTTAGTCACAGTGTAGGCAATAAAATCGCGTCTGCAAGTCTAAAGAATTGAAAATGTATTGCAGGGGTCGTTAGCAACTCCATTGAAATGTTACATTTCCTGAGGTTTTGCTTTGGTATTTCCTGTGAATGTAAAAATATGTATATAAACATTTCCTTTCCAATATGCCGGCACAAATGAGATCTCGTCTCTAAGAATAGAAATGTATGCTTTTTATTATTAAGTCAAAAGTCAAATATGGTAGAAAAAAAACAAAAAAAAAAACAAGAAATTACAATAACTGTAGAGAAACCTAAAAAGAAACAAATTACTTCGGCAATAGCGTCTATGCGATACGTCAGTATTAGAATTGGTCGAAGTTTTTAAGGAAAAAAGGCATATTTCAATACATTTAAAAAAAATTTTTTTTTTTCGTAAAATACCAAAATTAATTAGTGTAAAATCACTTCTTGTTTATCAAGTATTCAAAATAAAACCCCAAATAAACACAGAAATTTTATGATATTTTCCAAAACAAATCAAACCACATATTTGATTAGTTATTTTTGTAAAAAGAAATTATTTAATATCAAAATTGGTACAAAACTTTTCCTGATTTTCTTTATTTCTTTACCTAAAATACACAGGTGACTATTTTTCGGCTATCACCGTCTGGCTCTTTAAGACTTCCTGTTTTGGGTCGCTTAATCTTCTGGTTAGCCCAAATTGTTATTTAAAAAATAGCTAATTTTGTTAAGATAATTATTATTGGATTTAAATACTTTCTAAAACTTTCAATCTTTTACCTGAGACTTATTTTTAAGTACTTTCAAAATTAGAAATTAATTACTGCCGTACGATTTAAATGCTTCCAAATTCTTTTCAGATTTCATTCATTTTTTTAACAATTAACAGAAGATTAAAATGACTGACTTGCTTACGAATAAATCGAAATGCATTCTGGTATATTTAATTTCGTAATTATTTAAAAATATAGGATTTTGAAAATGTTTTATATTACACTTGCATTTTTGATTTCAATAAATATTCGATTAATAATAAATAAATATATTGATTTAATTCTCGTAGTCGTAAAAAATAAAATTGGTCCCTATAACAGTGCTAAGAAAACTCAAAACATGCTCTCTGGGGCACACCAGCCACCTACAGACGTTTTTATAGATAAAAAAAAGCTATAGTTGACAACTTTGCCTACGTAGGAAGCTCCTTAAACAAGGAAGGAAATATGGCGTACGAGTTGTAGAGCAGGATAGGAAACGCCTCAACAGCATTTAATCAGCTGTGCAAGATCTGGAAAAATAAAATATTCATCCTCAGATCTAAATTAAGATTTTATAACAGCAACGTTTTGTCCACACTGCTATATGGAAATGAAACTTGGCATCTCAAAATCAGTTAAGAGAGGAAATTAGATGCGTTTGATTCCAAATGTCTTAAAAATATTCTAGGGATCAAATGGAGTGATCAACTTACCAATCAAGAAGTCAGAGACCGCACTAACCAACAGGTGGCATCGTTAATAATCTGCAAACGACGTCTAGGCTGCCTTTGACATGCCCTAAGATTGCCCCTAGAGAGATTTGCAAACCAAGTGCTTCAATGGAACCCTGATGGAAAAAGAAGAGGAAGACCAAAAATGAACTAGAAGTAAACAATTGAAAGAGATTTGATCGCAACGGGAAGAAGCTGGAGGGACGCTGTGGATCTGGCGTCAAACCGAAACTGCTGGTTTACTTTAACGGCCTCATGCGCGGCAAGACGCGGGAGTTCTTGAGTCTGAGTCTAAAAAAATACACATGAATTTGTCATATACTTTCATTAATATAGAAATAATACAATTTGTGGTTTTAGTTGGATTTCTATCTTATAAAAACGGCTGTATCTGAATTTCTTAGATAACCGCTCAACACATTTTCTATGCAGTATTAGGTAATTAATAAATAGATAATTTGATTAATTTGGCAATTTTAATTATGTTTAAATACATTCGTTTAATCAATCAGATTATTCTTATTGATTCAAATAATTTATTCATCTATAAAATAACTAGAAAAATATCCGTCCCAGGATGGGTAAAATTAATTCCACAAGAAGAACAGTTTTACACCACTTCTATGTCCCTTTACGAAGTTTAAAATCAAGATATATGATATTCAACCTTATGTTTAGAATCTTTATTCCAATTTCCGTCAAAATCCATTACATGATTTTGATTCTGCAAAAATGCCTAAAGATTAAATCTTAAGCCTTAAAAAGGAGTCTTAAAAATTGAAATTCATGGAACCTTGCTTACTTGGTGCCTAATGACTATGTATTAAATTTAATGCAAATCTGAAATATTTGAATTTCCAAATGGGAAGTTTTGCTTAAAATTTTACAGAAATCGAAGGTATCTGAATTTTACGAAGGTTTTCCACCTCCTTTTTACACCCTTTGTCTAACTAAACATAGCCAACATTATTCACCCTTACACTTGGGCATCTGTATTCCAAAATTCATAATGATCAGGCAATTAGTTTAGGAGTGTATCCTATACATATAAACATATGCACATGCCTAATTTAATATAAATAGGGATGTTATCAGACCAGATAACGTGCATATTTGTCTTAACGTTTCTATGTAATCGTTCAAAATTAAAACCTATTATAAACAATTAAATTCAATTAATATAATGGCTAAACGCATATGGAATATTCATATTATAAAATGTATACACAGTTGGGAATCTGGGTTGGCTATACAATAGTGTCTTGCTTTTGTTGTGTTAAAGTGCTCTTTCTGTTCATATCTCTCTATATAAATGTAAATGTCTGTGTGTATGTTTTCTATATAAAGAAAGAGCTTCTACATGAAATTTTAATGTGTATTTTCATGTAAAAATTTTCGGGAAAGACAATGGATGTCGTCCCGAATCTCTAAGTGTTTTCCAATGGGAGAGAGGGGGCTATTAGGGCAGAACTTCCATAAAACATCAAAAGCATTTTATTTTGATAACATTTAATTCATATGTATAAAATGTTCTCATGCCGACAATCAAAATGGTCCTGAAATTTTACTTCCCCCTCTACGTACTGAATCGCTCATTTCTCCTCTCTCCAAGTGACCCAGGAGAGAGGAGTGTAGGGGAGGGGAGAACTTTCTTAAAACTTCAAATATGTATATCCCATTTAAATACAAGTTAAAGTATTAATAATTAAAAATCACCAATTCAGAGAGTTTTACAAACTTTCAGCTTATTCTGGCTATATTTAGGGGAAGGCAGTAAAAAGGATAGTAATATGGCATTATGAGCATAGTGAAAAAAGACATAGTAATGTTCCTCATTCAATCCCGAGCAACGTCGAGTTCTTCTGCTAGTTAAGGAATAAAAGTTAAATGCCTACTGTAGAATAAATACAGTCAATTATTGCTTACCAGGATATGAGATAAACGTGTTTAGTCTTGGACACTAGATAAGCACTAATGCATAGACAATGCAATAAGCACTAATGTGTAAACAATGCAATAAGCACTAATGTGTAAACAATGCAATAAGCACTAATGCATAGACAATGCAATAAGCACTAATGTGTAAACAATGCAATAATAAAATGAAATACGTTTTTAATAATTACATTCTCACATCGCCCGTAATACTGTCAACTTGTAGTTATCATAAAAAGGGGGAATGTCTTACTTTTTTCTGAATTTTGCATTTCGTCCCCCCCCCCTTTTTCATGATCACAAGAAACTTATTGCTGTCAACCTAACCATCAGGGCCGACTTTTTTTTCTTTTTTTTTTTTACTAGGTGCCACCAATTTTTTAATCTGTTTCTCTTCCTCCATCTGATATGAAAACGAGGCAGACAGCAAACAGCTTGTCAGTATAAACAGTCCGTTGAGAGACTTGACACTTTCTATGACAGTCGTATTTAGTATTTACTGTTTTGTGGTGGTGGTGGTAGTGGTAATGATTTTGGTTGTGGTGGTAGACATTATATGGTTGTTTCTGTCTATGCGGGTGGACGGTTGAGGTCACCTCATGCATTTATGGATGACTTCAAGTCTCCTGTTTCTGATATCTTTGCTACTTCTTTTGGTTCCGCTGATTGTTAAACGCTTGAGAAGTGATAGGAATTATCAAGACAGTCAGCCTGACACCCATTTCTCTGGTTACAGTTTTTGTCATTCTAATTCTCCATAACAAAAGATGCTTATTGAGTTGTCAAACAGAGTTCAGTTATGGCAGCAATCATACAGTGTCTTTTATTTTGCAAAACTAGCACGGTGACTTGGAGGTGCTCTCATCCTATCGATTAGCATGGTCCGCAGCGGGAAGTTGCCAAATAGTTGATAGCAAACCACATGACACTTTTTTTCTTTTCCCATTCATAGTCATTTATTTAGTCACTGTACTAAATATTTAATTGTTGAGAACGCCATCTTTATCTGTCAACAGTCTAAGAAATCTTAACAACAATAACAACAACAACAACACAATGACAATTCAATTTCTTTATTTATTAGTGTACGACTTTCTTTTGTAAACCGTCGCTTAGAAACTACTGTCTTATTTGTACACCGAATGATAAGGGGTCCTCACGAGCGCTTCTTTTATACATGTCTATTATTCGGGGTCTGATTGGAAAGGAGAACAAATGCTGTCAGCAACCTTTCGTCTGTGACGTCACTCACTAGCTATCGTCTCCCCCCGCTTCTCTCATTATACAACACAATTATACATCTACAAGACTGATATGTGTATGTCCAATAGTGTTGAATATACCTCCCCAACAAGGGGAGGCCTAATGCCTCATGAGTCACAATCAAACTAAATACAGATTTGTTATTGAATACAAATCACAAATGAGAAGAGCACAATTAAATCCTACCTCGTCTCGTCGCTTCTCCTGAGACTGAGGCATTTCATTCACGATCGTTTCCATGGAAGGGGGGGGGGGTTGCATTCTCGCCTGGAATTACACTCTCACAACAATCAAAGAAAAGAGAATATTCCGAATTTTTAAGAAGGATCATCATCAGGTGCCAAAAGCAAATGAACAAAAAAGCTGGAGAAAGAAGAGAATTTTAAAAAGACGATAGAGAAACGTGCATAGAACGTTTTCAGCATTATTCCAGGAAGTCGTTGACGATTTAAATTTAGCAACGCTGGATGACAGAACAAAATCGCATTACATTAAGCATTTTAATATATATATATATATATATATATATATAATCTACTTCCATCTAGTCATGCGAAGTAGCAAGTAAAACATAACTTTTTCTAGACATCAGACTACACACTTTCAAGTGGTGAGTGGAAGCGAGAAAGCAAATTGCAAGTCAGACAACGACCTCAAAAAGAAATCCGCCATCCTACAAAAAAAAAGTTGTTATTTTTGGGGGGAAATGATGATGATAATTTTTACATAGAAAATTAAATTACTGGTGTAATTCTATGATTTTGTAAGAGTATTTTAGTAATATATCTAGATAAATAGAGAGTGCGAATACTGGCGAAGCATTTTTTCCCATCACTTTTGACTGAGGGTGTACACTAGTGTATATATATATATATATATATATATATATATATATATGATAATTTTATTTACACAGACATGTACAAAATCTGCGACACTGGCATGTCGATGTTATCGATCAACAGTTACTATAAACTGAGATCTCATCAGGCAGAGTTAGACCCCGATCTTAACCTCAGATCATATTTGGAGATAAAGCTCTATTTTGATATTGAGCACTTTTTATAAACCCGGTTAAAATTCTCTGGATTACCACCCTGTGGATATTTTTCACCTGGATTATTACCATTATTATATATATATATATATATATATATATATATGCTGAATTATCTTCCCATATAGGAATATAAACATATTTGACTGAATAAACAAAAGAAGCTAGCAATAAATTAGTACATAATAATCATTATATATATATATATATATATATATATATATATATATATATATATATATATATATAGTGACACAAAACCCTAAAATTTATTATTAAATTAATTGTTTGTAATCCGATTAGAACATAGAATGAAGTTTACTATTTTATTTCTCGGTGTTCATGTAGACGTCACCTTTGTTAGATTAGCTAGCTGCAGTCAAGGTGATGAAAACCTTTTTATTGAGTTAAATGGTTAAATGAAGTACATTTTACAATGGAATAGAAGTGAATGCAACAGCCGCGTTACACACTGTATTTTCTATATAAGTTTATGTAATTAATTTTGAATAATTTTTTCCATTGGTTAATATTAATATTTTAAAAGTAAATAACTGTAGTTTCATTAATTTCTTTCTTTCTGTGTTTCTGAATTTTGTCAGCAAAGACCCATGGCACAGTGGATATAGTACTAAGTGAAATTAAATTCTAAGTGATATTCATCTGAAGGTTGAAGGTTCAATCCTCGATACAGGCGATACGAAAAATTACGAATTTACATATTGAATTCTATACTAGTATTTAGTAATTCATAATTCTTCGTATCGCCTATTTAATTACGAATTACTAAGCAGACCTAGTATAGAATTCAATACAATATGAGAACTATTAATTATAAATAATAGATAAGGTTATATATATATATATATATATATAGTGATATGTAGTAATAAAAGTACTGATATATAGTGATAAGTAGTAAAACTGCACATTAAAACAAGAATAGGTTTAGAGCTTCCTAATTGTCTGCAAGGACCCGTGGCTACTAAGTAAAATTCAATTCTTGGCCTTAGGGTTTTTTACCCCACCCAATAGACCGGTATTGTATTGTCTTGATTTACGCCGGTCTATCGGTTGTCCGTCCTGTGCAGTTTTAGGAGGTGCATCCTCCCAGGCAGGGGTTAGTTTATTGCTAATCGCCTGAGGCGTCCCTACCGGGAATGCCGACAGAGCTGCGCAGGCAATTTTTAAATAGCCAGAGTGCTAAAATTCTCGAGCGCTGGTTTTTCCCACTTTCCCGACCTTGTGTCACATCTTACCTTGTGGGAGGAAGATAAATAGAGTCATCTTAATGTTGACGGTTCAATCCTCGGTGCGGGCGATACAAAGAATTGTAAATTACAAGACTGAACAAGAGCATGCTAGCCCCGTGGATTAAATAAAGGGTTCTGTTCGAAATTCCATCCAGATTCCCGAGTTCAATACAAATATTCCCCAGTTCGAAAAAGATACACCTGAAGCGGCTGAAACGTGAGAACAGTAGTGCGAATAATTCAGATTCTACGAATTATCAGTCCTCATCTCAAAAATACAGAAACAGAACGACCACAATTGTCAAAACGAAGATTTCCGAACCTAAGGGGAACACAACTTAAACAAAGAAGAACTAATACTTCAATTACAATAGTCGGAATAATCCAAATTATACAAATCTTTCTTTCTAGTGTAGAAGTAGGGGATTGAAGTCGGGTGATGTATGCCATAGGTTCGCAATAATTTAAAATGTTTTTGCTTTTATTAACATGAGGTAAAACATTTATTCACCAAAACGACACCTTTATCCTATTCATTCGCATGACGTTTCAGTAAAATATTTACCTTCTTCTGATATGTAAAAGTTTAGAAAAATCTGTTACTAACTGGGAGAAAACATATTACAATATGAATAGGGTGCGAATAAGAAGGAGCTAGAGAAAAGGAAAAAAAGAAGAAAGAATACATGTTGGGGTGAGAGAGGGTGAACAAATTATTCAGAATGAAGGGAAAGAAAATTATATGAGTGTCATTACTTGTTTTTATGCACAAAAATGTGTGTCTCTTTTTTATGGGAGTATATAATCACAAAGGTTCCCCTCACGTTTACTGGGTTGGGAAAAGAAATAAAAGAGGGCTCCTGAAGTTGTTAACTCGATATGTATTCAAATTCGGCAGTTTTGATACGTAACCATTGTGTCAACATTCAAGTCTGAATTAACATATTTTTACTTTATTCATACTCTAATATATTTTATCCCAGTTAATACAAACTTTTTCTAGGTTTTTACTTATCGAACAAAGGTATACATTTTGTCAAAACGTCATATGAAGCCTATTTCACATAATACGTTTTTCCGGATATCATATATATATATATCTTATCGATCTATCCATATGCATACACCATTTAAAGAGTCCTGGTCTTTCTTTTCTTGTTTTGCCTCTTTGTATGCAAAATGTAAATTTTGATTAGTTGGCAAAAACAGTAGGAGCTAACATTCAGAATTTGCGTTGACTTATATGCAATATTTAACCTTTTTGTTGTCAACCAAAATGTTTTAAATTCGAATGGCACAATACAAAATAATTTTTTTTTTAATTGTTTTTCTTTTTTAAATTGGGGGCCATCAAATTTCTGAAAATCTCAGTCTATTGGACAAAGGGAAAATGTCAGGTGCATCAGTTTATATATATATGTATATATATATATATATATATATATATATATATATATATTTATTAATATTAAATGAAGTGTTACAACAACATCCGGACCAAGGTTTCAGATCCGAGAAAATCGGACCTTCATCAGCGGACTCGTATAGCTTAATGAGTGAGAACAACCGCCAGGAATTTCAAAATATTGTCCGTTGGAAAGATGGAACACTTTCAGATTTAAAATTGTCACGTGCGTGGAATATACGTAGTCAGTTATGGAAAGGTTTCAGATCAAAACAACTCATTAAGCTATACGACTCCGCTGATGAAGTCCGATTTTCTCGGATCTGAAACCTTGGTCCGGATGTTGTTGTAACACTTTTAACTATTTAATATTAATAAATATC
>OY744517.1:90362442-90504942 GCA_963556195.1 Sepiola atlantica
AGTACTGTAATACAAAATTAAAATTTCATGCAAAGGTCAGAGGTTAGATCTTCGGAACCCTTTGACCTAGAGATATTAAATGAATGCCATTCAATTTGTATCATGTAAATCTATGAATATCAAATTTGAAAAAAAATAGGAGTCGGTCATGTTATGACCCTTGTCATTTGACATGAAATGGTGTATACATACACGTACATCTATATATATATAAATATATGTAGAGTTTCGTAAATTTGACAATTTGTAGAATTTGGTATATTCGGACTACTGTTCTCATCTTGAGTGTTTTTATCACAACATTTCGGCCGAGTTACAAAGAACACCTGAAGAAGGTCGGAGGTTACATCGGCCGAAACGTTGTGATAAAAACACCCAAGATGAGAACAGTAGTCCGAATATACACTCTACATGTTTGTAGAATTTGGTATGTATAGATTTGTATATATATATATATATATATATATAGAGAGAGAGAGAGAGAGACAGACAGACAGAGAGATATGTAGAGTGTATGTATGGATTTTTATGTGTGTGTGTATATATATATATATATACATGCATGTGTATTTATGTAGGTAGGTGCGGGTAGGTATGCATATATATTGCTATTAATGAGATCGTTGGAGAAGTATTTATTAATGTACATAAAATCAGCCTTAGATAGGATTTCAATTGCAATAAATTGAATAAAATATGATTGAAAATAAATCACAAAATAGACTAATATTCACCATAGCTAGAAAAAATAAGGAACACAGTAGACGCATACTAATACTATAAACAGAACTGAATTGAAAGAAATATCAGAAATTAACTCATTAAGAATGAAAATACTGCTAACTCCAGCTTATTGTAGGAGTTGTATGTGAACGGTATAATCACGTTGACACACTGGTTCTCGTTAGATCTTCACAGTTAAGCAACGTTGAGCTTGGTCAGTACTAGATGGGTAACCATTTGAGAATACCAGTCACCGTATGTGAGAGAACAGCGACATTGTAAGGAGATGATGAGATGGGATGAAAGGGGTTATCCTTTTATCTTCTCGTAAAGAAACGGAACAACGAAAAGTATTTCTGTAACTATAATAACAAGGGGTTTTATTAACCCAAGGTTACCTATACCGTTTGTTATAGGTAGAAGAGAGTGGGACAGTGTCCGTTTGAGGAAGAGGAAGAATCTAAGAGTTCTTAGGGCCGCCCGTGTATTTCTTCGAGTGAAGATGGTAGTAGTCGTCCAGTGGGCGACGGCGGCAGGAGAGAGAGTGTTTCCTTGTTCCTCGCTGGTGCTCTCTGCGATGTGTCCAAGCTGGTGCCAGGAGGTCGTCTGATCTTTTTTCTCGAACCCTAAGGGAACACAAGTAGTCCCTTAGGGAACTAACGATATCACTGCGCCCTGTGATTTGATTGGACAAGCCAGCTCACAGGGACAGTGATTACGCATTCAAAAGTAGTCCCTATTGGTGACTGCTACAACATCTCCCTGCAAGAACTGCAACACCTAACTTCATCATCTCCTCTGAACGAGATATACATGCGACTGGGGTCTGTTTGTAAATTTAATATTCCCTAGAAACTTCCTCCCCCGCCTAGGGTGACTGCCGCTTCGTTTCTTCTTTTTTTCTTTATTGGAGGGTTGGCTAAATTGAACTAGGGCTTTACTTATAATTTTTCTTATATTTAAAGTCAGAGAAGGAAGGGTAAATACATTCTAGCTTTGATTGATGGAAATTTGTTGGGGGGGGGGGGAGGACAATATTATACCAAGTGAACAATTCTAGTTAGTCACCTGATAAAATTTGGAAATCGAAATAAGTTTGCAATTGTGCCACCAAACGAAGCAATTATTATTAATATTATTTGCTAACCTGGGAGGATAGTATCATGATGAACGAACATATACTACACTGTCCTCCCCCCACTTTTGAAAAATATTGGTTCTAAGTTCATCTTATGAAACTAATTCAATGAAGAGACTATATATATATATATATATATAATTTCATTTTTTCAAAATATGATCTAAGCTTAAGATCGGATTCTAACTCTGCCTGATGAGATCTCAGTTTATAATAGCTGTTGATCGATAACATCGACATGCCAGTGTCGCAGATTTTGTACATGTCTGTGTAAATAAAAATAATCATATATAAAAGCTCTATTTGATATTGAGCACTTTTTATAAACCTGGTTGAAAGTTTTTTGATTACTACCCTGTGGATGTTTTACCTGGATTATTATATATATATATATATATATATATATAAGTATTTCATGTATCCACATAAAATTTTATAGAGGGATATAATTTTTTATGTATCAATTTTCAGTATTTCCTTCAACAGTGCTCGATATCTAAGTAGAGCTAGATAGTAAGCTATGAAAATATATTTATGGCAATTAAACTACACAGAGGCTCCCGCGTTTCATTTTAGCCTGAAGATTCCCCCCGGGGATGAACGCGGGGGCATTTGTGTAGCTTAACTGCCATAAATATATTTTCATAGCTTACTATATATATATATATATATATATATATTAGTTGCTATATTTAAAGGGAAGAATTACTTGTTTGTAGAGTTTAGAAATCACTGGCACATAGTAATGGCGAGTTTATCATCTTGTATTCATCAAATTTAAGAAACTCGCAGTTATAACATGACATTGATTCTCTGCATGTTTATATATACATATATGTAATCTTTCTGACCCAACCCCCTGCTATTTTATTTCTGACTGCTCATTGTCTGGTCAGCGACTTTTTATAACAAAAGCCAGCACTTGATCTATTATTTGCTTGGCCTTAAGGTAACACAAAAAAATTAAAAAAATTGAGGCTGGAAAGAGAACGAGATGTCCACCAATGACTTTTTGTCATGATCAGAACATGAAATATATTTGAGGGGAAAAAGCTTTTTCTTCTAATTCTCTTTGTGTTACATATTACTCGGGATATTATTATTTTACAGTTCGCTGTAGATCGGAGTATTAGTTGGAATTGATGGGGATGACCCCAGGTTTCTCATATCACTTAGCACTACAGTAGATCGTGGATTGGTTGGATTTAGTGTATGAACATGTGTTAGAAAAAAGTATCATGATCACAGCATCAACGATGAGAAAAGAAGAGTATAATGTCCATGCCCTCCCCCGTCGCTGACTATATATAAGGACGGGCAATGAAAGTGAAAGTGATTTGCTTTTGAACCAAACAAACTAATACAACTGATTTGAAGAAAAAATACACAAAGAATCAGATTATTATCCGATCATAATGAAATTTTTAGATCACTTAAATTACATTATCCCCCTTCATTTAAAGGACGAAATATGTTTTTATTATACCCATAGTCGAAACCCATTGACACCCTTAACAAAGAGTAACATCCTGAAGATGCGAATGAAAAAATGATTTCTAAGGCCGTTAGTATTTAAATACTAACGGCCTTTCAAGATATTTAATTTTTTGTCTTTACAATTAAATTTCCGATTCTTGAGTATTATTTTCTATCGAAAGCTGCCTTTACAAAAAATAAAAGAGATTTTATTATACTTACAAACTAAGATACAGCGTATATGGACAACAGAAGTGCTGGAAGTGTGTTTGATTAAGTTTGCTTTTCATTTAAACTTTTTTGTTTTTGTGTCTATTGATACGGAAATGTGTTTTTTTTCGGTGGGAGTAATGGACAGTTCAATCTTCAGATTTCAAAATAAAATATCAAGTTGATTCATTATTTTAATTGGAACACGTGACAGCAAGTATTGTCAAAGGGACAATCCGACCTACAAGCAGTGGTCCTAAATAAACATGGCGGTCCCAAAGTATATTAAATCACAGATATTATTACTTTTTCAGTTTTCTTTTCCTCTAAGTTGTTCAAATCTCTATAGTAGAATATAGATATCTGATTTCAATGTATAGCATTACATTACATTCTGTATGTACCCAACATGTCCAGAGTGATATATATATATATATATAAAAACCACACTATATATTAAAGGAATACCTGTCCCAGGACGAGTAAAATTAATTTTGCGGTAAGAACAGTTTTGAACCATTTTTATGTTTCCTTATGAAGATTAAAACCAAGATACAATGATACTAAGCTTTGTGTCTAGAATCCTTATTCACATTTTGATCAAAATCCAGTATATGATTTTGATCAAAATCCAGTATATGATTTTGATTCGAGCAAATGTCTAAAATTTAAGGCTTAAGTTTAAGGGGTCTTAAGAAGCAATTTAAATTCAAGGAAACTGGCTTACTTTGGATCAAATTTAAGACAAATATGAAATATTTGAATTTTCAAGTAAGAGACTGTGCCCATATGATGCCCCTTAATACCTTTTTAAAGACACTGAAATTTGGAGAATATTTATTAATTAATGTCTGATACTTATCGTTAAAATTTCACAAAAATCAGAGGTATCTAAATTTTCACAAAAAGCTTCCACCCCTCTTTTCATAAAACTGAATTAAACTAAATATATCCCACATGCTTATGCTTAGCAGCTGTGTTCCAAAATTCATAATGATCGGTTAATTAGTTTAAGAGTGACTCTTATAGATACAAATATATTAACATATGCACATACCTAAATTCACACACATACACACACATATATATATATATATATATATATATATATATATATATGTGTTATAATGGAATAATTCCAGGAAAAAATCCGGGTATGAGAGCTCAATGTGGTAAACAGAGCAAGAATAACATAAAATATAATAACAAAAAATTACATAATTGTCGATGCAATAATTTATTTCAACCTTGTGGTTTCCTCGGGCATCTAACTAGACAATTACATTTTTGAGACTGACAGAAAATTGAAGTATTTGAATTGTTGAAGGTGAATTCAATTTTCTGTCAGTCTCAAAAATGTAATTGTCTAGTTAGATGCCCGAGGGAACCACAAGGTTGAAATAAATTATTGCATCGACAATTATGTAATTTCGTATTATTATATTTTATGTTATATATATATATATATATAAATCTCCTTTCACCGGACACCTTATAAACGGACATTCACCAACTGGACAGACTACATATTTTTTTACATGCATACTCTTACTCTCCATTACTTTATATATTTTCAAATTTTGAATTTTGGCTTTTCCGCTGCCAACTTATCCATCTATGTAATTCCTCTGAAGATAAGATTTTAATCTTTGAAAAGCCTTGGCTTAAGGAAAGAAAAATAAACATGTTTTTACCGAGTACACTTGTATTGAACAATCGAAGTTGAAATAGATTTTTCATTCGTACATGTTTATTTCTCTTCTTTCATTTATCTTTATATATATATATATATATATATATATATATATATATTCAAATGTGTAGAATGATATTAAGTTTATACATGCCACAATCTCAATAGTATATATTGGATGTGGTATTATGCTTTCATAGATTTGCAGATACATTCATCATATGTACAGATTTATATTATTTTTATATCTACTAACATATCTATTTTGCCACGGATATATACATATATATTTATGATTTTATACTTTCATGTAATTTCAGGTATATTCATCATGAATTCCTTCTAAGTAAAGTGCGAATTGGCGCAGGCTTACTTGCACCAACCGTCAAATTGCTTTGATTTTGTCAGTGTTTATTTTCACGTTTTATTCGAGTCATCACTCTGCATTGAAGCTAACCAAATTTTGAACTTGTATCAGTTTTATGAATGAGTTCCGCAGAGACGGATTCCGGTCGAGGGGGTATGTTCTCCCCCACCCACAAATTGTAAAGCGCATTTCGTATTTCGCTGGCAAATGTGAAGAATGCACTAAACCCATTTTTGGAAGGCGCATGAAAGAACTGCTTGTTTTGTTAATCGATTTTCAGGACATGTAATATCTGTAAAATATAATTTGCTGTGTAACGCTTTGGCTACGATTGCCAAAAGTGAAGATTTGGTCAGTGCCAAGATTTAAGCAGTTTAGCCACACAGATATCAAGTTAAGACCGCAGCTTTGCCAAAACCTTTACCAGCCTAACCCGCCCGTCTCATCATCCTTTGTTCTCTCACCATCGCTTCACGGTAACAATTGTGTTAGGTATACAAAAGCCACATAACTGATTATTGCTCATAAAGACTGCAATCATCCATGAAAGATATCAGATTTAAAAGGTCAGGAATTACTATTAGGCCTCAAAGATGTGTTAGTTTTACTTATAGGGAAATGTCTATAAAATCAGATTTTATTTATGAATTCAAAAGGTTTATCCACCCACTTGTTTTGCTCCAGTTGAAATGAATTGCTCTCTCTTTGAAGAGGCCCCTTGTTTTGATAAACTCTTTGTACTGACTTTCACTCCACTTCGAAAATGGAAGAATTATATCCAATCTGTTGCTAAATTTGCTGGAAAAAATATTAGGATCATTCTACCGCTCCAAAAATACCTGACTGATGATACAATCATCTACCTATATATACGTCTTACAACAAGGATTATGTAAGTTGGTCAGCATTTCATTTAAAAAAAATGAAATGTTCTTCTCTAGAACAGTTACTCCTCCAAAAATATTGTTTATCTTTGATTTAAGAGCACGAATGAACCATAATACTCGACTTTAGTCTATGGTCTTTAATCTCACTTACAAATTAACATTTGAATACATATTTTAAAGGCTTCAAAAGCACATTCTACCTTCAAATTGGTATGGAAAACATTGTATTGGACATGTTTGTTTTAATTATTATTTATATAAAAAAATGTGAGAGCCATGGATTTCTTTGAGGATGTGGTAACTTTGAAAGTAATTTTGAAGATTTCAAATTGGAGAATAAAAAGAATAAAAGTTTATATACCAAATTCAAGCATTATGCTTCTAAACCAAAGATAAACAATAGCTTTTGGATGGAAAACCTTAGTTTACATTATTTGTAGTTAAACTGGTGTCCTTTTTGGTTTTAACTGCAACATTTTCAACAATCAGCCACCAGGACGTATTCTACGTATTCCAGTGTAAACTGTGTTGACTTTGACCGTCTATTCAATCTATGGTGTTTTTTTCTTTTTTTAATCCAAGCAAATTGGGCAATAAAAAACGAAAGATCTTAAGTAAAGCAATCCTTAAATGATATTTGTTATGCTATTCGTTTGGATGCGAAACGGCCAGAACTAGTCAAACTTTGATACATGCTCTGTTTTGACTATTTTATTCTGTTTCATGCATTAGCACTCATGGGGGATTATTTAATGTCTAAGCTCACTACCTATTGTAAAGGATTCATTGTATACGATTACTTGAACACAAGTTGCTAATTAACTCATAGCCAAGCGAAATTGTGAGTTCATATATTCGCAAACAGTATTAGTGCATAAATAAACACAACAGAACTAATAGGATTAGAAATCAGAATAGCCAATTTCAGACTCTGTGACTATATCAATTTAGGCCAACCACGGACACTTAATACCTACTCTACACTGTATTGTATATTCATATAATGCTCTATTTATAGCATGGGACACTCTTTCATCAATAAAGCAATATATATAGTAGTAGCATGAAAATATATCTATTCAAAGTAAGCTACTCAGAGGCGTCCATGTTTCTTTCCTGCAGGAAAAACATCAGGCCTTATGATTGTCTGCGTGAATCAAACATGGTCGCCTCTGTGTAGTTTATTTGCCATAGATATATTTTCATACTACTATTAAGCTCTACTCACTACTTGAGAACTGTTAAAGTAAATACTGAAAATGTACATACACAATATATTATATCACCTTATAACATTATATGTGTATATACATGAAATAGTAGTAAATTATATAGTATAACATTTATTTATCCAAAAGTTTTGGCTACCTATGTGCATACATGTTTCAGTTACAGCCTGTATCAGGTTAAACTTGATCAGGGCAAGTTGTTAGGAGGAAAATTATATTCATTCTAACAACTTGGCCTGAAGGAGCTTAGCTTAATAAGGCTGTAGCCAAAAATGGTTGTATAAATTAAAATTCATACTAAATAAATATATAGCTCTACTTGCTATTGAGCACTATTATATAAACACAGTAAGGGTTTGCAGGATTGATTACCTAACTCAAATGAAAAAAACTTGCCGAAAATACTATATATATATGGGAAATGAAAAAAGCAAAACCAAAAAGTATGTTTTTTTTATATATTCATCAACGTTTCGTCTTTATTTGTAAGACTTCCTCAGGATGATAATTTTAAGATGCTACAGACTTCACTAAGCATGGAGCTCGGTCCTGCGCACCCAGTAGTGGCTACTACTTTTTCTCATCAACCCATCATGTCAACCCAATATTCTCACGTACTCGCATGACATTTTTCTTAAAATTATCATCCTGAGGAAGTCTTACAAATAAAGACGAAACGTTGATGAATATATAAAAAAAACATCCTTTTTGGTTTTCCTTTTTCATTTCCCATTACGTCGGATTACCTTCATCCTTCCTTTCTCATACATACATACATACATATATATATATATATATATATATCCTGATAAAAAGGAATTTTAATAGTTTGGGCGAAGAGATCAACACAAGTCTTTTCAATCAATATGTGTGTGTGTGTATATAATATGTGTGTATATAATATATATATATATATATATATATAACATCTAAAAATAGTATATATAAAACCCATTAGTAAAGATGATAAGTGAAAGAATTTATTACATTTTTTTGATAGATTTATTCTGGAGATTGTTAATCTTCCGAATGTCCATCGCCTTTTCCATGAAGCAAACCGTGATGAGATTGTAAAGTTCTGCAAATCCGTTTTGCCGTTGATTCCCAGTAATTCCCCGAATCACATCAGTCGTCTAAAATATGCAGCTCTTCTATAAGGTTGGTCATTTGTTGAATGTACAATCGTCTCTGTACACGTCCCATGATGAAAAGAAATCGAATCGGCTCAAATCTGATGATAGTTTTGTCCAGGAGATCACCTCAACTTTTTTTCAATCAATTTGTTAGGGAAATCTTTCATTGGAGAAAATGTCTGCCTTGGACGGCCAAACTGTATAAACTCCGTGGTCCTAGTGGAATGCTGTGCACTTGTCAGCAGGTATATTCATGTATGTTTTCTTAGATGGACACACTTTTCTTTCATTTAAACAAAAAAATCTAACTGCACAAAAAGAAATAATGAAATAATTAACAAATAGCAATCATAATATAAATGAATTGTGTGTCTGTAAAACATCTGACACATTGATTAATCATATACTAGGGTGGAGAATGTTTTAAATGTGTGAGAATTTTATTCTGAACCTGTCCTTTTTAATAGACCAATATAAACAAAAGCATATAATAACACCCAGCAAAAATCTATATAATAATACGCTAATGCATTTTGTGTGTGTACATACGTTATCACCTTTCACACACATTAGAAAAATAAAATCGTCTGATCAGCAAAGTGGTGATTAGTGATTAATCTGATGACGCTAAGGTAAAACTTTCCGACTTTACACATTTTAAAATGAATTGTTCCAAAATCAAATGTTTTATCCCGTAGACTAAAACAGAACATTTAAAAAAAAAATACATTTCAAAAAGTGACATTCGTTTTTATTGATTTGAGAATATTTAGCTGACAATTATTTTCACGGTATTGTTTTATAAGGGATTAAGCCGCTACAATTTTGAATAAATAAATTCATAAAAATATATATTCGTTTTATTTATTTAAAAAATATTTAGCTGGTAATGAAAATTATTTTTAGGGAAGAAGAAGAGTCATTTTACTTTTTAATAGTATTGACCCTAACAGAAATTTATTATTTCATAAGGAATATTTTTATTAACAGTAAATTATACAGATTAATGTAGGAATCACTGTGGAATTTCCATGGGGTCCTACTAGTATAACTATAATAATAATAATAATAATATTACTAGTATAATAATAACAGAAATTAATCAAAAATATCTTCTGAAGTCCAAACTAATATCGCTTAAATGAATTAAAAAACAAAACGAAGCAAGTTTAAAAAATGTAATTATATTAGCTATAAGTACCCAATGTTTGCCGGGTGTAAAAGAAAAAAATGACTGACTTGTTTAGGTAGAAACAGAAATTACTTTTAGTGATTTTAATTTCATACTCAAATTATTTTGTGACATAAAAACTTTTTAACTTTTGTTTTATTACTTGTGTAGATAAGAAAACCACACATACGAACACACACATAAACAGTCACACTTGAATACAGCTAATTTAATGAATATATATATATTTATTTTTTGAAGAAATAAAGTGATAAAACTCGGTATAATTGCACATGATAACTTCCCTTTAATCTGTTTTCGTAAGTAAGGAAAAATATCTCCACTCTAACAGTTTTCTTAGCTAGAACAAGTATTTTCAGAAATAAACTAGAGTGAAATAGAATATATTCGTGCCAATAACATAGTGGAAGGAAAATATAAAAAATAGACTAGTCTGAATCAAGTATCGATATGTCAGACGGATTGCTATTTGGGTCTGACTTTAAAATCCAACAAGATGACTTTATATGTTAGATATTTATATGTTTAGACAACTAAATATTTGAATCTGGATTTGCGATTTCCGGTTTTTTTTAGCCAAAAGCCATAGATCATAACATAACGAGATGAACTCCTTTATAATTATTACTAGTTGTACCTACTTGGCGTTGCCCAGGATGCAGGGAAGTCATTTTAGTTTTTAATAAAAAAAATAAGATCTTAGTTGTAAGGGAGAGAAATCTTTTGTATATTCTTCAATTTAAAATATGAGTTATTCACCTTGCTGGTTTTGATTTTTCGGTCATAATTGAATTTTTTTTCATATCATTAGTTCTCTAGGTAGGACTACATCATTTAAACAATAAACTGTACGTTATTATATTGACAATAATGCGGTGCAACGATGACAAACGAAAATTGGCTAGTCAGAATGAAAGTTTGATATGTCAGCTTAAATGCTATTTAGGTCCAACTTTTAAAATCTCACAAGTTAACTTTATATGTTACATTATTATTGGTCCCCCGATTTATAAAATCGGGGGACTTATGTTTTGAGGCATGTCCGTCCGTTCGTCCATCCGTCCGTCCGGATTTTTCTCCGCAACCATCCATTGAATTTCTCTGAAATTTTGCATGAAGTTGTAACTTTGGTCAGGTTAGAAAGTGACATTTTCCGATTTTTGAAAAAAATCTGGTTAGCCCCCCAGGGGTTCAAAAGGCCCCGAAATGGCAAAAAATGACATTTTTTGCCCCATAACTTTTCATCCATCCATTCAATTTCTCTGAAATTTGGCTAAAATGTGGCGGCAATTATTCCTAATAGAAAATAAGTATCGCTGACCTTGGAAAAAATCTGGTTCGCGCTCCCAGGGGGTCAAAAGCCCCCAAAATGGCAAAAAATGACTCTTTTCTTCCATAACGTTTGATCCATCCATTCAATTTTTCTGAAACTTGGCCAAAATGTAGAGGTAATGTTCTGGATATAAAATGAGCATCCTTGACCTCAGAAAAATTCTGGTTCGCGCCCCCAGGGGGTCCAAGGGGGTCAAAAATGCCCCAAATTGTCCAAATTTATTGCATTTTACACTCGCCACATCGAGTCACATACAGAGGGGGACCACGCACCCACCTATGCACGCACGCACGCACGCGGCTTATTATTATTATTATTATAATGAACTATGAGTTCGCAGACGAGTCATTAACATTGATCGCTCACTGACAAAAACAGGTGGTGTTCCCTGGAATCTGAGTGACAACAAGTCTCTCCAGACTTACAGTACTCTCCACTTCTTTAGCTCATCATTGCAGATCACTTTGCGTTCTTGCAAAATGTATTTACCATTAAATTATTAGCTGATTACAGCCATTGGCTTTCTCTGGAACTTGAGTGGCAATAAGTCTCCTCTGAGTTCCAGTACCCTCCATACCTTACCAGTGGAAATCTGCATGGTGAGCTCTCTCCATCCTCTCAGACCCTTCATGATAATTTTCTGTGGTACCAACTGATGTCGGTGCCACCACATTTTTTTTCTTGATTTTTGTGGCGCGGGGGGGGGGGGGGGAAGGATTTTTCTTCTTTCTTTTACTTATTTTCCCACAAGTTATTTCGGCAATCAAGCACGAAGACATTTCATCCCGTTCTCCATGATTCTCTCACTATGCGTGCACAAACGTCAGCGTAAACTGCGTTAGACAAAGGCAGGCGCAGCAATTGTGGGTTTGGACGGACTTCTATCGAGATAGAAGTAGAGACAGACCGACAGATCAGATATACACGAATCGATGGAGATAAGAGAATGGTTGTATACTTAGATCTACAGAAGAATCAATAATAGGCAGATATAAAAAAGAAACCGAAAACGACTGCGTCTCTTATCCACTGATAATCGCATGTTTCCTTTGTTTGGAGAGCTCTTTATTTCATCAAGACTTTATGTTGGTTGTGCCAACGCTGGGGATGGAATCAGAAGGGAACGGTTAAAGATATTAAGGCTGAGTTATGGAAAGCAAAAAGGCAAAACGCGATTATGTAAACAATGTTCTTTTCACACATAACTGTTCACGTTTTCACTTATCGATTTTCACCCTGGCTTGATTTTTTTTTTTAAGAATACAACTTTCACAAACAATTGCAACAAAATGAACCTTGATTGGCAATTGCTATACAAAAAAATGCAACAAATGCTGCTTTTTTTTCTTCAACTAACAAGGAAACCCGGTGTTGCCTGGGAGCAACAAGTTAAAACTTGCATATTAGGGACAGATTTTATCCCATGTTTCTTACATTTCTTAGCTTCTAACTTTTTCTGTTTCAAATTGCTATTATGAAGTTATTTAAAATTTTCTTGTTTCAATTGTTTGATTTCCTATAAGGAAAAAAATCACATATATATATATATATATATATATATAGTAAGTTACACAGAGGCTTCCGCATTTCATCCCCGGAGGGAATCGTCAGGCTAAAATGTATTTTAGCTAGACGATTCCCTCCAGGGATGAAACACGGAAGCCTCTGTGTAGCTTAATTGCCATAAATATATTTTCATAACTTACTACCTAGCTCTACTCATGTATCGAGCACTGTTGAAGTAAATACTGGAAATTGATACATAAAAACATAACATTTTAGGTGGATACATGAAATAATAATAATATATATAAGTTAGGTATGTGTATATGTTTATATATTTGTATGTACAGGATTCACTCCTACATTAATAAACCGATCATTATGAATTTTGGAACATACCTGCTTGGTGTAAGGGTGAGTAATATAGGCCACATTAAGCTTAATTTAGTTTTATGCAAAATGAAAATTCAGATACCTCTCATTTTTGTTACGTTTTAATGATTGGTATTGGACATCAATTAATAAATATTTCTGTAAAGTTCAGTTTCTTTGGAATATTTAAAAAGGTTTTAGGGGGTCATAGTATGGGCCCAACCTGCCATTTGAAAATTTAAATATTTCAAATTTGCATTAAATTTCATTCAAATAAATTAGCGAAATTCTCTGAATTTCAATTTCTTCTTTAGAACCCTTAAATATTAGACTTTTCTCAAAATTAGAATAAAGATTCTAGACATAAGGTTTAGTATCATTGTATCTTGATTTTAATCTCCATAAGTGGCCATAAAAGTGGTGAAAAACTGTTCTGTTTGGAGAATTAATTTTATCTGTCCTGGGACGGGTATTGATTTAGTTACTATACATGGCTAACAATGACATGCCGATGCCTCAACTGTAAAAATTGTCGCAACTTTTTAAATGAATAAGTCTTGTTTACATTATTTGTTTTCTTCCGAGTTTTAAATGCAACAAGATTTTGTCCTCGGGGCATATTCTAGTGTCCATATATGAATATCACACTTTAACTTTCCTGTATCAACACTCAACAGGTCTAATAACACTATACCAGTACTAAAAATGAGAATGTAAGCATATAACATTTAGATTTAAATAAGTGAGGTGAAAATGAATATCTGTAAATGTGTTAGATAATAAAAAAAACTGGTGAGTGCCAAGAAGAAGCCTGCATCCAAATAATGAATAAAGATATAAACAGTGTTAAAATTAACGCGTGAAAATGATGAGGATACCACCAATAGCTCGTAAATGGAGTGTTGTTGTAACATCTAGGTTGTTGCACCAATGACTAACCTCTTCCTCTTGGATAAGGTACAGGAAAGATTTTCGAACCTAACAGGTCCTGCACTGTCTGCCAAACTCCAGCCCCTGTCGCATCGCCACAGTGTTGAATCCCTTTGTTTATTTACAAGTATTTCCATGGAATGTGCTCCAATGAACTTACTGCCCTTGTACCCCCTCAACAAAAATACCTCAACCCACCTTACTAGCAGAAAAATTCCACCCTTTTATTATAGAGGTCCCTAGATGCTGGAAGATATTCTACTTTGGTAGAACTCCTGGAACTGCTTTTCTTTGAAATTCCTTTCCCGCTTCTTCTTTATCCAACTGTACCGACATGCCGAAATTAAATGTAATGTGAACAAACATCTTCTGCTCAACTCTCCACCCATGTTGCCCCCTCTATAAATCTGGCCACAATCACAGTAGCTCCTTATGCTTCAGTGGCAATAGGTCTTGTTTGGGGCGAACAGAACAAAAACAGCATGGATACTATGGGTGTACACTATTGTTACTGTTCGTTTATTATTGTTATACTGGGCTAGAGTTCAGAAGAGCTGGTGAAAAATACAAGATTATAGGTAATGTGGATACTATGTTATAAAAAAAGTCTGATTTTCATAAATAAAAACTTTTAGGGGAGCTTTTTGTTATGCAGGTTATCATAGACACACGTTCTTCCATGTTCTTTAGCAGCGATATTGGTCTTAAAATGAAAATTTAACAATTACACAAAATTGACAAAAAAAAAAAAATATTTTTGATGATACAGGTTTACCTAAAAAAATGCCAACCATGAAATCGGTAATGAAACTCACAATCCTTTCTGCAATCAAACCGTATATGGTACACATAAACTTGGGTCTATGTCTGACTTGTCCACCAAATTTCAATCATGAATATCTAACAGTCTTTATTTTAGCACCGTTTAATGATAAGCACATCTGGATGCACATTTGATGAAAAATTGTCAATAACTCTGACACACTCCTCCCTTTTTTTCAGCTGTGATTGTCATCTTCAATTCAAGAAGAGTCTGGACATTGTTTTGATTTTTGATAGACATTATCTTTGAGATAATCCCACAGCTAAAAACCGGGGGTTGGACGGTACAGTCCGATGAGTGTAAAACTCATACCTCCTACTGATGAGACAATACCAAAGTATACTCATATATCATTGAATGGTGATAACATAAAGACTGTTGGACAATTATGACTGAAACTTGGTGAACAAGTCAGGCATAAACTGGAGTTTATTTGTATCAAACATGGTTGGATTGCTGAAAGGACTGGATTTTATTAGCGATTCCATGGGTGGCATATTTTTTATGAGAGGATCACCCTGTGCTTTTTCACATCTGACATAAAAGCATTAAAAACGATTTATTGCTGCTGAAATAGATTGTTACTTTTAGGACAACCTGTATTTCCTACGGAAGGCCTTAATGAATCCCAACCGAATCTAAGATCGCAACATTTCCTAAAAACATAATTCCCATAATGCCTTTCTTTCACACCTCCTTTAATCACAAAGAAAAGAAAAAACTAATTGCCTAATAATCCTTTTACCGTAATCCATTTTTTATTCTATCTGAGCAGATCAATGATTATCTGTTGCTTGCTGGTTTCGATTAGATTTATAGGAATTCTGTTAACTCTCATTTAAAAAGCAATTGCAACTTCAGTAATTGCTGTAGTTTGATCAGCTTTTATTGATTGCCCAATCAATCAGGTTTTTATGCGCATAATTGTGTTTTACTGTCAGAAAGTTCACGGTGAAATAATCTAAACATGTAATCAACAACCGGTTGAATTGATATGCCATTGAAATTAGAATGACTAGTTATAGTGCAATCTCTCCAATTATATCACACTAGCTGGGTTATCTGGTGTTGTCAGGGAAGGTAAAAGAACCCCTGTGACTCATACTCCTAATCCCGATCGTCTATATTACCATTGTTATTCCTACTTTTTAATTTCTTTTTTTTTTTTACAATTTCAATTGGTTTAGTTGGAATAACTTTGAAACTATATATACAGTTATTTCTTGCATGAGAGAACATGTTTCTTTTCTGACGACAAAATCACTAATTTAATCCTTAGTGACTCCAAATAAATGTATATTACTATAAATTTTTTACCATAACCTGCTCGAGGTCATACTGAATCTAAATATGTAAGCTTTGTAAGTGTATCTTTGGTAGTTTCTGTGTTTTAGTCGGGCAGACAGCCGGAAAAGTCAACTTTACTATACATAGGGCCTCTACTAAAAGATTACACTTTCTAAACAAACCAATAAATTACTTTTTTAATTACCACAAATCAAAGAATTTTTATGAAATTTTCAGCCTTTTATAAAATCATATATTTTATAAAGAATATAAGTTTTCAAATTCATAGTAATATTCAGAAAAGCAAACTTGATGAAATTTAAGTTTGGTCAATATTAATTCTCGTGTGTAGTAATCATATAAGAAATATATATGTATTAGTCTTACGTAAATTTAAATGTGATATGGTAATTTGCATATCAAATAAAATTAATTATAACAATAATAATACTATCGAAACACTACACCCAAGAACCATTCTGCGATATGGTATCTAGCAATAAAATAATATAGGAATTAAAGTTGCATTAAAAATGAAAAATAAAATTTGATAAAACACAGCTACAGTACCTTAGGTACCAGAAAGGCAAATAGATAAGATATATATATATATATATATATATATATATATATATATATATAGGATGTACCTGTGACCCGTTGGGTTACAACCACTACCTATTCTACTTTGATTCTATTCGAAAATTCATAACCTGTGACGTCATATCGGTTAAGACATGCTTCTTGCACAACTAAAAGTAATAAGTTTCTTTACTTCTATATTATCTTTATTACTATTGTTATATAAATAAAAGTATTATTATTATTATTTATTATCATTTTTACATATATAGAATATTATTATTATTTACTATTATATAGAAGTATTATTATTTGTTATTGTTCCTATATAGAACTAAATAGACTTATTATTTTATCCATATAATTTACATACATGTGCAAATTCACAGATAAATTAAGAAATATTAGACAATGGTTGAATAGCCATAATGAGATTGGGATGAGAGAAATACATAGATAACTGAGAAAAAAGAGAGAGGGAGGGACAGACAGACAGATGAGTGACTTGTTCAGTTACCTATACATTTTCGGTAATTAGAGCAATAAAAACATAATTCTTTTCAAACATAACTCAATCCCAGAACTATAGTATATGTTAGCATGTGTTTGTGTTATTAACGTATACATATATATATATATATATATATATATATATATATATATATATATAAAAGAGAATATTTTTTATAAAACATTTAGAAAACCTTCACAACGCAAATTATTTGTTTTTAAAATAAATAATTTATTTTAAAAACAAATAATTTGTGAAGGTTTTCTAAATATTTTATAAAAAGTATTCTCTTTATTATTGCCATTCCGCCAACGTTTCCAATGTGTGACTTTTCAAAATATATATATATAAAAGCCGTAGAGAAACAAACGTTGATAAACTCACATGTAGTATAATAATAGATAAATCAATTAAAAATATAATGAGTATGATTTCTGTAATACTTGTCTGTCAATGAAATAAATTAAATTCCTTTTGTCAGACAATATTTAATTAAGAAATCCCCAAATCCTTTATTAGCGAGATCCAAACCTGCAATAATCATTTAATAGGTGAACATAATTAGTCATCCATCTGTAACTGCAGTGCAATAAAACAACATTATTCAGCTTAAAATAGTTTAGTACAAACATAGATAACTATATATAGTTATCTATGGACGGATGAGTTTTTAGTCAGGGGAGATAATCAACATGGAAGGTTAAATATGATGGTACTTTATGACATACAGTTATGTAGAGGGAAGGCAATATCAAAACTAAATTAAGTTGTATTGATGACAAACAACGAATTTAGAGAAATGGGCAAATACACAGTTCCTGGTAAGAACTAGTCTCATGCAGACCTTGAAAAAAAGAAGCCTCTTGGTATTAGAGGCATCACGTTAAGCAGGGTTGAGAGATTAGCAGAAAACTGGACAGTCTGAATCTGTTGTTGGCCCTGAGGTGAAGGGATGTGTGCAGTGGAAGATTTTCAGGCAGACTGTGTGGAATACTTGCTGGGCTTAGCTTAAGTAGCAATTAGGTGGCTCTTAGTACATGGTGCCAATATTCTAACGTCTTTTTATTTAAAGTGTGAAAGTGTATATATATATATTTTTTTTAACATAGTTCACCCCAAACAAGGCAGGCTGCCACTGTAGACGTAAGGGGCTACTGAGAAAAAAAGGGAGAAGGTTTGGGGGGTGTCAACCTAAATTGGAATCTGCTCAGTGAGATGTCTGTTTACATTAGTTTTAAATTTCTGCATGTCAGTACCGTCGGGGAAACAGGGAGCAGGGAGGGAGTTCCAGAGGCCAGCAGCACGAGGAAAGAAGCTATTTGAGTAGAAAGCTCTCCGGCATCTGGGGACCTCCACAGTGAATGGATGGGATTTAGTTGATTGTCGAGTTGGTCTAGTGAATTTACGTCGAGGGGGCACCAGAGTAGCCAATTTCCTGAATTTTTGATTGGCTGAAATAAAATGTCTGTATTAAGATTCATATCCAATCAAGAATAGATAGTTTTACAAAAGAATATTCGTTTGCTGCTGCTGATTAAACAAGGTTTCACGGTTAAACTATAGATCAAGGGTCGCCAACTCTTTTTTAAGAGACAGATGAGAGATATTTCTTTCCGCTTCAACGCTATCAGTTAAATAGAAGACTAGACTTTTGAGCCTTTAACTGGAAGAGAGTTACCCATCTTTGAGGGAACAATCTGAAAAACCAAACAAACATGATACTAGACGGAATAACTAAAAAGGCACGGTCAAACTATTTCTGCAGTCTCATTGCCAAATTTTGCATCTTGTATTTCAGAAGATGATACTGAAGAGCTATTGTGTGGGTCACTCTCTGTCAAGATGAGATTCACCTTAATTAAGCGCACATGCCAATTATACTTCTTACTATTACTTTACTTTTATTGGGTGAATCGCTCAAGTAATAAAGCACTCAAGAAATTAGGAAATAGATGACTCACTTGTGTATATGTGTTTATTTCGCTGTGTGCGATTCTGTGCGTAAATATGGAATGGAAATACACCCGATTCTCAGTCTACATTTTTACAACTATATTTTATTACAGCTTTATTATTTGTTCGGCTCCTACATTCAATTTGGGAATTCCAAGGAAATGTATTTCCATTGAATTGAGAGGAAAGGAAAGTAAATAAAGTTTCCAAACCATTTAAAGTCAGCCAATAGTAACACTGTAGACTTAATAACCCAAAGACATGCAGTTTATAGCCAAACAGAATCGACTTTATTTCTTTGTATTCCTTTTAAGACCTCACAAAAGCCTCCATTCTTTTCTTTCTTTCTTTCTCAGACTGTATTTATATTTTCATTTTAGGTTTCCATTTTTATGGTTTTTTTTCTCTTTTTCCTTTTTTATTCGTTTTATTTCCTTCTTCATTTTTCAAAAACTATTTCCTTTCTTTTTTTTTTCTTTTTTTTTCTTCCTTTTCCTTTTCTTTTTTTTGTTCTATCTTTCCATGCTTTAATTCTTTTCATGTTTCTCGGTATTACCTTAAAGTGCATCCCCTGATGACACCCCATATTTGCAAGCTTTTGGGAATGTGGAATTACCCCTGAGTTACCAATACTCTCAGGTATACTTTCAACTCAGAGTGGTAGTACTATGTTAGGATCCCACCTATGGGTTTATTAGATTTTTTCCGAGCACGACACTAAACTGTTATGGATATCCTTGAGCAAGGTACTTGCCTTTAACCTGTTCCACTATCCCCAAAATTCATCTTTCCTAGACGTTGTATCTTTTTTTTGCCTACACCATTCAATAATCCTATAAACTACTCCAGCTCCCCTCAACTGTCTAAGGCATGACACAAAACCGCATCCAATGGTGAGGGTCAACTTAGGAGATTTGGAGAGTGTAAAGTCCCCCCCCCTTAATTATCACTACTCCCAGGTCCACTCTGTGCGTAACTGTGAAACCCCCATTTATGGATTAAATAGAAATTATCGTTTGCAGAATATTTGTTTCAAATATATACACCTACACAACAAACATATCTCATACAAAATATGTACGGTTTTGGCATAAAATGACCCAAGGACAATTGACATTTATTGTCCATTCACATTGAATAATATAAATGTGGTTGATATTATTGTCTATTCATTTCCATAAATACGTTAGTGGCTTTATTTGGACTCCTTATATGTTGTGGACCTTATCATCATCGTGAATTTCGTCTTGCTTAGTATGTTCCTAGGAGCTTTCACACTGGTCAAGTAGTACTTTCTTGTTTACTAACAAGCCTGCTTATGAAGCCCCAAAGGCCACTCGAGGATAAGGGTTAATGAGTTTGTCAGGTGGACGGTGAGACACACCGCGATGATTAGTAACGATGGTTGAAACTAGTCAGAATTTGATTATTTAAGAGGACGGCCTAAAAAAGAATTTGTTTACACTGGACTTGAAAACAACCATGTTGTAATCGGCTGGGAAGCAGCCCTGTGAAATTGTGTTTCACCGACTGGTAGTTCTAGGAACGAAGCTTTGCTGATGGAAGTTCTGTTTAGTTTTAGGTAGACAGAGGGGGAAAGGGAAATTATTGACAGTGGTTATAGCTAGACGAGATTGGAGCTCAGTTGTGCGCCTACTATGAAAATAAAGATAGAGTAGAGAAAGACTAGCAATATCTTTTCTGTGATGAAAGAGGCTGCAGGGAAGAGAAAAAAACATCCCCATAGATTTCGAAGTCGGTTTTTGTACTCTGAGCAGCACCTCCCCAGATGTGGCAACAGTATTCGACTCCTATACAGGTAGGGGATTGTGTCAGGCGTGAGATACCTTCTGGAGCGGTAGAATGATCCAACCATTTTTCCAGCAACCTTTGCAATGGATTTGATGTAAGTCTTCAATTTCAACATCTGGGTGCCACATTTGGGGAGATAACCTTCAGAACACTCTTTCTTGCTTTGACAGAGTTCAAAATCGACTTGGCAATCCAGTGGGGAATTATCTCTTCTGTTCTCTACACCTTTTTTTCCTACAGAAGAGACAGTTGCTAGTCTCGCTCTACTCTAACGTTATTTCCATAGAAGATGCTCGACCGAGCTCTAATCTCTGGTGCCTCCTTGTAAAACATTCACAGCAAGAACTCGACTTCTTACTACAATTGCAAATAACTTTCCTTTTTTCTTCCATGTGCCTAACAGCAAACGCCATTTCTACGAACAGAGTTTCTTTCCAAGAATTGTTCATCTGTGGAGCATGTTGCCACGGGATTGCTTCCCAGAGGACTACAACATTGTCATCTTCAAATCCAATGTCAATAAATACTTGTCATTGACTGTCTTTATAAGCCATCAAATTTTGTTAATTCTATATATTAGTTTAAATCTTCTCATAATATTCATCATTCAATCTATCCTGAAGAATAATAAACTTTTATCATTGAGTGGCTTGGTCATTCATTACTAAATAAACTGTTTAAAAATTCCTGTCTTCATGTTACCATGCAGAAGAACGTCCATTGTGTCTAGACAACTACTTTAACTTAACCGACTCACTATTTACAAGATCCCTTTTCCGTAAGCTATCAGATAATTTTCTCAGACAATTACAGCTTAGTAAGACTCAATAAAAAAAGCAACAAAAAAAACAAAAAAAAACAGGCCGACAAAACGAAACTTGCTTTTTGGTTGTTTTTATTTATTAAAATAAACTCAATTCTATCGTTCTAAACTGTCCGTTTTCTTTCATTCAATATTTTTTCTGTCTTTCTTTTTCTTGGGTTTCTCTTTAAAACTTGAATTCTCTCTATTTTGGTGTAATGAATGTTTCTTTTTCTCTTCCCATCTTTTTTTCTCTTCACGTTCAAACTGTTTTTATTCTTTTCTATCTCGCTTTCTATTCTTCTCCATCATCTCCTTTTCTTTTACCTTGACAAACTCCATGACTCATAAAATGTTGTGAAAAAATAAATATTATTATAATATGGGAACAAAGGGACAAGTAAAATAATCGAATAATAAAAGAATCAATAAATTGGTAATAAAAAGAAAGACACATTGAGATAAAAAAATAAAACAGGAACCTGACAGAAGTATCACCGAATGTATGCAAAGAACATATTTGTGAGTGGAAAGTAGAAATGAATAGAAATATGCTTGAAATGGCATATAATAGAATGTGATAAAGGGATAATGGATAGAAGGAATAATGGAGGAAAGGAATGAAAGAATTACAGATTTGGAGAATAAGTAAATTAATTCAGAAATGGAGAGAAAAATAGATAAAAAAATAGAGTCAAAAAGATGAGAAGAAAGGTTATTCATTTTTATTTTCTCAATTTTTACAATTTATTTCTTGCATTCTTTCTTACTACCTGAAACAGTTAGGTGATAATTATAATGTAAAAATGACATCTCTTACAGATGTCTACTAAACAGAGTATTATTAAACTATAGTATTAAGAACTGGAGTGGCCACCCCAGAAGCATCAGCATCAGCCACAATTGCTGGTCGCTGCTGATCTATATAATACTAAAAGTCTGTGACCATGTATGTTCGTTTTTGCAGCATACAATTTACAAATATTTCTGAAAACATACTAGAATTTACAAAGATAAAATATTATATATAACAAATACTGACTCAACGAGCTACAGGTGGTCTAGTATATTAAAACCCTGATGATCATACTTGCTTGTTTGTACATTGTATGTATTAGATGGCGAGAGGAAAGGTGAATGAGATGAGAAGTGATAAAAGGACGGTATGAAGAGGACACAAATAATCGGTCAACATGTAAATGATCGTCTGTCCGGCCAGTCACCATCGCAACAAGGGTTATGGTTGGATGACGTAAATATAGTTTTATTCCGTAGCAGCATTTGAGAGGGTAAAACAATGTTTCTATTTTTTGTCGTAACTTACATTTCCAATGCTTGTTCAGGAAATCTTGCTAATTTCTATGAAATCCAAAGAAGAAAGTATCTTTACTTTCTAATTACTTGGATGTACTTTGTGCAGAAATATCAATAGATATTTGAAATCAATTAAGGGCAAAAATAGATGCAATGTATCAACGTTGACCCAACGGGTCACGAATTGTCTAATATTTTCTAACGAGTATACACTCTCCATCAAAAAATCACAGGAAAAAATTATACTTCGCTAGTGTTTACACTACTATTATTCATATTCATACAAAATAACGTCCCAATTAGTGAAGTTAAAAAAAGAAAGAAGAAAGAAAACGTCGTAAACTGGAAAGTTTAAAAAAAAATAAATAAATAAAAGTTATAGAATGATGAAAGAAAAAAAGAAAGAAAACGTTTCATTATCGAAAATAAAGTGAAGGATTTCTTTCTGAATTCATTTAAAATGGCGGGTGGGGGCAGGTCTGAAATTTTAGTTGTTTTCTTCCTAATAAAACACCTGAAATGGTTTCGTACAGCAGTTTTTATTTGCTAAATTTTCTGTGACAAGACGGATATATATTCACAAATATACAAACACCATTGATCTTTATACTAGAATGGAAGGATTCTAAACAAGTGTACAATTATCCATTATCCAGCTAGTTTTTTTTATTGGTCTTGTGCTACCTTATAAGCACACCGTCACAATAGAGTTCAGTTTGACTTTTATTAAACAATTTTCATCGATTTTTCTTTGTATTTTCTAAAGTTTTGATTATCGATTATTATTTTTTCAACTATTTTTGTTTTTACAAACTTTTTCTCTTCATTCCTGCACAGTCAGCATTTTTATTTTATTCTTTTAAACTACTTATCTTAAAATATCTTTTTAATTTCATCCATTTTCTCTCTTCATCTGACAACTTTGCTTTTAAAAAGAAATCATTTTCTATTCTTTGATATTGCTTTTTCTGATTTTAACTCAAATTCGTGTTCTTTTTTTAATTAAACATTTCTGTTTTTAAATACTCTTCTGTTTTAGATTAAATTTCTTCTCCCAATAATTTCTGTTTTAGTATTCATTTATTCAAAAAAAAAGTGCTTTCTTCTTGACATTTTTACATTTTCCGATTTTTTAATACTTCTTTAATTTCATACAAACTTTTTTATCCATTTTTTTCTGTTTACCCAATCAAACTCAACAGTTCAATAAATTTCATTGATTCTAACTTTAAACCACTCAACATCTATAAAGCGTTCTTTCATGTAATTTCTTGAATTTTTATTGAACTCATTTAAATAATTTCTTTTTGATTATTAAAAAAACGAAAATTGAAATCAAAGTCTAGTATTAAAATTCACCTTCATATCAACATATCAAAATTGAATCAAGCTATGATCTTGTTTTTTGATGGTTCAGTAAGTTGCCATGGTTTCTCTGCAGATACCAATAACTTTGTTGACAGTTGTCTCTAATTAATTATGTAGAACTTAATTGAAATGATAAATTTAAATATAATAATTATAATAAGGACCTGCATTTTTATGTAAGAAATAGAATGCTTTTTTCTTGATCTGAATGAAAGGCCAAATCAATTTGCCAATCAGAATATCTAGAAGCTAGTTCATATTTACTCGTCTCCCTCATGAGGACAGACACAAGGTCGGTTTATAATGTTAAGACAATCCAGCTTCCCAAAAAGAGCTACTCTGGATTCGGGTTTGTTTACCTCCCCGGGAGGTTAGGCACAAAGCCAGTTTTATCTTACTCCCACAAGGTAAGATGTGACCCAAGGTCGGGTCGTGAAAGTGGAACTTGAAAAGCCAGCACCTGAGAAAGTGAGCACTCTGGCCATAAAAATTTTCTAGGCAGCCCTGTTGGCATTCCCCGGTAGGGGTGCCTCAGGCAGTAAGCAATAAACTTACTCCTCCCCAAAGGGGGGAGGAAAAAACCTGGGACCTCCTAGAACAGTACAGGACCGTCCCGTAGACCGGCGTAAATCAAGGTCAAGACGATACCAGTCTATGGAGTGCAGTATCCATCCGAACAGATACTACACTTTGATCTTGGCCAAAATTCGGACAAAAATAAAAATTGTTTTAGTTTAAAAACATTTCTCTTTCACTGACTAAGGACAGAAACGATGAAGTATATTATCAGAAGAAATACTACACTTTGCACCTAACCAAAAGGCCAAGGAAACCTAGTCATGTGAATTAAAATATAATATTAAAATTAGAAAAGTGTACAAATAAAATTGAATAAACTAATGAAAATATTAAAAAAAATAAAAGTAAAGTGGTCGATCACAGTTAAGGGCAAACCGAAGGCTTCCTATTTATTAGCTACTACAACGAGATGTAGGGGAGGGCGTCACTCCTTTCCCAGGATCACTCCACTTACCCTTGATCCTCACCTTATAATGCTGAGTGTTTAGCAAGAGGGCATCAAGTACAACGTTTTTAGTCTTTAGTATGACTCGACCGACGAAACCTGGTCTCTCAGCTCATTAGCAGACACTCTAACCATTATGCAAAATGCGCCGGTTTATATATGGAAATATAAAAAATCTCAATTATAAAATAAAATTGGGATCCTTAAGTTTAGGTACTTTACTAGAGAGAATAATGAGGTAGATTTAATTAAGATCTTCAAAATAATTAATACTTTCTAAATATATATATATATATATATTTTGACTTTACAAACTGCATCCTCCTCAAGAGCGAATACTCTTTCCCACTCCGCAAGTGCATCAAAAGCGCTATAATACTTCTTTCATCACCATCTAACATAAACCTTAGACTCGGTTCTTATTCCTTAAGCAAACATCTGGCAAAAACCGCACTGAAACAATGCAATACATCTCGCCACTGCATTACAAACTCTGATCCTAGTTAAAGTAACTATTCATTTTTATCACTTTTGATCCATGTCCTTTTTCTTCTTTTTTCTTTTCTTTCTCCCCTCTTTTCCCATTTTAACGTTCTCTGTCACACGCGCTGCACAATTCTTACTTTTTCTTTTTCGAAATAGTTAAACACGTGCCAAAAACATCACGTTGTGCGTTTTCCTTTTCCTATGATTTGCCATTATTCAACAAATTTAAAATCTTCACTTTTTCTAAAGATGTTTGTTGATCCGAACGCAACCGGTAAAATCTCTAGTTTTTACTGATTTATTCCTGTATATATATATATATATACGCGACTGAGAGATAGAGAGAGAGTATGATATGTATATATGTTTACATATTTCTATGTATAGGATACACTCCTAAACTAATTAACCACTCATTATGAATTTTCGAACACAGCTGCTTGGAATAAGTGTAGTAAATGTGGACTATATTATGTTTATTTTAGTTTTATACAAAGGGAGCAAAGAGGGAGTGGCAGCCCTCCATAAAAATTCAGATACCTCTGATTTTTGTGAAATAGGTAAGAGACATCAATTAATAAATATTCCCCGAATTTCAGTTTCTTTAGAGTATTTTAAAGAGTTTTAAAGGGCATAATATGTGCACAACCTCTCATTTAAAATATTTCAGATTTGCATTAAATTAGATTCATAGTTATTAGACACCAATTAAGCAAGATTCTCTGAAATTCAGTTTCTTCTTAAGATTTTAAATCTTAGACATTTTCTTGAATCAAAATCATGTATTAGATTACTTAAAACCCCTTGTCTTGAACAACTGATGATTTAATAGATATTGTATTTTATACAATTTTTAATTTTCATCCTTTACTTGTTTATATAATTGCTCTATCTCGTATATTGAGCATCAATCTTTCATGATATGATGTATACCTTTAAAGTAGAACCTATCTTTATTCTTCTGTGCCTTATATATATATATATATTCCATGAAAAATGCCAGTATACTGAAATCATATGCCCTTAATAGGGTTAAGATGAAAATTCATATGCACTAAAATATACAACAGCAAGGAAATTCCCAAATTTTTACAATTTTATTGTCATTAATTAAGGGTATGACTACATATCAACCAAACCATTTCATTATCACATCACTACAGTATAAATCTCTATGCATGAGTGGATGAAGTGTGTGAGGTGTGCTTAAGAAAAATTTATACCAGTAAAATACATAGCCCTGTTGTGCTCGCATACTCTTAATGACAATAAATGTACGTACGTACACACAGATAACATGATTTCATGATTGAACTTTCTGGATCTCTGGGTTACCTTGACTAAAGATGCTGAAATTCGACACACTTATAGAATCTATCAAATAAAAATTTTGTGCAAAGTTTTAACTAATTTGGTTTATTGGTTTTTGAGTTATGATTGATCAAATAAATGAGATTTCCAGCATAGGCCATTCGTGTAGTCTATTTAGGGATAGAGCGCTCTCGCGCCTCCCTTGATATATATATATATAGTACAGTGATGTTGATAAGTTTTTAATGCAGTAAGTCCTCACGTGGTAATTTCAATGGGTTCCTTGGAAATTCAATAGGTCCCAATTTAAGCTTCTGAATACATTAGTGTTAAAATGAATGATCCAAAATTCACGAAAAATATAACATTTAATTATCCTGAGATATAATTTTGAAATAATGCCAGAAATTTTCGTTTTTTTTTGTTGACAGAATATATATTTTTTTTAACTAATAAGCTGAATCATCTTATGTTGCCCTTTTGTCCAAGATTTACATGTCACTTTAGTAAGGTTGGCATTCCTGGCAGTGTGTGGAAGCCATCACTTTTTATAATGATACCATAACGCTTTTCATATTTGTATAAACATAATCTTCTCTAAATTCTACAATTTCTGTTTATTTCCACTGACTTACCTGTTTTTCATTATAAATTATTGCATGTTTCTTATGTGCGTGTATACTGTAATTATTTGTGCAGTCAATCGGTAAATGTGTAATTGATATAAGTTAATTATTCTCATTGGTGTACAGACAAGCAATTCATGCAACGATTCTCGTGTAAGCATAGAATTGAAGCAATTATTTACTTAATATGATAGTAGACATGAAATTGAGATAATTGTTTCTTTAATCTCGAAATAAGCATGTAATTCATGTAATTAGTCTCTGCATATTACAATAAGCTATTTGAACGTGTTTCAATAGGGATTTGTCAAAGCAACATTATGTCTATAACGTTGGCTCACTCACTAACGAAAATGATTAGCGGCAGAAAGGGATGAATGCCTATAATGACTAAAAACCAGTAGATTCACTTATATTTGCTAATAAAAATTGCAAATCTTATTTGTAAAAACTAAATAATAAGGCGTATGTAAATTATACAATCATTCTTTACAGATAACAATAAACATGCAATTCATAAAATCATTCTTTACATATAACAATAAACATGCAATTCATAAAATCATTCTTTACATATAACAATAAACATGCAATTCATAACATCATTCTTTACAGATAACAATAAACATGCAATTCATAAAATCATTCTTTACAGATAACAATAAACATGCAATTCATAAAATCATTCTTTACAGATAACAATAAACATGCAATTTATAAAATCATTCTTTACAGATAACAATGAACATGCAATTTATAAAATCATTCTTTATAGATAACAATAAACATGCAATTCATAAAATCAATCTTTATAGATAACAATAAACATGCAATTCATAAAATCATTCTTTACAGATAACAATGAACATGCAATTTATAAAATCATTCTTTATAGATAACAATAAACATGCAATTCATAAAATCAATCTTTATAGATAACAATAAACATGCAATTCATAAAATCATTCTTTACAGATAACAATAAGCATAAAATTTATAAATCATTCCAGCCCTTGCTGCAATCGGGCTTGAGGTAAACCCTGCCAAGCCTGAGATCGTTAATATCGACTGTTCGACAGAATCATTCTCGGTGGCCGTCTCGCAAATCAGCAAAGTCTTAGATAGGGTTAATATCATGAATCGAGACGATATCATAATCCTCGGCTCCCCAATTTTCAAACCAGCGATCCAAGCTGACATCGACAAAAAAATTACCAACTTGTCCAACAGGTCATCCCGGCTCTTACTCATTGATAAGCATCCGCCACTTTTTCTCTTGCGCAATTGCTTCTGTATTCCAAAATTTTTATTTTCGCTACGTAGTGCGCCATGTTACCAGTTTCCGGTCAACCTGAGAAAGCTGGCTTGCGTAATTCAGGACTCAGTCACGACCATCTGCAACATCAATTTTGATGATGTGGGCTGGCGTCAGGCAACTCTTCCTATCTTCTTTAATGGACTTGGTCTTAGATTAACGACCGACATTGCATTGCCTGCTTACGCCTCCTCCATCTGCGCAAGTCAGGATCTGGTTAAGAGTATTCTACATGAAGCATCCGAATCTCCTCTCGACCAACTGATCCATGACCTTTCCACCGACTGGAGGAGAACTGGTTTAATCGTTCCGGAGCAGACAGGAAGACAGAAGAGCTGGGATACGATCAGGATAAAGACAAGTGTCGAATCCCTAAAATCATCTTGCGACCAACACCGTCTGGCTTGACTTCAAGCTGCAAGTTCGCCACACAGTGGTGCATGGCTAACAGCCTTCCCATCATCGGCTGTTGGTAACCTGGTTGATGACGATTGCCTGAGATTCGCTGTAGCTCTGCGCACAGGTTCTAAAGTTTGCAGCAGTCACAAGTGCCGTTGTGGCCAGCCGGTTGACATATATAGACTCCATACCCTTTCATGTAAAAGGAGCACCAGCAGTTTTCCGAGGCACAGCGCTCTCAATGATGTCGTTACACAAGCACTAGACTCCGCTGGCTTCCCATCGATCCTTGAACCGGTTGGCCTTGACAGAGGAGATGGCAAACGACTTGATGTCTTAATGGTGTTTCCCTTTACAAACGGTAAGTCACTGATATGGGATGTGACTTGTGTCGACACTTTTGCGCCCTCGTCAGTGATAGAATCGACAGCAAACCCTGGACATGTAGCAGCGTCAGCAGAGAGCCACAAGCAGTCAAAATATGCCAATTTTCTCCACAGATTTGTATTTCAACCGATTGCTGTGGAGACAAGTGAAGTGATTGGCTCTGCCACACACGACTTCCTCGGCAGCCTTGGTCTATTAATGACGCGCAACAGCGGAGACAATTGTGAATTTTCTTGGCTTCACGAGCGCCTCACTATCGCCATTATTCATAGAAACACCTTGAGTCTGCTCTCGGCCTGCCAAGCCAGCCGAACATTCGAAGAAAACTATGAATTATATATAAGGAATCAGGATTTCTCGATATTGTGTAAAAACAATTAACCGAGATTTATTTTCTTTAGAGCTTAAAAATGGTACTCATTTACTGCATCTGAAAGACTTTTGCCCGACCAACTCAAAAAAATAAGTGATTAAATTATTTTGCCCAAATCTTTCCAAATTACAAAAAGAAAATTTATTTTTCTACTCAAATATTCATTAATTCTTTTTTTCTGTTTTCTAAATGAATAAATGCGAAATATTCAATTCATAAAATCATTATTTGCAAATAACAATTAGTATGAAATTCATAAAACATTATTTGTAGCTAACAACTAGTATGAAATTCATAACACATTCTTGCAGATAACAATTAGTATGAAATTCATAAAACATTCTTTGTAGAAAACAATTAGTATGAAATTCATAAAACATTCTTTGCAGATAACAATTAGTATGAAATTCATAAAACATTCTTTGCAGCTACTTTGTAGATAACAATTAGTATGAAATTAATAAAACATACTTTGTAGATAACAATTAGTATGAAATTCATAAAACATTCTTTGTAGCTAACAATTAGTATGACATTCATAAAACATTCTTGCAGATAACAATTAGTATGAAATTCATGAAACATTCTTTGTAGAAAACAATTAGTATGAAATTCATAAAACATTCTTTGCAGATAATAATTAGTATGAAATTCATAAAACATACTTTGTAGATAACAATTAGTATGAAATTAATAAAACATGCTTTGTAGATAACAATTAGTATGAAATTAATAAAACATACTTTGTAGATAACAATTAGTATGAAATTAATAAAACATACTTTGTAGATAACAATTAGTATGAAATTAATAAAACATACTTTGTAGATAACAATTAGTATGAAATTCATAAAACATTATTTGTAGCTAACAATTAGTATGAAATTCATAAAACATTCTTTGCAGCTAACAATTAGTATGAAATTCATAAAACATTCTTTGTAGATAACAACTAGTATGAAATTCATAAAACATTCTTTGCAGATAATAATTAGTATGAAATTCATAAAACATTCTTTGTAGATAACAATTAGTATGAAATTCATAAAACATTCTTTGCAGCTAACAATTAGTATGAAATTCATAAAACATTCTTGCAGATAACAATTAGTATGAAATTCATAAAACATTCTTTGTAGATAACAACTAGTATGAAATTCATAAAACATACTTTGTAGATAACAATTAGTATGACATTCATAACACATTCTTGCAGATAACAATTAGTATGAAATTCATAAAACATTCTTTGTAGAAAACAATTAGTATGAAATTCATAAAACATTCTTTGTAGATAACAATTAGTATGAAATTCATAAAACATTCTTTGCAGCTACTTTGTAGATAACAATTAGTATGAAATTAATAAAACATACTTTGTAGATAACAATTAGTATGAAATTCATAAAACATTCTTTGTAGCTAACAATTAGTATGACATTCATAAAACATTCTTGCAGATAACAATTAGTATGCAATTCATGAAACATTCTTTGTAGAAAACAATTAGTATGAAATTCATAAAACATTCTTTGCAGATAATAATTAGTATGAAATTCATAAAACATTCTTTGTAGATAACAACTAGTATGAAATTCATAAAACATACTTTGTAGATAACAATTAGTATGAAATTCATAAAATATTCTTTGTAGCTAACAATTAGTATGAAATTCATAACACATTCTTGCAGATAACAATTAGTATGAAATTCATAAAACATACTTTGTAGATAACAATTAGTATGAAATTCATAAAACATTCTTTGTAGATAACAATTAGTATGAAATTCATAAAACATTCTTTGTAGATAACAATTAGTATGTAATTCATAACACATTCTTTGAAGATAACAATTAGTATGAAATTCATAAAACATTCTTTGAAGATAACAATTAGTATGAAATTCATAAAACATTCTTGCAGATAACAATTAGTATGAAATTCATAAAACATACTTTGTAGCTAACAATTAGTATGAAATTCATAACACATTCTTGCAGATAACAATTAGTATGAAATTCATGAAACATTCTTTGTAGATAACAATTAGTATGAAATTCATAAAACATTCTTTGTAGATAACAATTAGTATGTAATTGGTATAATTATTCAATCATTGTGCAAGTAAGCAAATCACTGACAGAATAATTCATTAGATATAAGAATTAGCATATAATTTAAGTAATCGTTATCTTAGTTATGTGTGACCATGCATGTGAAATTGGTTCAGTTATAAGGTTTCATATTACAAACTAAGCATGCCGGGTTCCAATCCTAGCTGAGCTATTATGTAACTATGACTAATATCCTTAGGAAAGATATGCACCCAGATCTTCTTTGCCTAGCTATGGGTGAAAAAGTCAAGTAGACTAAACTCTAGCACCTTGCATGGGCAACTAGTCTAGAAGAAGGTAAAATCAGTGAATAACAAAACTCTGGCACTTCGCCCCTACCGGGGAATGCCGCCGGGGCTGCCCAGGCAATTTTTGATGGTCAGAGTGCTCACCTCTCGGGCGCTGGCTTTTCAACCCCCACTTTCCGACCCGACCTTGGGTCACATCTTACTTGTGGGAGTAGGATAAAACTGGCCTTGTGCCTAACTCCTGGAGAGGAGTAAATAATACTTTGGCTAGGAAGAAAGTGTAGTATCTGTTCCGATGGATACTGCACCCCATAAACTGGTATTGTCTTGTCCTTCGGGGCTTGATTTATGCCGGTCTATGGGTCTGTCCTGTGCAGTTCTAGGAGGTCCACCCTCCCAGGCTTTGCCTTCCCTCTTTGGGGAGGAGTAAGTTTATTGCTTACTGGCTGAGGCGCCCCTATCAAGGAATGCCGACGGGACTGCCCAGGCATTTTTTTGTAGACCAGAGTGCTCACCTTCTTGGGTGCTGGCCTTTCAAATCCCACTTTCCCGACCTTGTGTCACATCTTACCGCTGTGGGAGGTAGATAAATAAAACAAAAACTTTGTTGTTCATTCCTGCTGTGGCTAACATACGTGCTATTCCTTTGTTATCAGCATGTCTAAAACGCCTGTGTGGTGCTGTGCAAATTACATGAGATGTTAAACTCATTCAGTAGCAGAGACGAACTGACCAGAGAGGAATAATTGCATACACTGCCCACATGCTCGGCTGTACTTGAAACACATTTTGGAAGCCATCATCTTCAGTAACCAAGTGAATCAAGTAATTTACAACCCAACCCAACATAAATGTGTAATTCAGATATCTCTATCTATATAAAGTTAAGTATGTGTATATGTTTAAAAAATTGTTATGTACACGTTTCACTCTGAAACTAATTAACCGATCATTATGAATTTTCGAACACAGTTGCTAGGCGTAAATGTGGGCTATATTTAGTTTCATTCACTTCTATACAAAGTGGGAATAGAGTGGGGTGGAAGCCCTTCGTGAAAATTCAGATACTTCTGATGTTTGTGAAATTTTAACAATAATTATTAGGAGTCAATTAATAAATATTTTAAAGGTTTTTTAGGGGGCATGATTTAGGGCACAACCTCTTGTTTGAAAATTAAATTATTTCAGATTTGCATTAAATTTGATCCATAGTTATTAGACATCAAAATTAAGCAAGGTTTACTGAATTTTAATTTCTGACCAAAATTGGAATACTAAACCGTATGTCTAGAATCTGTATTATTATATCTTGATTTCAATCCCCGAAAGGTGTCATAAGAGTGGTGCAAAGTTGTTCTGTTTGGGGAATTCATTTTGCTTGTTCTGGGACGGGTATTAATTTTTTGTTGTTTTACTGATGGGTCACTGTTTATCAAGGCCTGGAGATCACTTGAGGATAAAGGTTAAAGAGATAGTCATGTGGACTTGAATTTAATTATTTAACTAAGAGGACGGCTCAGCAAGTATTTGTTAACTAATTTATTATAGGAACTAAACTTTGAACATGTAACATGACTAATTATTGCCTTTAATAGTAACTGTGTAATTCTAATAATAATCCAATAGTAATTTTACCAATTATCTGAATATGACCTTATTCTACAAACTTAATATTTCTCCAAATTTATTAGCTAGTATTCTGTTCATATGATTACTAAATATTCTCATTATCAATTAATTTTGGTAATTATTATCTAAATATACTAATTTGATTAATTTTTGTGTCAGTTTATTACAAATTTTCAATCTACCAGGAAATATAGCATTTTCGCAGTTATTTATTCAATCGCCTAGCAAACATGATATGAAAGTAATTATTAATTCTATCTATTTGTCTTCATATTATTCAGATTCAGGCAATTATTATAGATTTGGCCTATGAAAAAAATCATCTAAGTGCGGTACCCACTCAGATAATTTTTTTCCAGAACTACGTCCAGAGAAAGGCTGACCCCCTCCCCTACACACACACAGTTTTCGTTAGCTGTTTTATTTTAATAAAATCTCCAGTGAATCCTGAGACATGAAATCTGAGAACCTTAAATTGATGCTTAAGTGTGTAATATGTAAATAAAACGCATATTCTGCTCTTATTTTTACGATTGAGCACTTTGCTTGATTTTCTTTTGCCCTATATATAAAATATATATATATATATATAGGCTTTTGCTTACATTGAGAGGTTGAGTCTTCAGGCAGATAGAGTGGAGGGAATTGTTATTTCTGGTATATGTATTAATAAGTATGTTATCCATACTGTAAATATATCAATCTATGAAGATACATGTCATTTAGATAATTATTTACTTAATCCACAATTATAATAAATATTTTTATAAGGTTTAAGAGTTCCAGAAGGACTAACAGATTGCGAATCCCTCATAACCATAGAAACGCCATTCGTTTACTCTTTTCATCCACAAGCAAACATCCGTCCAATACACACATACATGAAAGGAAAGTTTCTCATCTGGTTCCTTTTATTGCTCAGATATTCTTGCGTTCGCTTCTATTGTAATAAAAGGAACCAAGACGGTAATTGTCCGAGTTATTTTTTGGTCCATAAATGGCCGGAACCAAATCTGTTGAGCCGGAATATGACGCTCCTTGTGTATCAATAACGAAATCCACGCTGATTGACCACGAGTCCAATTTAACCAATCAAATGCTTGCCTTCTTTCCCAGCTTCTGTGATTTAGCAGAGTCCTTTCGACCAGAGATAATTAGAACTGGATAATATCGGTGAACGCCTCAAGAGGTTTCCAAGGGAAATCACTGAGATTTTCTTGTGTCATTCAACCATCTCTGATTCTCTGGATGAAGGACCCCCTGCTGCTTGCTACCAGAAAGTGGGGAGGATCAAAGGCAGCAGCACATAACATATATTATTGTGTATCATAGTGTAATGGTCACTGCTAACTTTTGTTGGTTTGGAATTGATACATTAAATGGGATGCAGTTTGGGTGATTTATTCTGCCAATAAAGGAAAGTTTTTATGTCTTTCTTAGCATCATTCATTTCAGTGTTCATTCTTTCATTCCTTTCTTTGGTTGTACTTTTTTTTTTATTTGTTTGTTTTTATTTGTTGTCATTTGTTTGCTCTTTTTCTTTCATTCCTTCATTTGAGTTTTCTTTTTTCTTTCATTTGTTCATTTTTTTTTCTTTCATTCTTCTAACCTTCATTAGATTGTTCTTTTCATGACTTCATTTGATTGTTCTTTTATTCTTCCATTTCCTGATTTGATCATTCTTTCATTCCTTCATTGTAATTGTTTTTCTTTTCCTCGCTCCGTTCATTTTATTATCGTTTTTTTCCTTCCTTAATTTGCTTGTTCTTTCTATATATCCTTCATTTAATCTTTCTTTTCTTTTTTCACTTGATCTTTCATTTGATTTTGATTTTTTAAAATTATTTTCTTTCTTTGATTCCCTCTTTTATTTGATTTCTTTTTTCTTTCCTTCATTCGATTGATTTCTTTCTTATTTTCACTTCTTTCTCTCCTTCATTCGATTGATTTCTTTCTTATTTTTACTTCTTTCTCTCCTTCATTCGATTGATTTCCTTCTTATTTTTACTTTCTCTCCTTCATTCGATTGATTTCTTTCTTATTTTTACTTCTTTCTATCCTTCATTCGATTGATTTCTTTCTTATTTTTACTTCTTTCTATCCTTCATTCGATTGATTTCTTTCTTATTTTTACTTCTTTCTCTCCTTCATTCGATTGATTTCCTTCTTATTTTTACTTCTTTCTCTCCTTCATTCGATTGATTCTTTTAATTTGATTTCTTTATTTATTCCAGTGTCTTTTCATATTTTTCTTACATTCCTCTGTTCACTTTTTCATTCTTTTCTTCCTTTATTTTATTGATTTCTTTCTTTCATCTTATCTTTCTTTATTTTTTGTGCTTTTTTCTTTCATTTGCTTTCTTCCTTTTGATAATCTGAAAATGTTGTGCTTAATCAATGCGTTGAACATTTTTAAAAAGAATCAGTGAGAAAAAAATTTGGAAAGAAGGATTCGACCATCCAAAGTTTGATAATTATTTTAATTTTCTTCGCCTTGTTCTTTTTTATATTTTTTTAAATAGTTTTATGTTTTCTTTTTACAGATGATTTTCTCAAATGTTCATTCTTTATTTCATCTTCTTCGGTTTTTATCTTCCTAATTTCTTTTTCCGTTCTTTAGTATTTTTACTTTCATAGTTTCTTTCCTTTTTACACTAGCGACCTTTATTTTTATTTGTTTTTATCTCATATGAAATGAATGACAATCCTTTCATTTAAAACATTATTCAAAACTAAAAACCTACTTAGTTTCATCGGCAGTTAATTAATTGATAATGTCACGGATACCACATGATGACAAATTTAAATGATACAAATTAGCAGAATAGACGCGAGGGGGTACGTGATTGGTTTAAGGGATAACGTGGTGGACTATGGAAACTTCTATGCCGAGTTTAAATCCTGACAAATCGATGTTGTTCTAATACACCCCAGTTATCTAACATATATGATTATCTTATCGGATTTTCAAAGTCAGACCCAAATAGTAATCTGTCTGACAAATCGATACTACATTCGGACTAGTCTATTTTTTCGCTTTTACTTTCTGTTATGTTATTGGCACGAATATATTTTATTTCGCTTCAGTTTTTATAAAAATACTTATTCCGGCTAATAGAACTTTTAGAGTGGAAACATTTCCCCTACTCAGCAAAGCAGATTACACTTGCTTTTTACAATTAATAAATTAGCGTCAAGTACTAAAACGTGTCTATGTTAATTACAGATTATTATTTGCTTTTTACTATTAATAAATTAGTGTCAAGTACTAAAACGTGTCTATGTTAATTACAGATTATTATTTGCTTTTTACTATTAATAAATTAGTGTCAAGTACTAAAACGTGTCTATGTTAATTACAGATTATTATTTGCTTTTTACTATTAATAAATTAGTGTCAAGTACTAAAACGTGTCTATGTTAATTACAGATTATTATTTGCTTTTTACTATTAATAAATTAGTGTCAAGTACTAAAACGTGTCTATGTTAATCACAGATTATTATTTGCTTTTTACTATTAATAAATTAGTGTCAAGTACTAAAACGAAATTTTTCAAAAATTTTACTTCATAAAATAATTTAATTACGAACTGAAAGTTACCAAAATTAATTAACGTTATTTCGTAAACAAGTCAGTAATTTTTTTCTTTTACTGCCGGGCAACGCCGGTTAAGTATAGGTAATATGTAGAAAATAGGACTGAACCACTGACTTAGCAGAGTATAGCGGCTGGCGACTGAGGATGTTTTTCCAACGCCAAAGGCGAAAGCTGCTTACTTCAAAGAATTTATACCAGTAGAGAACATGTTCACTTGTTATAAAAACCTTTCTTACTACTGGAGAGTTCGCTCATGTTTGTCAATTCATTACCTAATTGACAGTTTAAAGTTCCTAGACCCAAGGAGAAGGTTGTGAAGGGAGTTTATTTTTGCAATCTCGCTATTCAGTTAGCTCCACTCTTTGTCATCTTCGAATATCCAATTTTTCGACAAATGTAGTGACTTGTGCTCAACTAATTGAATACAATGAATCATTAACAATAGGCATTGTTTTAATATTAAATGACCGCCAAAAAGGTTCGTATGTCGTAAAACAAGAGGATAAAACAAACAAGAATATTCTATAAGGATTTACTCTACTAATATCTTTAAATGGCTGATATACTCATTGTCAGTTACGACCTGTATGAATCCTGCGCACTTCACCCTAACTGCCATGTCGTTGTACATGCAAGATTCATTCATTATGGATAAAGAGGGGCTTGAGTAGCATTTCTAGATCTTAATCCAAGCAACAAGCGGGTCCTTTATTTTGAGAGCATAGAAAATCTCTTACTTCTTCTCTCCGAAGGAAAGCACTTAGCTGCGTTCAAAGTAGAGCAAGAAGAAGCTATGTTATGATGTCCATTTGAGCCAAAATGTATATTTACTTCCGATTAATGTCAATTCTAAATTCGATAAAGTTCTTGCAATTGGGGGTCACTACGTTTGTTTGCCTTTTCGAAGAAGAAAAAGCCCTTGCCTTCATTTTTGTCTTATTTCTATTTCTATATTAATTCATCTATTCTTTTCTTCGATTATTACTATTATTACTATTATTATTATTATTATTATTATTATTATTATACTTCCGCGGGTGTTTGTTTATTTAGTTTGTTTGTTTAACAGCAACTTCATGTAATTTATACAAATAAATGCGATTGTGTGCTGTATTGTTACAACAAGCATTTATTACCTTCACCAAGTAGGTTATGTTTTCCATCTAGTCTGGTTTTTAAAAAATTTTCATTATGTTTGTTTGTTTGGGTACAGCATACCGTCCACATCGTTTGACCAATCGTCACCATACTTGCTCAAAATATCGGTCATGGTCTAACTTACAACTGATTTAATTATGGGATATCTAGGTCCAGTCAAGGTCCCAGAAAAGGTTCATTACTCTGCCTGGAAGCTGAACTCGGCAATGACCACTGTATTAAAAATCTGATTTTGACCTATGACCTTAATTTTCTATCCTCCGGACTAGATACCGCATTTCTTGCCTCTTTGTAACTTCTGCAAATCTCTACGCATACAGACTCATCTATGGAATACGAACAACTTCTGAACATATGAGCACCTTGAGTATTCTTTTTCCAAATTTTCCTTACCTTAACACCATTTTTGTTGACATTGACTTTCCTGATTTTATAATCTTTCTAGCCAAAAGGTTTTGTTTATACATGTATTAATTTTCAAAGTCTAATGTTACCGGTAATATTTACATTACCGATGTTTAGCCTTTGATGAAAAGAATTGATCTTTGGAAATCTATGGATTAAGGATAACGAGACCCCTCCTTGTTTTTGAATTTCTGATGTTTTAATAAATATTGTATTTGTACAACTTTTATTTCCATCACTCATTTTCTGAATATATATATGTATGTCATACACAGACAGAATGTTTTACTGTATCACAGATCTTCAGTGTAGCTAGACATGCAAGTGTTCAAATTCGGTCGTTTTTTCGACAGTCCACGCTTTTATCCACTGCGTCATCGGCACAATGGTGACCTAGCTAAATATTCGAATTTTATTTGTTAACTCCTCTCAAAAAATAAGTTGATTTTAATGGAGTGATTATGTCTCAATTAGAATGTAAACACAACCTAAACATGGTTAGCTTTTTTATGCTAAGACGAAGCAAGTTCTGCAACCGTCCCGCCTTTATATATGCAAACCTTCGCCCATTTGGAGTAGGCATCCATTACTATCAAGAACATGTGTCCAAATACTGGACCAGCATAGTCAATGGGAATCCTTTCCCAGTGTTGACTTGGATACTGTTTGGTTGTTTCTGATTCAGCACACATCTTAGCGGTCCACACACAGCTTTGACACATCTTAGCGGTCTGCTCTATATCTACATCCAGTTTTGGTCACCACACATAACTTCTAGCTAACGCTTTCATTCTCACAATGCCTATGTGAGTCTGGTGTAGTTGCTGCCGCACTTTTCCTCTTAACTGGAGGAGAATAACAATCCTGCTTCCACACAGTAACATGCCATCTTCACAGGTCAGTTCCATCCAATTCATTAAAATAGGGCTTTAACTGCTCACTCCAACTGAAACCGTTCCAACCATTCATTGTGAATTTGTATACCCGACTCAAGATCGGATCCTTCCTTGTCTCTGCTCTCACAGCTTCCACTTTCACTGGAGCTTCTACAAGATCCATCATACATATTTCATTAGTGGACGTAGAAATGTCCTCTCCCTGAGCCTCCAGTGAAAGACGACTCAAACAGTCCGTATTACCATTGAGGGATCCAGCTCGATGTTCTAGCTTGTAATTACATGCAGCCAAGAACAGGGCTCAACACTGTACCCGGGCAGCTGCAATAGCTCGAATTGGTTTGTTCTTTGCAAATAGACCCAACAATGGTTTAGGATCTGTGAACACCGTAAAGGTGTTCCCAAACAAATATTGATGTAACATCTTTACTGCAAAAACCAGGGTTAGTCTTTCATTTTCAATGTGCGCATAGTTCTGTTCAGCATCCGAGAGCATTCTGGAAATATAACATACTGGCCTTTCACTGCTGCCATCTTCCATCCTATGAGCCAACATATCTCTCAAACCATAAGGAGAAGCATCTATTTACACAATTGTGAGCTTCGACGGGTCAAAATGAGTCAGAAGGGGTGCTGTTCACAGCATTTTCTTTGTCTCTTCAAAGGCCTTCTGTTGGCAGGCTTCCCATTTTCAAACTGTGTCCTTCCTCAATAGACTGTGCAGTGGCTGCAGTCGTGTGGACAAATTTGGTAAATGGCTATGATAATAATTCACTGTCCCAAGATAGACTTTTAGTTCTGTAACATTACTGGGTGTGGGGCTTTTGTCATCGCAGCCACGTTTATCTGGTAGAGGAGCTGTGCCCTCCTTTCTACCTTTGAATCCTAGATAGGTTATTTCCTCAAGAAGGAATTAACACTTAATCTTCTTTAATTTGAGCCCAGCTTTGTTCAACGTTGGGACCTGAAATTAGTATGTGGTCCACTCGTACCTTGCAGAAAAGAACATCTTTCAAACTTTTCTCCATCTTCTATTGAAAAATACCTGTAGCACTGTGCACCCCGAACTGTAACCTTGTGGCTTGGTACAGGCCCTTATGTGTATTTACCATCAACAATTCCTGAGTACCCTCATCTAATTCCAGCTGCTGATAAGCGTGGCTTAAATCCAATTTGCTGAATTTTTCACCACATCTTAGTGTGGCAAATATATCTTCAGTTCGAGGAATATGGCAGCTGACACATTGAGCGGCTATATTGATGGTTTGCTTATAGTCCCGGATACCCCCGTTGTTGCTTTTAATAACGGACACTATGGATGCAGCCCATCTAGAGTATTTTACTCTTTTATAAATGCTTTGGTTTTCCAAGTGATCTAACTCTCTCTCCACTCCTTCCCTCAAAGCATAAAGTACAGGCCTACCTCGACAGAATTTAGGCTTGGCTTCCTTATCAATGGGTATATTCATCTGAAAGTTCTTCAGGCATCCCATTACTCCATTGAATAAAGTATCACATTCTGTTAATATTGTTTTTAGTCTAGATAGGGTCTCACTTGGTAAACAAAACAACAGTTCCCAGTCTAGCTTCAACTTTTTCATCCAATCCGTACTCAGTAGTGTTTGCACTTCTCCCTTAACAACCAGTAATGATAAACAGTTCACTTTGCCTTCATGTGATACCTCTACAACTGTTGTCCCCTGACGCCTTACTATCTCATCAGTATAAGTCGTCAGGTTTACTGAGCGTTTCTCTAAATCCTGGATCCGACCTAGCTCTTTGATCTTTTTTAGACTGATGACCGAACACGATGCTCCTGTATCTAACTCTATGACAACCTTTTTTGTCTATCAACAGCTCCACCGTTCGTAGGTTGGAAATATTGTATAAATTCAATTTTTCTTGCCTTACCCTGTTTCATGCAGACTTAATATTTCTCTGCTGAATCCCTTTTAATTTGTCTGGTCTCCATCCACTACATTCATTGCATTGCTCCTAGTTGTTTTCGAGACTCTACCCTGTTGCTGCATGCACCTTCTGCGGATGTGCCCTATTTTATGATATCTGTAGCATTCACTATTTATAAATGTACATTTATCTGCTATGGGTAAGGTACTACATCTGTAACACTTCCGTTTCAGAGGTAATTTGTGTATGGAGTTTTCATAATCTAAAATTGTTTCCTGAATTAATTTGGAATATTTCGGGCCGATTTAATTGATACTGCTATTTCAATAGCTTGCTTCAAAGTTAGATCCTTTCTCTTAGTAGGCGTTCTTGGATGTTCACGTCCTTAATTCCAGAGACTAAGCGATCCCTTTTGTATTTACCAACACTCTCTTCAAATTTACAGTGTTCGGACATTTTCCTTAATGCGGCTACATAGTCACTTATAGATTCTTCCTCTCTTTTGTCTCTCGTGTTGAACAAAAATCTTTCATGAATTACATTCGGTGCCAGTTTAACATGTCGCTCAGCTAACTCATCAAACGTTTTCCATTCGGACCGATTATCAGCTAAACCTCTTCACACAGCATAGTGTTTTGCCCAATAACCGACACGAAAATAGCTTTTTTTCTTACCTTCATTCTCTATATCATTGATGATGATGAAAAAAAAACTGACACATTAGATTTAGTTATTCGAACATTCAACTACATCGTTCCATTCTCACAAACTGCCCATCAATGCCATTTCTGCTAGTTTTTTTTAACCTTCAAATACATGCATTCATTGTATTTTTCTCATAACCTTCAACTCATTGCTTCCATATCGTATCGTCTTCTACTACCTCGTCACCATTTATTATGTCTCTATAAACACATACTAAACACGGTTAGCTTTTTATGCTAAGACGAAGCAAGTTCTGCAAGTATTTATACTTATTCGTGGAATGGGTTTCATTATGTTTTGTTTCTTCATCCATCAGCAGGGTTAGTCGTCCCTCATAATAAGAGAAAACATTATCTAACATATTGAAGTGTAGCAGGCATAACGACAACCCTGAATTTTAGTGCAGAACTAGAATGTCTGCAGATTGCAAAGCATAACATTTGCGTTTAATGAATTTTCATAGGTAATGGTCACATTATGCAGCACCTGAAGAGCGAGATGGTCAAGTCATATCATGAGAAATGCATCCCATCCACTATTGAGAACATTTGTCATCTAATAGCAAGTCCTGCCTTATTATAATGGTTTGTTTATCACAACAGTTAAAAGAATCTGCAGCTTTAACTTGTGATTGTTTGAACAAAAAAGAATGCAAGTCTCGGTTCAAACCATGCTGCACATTGCAGTCCCAGCTGAACAGTAAATGACAATTTCATTTTGCAATAACCGTATGGATCAACAATAGTCAAGAGCGATAAAGGCTCCTTTTCATTGGCTACTACACTGAGATTTGGGGGAGGCCGTCACATCTTTCTCTGGATTGCTCAATTTACCTTGTATTGTCATTTTATAATGCCGAGTTTTTAGCAAGGACGTATCAAGTACAATTTTTGAGTTTTTGGCATGACTTGACTGAGGATTGAACCCCAGTCTTCCGGCTCATTACACCAAACAAGGAAACTTGAAATGCTACATATTTTTACACACATACCCATAATAATTATAATCATCACATCATTTATCAAAAAATGATAGGCAATAAAATCTGGACGTTTAGCTGTGTTACTGTGTGTGTATATATATATATATATATAAAGGGGGTAAGGGAGAAAGAGATGGAAATCTTTAGCTAAGTAATTGAATTAACTTCTTTTTGTCTGAGAAACGACACTTCCTGTGTTGTCTGTTCGCTTATCTCTTTTGCCTGTCACTTCTATAAATGACCAAACTTTTGTTGTGACATCTTCCTTTAGAAAGTGACCAACAATTACTTGATTGATAATATATCAATGACTATCGTCCGACTAATCACCAATAAAAGGGATGGGATAATCAGAGAATGGGAAATGCAACTTTGGATACAATTATTTCAATTGACAACATCTTTTTTCCATCTTCACCGGAGGACAATCAATACCACCACTATTCGGGTCCAGACGATGTCAGCATTTCATTCCTTTTCTTTACTTGCTGTTTTCAGTTGTAATTTTCAAAGTACCACGTTCATATAAAGTGTAAAGAACTTCTACACGATGCATTGGGTATCATTTTTTCTGATAGTTAAATAAAGTCAAACATTTTTTTAAATTTGGGGAAAGTAACTTAGAACCAATAGTGTTGTCATACTCTAATTATGTTTATATAAAAGACTTTACAAAGGAGATGCAATATTCTAAGTATCTTCGTTTCTGATGAATACTCTATAAAAGCAGAGTTTCTTTCCTAGAACTATCCGCCTGTGGAACACAATACCGCAGGGCTGCTTCCCAACTGACTACGCATAGTCGTTTTCAAATCCAATGTAAACAAATTCCTTTTAGGCCGTCCTCTTAAATAATCAAATTTTGACCAATTTCAACCATCGTTACCAATCATCAGGGTGTTGTTTCACCGTCAACCTGACAAACTCATTAACCCTTATCCTCGAGTGGCCTTTTGGTCTTGATAAATGATGACTCTTTAGTAAAAATAAAAAATAAAAAAAGATAATTATTGAAATAAAAAAATAAATAAAACATCCCTACTCATTTAATATATGATGTAAAGTCAGTCTCTTTCTAGGTTTTTGTCATCGAATAAAATGGAAGCCTTTAGATAACGACAAAATATTGAAGAGCGTGTTTGACATTTGACATACAGTTCAGAATTTGACAACATATGTATTTAGAAATGACATTATATACATTTTATAGAGAACTAGCTGTACCTTATCGGCGTTGCCAGGTAGTGGTGCACTTATTTTTCGTTTAACTATGCCATTTTTTTTTTCAAAAAATGTCATTTTTTGTTCCAAACAAATATAAGTAACTCCATACTGACGAATACAGAGTTACATCCGTTTTTTACCGATAGCGTCTATATTAAAGTAATTCCGAATGGGTCAAAGTATTTTATGGGGGTTCTTTAATCGAATTAAATTTTATGCTGCAACGATCTACTAAAAGAACTGACGAACCAGAATCACATATAGATTTTGTAGAAGGAAAGCTATCGATGACAAAAAACTAGAACGGGACTGACTTTACTTTATATATTAAATGAGTTGGGGTGTTTTAATTTTTTTTAATGGATACCAGCCAAATAGGTGCCCATATATCAGGTTTTAGTTGACGCCCTTCAAAGGGCAGTTATAGCGATATTTACTCCTATTCCACCACAGCAAGTTGTGGCATAAGGCCATAAGGTGGGGATAAAAAGGCGTGCTATTGGCAACAAACTAAACTTTTCTCAATGAGAGAAGGTTAAGCCAGGGAGGGTACACCTCGGGGTACTGAACAGGACCATACCTCATTCCCACAAAAGAAGGTCTGCTCACTAGCTATATCGTCTCTATTTGCAAGAATGATGCCAAGGAGGTATCCTTGGCTGGTATAAACACAGCCGGCAAACTAATAATTCTGAATGAATGCTGGAAAACTGGTCCCTTCCAGGTTGGTTATGTAGACAGATGCCTGTATGCCACCGCTACTCGACTCCAACTGCTCTAGTTAACTATTTAAAACATACTCTCTATCCTAACATGTGATCTAGCTCAACAAATCAGATCCTCTGATATCCTTTATACTGCCTTTTCTTCTCTAACTAGCGAATCATTCTCTGCTGACGTCCATAAGACATTTCTCTGAAGTTTATAAATATGTAAAAATATGGCTATTGACTAATGTCATTTAAAAATGATTAACATTTATTAAAATAATATGCTTGAATGAGCAAATAGTGCTTTACTACGCAGGATATGTTTTGGAATTTTTTACATGAAAGTAAATATCTTTTATTGGGATTATCCACTATTTTCATCTTGGTTGTTATTTTCACAAAGTTTCGGGAAATGTTACCTCCGACTTTCTCGAGTTGAATCTTTTCGTACTTGGGAATGTTTTGATAGACAAGTATTTATTTATATTATACAGTAATTTTTGGATATAAATAATATATATATATATATATTACCTCATTCCTTATTCTTAAATTTCAATTAAAAATTTTTTAAATGTGAACTTTATTTGATAACTATCTCACGAGCATGCGCGTCTTCATATTTGAAAGAGAAAAAAACAACATCCAACTCACACGTCCGTTTACACCAGTAAGGACGGGACAATCCCATAAGATCAGGATTTCAAGATACATTGATGAAGCCAATTTTACTTGGCGAAACATTTGTAATTACTATAAACTAAAAATTAAAGTTTATAAAAAAAAAATCTGTTGCGATTTTTCTTTTAAAATGAATATCGCATCTTAAACATGCTTTGAAGGTATTTTACCTCATTCCTTATTCTTATATATATATATACCCAAAAATGACTCACAAAAACATTCAGCTAAAGATTTTTCAAAAAGCAGGTTCAAACCTGCAAGATAAAAGCTCAATGTCATCCATAGAAAAATAGAGCTTTATATATATATATATATATATATATATATATATATATTTCTTCAAATATTTTTCTAAAACTATGATACTACCTACATAGCAAAGACATAGAGTTCCCTCCTTCCCTCAGCCCCCGCAAAATCCATGCTACACCTCACCATGACAAAAACCTCAGCACCCCCTCCCCTCTCTCCCACCCTAAGACAAATTCACTAACACTCCTACCCCTCCCCTTTTTCACTCACAGCCTTCCATATTCATTTCACTCTCTGCCACTGACTGACTTCTCTCAGTCCGGACCTTGGTCCTGCGTTCACGGCTACTACTTTTTCTCATCAACCCATCATGTCCACCCAATATTTCGATGTACTTGCATGACATTTTTCTTAAAATTATCATCCTGAGGAAGTCTTACAATAAAGACGAAACGTTGATGAATATATAAAAAATATCTTTTGGCTTTTCCTTTTTCATTTCCCATATATATATATATATATATATATATAATTTCATACTAAAAGTTTTTTTTACAATTGTTTCAAAACCACTTTACTTTTAGAACTCATATTTGAATTTATTTGTTTAAATATATCATTTCTTTAACTTATTATTACTTATACCTGTAACGGTTATCACCCTGGCCAGGTTGAGCCAGCTTTACAGTGTATCTGTGATGCAATGGTCAGTGATGCTGCACTTTTCGTGATAAAACTGGTTCAACCCGACCAGGGTGATAGCCAATACAAGTACAAATAAGTAATAAATAAAAGAAATGAATTTAAATTCATTTGTTAAAACATGAATTCTAAAATTAAATTGGTTTTGAAACAATTGTAAAATTATTTTTCAAATTAGTTAAACAAAAGCTATCTATAAATATTTTTGTATATATAGATATACATAGTAATAAGTAATAATACTACATATCTAGATAAGATTAGGTTTAAAACTTTCCAAATTAATATAAGAATTGTCCACATTGGCCCGTGGTGCAATAGTTAAAGGCTTTGATTTAAACTTAGTTTCAACTGACAGTCTTCCAGAGGTTGAAGGTTAAATCCTTACTACAATCGATAATAAATGAGATTAACATAATAATTAACACTTCTATCCAGTCATGGCTGACGGAATAAGTACAATCTACTACATGGATTGAATAAAGGGTTCAGTTCAACATAAAGATTGCTAAGTGCGAAAAGAGGCACCTGAAGAAGGTTGGAGTTACATTAGGGGTGGGACGTAATGGGTGAAAATTTCAGATTCATGCGAGTAGTATTTTTTTTGTTCATTTATACATAAATAACACTAAACAATCAAACATTTTGAAAATTTTGCAAAATTCAGAAGGTGCAGGCCAATAGTTCTTGGCTATTTTACATTCATGAAAACCCTTTCACAGCCTGAAAATGGTCCTAAATTAAAGTACTATATCAGATTTAACCATCTATATCCATTCATAGCTTTTGAGGATGGGTTAGGACCTTCAATGTCGCATGAAACCACTTTTTCATCAAAAAATGATGGATTTTGAGTCCCGTGGAGCCCTAACGGCTATTTTTGGCCTGCACCTTCTGAATTTTGCAAAATTTTCAAAATGTTTGTATTTTTTTGTGTTCATTTATACATAAATAACACTAAACAATCTACTCGCATGAATCTGAAATTTTCACCCATTACGTCCCACCCCTAGTTACATCGACCGAAACATTGATAAAATATCAATCAAGACTAGAATAGTAGTCCGAGAAGATCCACCTAATACATACACAGGATGTATACAAAAGTTTATAAACTTAAATTCTAAAACCAGAGAGGAAATCGATTGAAGAAAACGAATTTGCAATTCATTTTTTCCCTTTATTTTTCCTAAATAGACTGAGCATTGCAGCAAAGTTTTTGAATTTGTGGTGACGAACATTAATCTGTCCATCAAAAAGAAAATGGCGTCATATTGATTTGCACTTGAAACACTTAAAGTAGCAATAAAACATTTTTACACAATGCCATTCCTTGCAGAATGTTATCTGCTAACTTCTTTCGACTTCGGATTTCAGTCTCCTTTCTAGTAATTATAACATTTTTTTTCCTTCAAATCCTATTCTCTGTGCTTTCCAGGTATACTGTTGTATATTCTTGGAACTTACCATTTTTCATTCCAAGCTTTCCTGCTTGCCTATATGAAGACATATTCCTGGTGCCAACTCGATAAGAAGTGTCGGAGGTCATTTACACTTTCATTTGATAAACCATTCTTGGAGATTTCCATTTTTTTTTGTATTTTACTTCCAGTTTTATCTGAACTTTTCAAAAAGGTTTTTTTTTTCATTTCTACAAAAAGGATATATTATTTCCATCCGGGTGATGAAGATTCATCTTCTTTCTTTAGATTCAGATTATTCTCTTAATAATTCAACAGTCGTTACCTTTTCAGTCTGTTTTTTTCTTTTTCTTTAGGTTTTCTTTTATCCTTTTATTCTATTGTATTATAAAAAAAAGTTTTTGAAAATAAGTTGTTATATTTTGGCGAAAGAAATTTCTTTCCGATTATTTTTCTGTTATTCTGTTTTATTCAATCGTCTTGACAATCATCGTTATTCTTTTTTTGCTGGTTAGAATTTAAGTTATTTTCTTTTAAGTTCTGACCAGTTTTTTCTTTAAAATATAATTTCAATATATATATATAATTATTTATAAATAATATTTTTCGAATGAACCCATATACACATGTGTTTCATGCCAAACCTGCAATCATCAGTATGCGAGGAGATAATCCATGCCGGATTCTTTTTAAGCTGACGTTCACCTCTCACTATTGTTTTTGGTTTGGAACCACATTTATACCGTTTTCAACAAGTTAGTCTTCGAGATACCAGACTGAGAACATCCCACCTGGACAGCTATCGCATTTTGAGATTTACCAGCTTCCTGCAATACATGAATAATGTCTTTGTGTGCATCCGACATGTCCTTAACTCTTGTCATTTATGATACTGGGCGATAATATGCTGAACACCAAAGATTTCACTTTCCTATACCAATACTTTGCCAATAAGAATACTCATGAAATTGACATATATGGAAATCATTAAATAAATTTAAATTATCAGGGAGAGAAAATGACATATTATTTACATATATCGAACTGATATACCGTTAAGAGTAAACCGTCAACGGTAACACAAATTCAAGTAATAAATATGAAAGTTTTCACCCCTAAAATAAATTAGTATCGTATAGAAAATAATTACTGTGAACAAAGTAAATTGTTTGCTTCATCTATTTTATGGTATATCAATTCTTTCGTTGAGGTATTTAATACTGAAACATAATACTAAAAAAATGATTCGTTGAGCACAATTTGCTATTTTATCTATAGCTGCAGAAACAGGTAGGTTCATACTTTCTTGTAAAATGAAATTTACACTTGCCAGCATAAAGGGATCTAAGTAGTTAAACATTTGGATTATCCACTCATGAACTAGCAGCTAATGGACTTTCCCATCTAAGCATAATGGAACATCCCAGCCTTCTTATAAACCAAATTTCTAGGCTTCTATTTCAGTTCATTTAGTTTGAGCTGAACTGGTCAGACAGCTGAGTATTTACTACCAGATTCAATATTTCCAAATGGTTTTATAGCGTAATGGAATATTTTCAATTCCATAGTCCATGTTAATATCCATTATATCATTTGTGACACCTAGAGAGTAAGTGTGATATCCAATTTATAAAAGGCTTTTTTTTAAATATGTATTAAAAATAATTGCCCAAATATTATTGATTTCTAATTTTTATATATATTTTTTATTATATTCATACACAGCAGAATAAAATTGTGTGAATAAATTTCTTATTAAGAAATCTCTTATTTCAATGAAACTGTTAAGTGCTTGCAACCGAAGGGTGCATATATTTCCTACCTATTATAATAAATGTTTATCTTGATGCATAAAATCAGAAATGTTTCCATTCTCAATTTTGTACTCCACCCCCCTATCATTTCCACGGAATGATCCACTTTATTCTATGCCAATTTCTATCCCTCTAAATTCCAATGCATTGCAACATTCAGCATGACTCATATTGACTGGACAAATGGACTTGACATATCTACTTATGATCAAAACTGCGACTGCTACCTTTTCGGGAGGGTGTTGTGGGGGTTCATCCACCCCATCTTGTTATTTTCATCACACTAAAGCAAAAGCTTTGAGAAAAAGAAGATAACATTTCTCGACTAACTAAAAGCAACAGGGAATAAGCAAAACTAAATAACATTACCAACTAACACATATATGTATTTACATGTGTTATAAATATGTATGCATATATATATATATATATATATATGTATATATATATATATATATATAGCTAGCACTAGATAAAGTGAAAGAATAAAATAAGGTGCAAATCAAATTTTCTTACAATTCAAAGTTCAAGCAAAGTACTTTAAAGTTCTTAACTCAAAGAAAATCGTCTCCTCAGAGGACCATTACCGCAATGACATTACTGCAGGTAATAAAATTAAACTTTGAAAATATATAAAAAAATATATAAAATACATAAAAGTATATAAAACATCAAATATATCGGCCCAAAACACACTTTTTTGTTAAAAACGAAAAAGTTATCCAGGCGTGAAATTTGTTTACAATCGATGCAGTAGATGACAGTGAAAAGTGTATTCAAGGTGTATGCAAATTAATAAAACGATAGAAAAAACCAAATCATATGAAAAGTTCAGAAAACTCACTTGGTGCTATTAATGCTCTATCCAGTATATTGAGCTTCATTTTTATCCGGATGTTCACTAATTAAAGATATTAGTTGCCTCTTATATCTTGTGTTGTATTAACCATATATATATACATATATACATATATACATATATATATATATATATATATATATATATATATATTATATATTTTGAATGATTTAAATTATTTTGAATGATTTAAATTATTTTGAAATCATATTCCTAATAAAGAGTATATATAAAGGTATTAAAATTGTTTATAGCTGTTTCAAGACGATGTTTATTTTTAGTGATACAATGCAGCGTTAAATTTGTTCAAACAGTGATTCTCATCAGAATCGTATTTCGTATGTACTCAGGAAAAACAACAATGTCCGAAAAAAGTTTATTCTCCATCAAAACAAAACAAAATCACAAGGATAGATTTATTGTCAAATAACTCAGTAAGATTTGAAATTATTGCCACATCAAAGCGTGTATTTTCTTTTCTTTTTTACTATTACAATCCGTCTGAATACCTCTCTCATGGATTACAAAATGTGCACTATTGTTATGAACTATTGAGCTTAATTTGATATTTTCATTATATTTTTTGTTTATAATTCCATTTTCCATTCAACTTTTTAACTGTATGCATCTTTTTTAGTGTTATTTTCTTGTTTCTTTATAAACGCATATATTGTTATTTATATTCTTATTTTTATATTTGCAGATGTTGAAGAATGTAATGGGCTGACAGTGAACTGGGTTACAAATCATCTCTATTGGACGGACGCCAAGACGAGCCGGCTTGAAATGTCCAACTATGATGGAACTGGGAGAAGGATTCTGTTTGGTTCCAAAATGGATCAGCCAAGAGGCATTGCTGTGGATCCGGTATCTGGGTGAGTCAAGATTTCAGAACTTTATTTATCGTCTTATAAGAATTACTTTTACAAATACATTTTCTGCGGGCATATATTTATCATTGATTTTTTTCTTTTAGATTTGAATGATATCGTAAAAGTACAGGGTCCGCCATAAGTAACTATATAATTTTATTTCAACATAAACTCATCAGATTAATAATCGCTGGATAAGAGTGCCACTTGGACTGAAATTGCTTTCAAAATTCTCGTTGGACGAATGTAACGCTCTTTGCTTTCCAAAATCACTTGAAAGACGCAATTTCCTGCTCTTTTGTTAATAGTGTGGACATAATGTGTATCTGAAATGAAAATGAAATAAAATTTGTATAAAAATGTTTCTCAAATAAAATATAGGATTTCCACTTTCGAATGACACATTGAAATAGAAGAAATACTTAAGTATCAACAAAGGTACAAACAAAAGAATATATATATATATATATATATATATATATATATATATGGGAAATGAAAAGGGAAAACCAAAAAGGATGTTTTTTTTATATATTCATCAACGTTTCGTCTTTATTTGTAAGACTTCCTCAGGATGATAATTTTAAGAAAAATGTCATGCAAGTACGTGAAAATATTGGGTTGACATGATGGGTTGATGAGAAGAAGTAGTAGCCACTACTGGGTGTGCAGGACCGAGTTCCGGCTTAGTGAAGTCAGTAGCATGGAATGAGATTAATGAGGATGATTCTGAGTGAAAAAGTGGAGGGGTGGGGGTGAACGGAAATAATGTGGATGGCTTTTAGTGAAGAACCCATCATGTCAACCCAATATTTTCACGTACTTGCATGACATTTTTCTTAAAATTAAAATTATCATCCTGAGAATGTCTTACAAATAAAGACGAAACGTTGATGAATATATAAAAAAAACATCCTTTTTGGTTTTTCCTTTTCATTTCCCATTACGTCGGATTACCTTCATCCTTCCTTTCTCATATATATATATATATATATATATATATATATAACTTATGGCAGACCTTGTATTTACTTAGCTAAGTATACAAAAAGGCAAATACAAATATATTCTTTCTGGACAATATAAACAACACTTATAATAATGTTATACTAATAATAACTATTAAAACCCTGTGGAAATTTCTACAGTTGCTTTCTTTGTTGAAAAAAAAAAATGAAAATTTTTTTGATGATAGTTTCAATTTATAAAGATGTAAAAGTAAAATATTTATTTTTACCTTTATTTTTTGCCCATTTTTCTTCTACGAATTTTGGTTAATACTTTTTTTTAGCTGAAACTTTTGTAATCAAATTAAGTTCAATAGTCGGTTCTTCTTGTATACATATACAAAGAAAGTTGTATTAATAATACTACTGGGTCGTCTTTGCACGAATTACCTCCCTTAGATTATGCATATTACATGCTTATTGGGAGCGTTTAAGTCGTGCTAACTAATGGAGGGACAGATGATGAGTATGTGGTCTTTATGTAGATACCGACTATGTGTTGAGCTTGCTGCATCATAAACATATTTAGACCTACGGCGGTGGGGGGGGGGGGTTATTACAGCTAACATGCCAAGCTTGTAATCTGGAGACTGTGACATGCCGGTTGGTGAATCACCAGCAAGTGCATGTGCAGCAGAATCAATCGCAAGCAAGAGGTGGCTTCAATTATGGCACCCTATCCGATCATACGAACACCTAACACATTTGTAGTATGGTCTGTAAAAGTAGCAAACCTATAAAGCCATAGTCGCACCTATCACCTCGAGGTTTTACACTAGTATTACACAAAAAGTGGCCATACTCGAAAACGAGTAGACAATCACTATATATATATATATATATATATATATATATATATATATATAATGGTATGAAGTTTCAAAAAGTACCGACTTGGAGTTTCAAATATAATTGCTGTCATGAATTTATTTTCTTTGCAAAATAAACATTAGTTTAAACTAAAATAAACCAATAATCTTCACACATATAATTTGAACGTCTTTGTGTGTATACATATATATGACAACATACACCTATATACACTTGTATAAACGTTTGTGTGTTTACACACACACATATATATATATAAGGGACGGTTAGAATCTTAAAAAGATATCTCGGCTGGAGCGTCTGAAATAGCCGGTGAATGTCTGGCATCCACTAAGGTGCACCCTCTCCAACAAAAACGGAAAGATAAGAAAAATTAAAAATTAAAAAAATATAGAGAGAGAGACTATTATTTAATTTAGAAATATGTATATATGTTTTGTATTTGTACATTAGATACAGATAATGATTGTATGTTTATAATATATCCATGTATCTCTTTATCATGTAGCTGTATATTTACAACTTTATAAATGTATACACACACTAAGCATAGATATATTAAAGAATTGTATGATTTATACATGCATATACATATATATTCATATAAATATTACAAATTTATATATCGAAATATACATTATATAAGTTTGTATGTATTGTAGAAATATAAATATACACGCATATATCTATATATTGTACGAATTTATATATATCTTTATATTGTACGAATTTATATATATATATATATATATATATATATATATATTGATGCATGTTTGATTAAACAACAGGGACAATTTCTTTTTGTTTCTCTTTTGATCTATCTTTTCATGTTGACGGACTAATGATCTAATGTTCTGTTCGAGTGTGAACAGGAACTCGAAAAAACTGCTAACGTTTTCGACTCCCATGAGTCTTCATCGGGTACGTGAGGAGTTATGCAAACTAAAACTGGTGAATTTATTGAGAAACTCGATTAAAACTTTTTTTTTAATAAATTCAGTATACCTTCTCCCCCCCCCCCTCATATCGAGTTTGATTGATGGTGGGTTTGTTTGCTCGAATGAGTAAGGCTTCAATTATGGGGAGGCGCAGGTTGCAATATGAGACAGCAAGGAGAGCAGTGTTTTTGACTAATATGTCCCTGAACTCTTCTTTTGGGGTGTCGTGTTCTACTAAGTGTTGGTAAATAGAGCTATGGGGAGAGGAGAGGTGACATGTAAGGCGACGAGAGATACTAGTCCTACTCATACCAATATATGCATTGTTTTCAGAGACACATTCCCCCATTGGGCATTTAACTTTTACTCAAACAGAAAATTAGATCATTAATCCGTCAACATGAAAAGATGGATCAAAAGAGAAACAAACAGGAATTGCCACTGTTGTTTAATCAAACATGTATTAATGAAGAAATGCTACCTAAGTATACAAATATATATATATATTTATTTATTTTGGTACAGAAAAATTAGTACAAAATTCGTACCGTCCGTTTCAAGCACAGAAGAACTTAGCCATCCGGCTCTCTTCAGCTTCGGAAACAGATGACAACAGAAGCTGAAGAGAGCCGGATGGCTAAGTCCTTCTGTGCTTGAAACCTATGGTACGAATGTTGTACTAATTTTTCTGTACCAAAAGAAATAAATATTACACTCTTAATTTTTAATTTTTATTCTCAATTAATCGAGCACTCTGCTGGGATTTTTCCTGCTATATTACAAAGAAGTTATATAATATATATATATATATATATATATATATATATATATATATATATATATGATATAAAAAATAATCTGTTTATATTTCTATTATAGACTCTTATCTATTAAGCATTATTGAAATAAATGCAGGAAAATCTTATCCCCGGAAGACTTTTAAATTATTATTTTTAAATATATATTTTTTAATCACTATATATATGTGTGTGTGTATGATTGGAGAACAATGAAGATTCGTTTAATATTTAATTTTTAAAAGTACCTTGTATTCTTCCTATGACTAGCAGCTAACCCTACTTAAATTATGATAATGTAGATAGGTTTTGTTAGTAATAATTATTCTTACAAAGTATTTAAATAACAGTGATTAGAAAAAAGCAGCAAACGAGGGACATCATCATAATTGAATGTTCGTAATGATACTGCTGCTAATGACACTGATGGCGGTTGATCCTAATAAAAAGAGTCAGAGAAATAGAAGAAGAAGAACAACAACAACAAAAAAGATAGCGCTGACATTATCCGGATAATGGGGGTTCTAGAAATATTAAGAAATATCAATTGCGATAAGAATGCTTTCATACAGCCAGGATCATTACGACGAGATAAGGGAAAGCAAAACAAGAAAGAAATGTCAGCACCCAACCAACAAAATGATACGTATTCTGTTAATTCTGTGAGTTGATATATCTAATGGAATGCTAATTGTAGAGAATGATGAACTTTTAATCTAGTTAACAGCTAAAAGAAAGATTGCGAACAACTAAAAGGAATGATATGGAAAGAAAATTACATTTTTCTTTGAAAAATGAAGTCCATAAAAATAAAACGAATGGAAATCATATAAAAGTTTAATTTCGGCTTTTTTTTTTGTATAATTTTTCTATTTTATTTTATTCAAAACTTCTATTTGAGGTTATTACACTTGACCTTAAAGGTGATGCAGTAAGTGACTAAGCCTGGAGAAAAAAACAGAAAGAAATTGATGAGAAAACAAACAAAACGACTTTCAGCTTCAAGTAATCAACAACTAACTCAAGGCCAACTGGCGATCCTTCCAAATTACTCGTCTCAACTTGTTTCCACTGACTGCTTTTGTGCCCATTGTCCTAAATACGACCATCAGCTTAAAACAGCCGTCCAAGAAGAGACAAGCTATTAATCAAAATGACTACTTGTCTACTGAAGCTGACATTTGACTTGATCACACGTCTATGGGAGTCTTCCATCCACACGATTCACAAGAAGCCTTCTAAACATCTTCCCACCTCATGTTTCAAAAATTAAATTTAGCCTACCATTGTTTTTCTAAGACTCGCATTACTTGGCACCGACTTCAGCAGATTATATCTCTCCCATTGAAAGACAGAGAGAAAAAGGCCACAATCAATTCTTAATTACTGATGCATTTATGTGTCGGCCGTAACTTTTCCATGGGGGGGTCAAAGTGATACACTGTAGTCAACCCACTCCACTACGTGAATATTTTAAAATTAAACCAATTCCAAAAGGAATTTTGAAGTCATAAAATAGTTACTTAAACACGTCTTTATTTGTCATGTCAATATCTAGTACTAAAACAATTAACAATTATAATGATAATAATTCTGTTTTGTGGCTTAATTTGGATTTCCACATGTGGATTGCTTCTAGAATCTGTCTTGGAAGGAATTGATGACTATGAACTATGTAGGATTGTTTAAATATCTATCTATACAAAGTTAGGTATGTGTGTATGTTTATATATTTGTACGTACAGAATTCAATGAATATTTATGAATTTTGGAACACAGCTGCTAAGCGTAAGGGTGAGTAATGTGAGCTATATTTAATTTAAATTAGTTTCATACAAAGTTGGTAAAAAAGTAGTGGAAGCCCTTTATGAAAATTTAGATACGTTCGACTTTTGTGAAATTTTAACAATAGGTATTAGACATCAATTAATAAATATTTCCCAAATTTCAGTTTCTTGGAAGTATTTTAAAGGGTTTTTAGAGGAAATAATATGGGTACAATTGTAGCAGTCTGAAATAGGATCTATTTCTTATGCGTCTACTGTGGGCAAGTTGGCATCAAACTAACCAATCGGCTCACAGGGCGTATTGATTTCAGCTAGTCCCTTGCGGACTATTTGCACCCCTGTTAAACGGTGGAACGGATCGTCAGAGAGACCCTGGCCATCAACCTAGAAGGAACTCTTCTTCACCTCTCTCCTACCCCCTCATTCACTGGATTCCCGAGCACCGCTCTCCGGGCAGTAAAAGAACTTTGTTTCCTTCCACCGGACACCAGTCCTACCTTTTTCTATGCTATACCCCAACGTTATAGGATACCCAATAAAGATTTGTTTAATGTTAAAAGAAGCGTTGAGTTTTTCCTCGTATGACTACCGTCTACCGTGCTTATACTTATAGTGAGGCTACGACTTAGCTATAATACAACTTCTATTTGAAAAATCAAATATATCAGATTTGTATTGAACTTTATCATTAGACACCAATTAAACAAAATTCCCTGAATTTTAATTTCTTCTTGAGGCTTAAGCTTAAGGGGTCTTAAATTTTAGACATTTTCTCGTAACAAAATCCTGTAATGTATTTTTATCAAGATTGATATAAGGATTCTAGACTTACTGTTTAGTGTCATTATATCTTGATTTTAACCTTCATAAGGGGACATAAAAGTTGTGCAAAACTATTCTATTCTGTTCGAGGAAGTAAATTTATCTGTCCTGGGACGGGTTTTCTTTCTATTTAATTTATAAATTTGCTTGCACAACAATCAGCAGCAGTCGGTTGGGTGGATCATAACTTCCAAGTACCTTTAATTAACATTTCCTTATTCAGGTGACCATGGGGAATGTGATCCCATATGCTCCCTGTAGGTTAGTTTTATGTCTGTTGATAACTGCCCTTAACATAAGCGTCGATTTCAAAATCACTCTCTCCCCTCCTCTCTCTCATTTAACATGTATTTCAAACAGAGTTTTGCTTTTATCAAAATAATGATTGCTAATGACATTAAAACTGTCATAATTAAATAAGCAACACAAAAATCGAAAATTGTTCTGATTCGCAAATTTTTCTGTGGGAGCCAGCATTTACGAGATTCTTTGTTAATGAAATTTAAATGTGTTGACGTCAATACATTCTGTATCCTTTTGTAATAGAAGATGAGGTTTATCTAAACTTCCAAACATTATTCTATCATTAATAAACTAAACACATGAACAAAGAATATTTGTATTATATATATATATATATATATATATATATATATATATATATATATATATTATATATATTTTTTTTAACATAGTTCACCCCAAACAAGGCAGGCCGGCACTGTAGACGTAAGGGGCTACTGAGAAAAAGGGTGAGAGTTTTTTTTTTTTTAGGGGGGGGGGGGTCAACCTAAATTGGGAGCTGCGCAGAGAGATGTCTGTTTACATTAGTTTTACATTTCTGCATGTCAGTGCCGTCAGGAAAACAGGGAGCAGCGAGGGAGTTCCAGAGTCCAGCTGCACGAGGAAAGAAGCTTATGGAGTAGAAAGTTCTTCATCATCTGGGGACCTCCACAATGAATGGATGGGATTTGGCAGATTGTCGAGTTGGTCTAGTGAATCTACGTCGTGGGGGTACCAGAGCAGCAAGCTCATTAGAGCACAATCCATTGAAGTACTTGTAAAACAGGCACAAGGAAGCAACATTGCGGCGATGTGATATATTATATATATGTATATGCTAAGGTTGCTGAAAAAGTATTAGATCATTCTACCATTCCAGAAAGTATTTGACTCCAGAGACAATCCTCTGCCTATATAAGAGGCAGATACGTCCTAAGGTGGAGTACTGATATCACACCTAGAGATGTTCCGCTCATAGCACTCTTTATTGCTTTAACAGAGTACAGATTCGTCTTTGCAATCTAGTGGGTAAAGATCTCTTCTGTTCTTTACAGCCCTTTTTGCACAGAAGAGGCGTTGTTAGTCTTTCTCTACTCTATCATTATTTTCATCGAAGGTGCTCGACTGAACCCCAATCTCTGGTTCCTTCTTGTAAGACATTAACAGCTCCAACGTGTCTTACTACCACAACTGAAAAAAAAAAACTGTTCCTTCTTTCTCTATATGCCTAGCGTCAGGCAGAATTTCTATGAACAGAGTTTCTTTCCAAGAACTTACCATCTGTGGAGCACATTATCACGGGACTGCTTCCCTGCAGACTACAACAGACTCGTCTTAAAATCCAATGTCAAGAATATCTGTCATGACCCACCCCTATAAGTAATCAAACTTTGTTCATTCAATTCATCATTTTCAATTCTCTCATAAAAGTATTCCTCAGTCCTTGCTGAAAGATAACAAAATTTTCTCCTCTATTTACGCAGTTTTTCTAAAAGGATTTTCACTCCGTCTGCTTTTTCTCATACGTTTGACTTTCTATAATGTTTTATTTTTTACTAATGAGTCACCATTTATCAAGGTTAAAAGACCCTTGAAGATAAGGGTTAACAAGATGGATTGATTGGCAGTGGAATACAAAATTAATATATATATAGTAGTATGTTTTTTAAAAAGGCTGAGGGCAATGCTCAGTGTCGGGTAGGATGTAAGTTAGAGGAACAAAAATAATAAATCGAAATCGAAATGGGAATTACTTTTTATTTTTTCTTAAAATCTTACATCAACAGCAGAATCGTTGGTGAATTGTATGTGGGGGTTGGTGTTGTTAAAGATGTTGGATATACTTTACTTCATATTAAAAAAACTACGAAAATAAAACAACACACAGAAACAAATAAAAATTTTTAAAAAAAAATATATATATATATTATCAAAACTAACAGTTAATTCATCACCATACAATACCTATCATTTATCTAATATTACACACATATTTTTTAACACTACATTTATATACATAACATAACTTTAAAACTTATTGATTTATATTCTATGCGGGACTGGTTTGCCCCTACGCTATTCTCTGGCATCCATTTTGGTAGATTCTCTGCACAGACGGAGTTTTCCTTTGGTGTTTATTTTTTTTGAAAAAGGGAAGTTTCTTTTTCCCTGAAATATTAAATAAATGATTTTTAATAATCATCCGGACAAAACACAAACAGCTAACACCACACTTGCAGTTTTGTAAGATTTTAAGAAAAAATAAATAGTAAGTCCCATTTCGATTCATTATTTTTGTTCCTTCAAGCTTACATCCTACCCGGCACTTTGCATTGCCCTCAGCCTTTTAAAAAACATACTACTACTATTTCCAGCAATGTTTCAAGCAAACTACCATTCTCTATTATATATATATATATATATATATATATATATATATAAAAAATATATATATAAACATATTGAAATAATCACTACACAAAAGCTATGTGTCATTCAATTATCAAACTAGTGATAGCTTGTTTGAAACTGTCCAAATGTTGTTCCACGTGAGTTTTATGTCATTAGACAAGTTTTGCAAATAGAAAAATTTGATGTATAACATTGTTATTTAGTTTCTATTCTTCCTCTGTGTACCTCACATAAAACAGAATTTCCATTAACAGAGTTATTTTTCTAAGAACTTCCTTTCTGTGGAACACGTAGCCACAAGATTTCTTCCCTGGGGTTACAGCATGGTCTTCTTCAAATCTAATGTCTTTGTAATGTGATATATTTCGTTTGTTGGTTTAAGTGCTTACTTTTTATATCATGAGCGTTTATTGAAAAAAAAAGGATTTTAAGGAAAAGTTAAAGATAAACACATTAAATGTATTCACTAATCAAAAAGCTTATGAAGCATAGTTGTTTTTGTTTCATTTGTTGCCTTTTCCATAGCAGTAATATGTGTTAAAATGTAAGTGTAAACATAGATCCTGAGTTCAAGGCTCCATAGTTTATGCAGGTTCATTGACAGATGATCATCTTATGGTTATGAAGAACACTATAAGACAAATAGATTGTTGATAGGTTAGCTTAACCATGTGACATAGGATAGATTTAAGGTTAGATATAGTTGCTGCCAGAATTTTAGTAAATCAGAAACTGTGTGTAAGCTCCAAAGAAATAGTGATACATAGACCCTCATTCCCCATCTAAAGATAGTCTAGAACAAACTCTTGCTTAAAGATTTGAATATCCATTTAATTAAGTGAATAAAATATAGTTAAAATCGTTGTCAACAACTTCTTCAATAACATTTCCATAGATACCAGTCTCAAGGAAAGGATCCAGAGAACAGTGTCAATACTGATCCCTCAAGATTGAATTTAATTTATTTGTTGAAATTTCCATCTAACAATGTTTTAAGAAAAAAAATTAAAAAATTTTTTTTTATCTGCCATGCAAAGCGATCATTGCACATATCCGTATAAGGCTTCAATTATAAGCCTGACGCTGCATAACGCGGCCTTCGGAGGAATCAGATAAATAATCATATTTAATTCGAATTCATTTTTTGGAATCTTTTTTAAAGTATTAAAAATATGTTTTTTTTTCTATCCTCTTCAAAATGAATTTAAAAAGTGTTATCATGCCAAGAAAATTGTGTGTGGAATTGATAAAATTACAGGAAATGCATATCAAGGTAGTAAAATTAGTATCTGCTTTTCATTGGTTACTTGTGATAACCTTGCGTCAAGTTTACTTACACACTTTCTTCAACTCTCGATTCGATAATCTAAATTACTATCCTCTACATATCGACAAGAACGGATATTCTTAAGATGCGTCCATTCGATGTTATTCTAACTTAAACGTGACCGACTGACGAAAATGCTATTTCAAACTTAAAAATCTCAAATTGAGAAAAATGCTATTTCAATCTTAAGCGTGACATACTGACAAAATGCTATTTTAAATTAAACGTGACCGACTGACGAAAATGCTATTTCAAACTTAAAAATCTCAGATTGAGAAAAATGCTATTTCAATCTTAAGCGTGACATACTGACAAAATGCTATTTTAAATTAAACGTGACCGACTGACGAAAATGTTATTTCAAACTTAAAAATCTCAGATTGAGTAAAATGCTATTTCAATCTTAAGCGTGACATACTGACAAAATGCTATTTTAAATTAAACGTGACCGACTGACGAAAATGCTATTTCAAACTTAAAAATCTCAGATTGAGAAAAATGCTATTTCAATCTTAAGCGTGACATACTGACAAAATGCTATTTTAAATTAAACGTGACCGACTGACGAAAATGCTATTTCAAACTTAAAAATCTCAGATCGAGAAAAATGCTATTTCAATCTTAAGCGTGACATACTGACAAAATGCTATTTTAAATTAAACGTGACCGACTGACGAAAATGCTATTTCAAACTTAAAAATCTCAGATTGAGAAAAATGCTATTTCAATCTTAAGCGTGACATACTGACAAAATGCTATTTTAAATTAAACGTGACCGACTGACGAAAATGCTATTTCAAACTTAAAAATCTCAGATTGAGAAAAATGCTATTTCAATCTTAAGCGTGACATACTGACAAAATGCTATTTTAAATTAAACGTGACAGACTGACGAAAATGCTATTTCAAACTTAAAAATCTCAGATTGAGAAAAATGCTATTTCAATCTTAAGCGTGACATACTGACAAAATGCTATTTTAAATTAAACGTGACCGACTGACGAAAATGCTATTTCAAACTTAAAAATCTCAGATCGAGAAAAATGCTATTTCAATCTTAAGCGTGACATACTGACAAAATGCTATTTTAAATTAAACGTGACCGACTGACGAAAATGCTATTTCAAACTTAAAAATCTCAGATTGAGAAAAATGCTATTTCAATCTTAAGCGTGACATACTGACAAAATGCTATTTTAAATTAAACGTGACAGACTGACGAAAATGCTATTTCAAACTTAAGGATGACAGAACAAAGAAAATGCTATTTCACACATTTTAAACCGAGGTGTGATAGACTTACCGACTCACAGACAAAGCCTCTATAGTAAAGCAAGGACGTATCTAAACAAATCCAGACAAAAACAAATGGAACATCGGTAAATGACCTGATAGTTATTAGATCTCAAATGACTGTGTAATTATTAGAAAGTGATAAAAATAAAGACGTCAGATTTAAATATTGCATGACCGTAGCAGGAAATATCGGACATAAGATAAGTTTTATGAAAAATGTTTGTATTCTTTTATGACTCTGCATAATCTTATCTCTTCCTCTTCCTCTTTCTCATAATTTTGAAACAGAGTCTATAATAGAACTAGCAAAGAAACCGAGAATAGCCAGGGAACAATAAGGTGAAAGTATGGGTATAATTATTATCTCAGGTTTCTTAATCTAAGATATAAACTCAAACCCCAAATAGCAATCCGTCTGATATATCGATATTTGATTAGAATTAGCCTATTTGTTCGTTTTGTCACTCCACCATGTTATTGGCACGAATATATTTTATTTCATCTCAGATTTTTTTTGAAAATGTTTATTGCACCTAAGTAAACTGTTAGATTGAAGATTTTCCCCTTACTCACCGAAACAGATTAAAGGGAAGTTATCGTGTGCAATTATACTGAGTTCTCAAAAATAAATATCTATATTCATTAAATTATGCGGTTTCAAGCGTGTCTGTGTGTGTTTCTTACCTCCATATTAATTACATATTACATATTACTTATGTTTTGAGGCATGTCCGTCCGTCCGGATTTTTCTCCGCAACCATCCATTGAATTTCTCTGAAATTTTGCATGAAGTTGTAACTTTGGTCAGGTTAGAAAGTGACATTCTCCGATTTTTGAAAAAAAATCTGGTTAGCCCTCCAGGGGGTCAAAAGGCCCCGAAATGGCAAAAAAAAAATGACATTTTTTGCCCCATAACTTTTCATCTATCCATTCAATTTCTCTGAAACTTGACCAAAATGTGGAGGCAATTGTTCCTAATAGAAAATAAGTATCGCTGACATTGGAAATCATCTGGTTCGCGCCTCCAGGGGGTCAAAGCCCCCAAAATGGCAAAAAATGACCCTTTTCTCCCATAACGTTTGATCCATCCATTCAATTATTTTGAAACTTGGCCAAAATGTAGAGGCAATTATTCTGGATATAAAATAAGCATCCTTGACCTCAGAAAAATTCTGGTTCGCGCCCCCAGGGGGTCAAAGGGGGGTAAAAAATGCCCCAAATTGCCCAAATTTATTGCATTTTACACTCGCCACATCAAGTCACATCCAGAGGGGGACCACGCACGCACACGCGGCTTGTTTGTTCTTCACTATTAATCGATTATAGTCAATTTGTATTTTATTTTTTCACAAAATAATCTGATTGCAAAATTAAAGTTAGCAAAATTAATTTCTGTTTCTTTATAAACAAGTCATTTTTTTCTCCCAGGCAATTGTTGCAAATATGTAAATATTTTCAATTTGATCTCTGTTATGCTTGTTCCTGAGTTGTGACTTCTTGACGTATGTCCAAAGATGAAATATTCTCATAAAGACTATCAAACCAAATACTATACTATGATGTATGCCTGGGAATATTAGAGTTAGTAGGCAGTCAATTAGAATAGTATTAATATCTGTATAATAATACACTTGTATTTTCGGTTGTATGTATGTTATTACCTTCTATATTCAAAGTCGATTATTGTTGGATGTTTATTTGTGACCGTCCTTAGCAGTTTTATTCTGGATGGGTTGCATCTTGGTTTTCCTTCTTCAAAGCTGGCAGCTTGCTTGGAACTGTAGCGAGAAAGTTTTGACAAAATACTGCTCATATTCTGATTTCTGGATATTCACTTTGTGGTACCCAAGTGAAATATGTTTTAGCTGTCTAACGATAAAAAGCTACACATCTCCCAGCAACACTGCCTCGAACAAAAAACACTTGTTACCGCTAAATATCTCTGAACCAAATGAGCTGGACTCTCGAGACATTCTGAGTTCTTTCCTCTCAAACAGGCGAATCATCCACCTAATATGAACCTAGAAATGACGAATCATTTTGTCAGCCTCACTGCATCTTTAGGCTTTTATGTACAGCAGAGGTGATTCTTTGTCGGTTACTTCGTAGGAGGGGGGATCTTCTTTGCATATTACAGGGATGAATGGATGAAGTGATGACAAAAAAACTTAAGAGATTCAGTTAGAAACCATACATCAACAATTTCCCGCCTGTTTGTGGGCTGGATCATACATTGCTTGTACTGATCATTTCCCTTTCATGAGGGAAAGATATTTAGCCATAAGGGGAAGGATGTTCCGTCATAGACACCTGTTCTTCGTGTCAACTACTTAACAGTGTCAATTTTAAAATTCGCCATCCCTTTTCCGAATACTCAATGTTTTTTTAACCAATCAGAACCTTTGATATATTTCAGTCTACCATTTCACATTATGATCATATTCTTCATCTTGTAGTTTTATCGTCACACTACATTTTTTATTTCATGAAACTATTTGATTGGATTATACTTTAATAAGAAATGTTTTCTTTGATTTTATTTTTTACCTTTTATGACATCCGAGTTTTGTGAAGGAGCAAAGTGTAGTATCTGTTTTGATAATGCACTTCACTTTTCTGTCATCTGCATGTGATGATAAGTTTTCAAAACTGTACCTTGTATTCGATTAGAAAAAAATCCACAGCCCAACTCTAGCCAACTTCTAGCCAAAGAAAAGTTCTCAACTCAAGGGAAGTCAACTCCAAACAAAAAGAAACTAATATTTCAATTATTCAAAGAGTTACACGATATTTTACACAAAAGAAAATGCAAATTTGCTAAACTAGAGACAACTAACAATATCTGACAGAGAGTATGTCTTGCATCTATATTAGCGATATTTCGAAAGAAACGCTATGATTGGTTGACCAATCAGAATTTGTTATTCTCATTTGCTGGCAAACAAGCCCGTTGACATCAAACTCAGCACAAAATGGCCGCTTTGCTATTTCTTTCCAAGAAGGGAGAAATTGATGGCTGATCAAACCACCAATTTTTATACTCTGCTTTTATAGCACTTGCATACCAGAGATTCGTTAATGATGCTTTGTATCCAACGCCCAAATTTTATGAGATAACACGAATTACTATACATTTTTATGCTAATAATTTTCTCCATAGAGGACCACAGGAAAATAATGGCCATAATTTCTCTGTCATTTGTATGTCAATCTGGCTTCCATCGTAGATAGTCAGACACATCTGCAGTGATGTTTTATAGAAAAAACTGTCATTATATTTGCTCAGCACATCAGTCGGGCTCCATTATATAATAATTTTGACGTACTCGTTTGGAATTTAAAATAAGGAAACATATCTTCACCTGAGATTATAAAAAACGTTTTATCTGCAGTGTTTGTAGATTTGAGAAAAAAAATGCAGATGGAACCTTTTTAATTTCAGGTGAATCCATATAATAGTAACACTCTGATAATCTTGTTTGCTTGTTTGCACATTGAATCTTTTAGATGGTGAGAGGAAGGGCGAATGAGACGGGAAGTGGTGGAAAGAGGGTAGGTATATAGAGGGAGTAGTATTAGCAGCAGTGTAAGAGGATGATATAAATGATGTAAATACAGAGGAAAAAGAAAAGATTAAAGTAGTAGTAGCAGCCTAAAGGGGATAGTTTAAATAAATAAATGACATAAATAAAGAAGAGGAAAACATGAAAATAACAGAACGTTATGAAAATTATAAAATAGGATTCAGGATTGAGAGCAGACCATGCAATATTATTGCAAAAAACCCTTAATACAAAATTAATACCACAATTGGACTTCTTGTAAAATTTTACTTGCGAAAAGTTGTGTTTGATCTTAGTATAGGATTTTGTTTTCAATTGCATCCTCTTAAAGCAATAATTGGACTCGAGATGGAATGGCATCATTAAATTCCTTGAAACATTTAACCCTTATTGAAACTTATTTTAATTCTCTGTTAAGATATCGATTTCTATTACTTCTATATATATATATATGTTTTTAATATATATATATATATATATATACATATATGCTTTTAATATATATATACATATATATATATATATATATGCTTTTAATATATGTATACATATATATATATGCTTTTAATATATGTATACATATATATATATATACATATATGCTTTTAGTATATATATACATATATATATGTGCTTTTAGTATATATATACATATATATATATATATATGCTTTTAATATATGTATACATATATATAGATGCTTTTAATATATGTATACATATATATATATATGCTTTTAATATATGTATACATATATATATATATATGCTTTTAATATATGTATATATATATATATGCTTTTAATATATATATATATATATATATGCTTTTAATATATATATATATATATATGCTTTTAATATATGTATACATATATATATATGCTTTTAATATATGTATACATATATATATATGCTTTTAATATATGTATACATATATATATATGCTTTTAGTATATGTATACATATATATATATATATATATGCTTTTAGTATATATATGTTAAGATACCGATTTCTATTACTTATATATATATATATATATATGCATACTTTTGTTTCGAAAGAAAATGGTATTTCATTAATGTGGAATTTGTATGATTTCCTTTATTGATGTTTTCTGCTTTTTCACTTTGCTGATTGAATGAAAATTGGCACTTTTATTTAACCATAATCTGTATTTGCGTTGAATTGTTAGCACAATAACAGGCACCGACACAAGAAACGACCATCTCCTTCACTCGTTATCCCTCGCTGTTATTCGTAGAAATCACAACAAATAAAATATAAATATTCTTGACACAAAGTGAAAAGCGAACTATGAAATCGGTCTATGGAATTCGGCGATATCACAGCAGAAGACACTAAAATTCTAACATCATAAAGTCCAATGATTGCATAAGGTAATAAAATCTTCAGTTCTCAAATCGCCTTCTGTGTGAATCTTAGGCAAAAGATGGAGGCGAATTTGCTTTGGATAATTGCGAGGCAAAGCCATTTAGAAGCCTTTTGTATAAATTGATATTCATTGTTCTTCCATCGCAGAGTGGCATACATTATTCATTTTACGTGATCATTTCGAAGTGTTTAGATTGTCCAATAAATAGATGCAGCGCACCACAAGAGGATCTGATGGAATCCTCTGTGATTTTCGGGATCCGATGAAATTCCTTGTGATTTTAATGATTTTCAATTCTTGGAGCAAAGTCTATATCTATAATTGAGCGTTGCTTATCTGCCTGTTTTTAATTACTCATATTGAAAGTAATAAAAAAGGAAAGGATCAAAAGATTGGAATAGTCCATTATAAACAAGTGGGAATATAACCATAAGTAGTAATACTATTTAATGCATAGCTGTAGAAAGAGGGAGAGGCATACATAGCGAACAGAAAGAGACTTATTTGGGATTTTGTCTTTCTATTTTTATATTTAATTGGCTTTTTAAACTCACTTTTTACTGATTCTATTTATCTTCCTCCTACAAGGTAAGATGTGACACAAAGTCGGGAAAGTGGGAAAAAACCAGCGCTCAAGAATTTGAGCACTCTGACTATTTAAAAATGGCCTGGGCAGCCCCGTCAGCATTCCCCGGTAGGGGCGCCTAAGGCGATTAGCAATAAACTAACCCCTTCTCAAAGGGTGAGAAGGTAAAGCCTGGGAGGGTGAACCTCCTAGAACTGCACAGGACGGACAACCGATAGACCGGCGTAAACCCGAAGGCCCGGACAATACCGGTTTATTAGGCGGTGTAAAAACCCCTGGTTGAACTTTTTACTGATATTCCAAAAAATTATTAATTTCTACTTTTCTAAACGTACTTCAATTCAAAATGCAGTATCTGCTACTTTGTCTTTTCTTTTTGAGGTCAGTGAAGGAGAAATCTTTCTAGACTGTGATAATGTTTTTTCTACCACTCTATTTATCTATTTGCCAATTTTGGAAGAAATCCTTCTAGACTGCGGCAATTTTTTCCCCAGGAGATGGATTTTCAACACATTAGAAATCACCATTGTATAACTTTCCCTTCGTTTAGAGGCAACGAAATAGCAACAACATAGTCAATGGTAAAAGTGCAGATTAGTTAACAGTCGATAAATCGAAAACAAAATAACCACAACAAATTCAATAAATCAATCGCCATTTATTTAAATCAAGGCCAGAGTTAGACGAAAGATCGATTTTCAATGTTGGTGAATTCAATCTCCCACCAAAATGGGCACAACGGATTGAGATAAAAATTGCCTCAATCTAGAAGTATTTTTTCTTTCACTGACCTTAGAAACCACGCATATTCTTGGATCATATTTACTTTGGGTGGGGGAGTGGTTTTTATTTGTTCGAATGAACCGCTAGAGATTGGGAAAGTCACCCAAAACATAGAGAAATCTATTTTGTTTGATTCAAAACATCGATAATTCCTACTTTAATCACCGTAACTAAAGGGTTGTTTTCAAATGCTGTTTGACGATTTAATATCTTAATACTTACATTTTTTTAATTAAATTTATAGCTGTCCTGAGCAACGCCGACGCACGGATCCTGCTAGTATATATATATAAGAGAGAGAAAGATGATACTTTAAAGATATAAAAAATATATGTAGACTATCAAGATAAAAACAAAGCTCAATATAGTATCTATCCCAGCGACTTTCTCTGATGATAAGATTTTGATCTTTGAAAAGCCTGGCTCAAGGAAAATTTAACTTGAATAAATTGCCTTTTTGCGGAATATACCTTGCTCCGAGCAATTGAATTGAATTTTGATTTGGCTTTTGCTTCTCTAATTCCTTTCCATTCTTCTTCATATATATATATACATATATATATATATATATATATATATATATATATAATACAGGGTGATTCATAAGTCACTTAGCTATTTATTTTTGAAATTCTAAAGTTAAAAAATACGGTAATATAAAACAGAAAGTTTATTCAACAAACTCATTTATGGGAGTTTAAAATTACAGCAAATTCTCAAAATTTTCACCTTCGTTCTGCATGCATAGCTCCATTCTTTTTTGCAAGGAATTTACGACTCTTTGTAGCATATTTGATTGATTATGAAATAAATATATATAGAAACAAATATATAAATGAACAAATTTAAAATAACAAATTGCAGTAATTAGAGAGTAAGATAACAATTATCAAAAGTTCATAGTATGTTTGTGCTTCATATGTAAATAGCTAAGTGAAGTGACTCATGAATCACCATATATATATATATATATATATATATATATATAAAGTTAGCTAAACATTTATCTGGAACAAAACTAAGATCTAATATACGGAACGTTTATGTTTTTGTCTTTTAAGGGAAGTGGGGTCTGATAAACTCTGCTGGGAAGCCATGAAATAAAATACTGTTTTGTTTTTAAATTCCCGAAACAGTTTTTCATGGTAAACAACTGATGATCCCTTAAATAATGTAGTGTAAATTCTTGGAAGCAAACTAATATAGTAACTACAAAAAATAAATTGACTTACATGAGTGATTTTCTACTGAACGACTTGGGACTAAAATGTTTTGTGTTTTTCCTTATATAGTTTTAATGGTTGAGAAACTTCCGAGAATATATATATATATATATATACATATATATATATATATATATATATAAAGAAGGATTGGAATAAACTGATAGGGAATTGACACAGACTATAAAAACTTGATATGACTTGTGCCTCTCCCCTGGAATGAATCTTCTGATTTGTAGGCAATGACAAAGATGAGGTGGTAACCCTAAGAAAATATTTGGCATATGAATTCTTACCGAATATACAGATATTACTCACGGTTGTGTGATGTCGTTTTGTGGCTGTATTCAAAAGAACACACAACAGGAAATTACAGATCAAGAGTTTGAGTACATGAAAAGGGAATACGAAAAGGATTTTGCCGGATTTAGACTTTAATCTCTAGAACATTTCCTTTTCTTGGATCTATTTTATTTATTTGCAACTTGTCTTGTAGCACCAAAACCATTGTCTTTTGAAACTGAAAATTATTTTCTAACATTCTGTCGTTCAACCTTTTCTTTTTTCTCATGGATTCCACCTTCCATCTCACCTTTCGTTCTTTCATTTTATCTCTTCTTCTTTTCTGTTTGATCGGTCTTCACCTCTTTTTTTACCTTTTGATATCTTTTTCTCTTCACTTTTCTTATTTATATTTTTCTTTTCTCTGTATTCTCCTATTTAATACATTTTCTCTCTCCTCTCTCTTTACACTTCGTTTTCTCTCTCTCCTCCTCTCTCTATACACTTCTCTCTCCTCCTCCTCTCTCTTTACACTTCTCTCTCTCACCTCCTCCTCTCTCTTTACACTTCTCTCTCTCTCTCCTCCTCTCTCTATACACTTCTTTCTCTCTCTCCTCCTCTCTCTATACACTTCTCTCTCTCTCTCCTCCTCTCTCTATACACTTCTCTCTCTCTTCCTCTCTCTATACACTTCTCTCTCTCTCCTCCTCTCTCTATACACTTCTCTCTCTCTCCTCCCCTCTCCATACACTTCTTTCTCTCTCTCCTCCTCTCTCTATACACCTCTCTCTCTCTCCGCCTCTCTCTATACACTTCTCTCTCTTTCCTCCTCTCTCTGTACACTTCTCTCTCTCTCCTCCTCTCTCTGTACACTTCTCTCTCTCTCTCTCTCGCTCTTTATTTGTACTCTTTATCTCTTATTCTATCAATATTTTATTTTCTTCATTCAAAGAATCCCTATTTATTACATGAACAAAGGGCACTCTGGATTTTAATAAAACTAAAAATTGCCACAGTTGAGAATGATTGTTTCTCCTTTGACCGAGGGCAAAACAAATACTACACTTTGATCCTAGACCGAAAGCAGAGAAGTCTTCAAAGGATCTTTCACTTCTTTCTCTTTTGAAGACAACCTTTTCTTTGTTCCTTTTCACATTCTCTTATATAAAGATCCTCAAGTAAGCTTTTATTCATGCCTATTATATACTATTCTCCAACTTTTGTTACAGTCGATAAAATGAATTCTACAGAAAGGTTGTGAGTTCAATCCTGACTGAACGATCTAAAAAAAAATAATTTAACCAATATGACATAATTGAAATCACGAAATAATTAAAATATGAACAAAACAACAAAGATGAGGATAATTGTTGAAAATATGTAACTATTTTCAAATTGACCTCTCTTATGCTTGTTCTTGAGTTGTGACTTCTTGACATACGCCCAAAGATAAAATATTCTCATAAAAACTCTAAAACAAAGTATTATACTATGGTGTCTGCCTGGAAATATTAGAGTTAGTTTGGGCTGGGATCAAAGTGTAGTATCTGCTAGGGGTTCCACCTTCCCAGGCTTTGCCTCCCCTCTTAGGGGTGGAGTAAGTTTATTGCTTACTGCCTGAGGCGCCCCTACCGGGGAATGCCGACGAGACTGCCCAGGCAATTTTTGTAAGCCAGAGTGATCTCTCTTCTCGAGGGCGCTGGCTTTTTGAATCCCACTTTCCGACCTTGTGTCACATCTTACCGCTGTGGGAGGAAGATAAATACATTAGAGTTAGTAGGCAGTCAATTACAATGGTATTAATATCTGTATAATAATACATTTGTATTTTCGGTTGCATGTACGTTATTAGCATCCATATCTATTTTACAAAATGAGATCGTCCGATCGCCAAAGAAGAAAGCAATTGAGAAATATCTGATGTCAATGGTTGTCAAAAAAAAAAGAAGATTTTGCCAATTTCAAAATGAATTGTTCTAAAATCTAATGGGTTATAATAAACAGACATCTATCGTCGTTATCTAGTCTTATGTGTTAAATTAGCAGTATATATATGAACCATTATACACCCGTGTCATCGTCGGGAACCCAGCTTCTTCATCGTTTGTGGATACAATCACTCGGATGGCAATCTTTAGTTTTAATAAAAATTTACTACAAAGAGAAGAACACAGAAAAAATCAGGGGAATGGGTTACTTTCATACGCATGTGAGAGAGAGGAAAAAATAGACAGATAGCTCAACTCGCTACATCTACTTACATTGTGCCCGCCTGCCCCACCACCATTGGGGACAGCGCCCTAGACACCCCGCCCCTTGAAGTATCGCCAGACAAAATGACAGAAAATCTTCGTCTGGCAGTCACATGTTTTCTTCGACTTCCGTCTGGGGTCACCTCTGACCTTAAGGTGTCACTCGAACTCTTCCATTCAAACAACGGCCCTAGTTATGTAACACTACTTAAAAGTGGCATTCGTTTATTTATTTAAAGGATATTTACCTAACAGTAATTTTTACGGTAAGAAGAAAGAGACTATTTTAAAACGATTTAAATTGCTACAATAACAAAAATTAAAACTTCGTTTTATTTATTTAAAACTGACACCTGCAAAGCTTATTTGGGAAATCTTACTTATTTCTCTTAAATTGAACGAAAATAGTAACTTTATTCTTTAACTCTCTGGATGTACTCTCAAGATATCTATTTGACTTCAAAAGTGGTTCAGGGTATTAAGGTATTCATTAACGTACTATTTTGTCACGGATTGTCTAGTTTCTTTTGTAAACATCATGATTTCGAAAACTGCAGGGTTTTGTTTCTTTGGAATTATTCCATCTTGGTCCATATCCAAATTTTGGATCTTTCACTTTCCTTGGGGATAATGTTAAAGAATTATTTTGTTTCTCCAATTATTGAAGGTAAAATGTGTTCTCTTCTATTTTGAAATCTTTCTTCTTTGTTTTGTTTAAACCAAACATGAGATAAATTACGATTTGACAACCAAATCAGGAGAAATTGATAAAAGATCTTTGAGGCGTTTTTTTTTTTGTAAAAGGCTGACAAAATCAAGATGGCGTTTTTCTGCAGTATTTCATGGTTGCTCCTTCTTTCCTTCTTGCTCTCTTCTCTGGAAATGTCTCTAATGATTTACCCATTACAAGATGCAACGAAAATTAATTGAATGACAGTTAACATGCTGTAGTAAATGGAAAATCGATGAAGAAGTCTTATTTAGAATCTTTATTTAACTAATTAATTTATAGGAATGGTGTACTTACCATTCAAACTGGTAAAAAAACGGCAGGGTCCTTATTTGCATACTACATATGCTACGGTGATTTATTTTTTTATAGTCACATGGTATCAATCGGGTAAGATCAGGGATTCTGAATACTTTTTACCTATTATCAGAGTATTGACCATTGCCTTTCTTATTCCAAAACTTGATAAATAATTTTAATTATATTTAATACTAATCTCTATTTATATAAAGTACGGTATGTGTATATGTTTAAATATTTCTATGTACAGGATTCACGTGTAAAGTAATAAATAAATATGGATTTTTGAACACAGCTGATATGCGTAAGGGTGGGTAATGTTGGCTACATTTTGTTTAGTTTAATGCAAATGGGATAAAAAGGGGTTGAAAGCCCTTTGTGAAAATTCATATACCCTTGATTTTTGTGAAATTTTAACAATATGTATTAGCCATAAGTTAATAAATATTCCCCAAATTTCGTTTTTCGAGGGCAAAATATGGGCACAATCTCTCACTTGAAAAGTCAAATATTTCAGATTTGCATTGAATGTTATCCATAGTCATTAGAAACTAATGAAGCAAGATTCCCTGTATTTCAATTTCTTTTTAAGACCCCTTAAATTTTAGACATTTTCTAGAATCAAAATCATGTAATAGATGTTTATCAACATTGGAATAAGGTTTAGTATCCTTATATTTTGATTTTAATCTGAGTAAGGGGACATAAAAGTGGTGCAAAACTGTTCTCATCGGGGAATTTATTTTACCCGTTCTGGGACGAGTATTCTTCTAGTTACAAATGATCATTATTTAACATTAGTGACTACCAGACTGTCAGCCATTAAAATACAAAGATGTGCGCCTTGAAGAGGTGCAGGGAAGAATAGGAAGGAAGAGATTGAAAACGAAATAAATATGGAAATAAAATAAAAGTGTAATATTATGGGAAAGGCTAAAATTTGGGACACTGAGGGAAAATAAAGAACTGCGAATTTTAGCTGTAGGCAAATTCCAACCTTTATTAGTTTAGTTTAATAAAAAAAATAAAATGTAAAATTAAGGCAATTTTCTTGAATTAGAGAAAGTGCGGAATGTTAAAAGATGTATTTTTGAACATTAAAACAAAATATTATTAATTACATGTAACTTTGTTGGAAAAAAACAAAACACTAGAATATTATTGATGACGTCACCATGTTATAAAAAGGAAAACATAAAAGAGACGCATGCATAGCTTTAAGAAATTGACTTCCAACGTAACCTATCTCTGACCAGGTCTTCATTTATCGCCCTTTCCCTCAGGTCTATTTTTATCACTTCCTCTCCTGCTTCTCTTGGCTTTCCACTGAGAATTTATCCTGCTAACTCAACTGCTCTACACCTACTAACTCCAAGAACTGTCATCCATTTTTCAACGTGGCCATACCATTCTACTCTTCTAGTATTTAGAAATATATTTGATAAAATAATATATGCATAAAACTTTCTCAACAGGCATTTACTAGCAACTGGCATCTAAATGGCCCTGTTTTTGTGGCAAATGAAGAAATAATATCTTACATTGGTAAAGGGTCCATATGCTGTGTGTTGTCTGATGAAAAATAAAAGTGGAATCGAGAAGGTGGCGATTTTAATAGACCATTGAAATATATTAATGTTTAAGGTTCCTCGTCAGTCACAGATAATCAAAGCCTGTCTTTGATAATAAAACGCCATGGGAAAGAGCAATGTTGTTGTTTTTTTAAACACGGTTTGTTGTGAAGTTAAGATCATAAATACTGGATGCGTGTTTTTTGGATATAACCCTAACCCTAATCCTAACCCTTGGACTTTTGAATTTGGATGTGATACCAATCTCTGACATATTTATCAGTATCTCTCAAAATGCCAGATATACATCGTCAAGCATCGTATTCTTCTAAAATCTTCAATTGTTAAATGACCGGTTCTTCCATTACAGCAAGAACTCGTCTTTTTATCACAACTGCAAAAAACTTCCCTCTCATCCTCTGTGTACCTAACATCAAACGGAATTTCTATAAACAGATTTACTTTCCAAGAACTTCCTATACCTGGAACACATTATTATGGGATTACTTCCCTACAGACAACACAGTCGTCTTCAAATGCAATGTCATAAATAATCTTTATAACTAATCAAATTTTATTCATTGTATTCATCATTTTCAATCCTCTCATAATATTCTTCATCATTCAATTGACAATTTATCCATCTCATTAACTTTTATACTCAGGTGGCTTTTCGTCTTGATATTAGTAAAAAAAAGTAAACAAAATGTTTTGCAAAAAAATGTGGTAAAACATAAACAGTTATATTACCTTTCTTTACTTAACTAACCTATTAATAATTAACTGATCAACAATTATTGACCGTTCTTGGAATAAAACAATATAGTTCTCAAACTGGGAAGCTGGTTGTATTTCTCGATACAAGCAGCACATATATAGTTCAGTTGTACAACCCACAAGGGAAATCGAGGAGATTACCACTGCTAAGTAGGATCACGTCAGATCATAATTCAATAGTCCTGGATAGAAGGATTTGCAAGAGCTCTCTCGAGATCTATCCAAGGCCGTTTACGTTTCCCCATTATCAGTGCCAAGCTGAAATTCACGGGCATACGAATGGTGTCATTAACTTGGTGAAAAGTCGTCTTGCTCATGCATTGATTTATTTATGAAGACCACTTTGTGCCGATATTAATGAAGTGATAGAAAAAAAAATCATATTTTATGGAGAATACTTGATAGCAACACATGGTGCCACTACGGGGAAATATTTGATAACTATGGTTGTAACTGTATGAGAGTACATATAAAAAACAGGAAATGCAAATAAAAAGCGAAATTAAACCAAACTATTTTTAAGTGTATTTGAAACTGTCAAACCAGAAAGATTTCTTAGAAATTGAACTTGCAAAGAAACAAATTAGAAATAAGTAAACTTAATGGATCGCAAGTAACTCAAACCTGATATTACAAGCTCACCATTTGTTAAAGATTCGATCAGGGTAGGTAACTCTGTTTCAAGGGATATAACTTCACCTACCAACATTCCCAAAGTGTAAAAATGTTATTTTGGGATCATTTTCTGTCCAATGAAGATCATATCAATTGACAAATGACAGAAGTATTTGTAGCGTGGATCCTGGATTGGATAGGATATTTTAAAAAAAGTTTTACTAATTGGTCACCACTTATCAAGGCCCGGGGGCTATTCAAGGATAAGGGTTAAAGTGATTTTCAGTTGGACGATGAACACCACAATGAGTGGAATGGGCAGACGATTACTTAAGAGGAATTGATTATCCAAGAGGACGGCTCAACAAGTATTTGTTTTCATTATACTTGAAGACGACCATATTGTAGTCGGTTGAGAAGCAGCCTCGTGGTATTTTGTTTCACAGATAGGGTTGTTCTCGGAAAGAAGTACCAAGACCCACTGTGACCGTTACATCGTAATAAATTTTGAAACTGAATAAAAACATGAATGTTGAATTGAAGAAAAACAAACGAACACAATATCATACATTTACAAATGATTAAAATTTATTTTAGGTGAGTAAATTGTCCGTTAGAAAAGTTGAAAATTTGATGTGAGCAAAAGTACAAATGTTAGAAGTGTATGTGTCTATATGTTTGTTTACTGTCAGTGTGTGAATATGTGTGAACGAGTTGGGAATAGTCATTCGCTTCCTCTAGCCCTGAAGGGCAGAAGAGCTGAGTGTAATCTCATGTTAGCAGACTGTCTTGCCCCTCTGTGTCAGAAATGTTGAAATTTTCTGATCCTTTCATACTTAATTATCAATCAAAAGAGTGAACTTACTTTTGGCTGCCAAAAATGATTTTCAAGCACAAAGAATAATTTTTATGTGTGGACGTAATTGTACACGTCATATGACCGCTATTTCCGCGTTTTTTTGTCAGTATCTAACTAATTTGCACGAAAATGTAATTGCTTTATTCTTTTTAGTGTTTTTGGGGCATGATTAGTGTGTTTTCGCTCACTCAGTTAGTCAATAAATAGGATTGGGATACATGTTAATGCTATAGATTGACTGAGTAAGCTTAATGTATCATACGATTATCACATTCCGAATAGGTAGATTCATCAAAACATGTATCTATTTTAGAGGGAAGAATATTGTGCCCCCATTCGATCTATTTCAACTTCTAACTCAATGCCAGATTTAGTTCTATATTTTTATGGCTTTTGTATTTTCCAGGAGTTAAAAATCCCCATCAAAACACTTTTAATGAAATTTGGATTTTCACACCCATAAGAAAATTTGCGATAAAATTGCAATCATTTTTAGTCAAACTCCGAAATAAATTTGCTGGGTTTGTGACGCATTTAATAAAGTGTATTACAAAAAGGTTTAGTTTGTGGTATTTCAATTAAACTGCAAAATGGTAGAAAGTGAGAGTAGAGATAATTATTGACCTGGACGCTCTACATTGAACAAAATGGTGTCATTAAAGTTGACCCTGACACTAAGAAAATGTTGAAGGCTTTGAACTTTGGCAATTTGGGGTGCTGTAGAGTTATGTACCTCTTCGAATAATGATGAGGGATAAACATGCCCTGAATCAAAAGAGAGTTTTTTTCAGATTTAGCTGCTGTTGTTTTTGTTATTCATCCAATCATTGTAGCAGCTTCCGTGGGAAAGTTTACAGTAGAACACACAAAAAGACGCGCCATTATAAAATGATATACTTCTGTTTATTTGTAAATTTCCACCGGTCGTTTTTTGATGAAGATTAAGTGAACATTATTGATTTCAGTGTTCGGACTGACTTCCTCATCTTGGCTGCCATGCTCACAACGTTTCGGCCGTTCTGTTCTCCGGCTTTCATCAATTGTTCTGTATCGAACTTGGGAACCGTCTGTCCCGACGCTCGAACTCAATCCCTTTATTGTCACGAGGGTACCAGAGAACGTTATGTTTATGCGTGAGTGTGTATACGTCTGAAGTTGTGGTTTTGCAGCTTTCCCAAAAAAGTTTGTGTGCATGGGTATGTCGCTGTCTCTCTGGCTGCTGCTCCCAGTTTATCTTTCTTTCTATCTATCTCTTTACCTACTTATATAAACGTCTTTTGTGTGTTTGTTATATTTTCGCAAATTAATTTCTAAAATAAATTTCCAATCCGATTTTAATTACGTTTTAAAAATGCAGTGCTATTTTGTTTTCCAGCGAATTAATAAATAAAATTCCTCTCTCAACTTGGGCTATTCCAAAAAAATATTTTTTATTTTGTTTTCCTTCTAATCTACTTTTTCCGGTCGGAATTCAAATTCCGTATCATCCAATATTTTTATGTTTTGAGTTAAATTCCATTTTAACATTAATTAGCAGAATTTTATTTTCAAGTAAACTTCTATTTTTCATCATCACCATTGCATTTACAACAGTTATCTTCATATTTTTACGTGTCATCCTCCCTTAACATGTTCAAGAGTTTCTACGATCCAGAAAAAATGTATCAAAGTAAAACATTTTTCTTTTAAATGAAAGATTAAAATTATGGATAATTTTGAGAGACAGACATGAACTGAATCTATTCAATAAACGTTGTTCAAATTTGGCAATCTGAAATTAAACAAAAACAAAAATGATCAAAATACTTTTTAGTCGACAAAAACATCAGTCTCATTCATTTTTTATCACAGCTTCTATACACATTTTCATTTTATTATATTTGTACATGTGTCTGAATTTGAAGGCATATAAGAGAGGAATATTTAATAACATGTTTATGAATAGATGCCTTCAGACTCGGCCTTCGGCCAATAGACAGAAACTAGATCCTCAGTTCTGCTTTTAATACAGAACTGACACTAGATGAGAAAAATATTTGCATGGAACATGAGTGCAGAGCAAGCAAATAGCTCCCAACCAGATTTCATTTGAGACAATGCATTTTTATTTCCACCTATCTCATATCCAATGATTAAGATACTTGATAATATACCAAATAGCACGTATATGTCTCATCCAATCCCAACATTATAATAACAATAATTGGTACCAAGTTATTTTCCTATATCTATCTATATAAAGCTAGGTATGTTTATATGTACAGGATTTACTCCTAAACTAATTAACCGATTATTATGAATTTCGTAAAACAGCTGTGAAGCGTAAGAGGTTGTAATGTTGGCTATTTCAGTTTCTTTGGGGTATTTATAATGGTTTTTAGGGGGCATAATATTGGCACAACCTGCCATTTGAAAATTCAAATATTTCAGATCTGCATTGAATTTGATCGAAAGACACTAATGAAGCAAGATTCCCTGGATTTCAATTTCTTCATGAGATCGCTTAAGCTTAAGCCTTAAATTTTAGATATTTTCTAGAATTAAAATCATGTAATGGATTTGGATCAAAATTGAAATAAAGATTCTCGACAAAGTGTATTATTATTATATTTTGATTTTAATCTTCGTAAGTAGACATTAAAGTGGGGCGAAACTGTTCTGTTCGGGGAATTTATTTTTACCCGTCCAGATACAATTATTCTTTTAGTTATATATAAGTGACAGGATACCGATGTCTAGAAGGGTTCATGCTATATTAATACGAATGTTGTTATGATAATAAAATGCTGTAATATTCAATTTTGGGGGGATCAGAAGAGATCAAATGAGTGTATGAGAGATTACAAAATACTTTTTCTAATTATTTCTGAAAGTTGTTTAAAAAACAAGACTGAAATAAGGTCAAACATTCAGTCGGCTTTCTTTTCCATTATATAGAAAGAACAGCAGTAGGACAGAGAGAGTGAGATGGAAAATTGTTATAACAAAGATGTTAAACACATTTTATTTTAACTTCTATTTTATTATCCATGACGCCAGGCAATGTCGGGTAGCCCACCTAGTAATAAATAAAAGTAGATTGCTTTTTAACTTATTATACTGCATCCCTTACCTTTTTTTGTATACTAATGTGTCATCACTAAATAATGGCAAAAAGCCACTCGAGGACAAGGGTTACTAAGATTCTCAATTGAACACCACCATGAGAGGAGTGAATAAAAGATGGATGGAATGGACAAAATTTGACTACTTAAGAGGACGGCTCGATAAGTATTTGCTAACATTGGACATGACGACAATCATGTTGTAGTCTGCAGGGAACCAGTCCCGTGGGCATGTGTTCCACAAATCGAAAGTCGTTAGAAAGAAACTCTGTTCAGGGAAATTTCATTTGGTTTTAGGTACACAGGAAGTAAAAAAGGAATCTCTGTTAGAATTAATATTTCAAAGACAATCAGACGCTGTTTTAAAGGGTTAATACAGTTCAGTATTTATGTTATTCTCTTACGAATAAATTACTGATATGGATTAATTGTCTTTATTATAGGAGAAAGTAAGGTTCTGTAAATATTTTATATTTGAACAAATTATGTTTTCATCATATAAGGTAGTTTGGTAGTTTTGTTTTACGGCATATCAACCCTTTTTGGGTTATTTAATGCCGAATCTGGTCTTGTTTTCTTCTCTTTTTTGTTTCTTTCCCCTTTTAATATCTGTTTCTATTTAACCCATAGTTGGGACCCTAACAGGTACTACCACTCCGGGTCAGGGTGGACCTGGGAGCAATGGTAATTAAGAGGAGGCTCCACATTCCCCAAAGTCCGTAAGCCGAATCTCACCATCGGATGTAGTTTAAGGTCATATCCAGGACCGGGAGTAGGGTAGGAAAAATAAAAATAAAAAAGCAATAATTCAAATAGAAGTAATTTCTAAGTAATGTATATGCTAAAACCTTATATAGGATACAGACAAACTTTTGGTGAGACAATTACTAATTTTGTTTTAATCCTGCTAATAATTGGTAAAAATAAGGAATTCTTATATTTAGCACCTTATTTATGTTTAAGCTAACGTTTCAAAACGAACCAATATTTAGAAAATCTATTTGATAAGAATTTGATTATAAAGGATATATACGTCTGGGAAAATGAGATAAGAGAGTCAACATCGAACAATTATTTATATATATATATATGAATCATTATCTATCTTCGAACTAGATTAAAAATGTATGTCAAACGCCTCTGGGAAAAATGATATAACTTTTTCGTTTTGAAATTTCTGTTTTTGAAATTGAATTTATGTTGAAAGGTTTCTATCATTAATTCCTAATCTTTCATGAAAATTACCCTTCGACTAAATAACATCGACTGACATGATAGAAAATTGCACAACAACTGGTATCAGTGAACCAGTCTCAAATCTTAGAAGCAACTGCTTAGTTTCGTTTCATATGAAAGCCCTTAAAAAGGCATGAGTCCATTTCTCCCTGCAATACGTCTGAACATCAGACTGCGACGAATATTGAAGTCACTGACCCGAAGCTAAAAAGCCATGCGTTTTTCTCCACTATTTGTAATCTGTAAAATGCACACATGCAAGCTGCTTCATCTAAAAATGGAAATTAGGTTGCACATATAAGGCTGCACATTTATCTATGGGTGAGTGTGTCTTGGTCCCTGGTCAAATAAATAACTGCAGCATACTAGAGACTGAAAAATAACTAAAACGGATATATATATTTATATATATATAAAGATAGATGAAAGAAGAGGGATAAACATTTACGAATAACAAATCTATTTCAACTTCGATTGTTCAATGCAAGGTGTACTCCGTAAAAACATGTCTATTATTCTTTCCTTAAGCCAAGATTTTCAAAGATTAAAATCTTACCGTATGAGGAATTACATAGATAAATAAGTTGACAGTGGAAAAGCCAAAATTCAAAATTTGAAAATATATTAAGTAATGGAGAGTGAGAATGTGCTCTATCTCATAAACCATTTCACTATATGTTCTATCTACTAAAAGTATACTTTTAGTTTCATATTTTATATATATATATATATATATATATATATATATATATATATATATATATATATATAGAGAGAGAGAGAGAGATAGATAGGGAGATAGTAATCCAGGTAAGGTAAACATCCACAGGATAAAAATCCAAAGAATTTCAACTTCCAAATATTCTTTCCAAATATGACCTAAGGGAAGGATCAGAATTTTATTCTACCTGATGAGATCTCATCTTTTAACAGCTGTTTATCGATAACATCAACATGCCAGTGTCGCAGATTATGTACATGCATGTATAAATAAAAATAATCATATATATAGAGGTACCTATATATATATATATATATATATATATATATATATATATATATATATATATATATATATATCTTCCGATTTGAAAACTCTACCGAATGGAAGAATGTATCGGTTTTTGAATGCAAAATGTAAGAGTTTATTTTTTATATCTTCTCAATTATACTTAGTGAATCTTGTATTGAATTTTCAATCAGACGTTTTCGATGTGCCAACAATTTTTTCTGGACATTCGAATCAGAATGATTTGAAATAAATTTTAAAGTGAGTAAATTTCCATTTCATTCTTGTTTTTTGGTGCTGTTTACATGGATATTTGAAGACTTTTTGCATGAAGTTTCACGTTGATGGTGTACGGTTTTCATTTGACAACAATTCTCTGACGACAGAAAATTTATTTTTACTGCCTGAATTTGTTCAAGTATGTCTTTGATTCTCCTAGAAACACGTGCTAGATGTTCTTTGCTTCGAAACTGATAGTAAATCACAGTATGACATAACTTTGATCTGTCGATTTATTTATACATATATATCTCTATATATAAAACTCAATCTGTGTGTATGTGATCTGTGTGTGTTATTGAAAGAAAGGTTAGAGAATCTAAATAAAATCTAAAAGTGTACTCGCATGTAAAATTTACCGGGGAAGACAATGGAAGTGGTCCCGTATCTCAAAGTGCACACCTAATGGGGCTATGAGGCCATAACCACCTTAAAACTTCAAATATATTTTTATAAAATTTAAATCAAATGTATGAAATTTTCTAGGGAAAATATTGGAAGTGGTCCCGAATCTCTACGTTACCGTCTATATACCATATATCTACGTACGCTCACATCTAAGTGACCCATGAGGAAAAATACCCCTTAAAACTTACAATACATATATCTGATTTTAATGAAATTTAAACTATATGTATAAGACACTAATCCAGAGGTTTTTTAAAACATTTCACCTTCTTCTGACTATATGAGAAAGTGAAATGGGAGGAGGGAGCATAAAAACAAAGAAAGTAATATGGTGTTATGAGCATGGTAAAAAAGTACATAGAAGTGATCCTCATTTAATCCCGAGCAACGTCGGGTCTTCCTTTTTTTATGGAAATCGCTCCAGACAAGATATGAAGCCACTTCATGTAATGAGCTGAAAAAATTACTTCAAGGTCAAAAACTAGCAAACGATAAGTGTTGTATGAATAGATTCTGACTCAGAAAGCAGCAATTCTTCCCCCTCTGTCAGAAACACCGCTCATGGACTAAAGGACAAAATAAGGGAAGCGAGAGTTATGAAACTGCCAAAAGTAAACCCAAGGTCCACTTTCTACTCTCCTGCTAGTATATATATATATATATATATATATATATATTTCGGCAACAAGTCATTTATTATACACGCGTCGTTAAAGACCTCAGAGTTTTCTCTCTTTGCTATCTTTCTTGTTAATTTCTCGACGCGGCGAGCGGTTCTGGTGGTATATGGTGGAGTATGGCACCTAGCGTTGTGTCGTAGGCCATTCCTCTATCGCTTTCGGTCTCTCGACCGTCTTCAGAAGGCTGTGTCTTATTGTTACTAAGAGCCGTATTTATAGTTTTATTATTAGTTATATATCTATTAATTTACATATGTATATATATATCTTTATTCGTTTATTTATTACTTATTTATTTATTTTATTTTATTTATTTATTTTTTTCTATTATTATTATTATTATTATTATTATTATTATTATTATTATTATTATTGTGTATTAATTGTTAAAGACTGATAGAACCTGTGGTGAATGCTATTTTATTAATTATGGGTATATTTTTTTTGTGTAGGGCTTCGAAGATTTTTAGTCTGTTGGTGCAGTTGTTTTTATGTATGATCTTAGTATTAGTTGTTAATATTTGTCTTAGTTCAGAATAGCCCACGATACAACGTTAGGTGCCATACTCCATCAATTAACACCACGAAAACCGACGAGAAATTAACAAGAAAGATGGCGAAGAGAGAAAACTCTGTGGTCTTTAACAACACGTGTATAATATATATATATATATATATATCTGAGAGAGAGAGAGAAATTAGCAAGGTGATAATTAAGAAAAAAGGTGTTCTCCTGAAGCATCTACAGTAAAGACGGTTTTCTTTTGACACTTAGTAAAATGTATTGTCACTAGAATGTCACAATAAATTAAAAATTAAGACTACCTGAATTAAAAATTTATTATTATAATTTTTTAATTGTACATAGATAAAGATTTTAATTATCTTATTAAATATGTGATGTGTCAAGGGTGGATTTTGCTTAATTTAGTCAGATTTTCTAAATAGATTAAAATCTACCCATAACTGATTATTATTATTATTTACTCACTAGGAGTTCTCACAGGTCATCAGTGATTGCTCACCAACAACCGGTGGTATTCCCTGGAGTCTGAGTGACAACAAGTCTCCCCAAATTTACAGTATTCTCCACCTCTCTTCGATAGCCACCGCAAATAAACTTGCAGTATCACAACAGCCGTTTACCATTGATTTCTTGCTGGTAAGGACCATTGGTTTTCTCTAAGATTTGGGTGGCAATAAGCCTCCCCAAGGTCCCAGCAGTCTCTGCACTTCCAGTGGAGGTCTGGTTTGTGCTGTCCCTCCTCGGTCTTCTCATCCTCCTTGACCCTATGCAAATATTTTGTGTGGTGTCAGCCTAGGCTGGTACCATTTTTTTTTTTTTTTTTTTTTTAATTAAATTTTTTTAATATTTTTTATTATTATTATATATTTTTTATTATTATTATACATTTTTTATTATCATTATACATTTTTTATTATCATTATTATTATTATTATTATTATTATTATTATATATTTTTTATTATATATTTTTTATTATTATTATTATTATTATTATTATTATTATTATTATTATTATTATTATTATTATTTCTTATTATTATTCTATCATCATCGTAAGCTGTAATAATACAGGAATTTTGACACACACTTGACAATTCCGGCATGCTTTATGTCAAATCTGGTGCAATTCTGACCAGTAGTCTTGGGCTCTATAGCGCTTTATTGTTTTAGTATGAACATTAGAATTATTAACATTTTTATGCCCCATAACACATCCGGTATGCCAAGGTTGTATCATACCAAATTTGGTACAATTCTGTCGAGTACTCTTGTAGCTAGTGACTAATATAGACATAGAGAAACACAATGCTCAATTATAATGCAACATAACAACGCTTTTCTCTAATTTAATGAACCAGATAATACTAATAACCCCTGATCGTTTTCACTGATAAAAAAGTGTTTTGGTGTTTTAGTGTATAGTGAACATTTTTCATTTTATTTTCCACTTTTTTCCTTTTTTTTTCTTCCCCCTTCATCAAGATGATTAGATTACACGAAGAAAAGCGTTTTATCGACACATTGCCACAAACAAGATAAACACTGGCACAATTCTTTGAAGATTCTTTTCGTTATGCTTTGAAGGAAGTTTATAGAATTCTTCGGCCCCTTTTACTCTGAGACAAACGAATGATGCTTCAGAGACGATCAGATCAGCTCTTCTTGAATTCCCTCCAGGCCAAAACGTATTGACATATAAAGTGTTCTTTTAGGAGATTACGATCTTGGCATCCGACAAAAAGATGACAAGGTTATTAACTATAAATTTCAGATAAATACCATTCCTTCATCCAAGACGCCGACAAAAGGTATTAATAAATGTTATATTAAATATAAGGGTTCTGTATATCTAGAAGGGGGTATTACTAAATTTATAATTATTTAAAGATTATAAAAGATGTTATATTTATTTCTTAAAGTTTATCTATACAAATAAAGTGTCCGTTTGTTTGGTAATAAACCTAAAAAGCATGAAAAACTAATATTTTCCATTTTACGGATTACGGTGGAATAATTTATTTATCATGACTCTTTGGGCATCTCTTATTTTTATCAATAATCTCATTCTAAATTTTAATAAAACATATTTTTTTCAAACTTATATATTCAAATATATATGTAAGGTTAGTGGGAGAGAACCCCAGCAGAGTGTTCGATAATTAAGAAGAAAAAAAAAATAAGAGTGTTATATTTATTTATATATGTATTATTTACGACGGTACCTATGTTGTTGTGATCTTCTGCAATACATATATAAGTTGGGTATGTATATATGTTTATATATTTGTATGTACAAGATTAACCTCTAAACTAATGAATCGATCATTATGAATTTTGGAACATAACTGCTGGGCATAAGGGTGAGTAATGTGGGCTATATCTAGTTTAATTTAGTTTCATGCAAAGGAGCAAAAAGAGGGTGGAAGCCCTTCGTAAAAATTCAGATACCTCCGATTTTTATGAAATTTTAACAATAGATATTAGACATTAATTAATACTAGCGGGACCCTGTGGAAATTCCACAGTGTTTTCTTCATCAATCTGTATAATTTACTGTTAATAATATTATCTAGAAATATGCTCATATTTTACTCACCAAAATTTTGCAAGACGGGATGGAAGTATATATATTTATTTATATTAGTTGGTTGCCGGGGCAAAAGCTGTCTCTTCAGAAGTCACCATCGGTCGCGACTCCCCTCTAACTCGCACCCTCCCTCCCCTCTCTCTACCCCCCACCCCGTTGTCAGGGGCAAATCTTAAATAGGAGTGTCAGATCGTGACACACAAAATAAATAACACACACTCTATCGTATTAATATATAAATAATCATGATAATAATAAGAAGAAGAAGAAGAAAAAGAAGAAATTTTAAATATTAAAAAAAAATTAATAATAAATAAATATCGTAAGCCTGAAACCGGCCCATTTGGTAAGCGTTTCCACATCTCCTCCGCCTTCCACAATGCCCTCCTCCTTCCACGCTGAAGCGACAGGGCAGGGTCAGTTAGTACTTTAATTAAGTAAATTTTGATCTATTTAACAACTCCATTTAGTTAGGTCTGTGGTAAAGTAGCCGCTTTTCAGCTAGATAGATGTTACGGTTTCGATTCCAAGTTTCTCCATCCAATTTATTTGTTGTTTATTTATTGCATTTCTTTAGGAGCGTGACACACGAACACACCCGCTATCGTATTAATATATAGATTCCACAAATTTCAGTTTCTTTGGAGGATTTTAGGAAGAATCATATGGGCACCACCGTCCATTTGAAAATTCAAATATTTCAGATTTGATTCGATTAAGCAAGATTCTATGTATTTCAATTTCTTCTGAACACTCTTTAAGCCTTAAATTTTAGACATTTTCTAGAATAAAAATCATGTAATGGGTTTATTCAAATTTGGAATAAGGATTCAAACATAAGGTTTAGTAGCATTATATATTGGTGTTAATCATTGTAAGGGGACATAAAAGGGTTAAAAAAACAGTTCTGTTCAGAGAATTAATTTTAACTTCCTGAGACAGGTATTTTTCTAGTATATATATATATATATATATATATATATATATATATATATATATATATATATATTGTCTCCTCCCATACTGATAGTTGCAGGTTTGGTATGAAACACGTGTATACCGGTCGATTTGAAAATAATATTTATTTTTAAATAACTGTTCAAAGTTCTTGCTAGATGGAGTACTTTAAGTAGATTGGCGACAAACAGTCATTTATAGCGTATTGCAAGACTCTATTAAGTTCTGCTTGACAGCTTGTTGATATGCCCACTGAATGTAGCATTTAGATGTTCATCTACGCTCTCATTTCCACGGCAATGAATATTGGCTGCAATGATTAGCACTCCGACTACTGAGTCAAAAATGACTTTTGTATCGAGGTTCGGTTCGTGCGACCGTCAGAGATTGTCTCCTCCCATACTGATGATTGCAGGTTTGTCATAAAACATGTGTATATGGATCAATTTGAAAATAATATTTATTTATAAATAATTGTTATATATATATATATATGTGTGTGTGTGTAAGCAAGAACACCTTGCATTATTTGGAAATGATAACTAGTCGGTCTAATACAGCAAAACATGTATAAAGAAAGATTTACTGCCTAAATATATCTATATATAGAGAGAAACAAATGGGATTACATGAAGAAATAGAATTGAATAAGATAAATAGAAAGAAAGAAAAAAAAAAGAGTATAAGGAATTAAAACTGAAAAAGAAGAAAGTTTTGAAGCCTCTAAAAATTCCCCAGAGATCAAACATGCCACAAAGAAATCATCTTACTCCAACTTAGGTCACTGTCTAATGTAAATCTCTCATACAGACTCAAACAAATACATATTTTATGGCATTATACCTGGCCAAAAATATAAGCCTATGTGTGTATGTAGGAAATACTTGCATAGCACTGCAATATCATTTTTTAAATTTTTTATTTTACTATTTTCTGTTTCTTTTCCTTGCCTTTCGTTGGTACCGTCTAACTTGCCATTTCACCAACCTTTCCGTTGAAATCTAAATATACTGCCTGCCAAACTGGTGTGCATACCACCTGCATATCAGACATCAAGTTTTTAAGTTCAAGAAAATATTCTTTGTTTTGAATAAATTACGTACAAGACGTGCATCTGCCGACTTGAGCGGGAAACAAAATAAACAAGACTATTTTCCGCATCAGGAATTGGCAATCTTTTTTGACCAGTGTGATGCATAAGATATTAAAAATGCTAGCTGAAGTACCTGTCTATACGAAGGTAATCTATATCTATATCTACTAGTGAGCATTCCTCCGTCTTTTTGTGTCCATAATTACGGCCTTTTGGTCGAGATCAAAGTGTAGTATCTGTTCCGATGGATACTGCACCCCATACTGGTATTGTTTTGGCCTTTGGGTCTTGATTTACGCCGGTCAATGGGTCTGTCCTGTGCAGTTCTAGGAGGTCCACCCTCCCAGGCTTTGCCCCCCCCCTCTTTGGGGAGGAGTAAGTTTATCGCTTACTGTCTGAGGCGCCCTGCCCAGGCAATTTTTTAAGGAACCCTTTTAAGGAAATTCCCACTTTCCGACCTTGTGTCACATTCTACTTTGTGGGAAGTAGATAAATAGGGTGTCCATAATTACATCAAACAGATGAATATTTTATCATGTATTTTGTTTGATTAAAATATATACGAAAAAAAAAACATGCAGTAAGATGCATTAATTAACTTATTATATACTTTATTAATTTTACTCATTTAAATGCATATTAATTAGGAACATTAAATATTTGTATGCTTAAAATTATTCAAATAAAAAAAATTAAACAATCTATTTTTTTTACTAAGATAACTATTTGATATCGTAAATAAAATTTACATTTACCTTTATAGATTTGACACCTTATACAATGAACTATTTTAAGTAGCATATACAGGATGAGTACGATGGTAGCATGAGAACAGTTGGGGCATTTCCATGTATAAATTTTAAGCCAGTTACCCAACTTGTAATTAATTATTGCATTGTTTCTATTTCTATTCCATGATAAATGCCAGTATACTGAAATCATATGCCCTTAATAGGGTTAAGACGAAAATTCATATACAATAAATGTACAAAAGCAAGGAAATTCCCAAATTTTTACACTTTTATTGTCATTAAGGGTATGCGAGCACAACATGGCTATGTATTTTACTTGTAGGAATTTTTCTTCAGCGCACCTCACACACTTCATCCACTCATGAATAGAGATTTATACTGTAGTGATGTGATAATGAAATGGTTGGGTTGATATGTAGTCATACACTTAATGACAATAAAAGTGTAAAAATTTGGGAATTTCCTTGCTTTTGTACATTTAGTGTATATGAATTTTCATCTTAACCCTATTAAGGGCATATGATTTCAGTATACTGGCATTTATCATGGAATATCACTACTTTTGTAAAGGCTATGCCTCAAGACAATGGTAATTTTTAAGGTTTTTTGGAATTTTCTGGAAAACTAAGGTATATGGTAAACTGAAATTAAAATGCCATCAACTAGACCATAGAACCTCTATCTCTGCCAAAAATCAGCTGAATCCATCAAATAGTCGATGAGATACAGGGTGGCACACACGTACGTACACACGGATAACACAAAATCACTCCTGACCTTTCTGGATCTCTGGGTTGCTTTGACTAATGATGCTGAAATTCTACACACTTCTAGAACCTATCAAATGAAAATTTTGTGCAAAGTTTTAACTAATTTGGTTTATTGGTTTTTGAGTTATGACTGATCAAAGAAATGAGATTTCTAGCATAGGTCGTTTTTGAAGTCTATTAAGGGATAGAGCGCTATCGCGCCTCCCTTGATTTGTATGTTAGCCAATCGAGTCATTCGGAAATATCTTCGGATAGCATTGCAAAGACTCAAACCAACCAGAAAATAAATTATAGGCTTTGTAAATGTTTAATTATGAGATGTAAAAATATATATTTTTTTTTTACATTTTATGAATCGTTAAACATTTATCTCATTTGCACATAGCTGAAATATCATTAACCTTTTAGGATGTATGCTTTCATAGACACACTGTAGTGGTGAGAGGTTAATATGCCGTTAATTTCTCTAGTGATGAAGAGGAAAGACTATTTCATAATTCTGAAAATATTTTTTGTTTGACGCCATTTCCCTATTCTCTTCGTTTAGTATGGTAAAGGGAGTCTATCTTTTTTTCTCCTCTCCCCAAACAAAACCAATCAAGTTAGTAGTAACTTGACAATTTACAAGAAGAAACGTGATGATTTTTGTTCCCTAAACGGATTCACAGAATGACAGAACGGAATGTTTTCTTAACGCAGAAACTTTTAGGAACTAAATTAATATGCACACACATTACAAACTAAGACATTTAAACACATTCAAAATCAAGTATTCATGTGACACCAAAATTCAGTTATTTCAACAGGAGTGTTCTTGTTTGTTAAATTTATTTTGTATGTCTATGCTACTCATTTTATTTCAGTACAACAAAAACGATTCCCTTTTGATTCACACCATATTCGGTTCAACGTTTCTTTTACATACTGGTATGTGTTTGGTGGCTTTTAAAAATTGACTTCAGAACTAATATATATCTGGTCAGGTCTTTATGTAGCCTTCTTTCTCTCATATTCATCCTTATCACTGCCTCCAATGTTTTCTTTGGCATTTCCCTGCCAACTGACCCTTCTACCCCAACTGTTCTACATCTACTAGCCCATTGTCAGACATTGATGTTATATCAGCATTATCCACTGTCAAACTGTGTGTACATCCATTGCTCAACAAGTGAGGATAAAGCTTAAAACAAACAGGATTGTAACCATCAAGAACTTCTTAAACCTCATTGTAAAATAAATATATAGTTATATATAGTCTGTTACGCAAGCTAATACATAGACTCTCTGCTCCAAATATCACAAGGAGCACATGTGACCAAATGGATACCAATATAGACTATGTAATCGGCTATACCAAGTTCGAATCCAAGTCAATCCATTGCATTCCTTTACAGTGGTAAATCTATTGGAAAGGGTATGAAGGCCTTGTGGGGAACACCACAATTAGGTACCCTCTTTCTTTCTTTCTTTCTTTCTTTGTTTAACCCTTCTTCGTCCATGAAGTGAAGAAACTCGCGAAATCTCGCAGAATCACGTTGGCCAAAGGATTTCGGCTAATAAAATACTGGCTGACCAACTTGACCACACGTGATTTTGGGTCCATATAAGGACAAGCGCCCCTTTCCTCTCTCTCTTTTCCCTCAGCGTTCTGAGACGAACGAACACACGACGAACGCTCGTCGACAAACTCCACCCCCACCGACGGCCTCGGCCGAGAAGGTGGGGGAGGAAAAGAAAAGTAATCCTTTTTATTCAAGAATCTATCTTCAATCCAAACGAACTCTTATTTCTTCATACGTATTGCATTCTACACACAAGACTTTCAGCCCGCTCGCATACACATACATATATATATATCGCTCACAAAAATGTTAAGTAAATAAATTGTTGTTTCTGTTAATATAAATGTTTACGTTTTATTAACTTTATAAAATGCCTATTCTTATATGTTGTTTAGCTATCTCATTCCTTCTCTTTCTTTTAATATGAGTTTAAATAATATTTTCTTTCTTTCTTCTTTGTTTGTCTTAAACCTTCTCTTTATTTAATTCACACGTGGTCCGGTGGAATCCTAACAGTGAGATTACGTGCCGTTACAAAGGCATCTATCACACTACCTATGGCCGGGAGATTCATTATCGCAAAACCATTTGTCCGGCATCCTTCGCCACTGTGGTTAATATCCATAATCCTTTGTTCTTGTTTGAATCTCCCGCCATTAACAACACACGCTTCCACCTCAGCTATGCATCAAATAGCAAATTTATGAATCGTTGCAAATATGTATTGTTTCAGCATTAAATAATCCAAAAATGGTTGATATGCCATAAAACAGACAGACCAAACCAAATCTCATTTCAGTGGTTCTGGAGTTATAATGTGGGTATATAAACATCTCCTTTTTTATTTTGTGGTTTCCTTTGTTTATTCCCAGCCCTGTGGGCGAAATTAACCGTTCATTTAATATTAATAATGCAAACACGAGTGTCAACAAATAGCAGCATAAAACATAATATAAAGAAATCTATACATAAATGGTATTTTCTTTATCATTTAGATATGTTAGAATGAGGTGAACCAGAATTATGATACTAACACAAATGGGTCGCAGTTGGTTTAAGATAAATTATCTTGTTGTCCATTTCTTGTTTAACTATTTTTGAAGTTTCTGATGCTTTTGCTACCGTTTTTACTTTAAAAATTAAGGCGATGGGAACCTAATATTTATAAATTCTACCATTCTGGATTGATATTTGAACTTCAACCATGTATTGATAACAAGATTATTTAATTATCGCCTGTTAGTGAATACATAGAACCAACATTCCTAGTATAAATAGGCATTCTAAGAATAATCACGAGTAGGTTAATGAGAAGGTATTTTTAAATAGATCGTTCGTGTAGAGAAGAAAATGCAGGATATCAATGTGCGCACATCTATTGTTCAACAAGTGAGGATGAAGGTCAATTGGAGCATTTTTTCTCCACGGAGTGTCGTTCATTTACATTGAGGCTTTGATTGCATTTTCATGCCACAAACTATCTCACATGATTGACATTCGGTTGCTATTGGTGACACCAGTTACATGCCAAGTGTTCGATCATCTCGAGTTAAAGACTAATTTTGGACCAAGACTATAATAAAGACCCCAGTTCAGTAACACAACAAGCGGGACATTTTCTGGAAGTCACCGGCGTCTTCCGGTTGACCTCGCAATACACGTGGTTGCTATTTACAAAAGAACTTGTAAATAAACCTTTTATTTATTTGAATAAATGCAGTATATTTCGGAATTTTTTTTTTCTTTTAACATGTTAATATTTATTTTAAGGCAGAGGATCCATAAATAAAACAAATAAAATATTAACATGTTTTCTTTTAAAACATGTTTTTGTGTCACTATTTACTTGCCTCTCAACGGGGGCAGAAATGGGTGGGGGTATGAAATATTTATCGCCGTACTTAAGTAATCTTCCGTTTTGTAGGGAAAAATCAAGCTTCCCAAAAGGGACTTCCAGAAAATGTCCCTCCTGTTGTGTTACTGAACTGGGGTCTTTATTGTAGTCTTGCTCCCTTATTTTAACACCGTCTAAGTAATTACTGTTTTGAGTTGCTCGTTTTACGGCATATCAACCATTTTAGGGGTTTATTTAATGCGAAACATTGTATACAATTATTTGAACAAACTGTTATTTTACCAATAGCTGGGGGAGAGAAGTGTGGGTTAGTTAGGGTTATCTGATAGGCATACACGTGGAATAGTGCGAACAGAGTTAGTACAATTTTTGTACAGCCCCTAATTGTATACATAAACCTCCACATTAAATAAAACCTTGTGTCACATGAGACATACATGCGTTTATTTTTAAACGCATAATTAACATCAACCTCTAGTAGAAGCCTGATGTAAAATTGGTAGTATTATTTTTTAAGTTTATCATTATACATAAATATATATATATATATATATATATATATATATATATTATTATTTTATATATCCACATATAAATATTACAAGGAGATATAATATATCATGTATCGATTTTCAGTATTTACTTCAACAGTGCTCAATATGTGAGTAAAGCTAAGTACTAAGTCATGAAAATATATTTATGGCAATTAAGCTACACAGAGGCATGCGCGTTTCATCTCCGTAGCCTGACGATTCTCTACAGAGATGAAACGTGTACGCCTGTGTAGCTTAATTGCCATGAATATATTTTCACAACTTACTATATATATATATATATATATATATATATACGAGTGTACACCTTCAATGATGGAAAAAAATGATGGTAAAAACTATGCTTCGCTAGTGTTAACACTAATATTTATATAAAATAACGAAGATGAAGTTAAAAAAAAGAATTAAAGAAAGAAAGAAAAAATCTCAAACTGCTGAAGTTTAAAAAATAAAGAAAAATTGTGTCAATTTGTATAGAAAGAAGAAAAGAAAGAAAACGTCTTATTAAGGAAATAGAGTAGAGGGTTCATTTTAGAAGGTGAGGGGAGTCTGACTTGCTATTTGCTTTCTCCCTTCTCCGAAACACTTGAAATGGTTTCGTCCGGCACGTTTGTTTACTCATGTGACAAGATATATATATATATATATATATATATATATATATATATATATAATTATAGGTATTTGTTTTTATCTACATACGTATACGTTTCATCCTTACGGAAATCGTCAGTGTAGAGAGGAATCATTCACACCAGTCACCAGGCTCGAACCCCGGAACACGAGTTATATTCCAAACTCAAGTTCCAACGTTTTTGCTTTTGCGGCCGCCATCAACAACTCGGTAAATATATATATATATATATATATATATATATATATATATATATATATATATAAAGAAGCAGCATTGACTATTCAAGATAGGATATAATTTAAAGATATAATTTTATTTTACATATATATATATATATATATATAGTTTAATTCTCTATTTTGGGGGAAATAAAAACAGTGTGCTCAATTATATTTGTAAGAGCATAATTCTATTTATTACATATGATACAATACAGTAGTATTTACAGTAGCCGTTTATACCTTCCGTTTCAGGAGGAAATCTTTTCTGATGGTCTTAAGAATACCACATCTCCTCGGTTCTTCAGTAAATGGGCTAGCCCAACGAACAGGCCTTTCCATACCTCATGGAATCGCAAGTATCAATGGCTAATAGAAATATTACTGTATAGTATCATATAATATTACATTGTGATTATATATATTATTTATACATATATATATATATATATATATATATATATATCATTATATACGGTACTCTGTATAGGTCCTTTATTTTTAGTAACAATAAATCAAGAGGCCAACAAGTAGGAAGGCATAACCTTCCTTCAACTTAATTTATCAATGTAATAAAGACCAAGATTTTATATCATTGAAAATATTCTCGCTGCCAGGGGCCGGCAACTACCATTAATGGCATTTCCTGCAAGGATGTGATGGCGTAAAAATAGCGAAGATTCTTCCGGATATACGTGCAAACAGAAGAGGAATGAAACTAATTTTTGGTTCACAATAGAAGAGACAAGTCTCTGAACAATGAATGCAAAAATAGGATCGAATGAATGATACGAGGTATAGAAAGATGCCAATACATTCACACACACATACACGTGTGTGTGTGTGTAAATGAACAAAAGAAAACGTGTGAATGTGCATATGGCTTTAAAATTACACTATATCTGCATTGTGTATGTGTGTCGAAAGGGACATGAAATTGATGAAGATAGAATACATCTATCTCGAAAGGGTTTGCAAGATTATCCGGGGGCAAGACCCTAATGGTGTTTAAAACCAAGAAAGAGGGAAGAAATATTTGTTAACAAACAAGAGAGAGAAAGACAGAATTCCATTGAAGAGAAACTGCCGAGAATATGTTAGGTTGAAGAGAATGGCTTAAAGTATGAGTGATATAATGAATGAATAGATGAATGGAAGAAGTTGACAAAAGAAGAAAGAAAGTAACAAGGTAGAAGGAATGATGATAAATGATTGGTTGTTTGCTTGAATGGATTTCGAAAAGAAAGAAAACTAAGAGAGTCACGGGGAGAGCAAATAAAACTGATTCTAAATGTGAACGAACATATAATCTTGATAGAGAGTGAACACAATTACGATGCAGAGTAAACACGTGGTGTGTTAAAAAGATTGAGGATGTACACATTGCACAGTTTTACACCCTCAACTGCGTTATTATGTCAGTTCTACACCCTCACTTACGTTAACATGCTACACCCTAAACTGTGTTATTATCACGGTTCTATACCTTCGACCTTGTAATCAGATCACGGTTCTATACCTTCGACCTTGTAATCAGATCACGGTTCTATACCTTCGACCTTGTAATCAGATCACGGTTCTATACCTTCGACCTTGTAATCAGATCACGGTTCTATACCTTCGACCTTGTAATCAGATCACGGTTCTATACCTTCGACCTTGTAATCAGATCTCGGTTCTATACCTTCGACCTTGTCATCAAATCACGGTTCTATACCTTCGACCTTGTCATCAGAACATGGTTCTATACCTTCGACCTTGTAATCAGAACACGGTTCTATACCTTCGACTTTGTAATCAGATCACGGTTCTATACCTTCGACCTTGTAATCAGATCACGGTTCTATACCTTCGACCTTGTAATCAGAACACGGTTTTATACCTTCGACCTTTTAATCAGATCACGGTTCTGTACCTTCGACCTTTTAATCAAATCACGGTTCTATACCTTCGACCTTGTAATCAGATCTCGGTTCTATACCTTCGACCTTGTCATCAGCGCACGGTTCTATACCTTCGACCGTGTCATCAAATCACGGTTCTATACCTTCGACCTTGTAATCAGAACACGGTTCTATACCTTCGACCTTGTAATCAGAACACGGTTCTATACCTTCGACCTTGTAATCAGATCACGGTTCTATACCTTCGACCTTGTAATCAGATCACGGTTCTATACCTTCGACCTTTTAATCAGAACACGGTTTTATACCTTCGACCATTTAATCAGATCACGGTTCTATACCTTGGACCTTGTAGTCAGAACACGGTTCTATACCTTCGACCTTTTAATCAGATCACGGTTCTGTACCTTCGACCTTGTCATCAGATCACGGTTCTATACCTTCGACCCTGTAATCAGATCACGGTTCTATACTTTCGACCGTGTTAACATGATACAGTTTTATATTTTCGACGATGTTAACATGCCACGGTTCTATACACTCAACTGTGTTTACGATTCTACACTCTCAACCATGTTAACACACCAGATTTCTACACTCTCAATCATGTTAACACGCCACAGTTCTATAACCTCAATTATTTTAACATGCCAAAATTATGTCCCCAATAAATTGAATATACCACGAGAAGCCATTTTAATCTTTACCTCCATTTTTTTTTCACTCTATCCTTCATTTTTGTCTCCATTCATTCACTTTTTTGTTTGGCCTCTCTAATAAAATAGAACCTGCCAAAAAATACTGATTAAATATGATCCAATGCTGCCATCTGACTCCACCACTTAAAAATCCTTTGCAAAATTACGCAGGAATATAATTTAATCGAAAATACTTCAGTCACAATTTACAGCTGTTTCTTTCAGAAGATTTATAAAAAAAAACAAAAAAACTTCTTCCGTTGCAGAAACAATTCTTAGAAACACTTATACATTTTTGTTTGTCGAATACTTTTTGCTATTTCATTATACGCATATTTATAAATACTTGAATAGCAGATATATTCATATTATCTATATGTTTCTGTGCGTATGTTTTTATGTTATATATGGATACATATCTATTGAATTATACAATTGTTTGTCTCTCTCTCATTATATATATATATATATATATATATATATATATATATATAAAGATAAAGATAGAAGAAATAAGAGTGATAAACATGTACGAATGTCCAAATTTATTTCAAGTTTCGATTGTTCAATGCAAGGTGTATTCTGTAATAAACTAGTGTTTATTATTCTTTCCTTAAGCCAAGGCTTCTCAAAGATCAAAATCTTATCATCAGAGGAGAAATACAGATAGATAAGTTAGCTGTGGAAAAAAAAAAAAAAAAATATTTACCTCCCCAGGAGGTTAGGCACAAGGCCAGTTTTATCTTACTCCCACAAGGTAAGATGTGACCCAAGGTCGGGTTGGGAAAGTGGAGTTTCAAAAGCCAGCGCCCGAGAAGGTGAGCACTCTGGCCATTAAAAATTGCCTGGGCAGCCCCGTCGGCATTCCCCGGTAGGGGCGCCTCAGACAGTAAGCAATAAACTTACTCCTCCCCAAAGAGGGGAGGCAAAGCCTGGGAGGGTGGACCTCCTAGAACTGCACAGGACAGACCCATAGACCGGCATAAATCAAGCCCCGAAGGCCAAGACGATACCAGTTTATGGTGTGTATCAAGCTGTGGAAAAGCCAAAGTTCAAATATTTGAAAAATGTTATTAAAAATGGAGTGAAAAAAAGTTCGTGTTTAAAAGATATGTGGTTTGTTCAGATGGTAATTGTCCGTTGAAAAGGTGTCCAATGAAAAGTAGATGTTGAAGAAGACGAAAAAGATTTTCGTAGGGGCAGTATGGAGAAAGTGTTCAAAATGAAGTAAATCCAAAGGTAAAATGTTAAAATCAAATCATAGATGGAGCGCACTTAAATGGAATTGATGTGACAAAGCTGGCCATTTTTGATAACTTCCCGAGCCATATTAGAAAAGCGAATGGTATTATTGGTGAGATATTCAAGCAAGCGAATCCAAGAAAAAAACTTAAGTGAAAAAGCTATGCTAAATTAGGAGGTGGGTTGGAGAGAGGGGAGAGTGAAATATGAGGGAATACAATGGTCGGGTTAGTTGAGAAAGCCGCGGTTGCAGCTAGGAGGAAAAAAGAGGGGTGGATGGGGGAGGAGGGGTTCAAGTGATAAGGGATTGGTTGGTAAGATGCGGGCGAAGATTGGTCAAAGGTTAAGAAATAAATCATTGAGTGTAAATATTATTTGAAGAGAAAAAGAAAGGGAAAAGGGATCGTAGATAAAAACCGGATTTAGGGTGGGGACAAAATAATTTCGAGAGTTTAATATGGTCACCGATGCTGAGATTAGAATTCCAATGAATGGAAGTCTGTAGTTTAAATGTAATAAGCAAAAATTGGGCGACGACTAGCGTTTACTAGCTAAAATTTCTAGAAATTTAAAAGGGCTACCTAATTAGTTAAAAGTTTAGTAGAATAAGTAAAAGTATATAAATAAATAATTGTTTTCTTCTGTTTGCCAACCTGCCCATAAACTCTTCCATTGCCTCTTAATTTTACTTCCTTCTTATTTCCCTGTATCCATTCTATCGACCTTGTATGGGCCTCTCTCTACTGACAATATCTTCCTCATAGTTTCCATTTATCTCACTTTTAACTACGCTCCTCTGTTTCTCCTCTTAAATTGGTCCATTTGCTTCCCCCATAAAACTACTTACAACTCCAACACACTAACATTATATTTAAGTTTACTTGATTCAACCCAACCCCACCCCATTTGGCTTGCCTTACTTATTTTTTTAATTCTTTGACCACTTAATCATTTAATTATTCTTTGGGCCTCATTCAATTACTCAATTACTCATCTATTTTTATTCTGATTTAGTTTTACCCTCACTCATTTATTTATTTAATTATACTTTTAAAGAACTAGGAAACCCTTTTAAGCTTTCCAGAAAATTTAACTTGTTTACGCTAATCTTTGCCCGATTTACTACTTATTCACCATTTAAACTATAGATTCCTATTTATTGGATCCCTACTCTCCGCAATGGTAGCCCTTTAAACTCTCGAAATTATCTCATCTTCTGTTCAAAACCCACTAACTACGACCTCCCTTCTCCCTATTCTTCAAATTATACACACATTTTTTTCACTTAAATCTTCACCTATAGCTAAACCTTACCCACATATTCTTTTTTCCTTGCTTCTTATGCTCTCTAATTTCACCTACTTCTTATCTCCCCTTTGTATCTATTCAATCGACCCTGTATATGCCTCTTTCTACTGACAATATCACCTTCGTAGATTCCACTTATCTCGCATTTAACTACGCTCTCGAGGGTAGAGTGAGACACAAGGTTGATTTTTACTGTGGGGAAAATCCAGCTCCTCAAAAAGGTGCACTCTGGATTAGGACAAAAATAAGAATTGCCTCTGTCTAGAAAGATTTCTCCTTTAGTGAGCGAGGACAAAAAAGATGAAGTGTATGATATGAACAGATATTGCACTTTAATATTAGCCATGGTCAAGTAATTACAGACGCTTAAAAGGAAGAAGAATACAAAAAAATTACAATCCGTTTCTTTTCTCTACTACAATATAAACAGATTGGACGTCGAATTCCGTGTTTTCCTGTTTTTCTATAGCCGGCATACAAATAAACGAAAATAGACTTACGGATGTAATAAAAATATCTTTGTTTATATTCATAAGAGTGAGTTTAAGTGATTCTTTTCCGCCTGTACGGAGAACTGGTATTTGCTGAATAACCAACAGGAATGAGCATTTAAAATGAAAATTTTAACCACCATTCTCCGAAGAAAAAAAAATGATAATCGTTCTTGTAAAAACTAAGTATTTTAAAGTTTCTACGAACTTAAAGAATTCTTGATCTCAGTTAGGATTTCTTTGTTTCTACTTGTATGGTCGAATTCGACTCTGAACATACGAATATAGAGTTAAGAGGATTAGAAGCCCTCCATGGTTTCTAGTGGAAATGGTAGACCATGTATCCAACAATCTATCTGTATATAAATCTCTTTGTTTTTCTCTTGCTCTTTTTTATCTAAATCACTTAATCCATTGACCATTCTGCTTACAAATATGTAAGTTATATGACAAAAACCACTACAACAACCATGTCAGTTGTTGGTAATAATTTATTTAATCTGACATGGTGGTTTGAGTTTTTCCATATAACCTTGTCAATATGGCTCTGTAATTACCTTCAGTTCTCTAACCGGAATTACCCTGAAAAATACCCTACACCCAACAGATCTACTAATATATATATTTATGCAGGCGTTGTTAAATGACGCAGAATTTTCCCGTTTGATGATTATTTTGGGGATATTCTCGATGCATCGAGCAAGCTTTCTGATCTCCTGTGATAGCCGGTATATGTTTCCGAGTGTGTTTGATTCGGCCATAACTCGAGTGCTTTCGACCTTGGTGGTCGTCATCAGGAGTAGGTTTTTATTTTTAGGAAGACTTCAGTTATTGTGTTTTTTTATAATTATAAAAAGACTGTATATATATTTTAGTTGTGTTATAGTGAAATAAATTCCAGAAGGGAATCCGGGTATGAGAGCTCAATGTAATAAACAGAGCAAGAATAAAATAAAATGAAGTAACACGGAATCACATAATCGCCGGTGCATCTAAGTGAGGTGACTACATTCTTTCAAAATAATGTAGTCACCTCACTTAGATGCTTGACAATGCCGGAAGGTTGAAATAAATTATTGCACCGGTGATTATGTGATTCCGTGTTACTTTATTTTATATATATATATATATATATATATATACTAGAAGAATACCTGTCCTAAACCAAGTAAAATGAACACTTTGCACCACTTTTATGCCCCCTTACGAAAAGTAAAATCAAGATAGTAGGATACTAAACCTTTTGTCTAGAATCCTTATTTCAATTTTGATCAGAATCCATCACATGATTTTGATTCTAGAAAATGTCTCAAATTTAAGCCTTAAGCTTAAGAGCTTTTCAGAATAAATTACAATTCATGGAATTTTGTTTAATTGATGACTAATGACTATGGATAAAATTCAATGCAAATCTGAAATATTTGAATTTTCAAATGGAAGGTTGTGCCCATATTATGCCCCCTAAAAATCCTTTCAAATACTCCAAAATAACTTAAATTTGAGGAATATTTATTAATTGATGTCTAATACCTATTGTTAAAATTTCGCAAAGATCGAAGGTATCTGATTTTTTACGGAGGACTTCCATCTCCTTTTTACCTCTTTTTCATAAAGCTAAACCAATATAAAGTCGACATTTGGACCCCTTATGCATAGAGCTGTGTTCCGATTTTCTAAAATGATCGGTTAATTAGTTTGGGAATGAATCCTATATATGGAAATATATAAACATATACACATACTTAACTTTATATATAACGTTTTCGTACAGACCAACCATAAACATGTATCAACAGATAGTACAAATTATTCCTTTACATTCTCAATGTAAGCTAAATAACAAAATATATTTATTCTACTAACAACAATTTTAGTATCGAACGCTATCAAAATGGATATCAACTTTATTACTGAGTAATAAATTTGAAATTATCCTACATATCTGCTAAATATATACAGGATTTCCAAACGTGATCATCTATTTTTAAATTTTAATAACATCAAATCCGTATTTCTATAATAATAACAAAACTGTATACACAATGAACAATATATATATACAAAATGTATTGTTAGATAAGGGCTCTAACGTATCTGTTGGGAATCGTTGATTTGACTTGTGCGAATTAACGCGGGGCAGTCGAGTGCAGAACAGGGCTTGTTCTTACAGTCAGAGCTGGCAGACGTGACATGGTTACATGTGACGAGACCCCAAATCAAGGGTCAGTTTACACCTGCGAGAGGCTCTGTAACTTCGCGGGAATTGCGTGGGAAACAAAGGGATCTGTGACGTCACTCGTTTTCGTGAGAAGCAAGTTTTTAGTCAGTCTGATTCGGAAAGCGAACTGAGAGGACGTGCGATTCACAATGTAAAGATAAGGAATATTTCCCTTCAGGGAAGACAAGCGCGAGAATCCTTCCACCCCCCCTCTCTATGAATAGTTAAGAAAACATTAATAACTAACTACGATAAAGTAGGAGTTGCTCTCTTCCTCTCTCTCGGCGTGGTGAATGACTCTCAGTTGAAATAACAACGCTTGCAATAAAAAGAATTAAATTCAAAAAGGGAGTTTGTCTTCGGAGTGCATCATGGCTTTCATTGCAGACAACAGACGACGGCAGAGAAGAAAGAATTCATCCACTAGACAACCACTCACTGGACGACACGACCAATCCTCTACACGACGAGTATACGAGGCGCATACTGCCGCGGTCCAAGCAGGAGAGGGGCTATGCAACAGTATGCCATTCAACCAAATGTCCCCTACTTGCCACACATTTCTACAAACGGCTGACGAATGGTTGCATCAGATTTTCCAAAATGTCTGAAATTATTCTCAAGCTTCTGTCTTCAATAAATAACTTTAATTGATAAATTGTTTGTGATTTTCTTCGGAAAACTTAATATTTTAAGAAACCTCACATGAAAAGAAATAAGGAGGCACCAAGGCCGGTGACTATGCAGGCCACCGTAACGGGCCTAAAATAAGATGACGTAGTACAAGATGGTGTATAACTATATGGTGTAAAACAAGATGGGGTGGCAATTTTTTTTTATTTTTATGTCTTTTCAATGTATAAGTTTTGTCATTATCAGAAATACAATTTGATTTCATTAAAATTTTAAGTTAGATGATCACATTTTGAAGACCCTGTATATAATAGATATTGCTGAAAGCACACACACACACACATATATATATATATATATGAAATTAAAATAGAATAAGCGGAAGACCTAAAAAGCTCTGGTGATACCAGATCAGGCTGCCCTGTGGCTCCCTGAGACGAAATTCACCTACATTGACGTTTTTTGTTTTTTTTTTGTTTTTTTTTTGTAAAACTTAATTATGTTCTACAAAACCAAAAACAAAAACAACAGCCCCTCTCCCTTTCTCCCTCCCCTTTTTTATTTTATTTTTAGAACTTGAAGCATAAATCTTTTACTATAATGACCAGATTCGGCATTAAATAACCCAAAAAGGGTTGATATGCCGTAAAACAAAACTACCAAACCAAAAACGATGATTAAACATTTGAAGATATAAAGAACTTGAAGCATAAAAACTTTTACTATAATGACCAGATTCGGCATTAAATAACCCAAAAAGGGTTGATATGCCGTAAAAAATGACAAAAGACGTCTTGTCATTTTTTTGTTTGCTCTTGAGAAAGCCCATATAACATTTGGGCGAAACGTTGAGCTTTTTAGGTCTTCTGCTTATTCCATTTTAATTTCATACGGTCAGATCATTTTATCCATTCATATATATATATATATATATATATATATATATCTTACCAGGCATACCATTAAGTCTTTTACATGTACTTATCAATAAATATGCAGCAATGTAAAACCGAGATACTTATCTTTGTGTAATACTTCTATAAATCCATATATTTTAGCAATTTTCTTTGGATAAATTCAGAAGAGAAAGATTTAGTTGGAAAATTATGATTCAGACTCTGAGAATCTGAGGAACTATTTCAGTAATATCGGATCAGTCCATGTTTTACTGCTCTATAGATATTAATGGCTTTGAATTCCTCACTTGGGCTTTAAATAAAACAAAAAAAAATCAATGTTGTATTAAATCATTGTTCATTCTTTTTTTTTAATGAAAACTCTGAAAAGAAATCATCGTTACGAAACAGTTATTACTATTTTTAAGAAAGAATTATTAGGGAAATAAAATGTATATTTGTAAAGTCAATCTGTTATTAGGGTGTGTGCAGTTAGGTTAGTGGATACCAACAGAGGGACATTAAATCTGGACAGTATGGAGAGATGTATGCAGAAGAGGAGACTTCGCTGCTAATGCGATGTTGAAAGAATGGATGAGAGTTCTTGAGTTAGTAGATGTAGAACAGTTGAGGTAGCAGGGTCAGCTCACAAGGGAAGGTCAAAGAAAACATGGGAGGAAGTGATAAAAATGGACTTCAGAGAAAGAGGGATAAATAAAGACCGGATCAGAGATAGGTTAGTTCTGAAGTCAATTTCTAAAAGTTGTCAAACATACATGTAAAACGGATGTTAAATACAAATATGATGATTTTTCATCTTCGATGATGGTGTGTTGCTTTCCCTGGAATCTAAGTGACAACAGACGTCCTCGCTATTCCAGTACTCTGTTCTCTTTCAGCTGAGGTTCGGACGGGTCTATCTTTCCTTGGTCTTTCCATCCTCTCAGATTCTCCATAGTACCAAGCAATATTGATGTCATTACATTTATTATTATTATTATTATTATTATTATTATTATTATTATTATTATTATTTATCTTTATACTTTTTCTTTGTATTTCATTTCATGCTCAAAGAATTATTTCTCATTTCTGATCTTTGGGTAAGGTTTCCCAGGTGATGCAAAATTGCCATTTGAATAGCACAAAGTTCAGATTTGCTGCAATCAGAAGTCTTTGTAGCATAAAAGAAAGAATCAGCATAAAGATACGCCCCACCCTGCAAATGTATGGAACAAAATTGAAAGAATACAGATAAGACCATGAGAAGTAAGAGAAAAAACAATGTATAGTTAGAAATAGAAAACATTATAAAAGAAAATAAAATAACATTTTCTTTGAAAAATATCGTTGAAATATAAATACAAACATTCAAGCATTATATATACTTACATACGCGTTGTTCCAGGGAATGTTCAATAATTTAGGTTATAGGTATAGTATAAAACCAATACATAAAATAATTGGGGTTTTGTGAAATTTTAACAATAAATATTCTACAAATTTCAGGGTTTTAAGGGGTATAACATGGACGCAACCTCTCATTTGAAAATTCAAATATTTCAAAATTTGATCCATAGTCATTAGACACCAATTAAGCAAGATTCCCCGAAATTCAAATTCTTTTTAAGATCACTTAATCTTAAACCTTAACTTTTAGACATTTTATAGAATCAAAATCATGTAATGGATTTTGATGAAAATTAGAATAAAGAGTCTAGACATAAGGTTTAGTAGAATTATATCTTGATTTTAATCTTTGTAAAGGAGACATAAAAGTGATGTAAAACTGTTCTGTTCAGGAATTAATTTTATCCATTCTGGGGCGGGTATTCTTATATATATATATATATATATATATATATATATATATATATATATATATTATCAGACCCCTCCAACAAAGGCAGGGCACTCTTGAGCGACTTTAATAACAAGCAGTGCAAATAGCTACATGCACGATCCGAACGCCGTTCGTAGATCACTCTATAAAACTGTTTGGGTAAACCTAGCCGCCGACACGCTATTTACATTTAAATTCCTCGCTATTTACTAACTAATTGGCTATGGCCGATGGAATAAGATCCTCGACTACGAATCGGTGGCGATTTGTGATCGGGTTCGCGCCCACCGACCGTTGAGAATTAGTTCCTACACTGAAGATTGCGTTAGCATGAAACATCGATGTCTGTAGGTATTAAAATATTTAATAAATATTTATTTATAAATATTATTATATATATATATATATATATATATACATATATATATATATATGCCCACATTTCTTGAAATCAGTTTGTTTATCAACCTTTTTCAGGTCATTTAATGCTAAACCATTGTAACAATGTTTGGTATGCTTTAGCTTCTTAATATCTTCAAATATATATTCGCTATGTTTTGCTTTAATTAGTTATGCATGATGTAAATATAATATGTAGACAACTGGATGCAGTGGTAGCCATTTTCCTACATGTTAGTGGTAACCACTTTCCTACATGTTAGTGGTAACCACTTTCTTACATGTTATTGTAACCATTTTCCTACATGTTAGTTCCCATCATGGGCGTTGCCAGAATTTTTAATGGGGAGGGGGGGTCAAACAGTTTTTGGCGATATCCAAAAATACCTCCCACATGCCTAGGGCAAAATAACTTCGCTGCTGGCTGCTGATATGACGCTAAGCTTCTGATATAAGGCTATTTAAACATTATTGTCCATGACATAAAAAAATAACACACTCTTTTTATCATTCCTTTTTTCAGTAAAGCCAAGTACATTCCAGGGGAAGCATCTCCCCCTCGCCCCACCGCTGGTGACGCCCATGGTTCTCATTTAGGTCCTCCGTTATTAGTGTTCTTATACACTTACTCTCGAGTTAGTGTTCCTGTAGGCTTACCACACCTTTGAGAGTTTACAGAGCCCAAGGTGACAGACAAGGGTTAAGCCAAATGGCATCCAATTTTTAAATTAATAAAACGCTTTACTCATTCAATTTAAGTTACACCACTTATTCTTGAGAAGTTTTGATTTTCCTAGTAAATATTTTATACAGTTTTCATTTTAATATAGTGAATGATAATTTATGTACTATTAATTTTGATAACGGCCTTTCACTTTGAATTAAATGACGATTTAAAAACTGCTTGAAATATATATATATATTTATATATATATATATATATATATATATCGTTAATAATTTATCAACAGTTTAACTATGTTATATTACAATTCTTTGAAACGATCATCAGAACTTGAATTTTTATTTTGTTCACCATTGAATTATCATCTTTGAAATTCTGAAAGTGTCACGAGTAATTTCTGCTGATAAGACATTTTTTTTCTCGATTTCTGAATTTTCATTCGATGATCAACGGATCAGCCGCCATTTTATTGCCAAAGATTTCAGTTCTGATACTGTTGCTCTCCGTCTGAATTAATTTCAAATAAGAATGTGAATAATCACTTTTTATTCCACTTCAGTAGGTCAGAATGGGTTTCTTTTAAATTTGTTTCATTTTAAGTCATAAACTTTTCAGAATCATTATCATCATCATTTTATTTCAAAATTTGTTTCTCTGATTTTCTTTCTCAAAAATCTATACTAATATAAGAGCTGTGTGTCTGTCTGTTACCTCGTCTGCTAACTGCTTTTAATTTATTATCTTAGCTTATAAATTACGAAAATTACATTATTTTTCAAAACTTAAATATTTTGTTTTTATTGTTAGGTGGGGACAGTTGGGTGCAGAGGTCTGATGTTTGGGCCAACTCCTTGATTGTATGTTTCAAAACTCGAGTATAAGTTTAAGTATTGAGAAATATTATGAGAAAGGGAGATAGATTAAAATGGTTCGATTCCCCCTCCCTCCCAATTTGGATGCACGGCACTACTGCTCCATCGCTCGCACCTTTCTGCAAGCCACTGGGTAGGGGTGCAGTTTGCTGTTTAAATTTAATGTAAATTGATCCTGGATATCTTATTTTCGAAATAACACTGTTACCCAAAATGATTAACTTATCCTTGAGTGGCTTTTAGCCTTGATAAGTGGTTACTCATTAGTAAATAATGAAACTTGGGGATGACCTTAAAGTTTAGTTGAAATTAAGTCTTAAATGACAACTTCTTAGTTGTTTGGAGAGACAGAAATAAACTCAATCGTTGTATATCACTGATTGAAGGCAAGTTGCTATTTTACATATGAAATTTATTAGTAAAAGGAAGATAATTTTGGATAGCATCATTCTTGCTAAAAATCAGCCATAAAAGAATTAAGCAGAAACTACACCCCACCAAAAATGAAAGATATTTATTTTATTTAATGTAATTTCTGTTGCGTTTTAAGATCAATTATGTCAAATCGGTTAAACAAACTAAAAGAATACATCAATTTTTATATGAAATGGGGAGTGATGAAGAAAACGATGGCTAATCAATTTAAGTATCACTGTTTGTACAGGGTGGGCCAAAATAAGGGTCCTATCTTTAAATTTGAATAACTTGAATTTGAATAACTTCCACAAAATAAAAGTTAAACTCACCAAACTTTATGTGTGTGTAGACCGACCCTTCCGAGATTTTTTGAAATAAACAAAACAAATTTTAGCCGAAAAACACTTCTTAAAACTTACAAAAACTAAAGTATTGTTTTTTACACTGTTTTGAGTTTTTTAAGCAAAAATAATGTTTTCTAAATGAGGGTTCGTTCCTTAGGGCTAATACGGCTCATGCTTGCTTCGGAAGGGGTCCTTTACTTATTCTAAAAAAAAATCAAAAAAAAATCAATAAATAAAAAAGTTATGAATTTTTAAAAATACGACCCTTATTTTTGCCCACCCTGTATATGTTGCAAAACAATGGTATTTTGTGTTGGACTATTGATTAATCATGGCTGACTTTGTTAACTAATAAACGCTCTTCCTCAGATTTATCTCCCCTTAATAATAAAAAAAATTAATAAAAGAAACTCTCACTGTTTGGTTTGGTTTGTTTTTTTATAACATATCAACCCGTATTAGGTTATTTAATGACAAAGCACAATACATATTGTAAACGATTCGTTGTATACCATGCTATAAGTAAAATAGCAACTTGTCTTCAATCATGAAGACAAGTTGCTATTTTACTTATAGCCGGGATGAAATTATGTGTTACTAAATGTACTCATGATATTGCTACATAATTGAACATAATAACCATGTTATGGTCAGTAAACAGTGATATTTCATTATTTCTTAACATGGAATTAACTATAGCAGCATTGCTAAAAAAAAACCTTATTTTAGCCCTATAAACCTGTGGAAGTGGTTCACTATTCCCTGTCCACTTGAGTTGCAGAGAGAGACAACAGAGACGGACAGCACAAGACAGGACCCAAAAATCAGTTTCTGAACTCAAATTTCTTTGATGGTTATACAGTGATCCTTCAAAGACATTTCAGGAATGATATGGAAGTAAACAAACGCTAAAAGAAAAACGATGTACAATAAGAACATTTATAAATGCATACACATCGACACTTAGCTGAATTAATTAACGTTTGTTTCACACAAAATACATGCTAAAATATTCCTCAGTTTTTGGATTGAATTATAGCATGTTTTCCTCTTTGTTTATTTTATAGAGCATCTTTCCTGCCTTGCCAGAGTACAAAATTGACTTCGAAATCTAGTGGGCGATTTCCTCTTCTCCATCCTACAATCTCTTTCTCACAGAAGCGATGTTGCTAGTCTTTCTTTACTCTATCGACTTAGCTACAATCTATGGTCCCTCACATTCACACCAAAAACTCATTTAGCTACAACCACTGTCAATGAATTCCCGTTATCCCTCTGTGTGCCTAGAACTAAGCAGAACTTCCATGAGTAGAGTTTCTTTTCTAGAACTGCCTGTCTGTGGAACACAGTACCACGGGGCTGCTTCCCGACTGACTCTAACATTGCCATTTTCAAGTCGAATATAAACAAATTCTTGTTGAGCCGTCCTCTTAAATAGTCAGTTACAGCCATCGTTACTAATCCCGTCGATGGTTCACTGTCTACCTGCCAAACTCAACCCTCATACTCGAGTGGCCTATAGGCCTTGATAAGCGGTAATTCGTTTGTAAAAAAACAAGTTTTTTTTCGGGGGTCCTAATTATCCTAATCGATACCGTTTATGATTATGGAATCGGCTATACCAAGTTCAAATCTAATCTGATGTATTATGGTCATTTACGGACACTACTGTTTGGAAGCCTATGAATCCACAGCCATGAACAAAATAGATACTTGTATTCAATTAATCGTATACACTAAATTGTTTACAATAGTGATTGTGCTTCAGCAATAAATAGACTTGAAAGAGTTGATTCGACTTTAAACACAACAAAACAAACCAGACGTTTTACTTTGGTACATATCTTCTATTTTTGCTTCACCGACCAAAATTAGACTTTTAATTGTAATCAAAATGTCTTCTTCTTTCCCTTTTCTCATTATCTTCTACTCTCCTTAATATTTTGTTCCTAAACATGCGTAAATTAAAAGCAAATTTACAATTTAACGAATATAAAATGTTTTTCTTTTTTTAAATGATTAAAAACACTTTCTTTCTTTCATTGATTATTTTTTTTTATATGCATGTACAAGCAAAGCAACGTTTTATTTCCTCCTACGATGGAACCAGTTGCTTTTGTTTTTAAAAAAAATGGCCGTTCTGTGAATTGGTTTAATTTCGGATAATTCCCGAGCGAATAGATTTTAAGTAAAATCAATCAAAGTGGCTGATTACAAATTCGGTGGGGCTTGAGCTAACAATTGGCTGGAAAATGAGGTGCACTTGTTAATTCAGTGCTTCCCTCCTCAATGCAAATCTGATTTCTTGAAAAAGAAAAATACACAGATGGAAATTCTTGAGATGCGTTCATTCAATGTGTTCAGCGATGAAAATTCCATTTCAAAGTTAGGTGTGACACATCGACGAACAGACATAGCCTCTTATAAAAATCGTTGAACGTATCTACATCTAAATTAAGATGCAGCCACTATTTTATATCCTAGCTTTTATTTTTTTATTAACCACGTACACGAAATCGCCACGTGGTAACGCATGGATGTCGAAAGAAAGAGCAGAAAAAAACAATAGTGAAGAAACGGTTGTATTTACACGCATACACATTTAGTCACACATAAACAGTTTGTTGAAGACAAACGTAAAAGAGGAATAGATACTAAACACGATATACAAAGGAGTAAAACCACAGACACAATTGCTAAAGAAAAAATACATTAATGCCCCAATACAATAAAGAAAGACATGTATTGCCAGGGTCATAAATAAAGAAGATACATGAACAATGTATGAGTGAATATTACCTACATTTGTTGGTTGTGTTCTGGGAATCTGGACGACTGCCACCAGAAAAGAGAATCTAATACGACTGCTACAAAAGGTTTGTGAAGATCAAGCCAAAATGACAGCGGGTTGAACCATGTCAGACAGCCTTGAAGGACCAGTCAGAAAAGAGAGAGATCGTCGTTCAGAATGTTTGCACATGCATAAAATGAGTTTTCTTACTTCCATCCTCTCTACATTAGGCTGAATCAGTCCCAGGGATATATTAGTCTAACTCTGATAATTTTTCGCTTACAGGGGCTATGGATATTGTTCAACTGTCTTTTTTTTGTGGCCCAAAAATGAAGCTAGTCTTTTGGTTCTTCTCTCAGGTAGCTGATATCTTCATAACGAATGATACTAAAATATATTTTATTTACTTAGTAGCTGATATCTTCATAACGAATGATACTAAAATATATTTTATTTACTTAGCTAGTAGATATCTATTCTTCACCAGAAGTTGATTCTGGTTAGACCATTCTTACAGGCTCTAAGAATCTTTAACTATCAGAATACTGCATTACATGTTTCTTCATTAAAGCTTAGCAGATTAAATTCAACTTCAAATCTTTCCCAATCTCACACGATCAAGTTAACCAATAAGCTATCTACCTTCATACCACATGCATTCATACCGACTCAACTTTAACACTGTAATATTTAACAAGTAAATTGATTTAATCCTATTTATTATTCATTGAGTTTATTTCTGTCTCTCCAAACAACTAACAATTTGTCATTTAAGACCCAATTTCAACTAAACTTTAAGAAAGTAGTATGGTCATCCCCTAGTATCATTATTCACTAATGAGTAACCACTTATTAAGGCTAAAAGCCACTCAAGGACAAGGGTTAATGAAAGGGATAGATTGTCACTTGAATGATAAAGAATGTTATGAGAGGATTAAAAATAATGAAAGGAATTGATAAAATGTTATGACTTATGAGGAAAGTTTATGACAAGTGTTGATTAACATTGGATTTGAAGATGAACATGTTGTAGCTCTCAGTGAACAATATTGTGGCAACGTGTTCCACAGATGGGAAGTTCTTGGAAAGAAACTTTGTTTATGGAAATTCTGTTTGATGTTAGACACATTGAAAATGAAAGGAAAGTTCTTTGCAGTCATGGTAGAAGAGGAGTTCTTGCTGTGAAAGTAAGTTGTCAACTATAATCAAGCAAGATTTATTGATTGTCCATCCTTATTGGCTGTATGCATGCACAGGTACCACCATTTCATGTATGATTCCAACTCAATTTTCCCGAAGTGTTAATATCATTCAAGAGAAGGTTTTAGGTTATTTCTGGGCAGGATTATTTGATTTTCTTTTCAAAAGTAAAAATATTTCCCATATCAATAAAACACTATGAAGTTATGCTCGACGATATTTCAGAGTTGAGCAGTTGATGTTCCTATTTACTTGCCTCTCCTCGAGGTCAGTTTTTGATGTGTGAAAAATTAGGCTCCCCAAAAAGGGCCACTCTGGATTGGAACAAAAATTTAAATTGCCTAAGTCTACAAGGACTTCTCCTTTACTGACCGAGGTCAGAATAGTCAAAGTGTAGCATCAGAACATATACTATACTTTTTTTCTAGCCAAAAAGCCAACATTGAGCAATTGTTGTTATTGACACTATTAACATGTTTCAGATTTTTAAATTGCCTCAGTCTAGAAGGACTGACCGAGGACAGAATCGTAAAAGTGTAGCATTAGAACAGATACTATACTTTTTTTCTAGCCAAAAAGCCAACATTGAGTAATTGTTGTTATAGACACTATTAACATGTTTCAGATTTTTAAATTGCCTCAGTCTAGAAGGACTGACCGAGGACAGAATCGTAAAAGTGTAGCATTAGAACAGATACTATACTTTTTTTCTAGCCAAAAAGCCAACATTGAACAATTGTTGTTATTGACACTATTTATATGTTTCGGATATTTATTCCCATCTTAGTTGCTGTTATACCACATTTCCGCCATTATATTGTCCGGCTTTCTCCACTTGCCTTTGTCATAATTGGTAAAATTTGTGGAGAATTTCCCACTGAACACTTTATTTGATTTACTTGTTAATCCTCTTGCTAAGTTCTTCTTGTGTCTAATTGTTTCATCTTTTGCAATTCATTTATTCCCATGACTCACAGTTTCCAATATGGCCGCCAGTATTTTATAGAAGTCAAGAAGGTACGAATGACAGTTAAGGTAATAACCAAAATATTAAAACTACTGAACAGAAAAATGAGACCTTTTGTAGAAGGTACCCCCGGCTTCAAATACCCCCACCAAAAACAGACAAGATGTGCGCTGTAGTAAAAAATCTTTTTTTATTTACTTACTGAAGAGAATGGAATCCATTCATATGTTTGAGTATTTGCATAAAAAGATAGTTTCCCTTATATTTCTGCCTCCACATCATTCCTCGTTGCGTTCCACAGTGGCCTTTATTCTGTATTATTTACAGATTAATGTGATGCATGTTACATAGGACACTAAATTAGGTTAAGAGTGTAGGCATGTGTGCATACTGCACATAACTGGCTTCTATTAGTGGCATATCTCTTCTAGAAAAGACTAGAAAAATTAACTTCTTCTTCTTCTTTCGTGTGAATCATATGATTCTGGTGTTGGCATTAGTTTTCCCCAATGTTTTTCTAGTTAGAAATCTTTCTGCAAAGACATCGGGTACTTACGGGAAGGACCACGAGAAGGTTGCCAACATCCCTAAGTGAAAGTGGTAGTATAGAACCAACTGGATTTGAACTTGGAACACCCAGGTCTTCAGTCCATGTCGATATCAACTTAACCACTGTCACCTCCCAGAAAAATTAACTGATATGAGATACATAAAAGGCATAGCATGCAGAAATACACAAATCTACTACAATAGATTAAATAAAAGGTTCAAATCATGATTTCTAGAAGGTTATTCACTTCAACAAAAGGGACCTTAAAAAGGCCGGAGAGAACAACGGCCGAAACGTTGTGAACATAGCAACAACCAAGATGAGGAGAATAGTCTTAATATGTAAATAATAGGAATCACAAGAAGCGATGCCTCCAATAAAGCGAAGCACTATTCCAATTTATTATTAACAGAATATATGATTGGAAGGAGACGACAAACTATGCAAGGTGGAATGATTGTTCCAACAGGTGTTTATAATGAATCATTTTGACGACGTCGTCAGCAAATAAATCACATCGATGTGTATTTACTCATGGAACAATTGTGATTTGTTTTCACAGAAAATACACAGCAATTAATGAACAGTTGAGCCCGGACTTATTTTGTAGATGGTCAGTTTAGGTTTTCCTAGCACTAGTGCGATGAAGTCCTTTTCTGTCTTACAAACGTTACAGATTCTGATCTAGTAGGACCTCAGACAGGGTATGGTGAATAAAATTTCTTTTGGAAGTATAATGCATTTCTATGCATTATACTTCCAAAAGATCCACCTTATTTGTCTAAGAGTTGATGATTGGTCGATTCATCTACTACTACTACTACTACTACTACTACTACTACTACTACCATATCCATCTTCCATTACTTTTATTTAAAAAAAAAATTAAACCAGTGTGTGTTACATGTGACTATGCTTGACATCACACCGAACAATCATTGAGAGATGAGGATCGATAATTTGGATTATTACAACTACTGTCTTCATCTTGGATGTTATTCTCACAACGTTTCTGCCGATGTAAGCGCCGACCTTCTTCGGATGTATCTTGTCAGACTCGGCAAAAAGATTCCGGAGTTCAACAAGACAAGAAGGTCGGAGGTGACATCAGCCGAAACGTTGTGAGAATAATATCTCAGATGAGGACAGCAGTTGGAATAATCCAAATTATTGCGAGGTTGATCCTGCTGATGTTGTATTTACTTTTCTGCTTGGGATATATAAATATGTTTCACATAATTCTTTGTATATTCCAAGACTGTATCTTCATCTTATTATGTTACTTACGAACAGGGCGTTATTAGATATGTTCTTAATCTTATCATAGAAAAATACTTCATTACATTTATTTAATTGATAGTAAAATTTTACAAATCATTGAAAATAAAAAGATTTTCTGTAGACATCTTCGACCGAGACAAATTATAACTGTATTGTATGCTGAAAATTTTCCTATGAATTTTATCTCTTTCTAAAGAATAAAGAGAGATTACCAGTCAGAAATGTCAGATACGGCAACAAAATACTTTTACTTTAAATGCATACAAATATTATATCATATTAGTTTCATTTGGTTTTGTAAGTTCTTTCTTCTTAAATCTCTAAACTCAAACTCTTTCTTTTCATTCTAAGATAATCTCCAGATACACAAATGACTGAATAAAACAATCCAGGCAGAAACTACCAAAAGCTGATCATTTATTTCCGCACACGCTCTACTTTTGAAAATAAAAACAGCAAAAAACTCTAGTTTCCAATTCAACAAATACCTTTTAAGTTAAACACAATATTCACACACACAAAGACAGACATATATAAACAGACATACGAATTTCATCATCTATTATAGAAAGTAGTGTTGTATGTCTGTCTGTCTTTCTTACAAACGATACAGATTCTGATCTAGTAGGACCTCAGACAGAGTATGGTGAATAAAATAATGTAATATTATTTCATTTAGGATCATCAGAGACAAAATTAGTGAACGTGAAAACCCTAACCACCAAAAACAGACAAGATGTGCGTTGTAGTAAACGAAAAGTCTGTAATATGTAAATAATATAAATCACAAGAACCGATTCCTCCAATAAAGCGAAACACTATTCCAATTTATTATTAAGTCATTATGTAAGAAATCAAGGGACATAACTATTAATAGTTTTACAGTTATTTCCCCTAGAAGTTTAATGATGTAGAAATTAAAAATAAGAATAAACAGAATACATTTCTTGGCAGCGCCGGGTAGCTCTGCAAGTTGCATAGCTGTGGAAGAAGTCTGAGACAAGTCCGTGAACAGTTATTCTAACTGATTGCTTTTATGCAGCTATGAGCGATCCATGTGACCCAAACGTTTTATTTTAGAATTTATTAAAGTATTTTATACAAGATAAAACATTAATTACAATTTATTCACAAACGATCCTAAAATAAACCCAACACAAACTCAGAATCAACTTTGTAACTGGAAACTAAGTTTAACTTCTATATTCACATGCGTGCAAATGCATACATTTCAACATTATATAGACAAAGGAGGAGTACAAGAGAAATAGCTCAAACCAGTACAGCTTGGACCTTTAAAATTATTAGGCACAATAAAGCATCTGTTAATTACATATAATAAAGAACACAGAGAAATATGGTATAAATTATTTATTTGTTCAATAAATTGCAGGATATTTTATCATTACATTACACATAATTTTACAATAGAAATTGAATGAAGATTCATGAGAAATGTTCAATGGAAATTATTTGACTATAGCATTTGTTACATTTAATTTTACCACAGATATTGAATGCGGCGTATTTTACTATGGATGCTGAAGAGATATTGAATGCAGTCTGTTTGAATAGATATATTGAAGGCTATGTATATTACAGCAGATATCGAATGCATTGTATTCGAATAGAGATATCGTATGCAGTATATTTAACTATAGATATTGACTGTAGTGAATTTTATCATACATATTACATGCAGTGTATTTAATTAGAGATATCGAATACAGTGTATTTGAATCGAGATATCGAACGCAATGTATTTGAATCAGGATATATCGAACGCAATGTATTTGCATCGAGAGATCGAACACAATGTATTTGGATCGAGATATCGAACACAATGTATTTGCATCGAGATATCAAACGCAATGTATAATGATCGAGATATCGAACACAATGTATTTAAATCGAGATATCGAACATAATGTATTTGCATCGAGATATCAGACGCAATGTATTTGAATCGAGATATCGAACGCAATGTATAATGATCGAGATATCGAACGCAATGTATTTGCATCGAGATATCGAACACAATGTATTTGCATCGAGATATCGAACGCAATGTATTTGAATCGGGATATCGAACGCAATGTATTTGCATCGAGATATCGAACGCAATGTATTTGAATCGAGATATCGAACGCAATGTATTTGAATCGGGATATCGAACGCAATGTATTTGAATCGAGATATCGAACGCAATGTATTTGAATCGGATATCGAACGCAATGTATTTGAATCGAGATATCGAACGCAATGTATTTGAATCAAGATATCGAACGCAATGTATTTGAATCGAGATATCGAACGCAATGTATTTGAATCGAGATATCGAACGCAATGTATTTGAATCGAGATATCGAACGCAATGTATTTGAATCGAGATATCGAACGCAATGTATTTGAATCGAGATATCGAATGCAATGTATTTTGATACAGATATTGTATGCAGTGTATAAAGATATATATATACTGAATACAGTGTGTCAGAGTAGGCATATCGAATGCATTGTATTTGAATAGAGTGAAGTAATTAAATGCTGTGTATTTTGCTACACATTTTTGTATAGTCTATTTTAGTAACAATATTGACTGCCATGTATTTTAGTCAAGAAATCTAATTCAAATTATAGTAGATAGATAAATGAATGTTGTTGGTTAATAGAGGCGAAATGTTGACACTCTAATTTGTTTTTAAACATAATATTGGAAACAAGTTTATTATAATAAAATATTAGTTTGGGAAAGAAGAACCGAGGGTAGCTCACAACTTGTAGCTGGAAGCATAAATTATGCAGTTTTATCTCAGACTTTGGCAACAATAAGTCTCCTCAGGATTCCAGTACTTTCTATACACTCCCAGTCGAGGTCCGGATGGTGTTATCTCTCCTCGGGCTTGCCATCCTCTCAGACACTTCAGAGCCTGTAGTATCAACCAATGTTGATGCTACTGCATTTTTGAAGGTGGGTGAGTGTGTCAGATTATAATATAATTATTATTATTATTATTAAGCATCTATGTATGTCCTCATATTTTGTAAATGGTTATGAAAAGATTAATTACTTAATAAGGTGTTGTTTATATGTATGAAAATACAACAATGCAAATAGAAATCAATAATACTCGGGATGTATTAAATACTTTGTTTTGACAATCATTACTCGGTAATGATGTATTAAATACTTGGTTTTGACAATCATTACTTGGTAATGATGTATTAAATACTTGGTTTTGACAATCATTACTTGATAATGATGTATTAAATACTTGGTTTTGACAATCATTACTTGATAATGATGTATTAAATACTTTGTTTTGACAATCATTACTTGGTAATGAGGTATTAAATACTTGGTTTTGACAATCATTACTTGGTAATGGTGTATTAAATACTTTGTTTTGGCAATCATTACTTGGTAATGATGTATTAAATACTTTGTTTTGACAATCATTATTTGGTAATGAGGTATTAAATACTTGGTTTTGACAATCATTACTTGGTAATGGTGTATTAAATACTTGGTTTTGACAATCATTGCTTGGTAATGATGTATTAAATACTTTGTTTTGACAATCATTATTTGGTAATGAGGTATTAAATACTTAGTTTTGACAATCATTACTTGGTAATGATGTATTAAATACTTGGTTTTGACAATCATTACTTGGTAATGATGTATTAAATACTTGGTCTTGACAATCATTACTTGAATTAAATATCTTGTTTACTTTTATGCAGAGTGAGGAGTATGGTTGACCTAATGGATACTGTTACAGGCTATAGAATCGCAATTTTTTTATTTTTTTATTTTTTACTTTTGTGCGCCCCAAACAAGACATATTGCTACTAGAGCCTAAGGGGCTACTGTAATAGGGATCAGATTTATAGGGGGGTTGGCAACCTGGCCGGGGAATTGGGTAGCAAAGTGTTTTGTTAACATTACATTTAAAATTCTGCATCTTGGTACGGTCGAGGAAACGGAGCAGGGGGGGGGATTCAAAAGGCAAGTAGTCCAATGAAAGAAGCTATTAGAGTAGAACATCTTCCAGCATCTAGGTACCTCTACAGTGAAGGGGTGGGATTTTGCTGCTAGTCGGGTTAGTTGGGGTATTTATGTTAAAAGAGTACGAATGCAATGAGTTCCTCAGAGCACATTCCATGGAAGTACATGAAAAACAAACACAAGAATGCAACAGTGTGGCAATGCGACATGGACCATTCTTACATATCCTAGTATGGAACAGAGGGTTGTAGAAATAGAATATGGGATGTCACTTGCTCTAACCCTTTCACACAATCAAGAATTAGGGAGCCTGCTGTCAATCCCGGCACTGCAACTCACCTTGGTGAAACCAGAAAAAACAACAAATACAACTCACTAACTAACCATTTCATTTTCCAGCTTCAGTCAGAACGTCAGCGGTCGTCAGTCCCGATACTTCAAGATACATTTGAGACAATGAATGGATGATAGCAACTTGTAGGAACGAGCCCTGAGAGACCACTTAGATGCTCCAGTGCATCTCCCTAGCTATCATCTTAGGCAATCCCATATCTATTATGACGTCACCCTGCAACGTCTAACTCTTGACGAAGAACCCTTCCCCCAAAAACTTTGCTCTTGTATGGAAAACCGACTGGTTACTTTATTAATCGTTTGAAAAACTAACTGTTCAAGTTTCAGATAAAATAAAATAATTTCATATAAATGAAAATAGAATAGTCATAATTAGTAGCAGCTATGGTAAATGTTATTGCGTTTTAACAATAGCGAACGAATATAAACCCACACTTTCATCATTTAGATTATTCACACTACTATTCTCATCTTGTTGCAATTTTCCCAACGTTTCGGCCGCTGTAACCTCCAAATTTGTTAGCAATTTTCATCTACAAAAAAAATCCGAAACATAAAACACAAAATCTGTAAAATAATAGAAGGAAAAAAAAAGTTTTAAAAAAAATTGGTTTCGGAAATTCCACTTTTTGAGATATTCATAACTCTTGATCAATATCTGTTGGCGCTTCAGCATAGATAATTTTCCTCCCTCCATTGAGAGAAAAAAAAAAGAAAATGGTATTGCTTCGTTCCATCTTTTCTGCCAATTGCTCAGGGAACAATGGGGGACACACAGATGACATTGGCATAGGATTGAAGAATTGTTCAATATTATTCATTTAGTTTGGTTCTATATTTGCATCAAATCTGCGGTTAAAGAAATACAAATACGAAGAGAAAAATACATATAAATAGAATATCTCATTTCCATTTTGGTTTTTGTGTATTCTTCCATAGTGCTTATATATATATATATATATATATATATATTTATTAAGATTTGGTTAGCAAATATTTTGCATGTATACACACGCACACTAAGATTATTGTATATAGATATATATATATATATATATATATATATATATATATATATATATACACATGCACACTTGCACTAAAATTGGCTTACCTTATTTTATATTAAGATTAGGTTATCACACACACACTATATATATATATATTTATTTATTTATTCATGTATTTTGGTACAGAAAAATTAGTACAACATTCGTACCGTCGGTTTCAAGCACAGAAGGACTTAGTCATCCGGCTCTCTTCAGCTTCTGTTGTAATCTGTTTCGGAAATATGAAGTCACGTGTCGCTCTCGTTTGGATGCGTTATTTGCTTAGAGTGTTGTGTATGTTTGTTTAAATTTAGTGTAATGAAATTTTAACAATAATTAATACATTTTCCCCAAATTTAAGTTTGTTTAGAGTATTTTTAAAAAAATAATATGTGCACAATTTTCAATTTCAAAATTCAAATATTTCGGATTTTTATTGAATTTGATCCACAGTCATTAGACACCAATTAAGCAAGATTCCCTGAATTTCTGTTTATTATTAAAATCCCTTAAGCTTAAGCCTTTAATTTTAGACATTTTCTAGAGTCATGATCATGTTATGGATTTTGATGTTCATTAGTTTAGGAGTGAATCCTGTACCTAGAAATATATAAACATATGCACGTAACTAAATGGGCATTTAGCCCATAAATACCAATTTGATATTGTATTGTATTTACTTGTTTAGAATGCATTATTTATTCTTATAAAAACAAAAATTAGATTATATATAATTTTTATATATGCATTAATATAAAGAATAGCTCATATATAATTTGACCTGTTCAGATCAGTCTAATTATTTATTATTGTTATAAAATCCTTTATATGTACAAAGGTCATCTGCCTTAGTTTAGTTCGGTTTCAGAATTATGGTCTAAATAACTGTTTTTGTTATATATATATATATATATATAAAGCAAAAGGTGATTAAAGGTTTTGTGAAGTTGAATTGTGTGTGCAAACCAAAAGTAGTTTCGTCTTATTTTGAACCATATCATTTATGAGCCAAATCCCAAAGGACAACTTCAAAGGAGATTATTGGAACTGGGGGTGGAGAGGGATAAGCCACTTTTATTTCATGTTTAAATTCCACAAACATTTAGGCTGCACTCTGTATATGCAAATATACACATACACAAACATAAAAGCTGACTTTCAAGTTTGCTTTTGTGGAGAGCTACTTGAACCATCAGCCCATATAACTATGAGTCTAGAATAATAATAATAATAATAAATAATAATAATAATAATAATAATAATAATAATAATAATAATAATAAATAATAAATAATAATAATAATAATAATAATAAAAACACATTCAATATAATTTCAAACAAAATATCTCAACTACACAATATTTATATTTCGTTAAATATTACGGACAATTTATGTCTGCGTATTTTTTTTTTTTTGATCCTTTTTAATTTCCGTATGTGTTTCCCAATTTCGAGCGGTAATTGACCAATGTATCTCCTGTATTCACTTATATCCCCAATACTTTCGAATCCATCTTCACGGGTGGTCACCCAGTAAAGAACGTGATGCTTAGATATTTATAAATAGTTTTGGCGGGAATCACGTGTGGTTACAGTATTAATGAAGTATTAGTGTTGTAGGCATTTTAGTATGTTCTCATATTATTGAAATTAATTTTCTTGGTGGACGACTTTTTGTTTTGCAGCTTAACATTCTTGCCCCGCCCCCCCCCCCCCGCCCGCTCTCAATTCCGAAAACTCTTTGTAGAAAACACTTCCAGTTTAGAACTGTAATGAGTTAGTCAAAAGGAAGACTGAGTTTGCTTGAAGAAGCTTTATTCGACAAAGATCTACGCAGGGATCTAGTCTCTACGAGAAACAATGGCTGACTAAAAAAAAGAAAGAGTGATCAAGGGAAGTAATTCACTTCCGAAGCATAGAAAGGGATAGAAGAGTTCTCTTTTCATCACAAGAACACACAAGTAACAAGCAAAAATGACATCTACTCGAGCCATCCATCAACAGAATTAATTTCAATATTAGCGAAAAAATACTAAAATGTTTATAATACTAACGCTAATACCTTATTAATACTGGAACCAAACGTGATTCCCGCCAAAACTACTTATAAATATCTAAGCACCACGTTCTTTACTCGATTATCACCCTTGAATATGGATTCAAAAGTACTAGGGATATAAACAAATACGGCAAATACATCGGCCAGTTCCCGCTCGAAACCAGACAACACATACTGAAATTAGAACAAATAAAAACAAAAATATGCAGATATAAATTGTTCGTCATATTTAACGAAATATGTTAAAGAAAAAAATACTGCCTATGATATATATATATATATATATATATATAGATATATATATATATATATTTGCAGTGGCCTGAGGAAGCTGGACTTTGTATAAAATCACAGCTGAAACATGTATGCACATACGTACCCAAAAATGTTTGTATGAATAAAAATTTAATACTAAAATACAGCTCTACTTGTTATTGAGCACTATCTCATAAGTACTGCAGATTCATTGGATTAACATCTATGAACCAACAATCATACTAACACTATATATATAGTCATCCACAGAGACCATTTCAGTATATCACATCTCTTAAATCAGTAAAAAAGATATTTCTTTTGATAAATAGGGTTTTTGTTCATACGACGTTTCTGTATACTCACTCATTTGTAATTCTATCTCCGATGTCTTGACTTTTACACATATGAAGATATAAAATATATTGAAACGTCATAGTTACTAAATAAACCCTTTTACAAATAAAAAATATTTTCAAGTCATTTTTATACCACACATACACACACATATATATATGCAAGGGTTTGTCAGGACAACCGGACATGAGGATACGTAACCTTACAAGTGAATCCTGACCAAATATTCAAAATAAAATAGTATTCGAAGCCCAAATAAGATCCTCTCGATACAGCTATTCACTGGCTCATACGAGGAATTTTGGGAGCCTTACACCTTTTCTTGTTTTTTGATCTAACTACTTATCGCTATAGATCACTACTTATCTATTATTTATAATTCAATATAATATGGGAACCTATAATTATTCGACAGAAAGATTCCCGAGTTCGACAAAGTACACCTGAAGAAGGTCGGAGATTACATCGGCCGAAACGTTGTGATAAAAACACCCAAGATGAGAACAGTAGTCCGAATATACCAAATTGATGCAATTTTTAAAGTTATAACTTGTTCCAACATTACACCCAGTTTCAACTCATCACACATGTACTAACATTACACAAGGTTTCATGCTCCCTAAGAAACAATCGGCAGCTTTTTGGTTTTGTTTAAAAAAAGACTAAACTATAGCAGAAGCAAGATCCTATGCCAGTCTTTTAGCAGCATGAAACCAGTAATAGCTTGGGAATATGTGAGGTGAGTTGTGACAATAACAATTATATATATATTATACAAAAGCTGAGTTAATCAACGTTTGTTTCCCTAGGGACTTTTTCCTATATATTCTAATGACGCAATATACATACTAAAATATTCGTCAGTTTTGGGGATTGAGTTATGTTTGAAAAAACTTCTATTTTAATTGTTCCAATGAGCCCTAATTTTAAAATAACTTATCAAGTGATTACACACTTTTTATCTATCAATGTCATCCTCTCTCACTATGTGTTGTTTGACCCTCACCCTGGTCTTATTCTATATGTTGTCTACCACTCTCGCTTCTGTCACCCTTTCTTTCTATTTTTAATAAGAGTCGAAGATCATAAAGAAAGGAAAAAATAAAAAGATTGGAATAGTCAATTCTAAACAAGAGGGAATATCACCACAAGGAGTAATAATATTTAACCCGTAGTTAGAAAGAAAAAGAGAGTGATAGCGAGTAGAAAGAGGCTAATTTTTTTATTTTAAAATTCTTAACTGTTTTTATAACTCACGTTTTCCTGATTTAAACAATTTAACCCGAGCTCAATGGGTGACCCAATGGTAAGATTTTTCTCATTATATATATATATATATATATATATATATATAGTAAGCTATGAAAATATATTTATGGCAATTAAGCTACACAGAGACTCCCGCATTTACTCCCCGGGGGTAATCTTCAGGCTAAAATGCATGGAGTTAGTTTTGCCGGGTCTTTTTATATACACGGCTAGCTAGTTAACCAAACTAGATTCTTTGTTGTTCTCTAAGCCAATTATTATTGGACAACAAAGGTGCGGTTAGTTTTACTTCCTATATCATGTTCTATTCTTCTGTTTTCTATAGAGTGGCCTATATTCTGCTTCTTTGTTGTGTCAAAATAATGGGTGAACTTATTTTAACACATGGTTTCTTGTATTTCTATTTTAGGTTTTAATTTTTAAATTGTTAGGTTTTAGTTTAGTTTAGTTTTTGTTACTTATTTGTTTATTTATTTATTTATTTATTTATTTATGTATTGTTCGCTTAAGGTAAATTTAATTCTGTGCGGGCAGCTGTTTGCTATCTCACTTCTACAGTTTAATAGATTTGGGGGCTCTTTAAAGTTTAGGATTTCAAATTTTTCATTCAGACATAATCTACACGGGTCGTCTAAATTTCTACATGTACTGGCCTGTCGTATTATTTTCCATTCAATTATTGGTGAGCGTCCATTTTCTTTGAGCTCCCAATAGTAGTTTGCTAGCGCTGTTTTAATTCGACGTTCTCTGTTTTTAAATGTGCTTTTGTGATCCAATGGGTAAAATTTTTCTCATATATATATATATATATATATATATATATATACATACACGTGATTTCATATTTACTTGTATACACAGATGCATATGTGCAAGTACTTAGCGAAGCTTTCATGTAGATAAACTGTGCATACAATCTAAAAGTAGTCCCATCTTCTTTTGAAGCGTATGCTTTTGTGAGTCAAAATCCTGAAGGAAAACATCAAAAGAGATTACAAGAACTGAGGGTTAGGATAAGCCATAGATGGTTCAAGGTACCGGAAACTCCGGTTGTTGACTCGACTAACACATGCAAAAGCAAGGCGCCATATTTTTTAAATCTTAATCAAATGCGTAAGGGACTTAAGTTTAGCTTGTTTGTGGTGATGGTGGAGGGTACCAAGATTAGATCCTGTGAGCAATGGTAAAGGCTGCCCTTAAATTAACTTGTTCTTAGTTTCTCATAGAAAATTTACTTTTTAAACATTCAAGGCTTGTTTAGAAATTCTATGTTTTGTGTCTCAGAGGAAGATGATTAAATGTACACAGTAGAGGGAGATGTGTGAAGAACAGGAGACTCTGATGGTATGGCCACATTGTAAGAATAAATTAGAGTTTTTGAGTTAGTATTATTATTTACCTATTAGAAGTTCTCATGTAAATTATTATTAGCGATTGCTCACTGGCAATAACAAGTGCTGTTCCCTGGAGTCTCAGCGACAACAAGTCTGTCCCAGATTTCCAGCATTCTCCGTGTCTTTCAATAACCATTGCAATTCATTTTGCAGTATCGAAACAGCAGTTTACCATTGATTTCTTGCTGGTAAAGACCGTTATTGTTTTTTTTAAATTTCAGTGGCAATAAACCTCCCCAAGAATCCATTACTATCTGCAGCTTTTCACTATCTGCTCCTTCACCCGCGACAAACATTTTGTGTTTGTGTGTGTTCGTACCTTTTTCGGGGAGGGGGTCAGTTTATGGTATTTCTGGTGGTATCTGTTGTTATTATTATTGGTAGTAGTGTTAGTGTTTAGGTTCTCAGACTAACTTATCTATGTATAATTTTGAATAGGCATAAAATTACAATGAAATAACAAAACTTCTCCAGTAAGCCTTTAGGTTCATCAATATTACTAATTAGTGTATTTTACGGAGCCAATTTTGACCAAAGAAGTAATCAACGTATCAGACACTATTTGTCTGTTCTCCCTAACATTCTCTTGAGATCTGCAAATGTCATATATTCTTCATGGCAGATAAGAAAACAATATGAAAAACACTGTCTGTGGTCATTATTGCGGCCGATGTTGTCATTGTTCGTTGAAGCAATATGGACATATTGTCGAAACAAAAGTGATATGGTAATGGTACAAGTAATACTGATGATACCAATAATAGTAGGAGCACTAGGAACAGTTCCGAAAAACCTGGAAAAATATGAGGAGAAATTGGAATCAAAGAGATAATTGACACCATATAATGCATGTAACTTATGAAAATAGCTGAAATATTAAGGGAAAATCCTCGAGTGCAGAAACCAACCCACATGACCAGTTAACGCTGACCAACCACAGATAAGTTAAAGTAGAAATAGAAAAAAATATATAGAAAGAACATTGCACAAATCCAAGGGATCTGAAACTGCCAGAAATCCCATAACCTGACAGACCCCACCCACCCACCCACCCACCCCCAAAAATAAAATGTGATGCTACCAGCATCGGTTTGTGTCACACAAAATGGTCAAAAAGTGTCAAGAAAAGTGGAGGTAAAGCACCATCCATACTTCTACTGGAAGGACACAAAGAGTACTGGAATATGAGGAGGCTTATTACCACTTAATTTCCAGCTGGCTGTTGTTAGCAAGAAATAAATGGTAAACAGCTGTTCCGAAAATGCAAAGATTTTTGCAACGAGTATCAAAAGAAAAAGAAAGTACTTGAAATTTAAGAAGACTTCTTGTCATCCAGACTCCAGGGAATACCACTTATTGTTGTCACTGAGCGATCACTGATAATGCCTCTGGTGAAAACTCCTAGTGAGTCAATAATAATAATAATAATCCTCCTCCTCCTCCTCCTGAGTTTAAATCAATGAGAATGCAACTCGCAAATGCCATTCCGTAAGCTGCAATGTCCCTGCTTTATCTGTAATAGACCTTTCTTCTTTTAGTTTTTCATGCCCTTTTCAGAACAACATTTTTTCTTTTATTTTTGTTTTACCTTCAGCAATGAATAATTGAAGATATGGGATGGTTTTCATTTCCTGTTTGCCGATTCCACAATTCTATGTGACATTCTTGCAATGTTCTTGAACGATTATCTCCAGAGCAAGGATGGCTGGTTCATTGATCGAGAGAGGGAGGAAGGGGGGAGGGAGAGAGAGAGAATGAGATGGAAGATACTATATTTGGCTTTTATTTAGATAATTCATTGATACATACATAACGTTAGATATGTGTATATGTTTATATATTTGTGTGTACAGGATTCACTTGTGAACTAATTAACTGATCATTATTAATTTTGGAACACAGCTGCTAGGCGTAAGGTGTTGTAATGAGATTTCGTTCATATGCACAATGCATATACACACAACATATGTACTTATATATAATACATACATACACACATACACTAAAATTATATATATATATATATATATATATATATTTATTTATTTATTTTGGTACAGAAAAATTAGTACAACATTCGTACCGTCGGTTTCAAACATGGAAGGACTTAGCCATCCGGTTCTCTTCAGCTTCTGAAGAGAATCGGATGGCTAAGTCCTTCCGTGTTTGAAACTGACGGTACGAATGTTGTACTAATTTTTCTGTACCAAAATAAATAAATATTACGCTCTTAATTTTTTATTTTTTAACTTTAATTCTTAATTAATCGAGCACTCTGTAATATAGCAGGAAAAATCTAAGCAAAGAAGTATATATATATATATATAAGAAATATATATATATATATATTGTGACCCCAAAAAATTGGCACCCATTGAATCGTTATTAAAATTCACAATCCTTTCTGCAATCCAACAATATTTGGGACTAATAAACTTTAGTCTATGCCCAACAGTATTTGTTTTATTGCACTTCAATAATATGCAGGAACGTCTCATCAATAGGAGGGATAATCCTGAACAGGCTTCACACTCATTGGACTCTTACCACCCTCTCTCCCAAGAATGTTATCTGTGGTGTTATCTCAAAGATCATGTCTATTAAAACAATCCCCAGACTATTCCTGAACTAAGGAGAGCCATCATAGTCCAAATCAGAGGGGAGTGCCAAGAGAGGAATGCATCACATCGTATCCAGGTGTGCTTATCATTGAACGGTGTTAAAAAAAGACTGTTGGAAATTCATGACTCTGAAACTTGGTGGACAAGTCAGACATAGACTGAAGTATATTTTCCCCAAATATGGTTGAATTGCGGAAAGGATTGTGAATTCTTTTAACGATTCCATATCTTCTTAGATCATCCTGTATGTATAGGTAAAGTACCATTTTGTGCGTGTGTCTTTTTTACTTATTTTATTTATCTACCTCCCACAGCGGTAAGATGTGACACAAGGTCGGGGAAGTGGGATTTGATAAACCAGTGCTCGAGAAGGTGAGTATTCTGGCCACTAAAAATTGCCTGGGCAGCCCCGTCGGCATTCCCCGGTAGGGGCGCCTCAGGCAGTAAACAATCAACTTACTCCTCCCCAAAGAGGGGATGCAAAGCCTGGGAGAGTGGACCTCCTAGAACTGCACAGGACATACCCATAGACCGGTGTAAATCAAGCCCCAAAGGCCGAGACAATACCAGTCTATGGGGTGCAGTATCCATCGGAACAGATACTACACTTTGATCCCGGACAAAAGGCAGAGAAGTGTCTTTTTTACTTATATTCACCCCCAAAAAGGCGCATTGCTAGATGCAAGAAACTACTGTGAATTTGGAGCCATATCAATACAGGTATCCTAAATGATAAGTTGTGCAGCGAGATGTTTGTTTACATTACATTTAAATTGTTGAATGTTAGTACAGCCAAGGGAAAAAGGAAGCAGGGAGGGAATTCCAAAGGCTAGCAGTTCGAGGATAGAAGCTATTAAAGTAGAAAGCCTTCCGGCATCTGTTGACTTCAACAGTGAAGAGGTGGGATTTAGCTGATTGTCATTTTGGGCGGAGGTATTTAGGTCGGGGGGTGGGGAACACCAGAGCAGCAAGTTCATCAGAGAACATTCTATTGAAATACTTGTAAAACAAGTACAGGAATTCAACATTGTGTCAATGAGACAGAGGCTGGAGCTTGATAGATAGTGTGAGACCTATTAGATTAGAGACTTTTTTTGAACTCTAAGAGGGAGAGACTAGTGGTTGGTGCACTAGCCCAGATGTGACAACAATATTCCATGCATTAGTGAATGGTGGCTTTGTAAATATATAAGATGCTGGCATGTGTGAAGTTTTATAGCACGGTAGAGGAAGCCCACTTTCCTTGCAGACTTGACTGTATCTTCTATGTATTTGTTGCAATTCATGTAACCTGTGAATGTTAGGCCGAAGAGTTTGAATATTGGACTCTCTGGTAGGATGCTATTAGCCATGGCAATCGGTGGTTGAAAAAGTTTCTTATAATTGTTAAAGAAAATGAGCTTTATCTAAGTAGCATTAAATGTCATCATTCATTTATGTCCCCATTTAACTACAAACTGGAGGTTATTTCTTTAAGGATTCAGATATTGCCTTGGATATGTGTGCATCCGTTATTACCACATATCTAGAATAAGGCGTGGTGTCATCGACAAATATACCCATCTCTGACACAATTGCATCAGGGAGGGCGTTTATGAAGATCAGGAATAATAAATGTCCAAGAACCGATCCCTGGGTTATACCCAGATTAATGTCATCTTTGGATGTACAGCCATCGAGAACAATTTGGATCTTTCTTGTAGCTAGGTAGGATCTGATCATATTAAATATTCGTCCAGTAATACCGTACAAATCAATTTTCATGAGAAGGTCTTCATGCACGACCTTGTCAAAGGGTTTAGATATATCAAGTGCTACCACCCTAGCTTCACCTGCCCTTGTCCAGTGTATATGCGTTCAGAGATAAGCGTTAGGCTATCCACAGTAGAATGGGGTTGCCTAAATCCATACTGATGGTCAGAAAGAAGTTTATCATTAACGAAGTGGTAGATTATGGCTCGATTTATTAGTGATTCAAAAATTTTAATGAATAACAGGAGGAGACTGATGGTGCGATAATTTTACGGGTCAGTTTAGATATAATGTCTAATATTCAATATTTGTAGAAAAACAAATGGCACTTACCAGAGTAAATAGGATGTGCAATTTACATAATGATTTTAAAAAGAAGTTTCTAATGAATAATGTATTAGTATTATGGTTTTCTAATTGAATTTTTACATTTATCAATGTAATGCAGACTCCATTAAAAATGATAAAGAAATAACCCACCTTCGATTTTGTAAGGAAGATTATCTTAAAGATTATGTTTATCAAAACAATCTCTAGACTATTCCTGAACTCAAGAGGCCCATCATAGTCAAATCAGTTTGATCCAGATGTGTTTACAATGCAAAGGTGCCCTTTTGGAGAATATCATTGAAAGGCGATAAAAAGACTGTTGGACATTCATGACTGAAACTTGGTGGGCAAGTCATGCACTGACTGAAGTTTATTTGTAGTAAATAAAGTTAGATTGTAAATTTTATTAACGATTCCATAGTGGGTGGCATTTTTGGGAGGTCACTCTGTTGTTCTAGACACGCATAATGAAGGCGCTTAGATAATTTCGATATTCATCCTGAGTCATCATGTTCACCTTCGAGACTAATACCCTTTGGAAAAGTATGAATTCCCTAACTCGCTGCTATCGGAATCTTTTTTTACTGCATAAAGATGAGCTCCTTCAAGTTTAACTGCCAACGCCAAGTTGCATAACAACACACCAACAGATAGGTGGGGCTTCCGAGATAAGAAATTTTGTTTTGTGTATAGGTAAGCATGGCTTTATAATGATTTCTTTCCCTACAAATGGCCGAAGTCTGTAGATTGTCAAATTTCAAAACAAATTTCAGTTTGTCCCAACCAATCAGTTCTCTATCTTCTAAGTCACGCACTATACAGTTCTAATTCAATTTTGATCAGAACTTGTCAAAACGACCGGCCAACATTTGGTCTTCCTCATCTCGAGCCGTCTATGTTATAAATCATTTATTTCATAGTTGAAGATGAAAATCTGCTCAAAAATTGTTTAACTGTTATACTTTCTGTAAAGGGGTGCGTGATTAGCCTAATTGATACCGCCGTAGACTACGATACTGGATATGCTTTCAAATCCTATCAGATTCGTTGCATTCAATTATGCACTGTTTGGACAGGTATACAGCCACAAGTTTCCCCGAGATGTGGATAAAATAACAATGCCTCGCAGCTGTGTTCCAAAATTCGTAAAAATCGGTTAATTAGTTTAGGAGTTAATCCTGTACATGCAAAAATATACACCTACTTAACTTATATATATATATATATATATATATATATATATATATATATAAACTAGCTGACATCTCTAGGCACTGCTCAGAAAGTAATCAAAAACCTGTGTACTCCTGTTCCCATCACTGAACCTCTATTACAATTTTTATTTTATTCTTTTAATCTCTAAAATGAAGCAAGATGTTGTCCTTGCTGTTTATGGATGTACAGTGCGAAAGCAGACCACACAATATTGTTGTAAAAATTCGTAATTAAAAATTAATACCACCATTGAATTTCTCATAAAATTTCACCCCAGAAAAGTTGTGTTTGATCTTTGTATAGGTTTCTATTTTCAATGTTATTCCTGACAAACGATAATTGTAATCGATAATTGGATTTTAGTGACCCCAGATCGAATCAAAAAAAAAATCTGAATGATGTCATGAAATATAACCCTTATTGCAAATGATTATATTTTTAGTTAACATATCGATTTTAGAACAGTCACACAAACTTTCTCTTTTTTATATCTAGAAGAAGAATTGAAGATATATATATATATATATAGATATATATATATATATACAGGGTGGGCCAAAATAAGGGTCCTATCTTTAAATTTGAATAACTTGAATTTGAATAACTTCCACAAAATAAAAGTTAAACTCACCAAACTTTATGTGTGTGTAGACTGACCCTTCCGAGATTTTTTGAAATAAACAAAACAAATTTTAGCCGAAAAACACTTCTTAAAACTTACAAAAACTAAAGTATTGTTTTTTACACTGTTTTGAGTTTTTTAAGCAAAAATAATGTTTTCTAAATGAGGGTACGTTCCTTAGGGCTAATACGGCTCATGCTTGCTTCGGAAGGGGTCCTTTACTTATACTAAAAAAAAATTTTTAAAAAAAAATCAATAAATAAAAAAGTTATGAATTTTTAAAAATAGGACCCTTATTTTTGCCCACCCTGTATATGCGTGTGTGTATATGTATATATAATTATTTCCACAATCAGACAACGCCGCAGCACTCAACCCATGAAAGAAACAAACAAACTAGACTCGAATTTCGCCCCCCTTTTGGCTCATCAGTAGAATTTGAAACCCAAGTCACATGCATGTTAGGCAAGTACTTTGCCACTGAGCTACCTCACCACATACAAGAATGTCTATTAACTTACACAGATCAAACAACCACGGGCTGAGCGCTGCAGCGTTGTCTAATTGTGGAAATAATTAAATATATCATCTCATATATATATATATATATATATATATATATTGTCTGTGTGTATTTATGGTTTTATTGAAGTTTTTATGTTTTTAAAAGACAAGTTCAATCACAATACAATGTTTCTCATGTCAGTTTTCGGTATAATATTTAAAACCTCAATAACAAGTTGCTTTTGTTCTCTGAGTGTTGATAGAACAAAATGAAAATCTCACACCAGACAAAATTGCAAGAATACTTTGATCATACCTACAATCAACAAATATTACCTATATCACTATCTTATTTTAGGCATATTTAATTGTATAAGACACACAATGAATGCTTTAGGCATTTTTCCAGTATATGCTCTCACGAGTACTGATTTTTTTTTACCAATGAAAAAAAGAACATTTTCTATTGATGTGTCGTAGTTTTATTTACATTCGTCCTTGCACTTTCGGCAATGATACGTTAAAAAATATAATAAGAGAATCCAAAATAATAACACCAATCATAATAATCATTTCAATGGTTTTGTGCCAGAGTTGAATGCTGATTTTTATTTTATCAGGAAAGCTTCGGATACTTTTAATCTTTTGTTCAAATTACATTTTTCTACACACATAAATGTAGATATGTAAAGCTGAATATCCAGTGTAGCAGCAAGTCCTAGGAGCATATATCAGAAAGAACAGTTGGAAATAATTTATACACCATCCACTAAGACTATGCAATCCCTACAGCTACCTATCTACAAAACGGAGCTGTTAAACCTGACATCGTAATATGGGACAAAAGGGAGAAAGTAGCAACCCTAGTTGAAGTTAGTGTCCCTAATGATGCAGGATTGAACAGAGCAGAAAGAGAAAAAATTACGAAATACCAAGGTCTTATGCACGACATGAAAAGAAACTGGAATCTTAGGAAAGTCTCTATCATACCAGTAATTATAGGAGCAACAGGACTAATGAAAAAGAATTTCAAAAGCTATCTGGCGAGTATACCCGGTGAACCGAGTGCAAGAGAAATACAAACACCTACACTTAAAGGGACGGTTAGAATCTTAAAACGATCTCTAGGCTGGAGTGTCTGAAATAGCCGGTGAATGTCAGGCATCCGGTAGGATGCCCCATCTCCAGCAAAAACAGAAAGATAAGAAAAATAAAAATAAAAAAGAGCAGTTACATGAATAAGATCTATTTTCTTTTGCCCTTACATGTAATCACTCGCATAGTGATAACATAAGTATGTTATCACTCGCGTAGTGATAACACAAGTATGTAATCACTCGCGTAGTGATGCGTTAGGCAATTAAACACTTAGCATTTTCAATTACTGCCCACGTCGTTTTGCAATCATTCATGAACAGTTCCAATGTCATATTCCTTTTCTTGTCTCTAGCAACGACTGGACTCAATTCCATTTCTATCGTACATATATGCCGGTTGAACCAATCTTTCTTATATTCTTGGGTTCTTTACTCTTTCCAAACCATATTCTGCAGCAAACATTTCGACAATTTGGCAACTGTAAGTCAACTACAAATAGACAGAAATTTATAGCGTCAAGAAAAAATTGTACGACAATGATAGGTGAAGCAAAGAGAAGGTATACAGAGATGACCAGAAAACGCCTTCAGTCGTAGAAACAAGGTACTCATAATTTCTGGAAAGTCTTCAATAGCAATGGACAATCAACATTTTTCCTGATATCCAATCACAATGATGTCGTTTGCACAGCAACTGATAAGGTTGAATTACTTGCCCACTTGAACTCTGCAAACCACTCCCTCCCTAAATTCCCATTGCGGACTGAAGCCACAGTTGATGACCTGGTCATCACCCCATCTCGTGTCAGGGACATAAAAAACCATGACACGTCAAAAGTATGGTTGCCTGATCTTATACCAGTAATAGTAATGAAGAACTACTCTGCTGAACTGGCCCCTGTCCTCTCCAAACTCTACAACAAATGCCTTGCCGAATCCTGCTTTCCTGATGGCTGAAAAATTGCTTTTGTGGTACCAGTCTTCAAGAATTCTGGAGATAGAACTGATCCTCAGAACTACTGCCCAACCAGTCTACTCCCGATCTTTGCTAAAATCTTTGAATCCTTAATTAATCTAGTGATAGTCCGGCACTTAGTCAGAAAGATGTTTAGCATTAACTATCAGTATGGATTTAGGCAAACATGGTTTGCTGCAGATATCCTAACAGTCATCTCTAAATGCATATGCAATACACTGGACAAGGTAGGTGAATCTAGGGCAGTAGCGCTTGATATATCCAAAGCCTTTGACAAGGTCTGGCATAAAGGTATTCTCATAAAAATTAATTCATATGGTATTATTGGACGAATAGTTAATATAATTAGATCCTTTCTAACCAAAAGAAAGATCTATGTTGTTCTCGATGGGCGTTCATCCAAACAACATGGCATAAATGCAGGTGTACCACAGGAATTGATCCTTAGACCTGTATTGTTCCTGCTTTTGATAAGCAACCTCCCTGGTGGCATTGTGTTTGAGATGGGTATATTTGCCGACTACACCATGCTCTACTCTTGTCATGTGGGCAAGGAAGATGCACACATATCCAAGGCAATGGCTGAATCCTTAGAAAGTGACCTCCAGTTTGTAGTGGAATGGGGTCATAAATGGATGGTAACATTTAATATTGCTAAGACAACAGTTCATTTCCTTCAACAACTACAAGAAACATCTTTAACCACTGATTGCTATAACAAATCACACCCTACCTGAGAGTCCAACGTTCAACATCCTCGGCCTAACCGTCACAGGTAGCATGAATTGGAACAAATACATAGAAGACATTGCCAAGACTGCTGCAAGGAAGGTGGGCTTCCTCTATAGTGCTAGAAAACTTCTCACACCTGACAGTATCCTATATCTCTACAAAGCAAGCATCTGCCCATGCATCGAGTATTGTGGCCACATCTGGGCTGGTGCACAATCCACTAGTCTCTCCCTCTTAGACATGGTCCAAAAAAGAGTCTTTTATATAATAGATCCCACACTATCTACCAAGCTCCAGCCCCTGTTCCATCGCCACAATGTTTCATCCTTGTGGCTGTTTTACAACTATTTCAATGGAATGTACTCCGATGAACTTGTTGCTCTGGTGCCCCACGACGTAAATACACTCGACCAAACTGACAATCAGTTACATCCCATCCATTCACTGTGGAGGTCCTCAGATGTCGAAGAGCCTTCTACTCCAATAGCTTCTTTCCTTGTGCTACAAGCCTTTGGAACTCCCTCCATGCTCCCTGTTTCCCCGACTGTACCGACATGCAGAAATTTAAAACTAATCTGAACAAGTATCTCGCTGTACAGTTCCTAATTAAGGATAACCCCCTAAACTTTCACCCTAATTATCAGTAGCCCCTTACATCTACAGTGGCAGCTTTCCTTGTTTGGGGTGAACTTTGTTAAAAAAAAAGTAAGCTATACTATATTTGCTCTATATTTGTTCTGATACTACATTTCATCTTTTCTGTCGTCGGTAAGTGAAGGAGAAATCTTTCTAGACTTAGGCAATTTTTATTTCTGTCTCAATCCAGGGTCCCCTTTTTTGGCGATCTAGATTTGGCCCACATTGATAAAACGACCTTGTATTTAACTCTACCCTTGTGGCGAGGCAAGTAAATAAGGATATATACCTATAGTATATGCCTTGTGTCTATACAAACAAATGAAACCAGAGTGATCAATTGTAGTAGAAGAGCGATATGTGTGTTTATTTACATATTATATAATTAAGATTCCATCAAATGTTACCCGGGTTTCGAATAGCGAGCTAGAACATCCACTGACCATCAAAATGGAGGACCAATTAACGTTCTAGCTCATCAGCTTGCTAAGTTTTGGGACTAGCAGGGGAATTAGCTATGCAAAAACTGGGTACTATTAAATGGAATCATAACTGTATATTACGTAAATAAAACACACACATAAATATATATATGCATACATAATCAATGCATACATTATGCATATATACATTCCAAGTTTCACGTGTTTAAAACATGATTGCAGTGTAGATGTTTTCTGAGATATATTTGCATACAAAACATAATAAGAGATTCAGTGAGTGATATTCTATCATTGTTGTTTTTTTCTTACTCTATTTCAGTTTCTGTAGTTTTTATACTTGGACTGACTCAACGCCATTGTTTTCATAAATCTGTGGTGTTTTTCCTTGAAGCAATTCTCATAGTTTAAAACAAATACAACCACTTAGAGTCTGGCATTAATTTTGGGTCTCAATCGATTCAATTGTGTCTGCTTTTCTGTGGCAAAAAAAATTGGGGAAATATATTCATACAATCTTTAATTCCGAAAAACAAAACAAACGCTTTTTCTTGGTGCAATTTTGAACAGATTTCAAAGAATACTTTACAAAACATATGATTATTTTTTTTCCTATGTACATACCTCAATATATAATAAAACATCGATAAATGTATGAAGAATTCTCGCTATAAATATTGATAAATTAATGTACCCATAAATACATATTTTTATATGCATATATATATATATATATATATATATATTCGCGACTCTATAATAAAGACCAATGTGTATTTATTTGTATATTGACATATATATATAAATAAATATATGTACTTCCATCCCGTTACACAAAAAGTTAGCAAGTAAAACATGTGCCATTTTCTAGCCCCCGGCCGAAACCATTTTAAGTGGCGAAAGGAAGCGAGAAAGCAAATAGCAAGTCAGACAATAACCTCAAACTTAAAGTGCCGCCTGAAATGAATTAAAAAAACAATCCTCTATTCTATAATAAAAAGTCAACGGTGGGTATTATTTTTCTTTAGGTCATCAGAAATGATAATTTATATGTGAAAAATTAAATTACTGACGTAATTTTATAAATGTATATGAATATTTTAGTAATATATCTAGATAAATATCGAGTGCGAACACTGACGAAGCATTTTTTCCATTTTTGACGAAGAGTGTACACTAGTATATAAAATGATTAGAAAATAGCATCACAAAGAAATAAGGAAAGATAGTTGACAGTGGTATAGAATAAGCAAATGAAGAGGAAAGGAAGAAACTTATTTCTAATGATCTTCCAACTCACAAGTTGGGATTGAGTTATAAGTGACCATTTGAAAAGTCGTTTCAAATTTTGGGAGTGGGTATTTTTTGTGGCGGAGGGTCCTGGATCATTGTCAGCATTCTTCATGTGACGTTTTTCATGTATTTCGGCGTGCCGTTATTTTCTGTCAAAACTTCTTAAACTTTTCCCATCTTCCTTTTTTCTGTCTTTGGAATAATATGTTTTCCTATTACCATTAGATAAACTATTGCTCTGATGATCAGCAATGTCATCTAAATAAATATTTCTCTTAACTTTGCTGTGAAACGCGCCTAAAATATGGCAAAGGTATTAAATTTGGAAAAAAAACAATTACTTTAGTTTCTGAGACGAAGTGTATGTCACACGTATTCAATAAAATATGAAAATAAAGAAATTGTGATAAAAAATTAAAATTATGGTTTGGGATTAATTTTTCATATGGCCATTGGAATGCAACTAAATGTATGTATATATATATATATATATATATATATACACTTTATTTTAAGTTATAATACAAGCTTCAGAGAATATATATAATAAAGTATATATGCTATGAAGCATGTATTACAACTTCATTTAGCTTGCAATTTGAATCATTTTCGGATATTATGAGGAGTATATACTCAAATATAATTTTTTTTGTAAAAACTCACAAATATATATATATATATATATATATTTAAGTAAACGATATGTTAAATTCCAATAGTCAAGTCTTTATTCATTTTTCTTACCGAAATAAAAAAATCAAGTGTGACTTGACGATCGTTTCATGCACAAACAAACAATTGGGAATAATCTTGTAATTCTCTCTCTTTCTGCTCCTCTCTCTCTCTCTCTCATATATATATATATATATATATATATATATATATAATTTTAACATCTAGGAAAAAATGTGACAGATAAATTGTTTTAGTTCCCACATGTCAGAGTAAGGTCATCTTCTGTTCATTCAACCAATTTAAAATGGGGTTTGCCCAAACCTGCTCTCAAAAGAGGGAGTGATGCCCATTAGCTGATCTAAATAAATACGTAGGGTTGGGTTAGAGTAATAATATGAACAGAATCTGATTGGGTAGTAACTAGAGTAAACACTATTTAGATATAAAAGCAATTGTTACATATAAATCAAAACAATTAGCCTGATGATTTCTCCCTGGAATGAAATATAAATGTTTCTGTGTACCTTACTTCCATATGTATATTTTCCTATATATATATATATATATATATAAAAGGAGATTGTAGTTTGCTTGAAGCATTGCTGGTAAATATAAGTGTAGGTTTGTAATCCGAGGCTGTTATTATTTATATTTTAATAATATATATATATATATATTTTAATAATATATATTCTGGTACTT
>OY744517.1:90509942-90607442 GCA_963556195.1 Sepiola atlantica
AGTTACTTATGAATCACCCTGTATATGTTAATTTTAATCTTCATAAGGAGACATACAAATGGTGCAAAACTGTTCTATTCACAAAATTAATTGTACCCGTCCTGGGACGGGTATTCTTCTGTTTTTATATAAAGTACTGAGATAAATCGCTCTGTCGTTCGTACCTCCGATCTCATGAATTACTCCAGTGCCGTGAGTAGAAAAATAAGATACTTCCACCACGCAATTTTACACTAGGGATATTTTTCGTTGGATTATAGGTACATCCATCTTCGATCCACACATGACAAGCTGAATTCCTTCTGAATAAATCAATTTTGTTTTCATCTGACCAAATTACACTATCCGGAAATATTTCGGCTGATCTAAGTACTCATGGGCGAATTACATCTAGTGACTATACTTCTTTTGTAGGGGCGTCTTCCTAGGATGACAAGACCTAAGGCCACGCCTGCGTACATAACTGATGATAGTTCGATTCATAAAAAAAAAGTTCCCGTAGTCATAATTCATAGGTTTTTCTCTGATTTTCCTTACCGTTCGCCTCGTAGAGATTTATTTAGGAAGGCTGTGAGTAGTTCCTGTCTCCTTCCATTTTCCCCCTAAAATAACCCCTTGTACTAAATGGTTTATTTAACCACGATGTCATGTATTGATTTACTCCTCTCCAGGAGTTAGGCACAAGGCCAGTTTTTATCCTACTCCCACAAGTAAGATGTGACCCAAGGTCGGGTCGGGAAAGTGGGGTTTGAAAAGCCAGTGCCCGAGAGGTGAGCACTCTGCCCATTTAAAAATTGCCTGGGCAGCCCCGTCGGCATTCCCCGGTAGAGGCGCCTCAGACACTAAGCAATAAACTTACTCCTCCCCAAAGAGGGGAGGCAAAGCCTGGGAAGGTGAACCTCCTAGAACTGCACAGGACAGACCCATTGACCGGCATAAATCAAGCCCCGAAGGCCAAGACAATACCAGTATGGGGTGCAGTATCCATCGGAACAGATACTACACTATGTCATGTAGCTGTAGCTTAAACTTTCATTATGCAGGCTTATTACTACATCCTTAACTTTAACACAGAGTTCCTTCATCATTATCATGTAATAATAATGTTTGAAGGAATTGTTGGCCATTATAAACTGTTGTAGATATTGCTGGAATATTCTAGAAACTCTTTGTCAATAGTAAATACTTCTATAAAACCTTTAAGATTTTTATTTGCAGTTGGAAACATAAGCGTTAATAATCTGCAGCAGCCCCCCCCCCCCCAACACACACTGAAATTTAAACCATAGGTCCACTGAAAATTCAAATAAGTCCAATTTCAATGAAATGTATACCTTATTTAATACATATTAAATAAGGATGATCTACATAATATATGTATATATATATATATTTATATGAATATATATAATAAATGTGAAGCAAGAGCTAGCGGGCAAAGCCAGCTAATATATATATATATATATATATATATATATATATATGTATGTATGTATATATATAAGATAGAATGAAAAGTCCACACCTGGAAGCGTTGATGAAATGCCAACGATACGGAGAATATTTTGAAAAACCTGGCCAACGCATTTCTTCATGTTTTTTAAAATAAATTATTTATCTTAAAAACTTGAGTACTTTCGGTGATATACACCCTTGTCAAAAGTATAATAAGCATATATATATATATATATTATTAATATTTATCTGTAGATTGATTCATTTCATTTTTTTTTATATTCACTATTTCCATCAGACAATGATTTTATGAAAAAATGAAATATTTAAGAACCCACATATATCTATATATGGTGATAGTTGAAGCATTAAACATTACTTAAGAAGAAAATGCGGAACATCACACTACTTCTCCCCCTCTCATATATTTATATATATATGTATATATATATATATATATATATATATATATATATATTGAGGACTCTTATATAAACACAGTAAGGATTCTCCGGATTTTTTATCTTGTGCATGTAAACTTTACCTGGATTACTATATATATATATATATATATATATATGTGTGTGTGTGTGTGTGTGTATAAAAAATTAATGTGAAAAATCTATAAATGTTTATATATTTTTTATTTATTTCTTATTTGTAGACTATAGGAATACAAAATGCCATATATATATATACTTGAATAGGATTAAGCCTATATATTTCCCGAAATAAAACTATATCTGGATTGAGAGGCATTTTGAGGGACTCATTTTTTTATATAGAATTTACCTAAGCTTTACTTCTTTTCCAAGATTTTTTTTGGTTTTCCATTGATTAAGTCATGTAAAATCTTCAAATCATAGTTCAAATAGGTTATGCTGTCCCTTACACACACACTTATTTCTTTCCTCGTGTCTATAATATCATTATAAAAATAATCTCAGATCAAATATTCCATCTCTTACATCTCTTAATATGCTTTTCACGAAATGGAAGGTTAACCTGTATTATTAATAGAATGGATGAGTTCGCCAGTACTCTTTAATAAATGAAAGTGGGTAAGACCACACATACTTCAAAGCAAAAGAATAAACTGCTATGGTGAAAACTGTGTGAGAATAACTTTACATGACTGACGCCCTATTTTGTTTCTCCTCCTACCACTAATTCAATCACTACAATCCTCCTACTCTGTTTACATTCTATTATTATAATGAACTCGTTTAATCAACAAATTTCATATCACAGTATACTATATATATATATATATGAGAAAGGAAGGATGAAGGTAATCTGACGTAATGGGAAATGAAAAAGGAAAAACCAAAAGATGTTTTTATGTATTCATCAACGTTTCATCTTTATTTGTAAGACTTCCCCAGGATGATAATTTTAAGAAAAATGTCATGCAAGTACATGAAAATATTGGGTTGACATTATGGGAATAAGTAGTAGCCACTACTGGGAGCGCAGCCATCCACATTCATTTCACCCCCTGCCACCGACTTCTCTCAGCCCGGACCTCAGTCTTGCGCTCCCAGTAGTGGCTACTACTTCTTCTCATTAACCCATCATGTCAAACCAATATTTCTATGTACTTGCATGACATTTTTCTTAAAATCATCATCCTGAGGAAGTCTTACAAATAAAGACGAAACGTTGATGAATACATAAAAAACATCTTTTGGTTTTTCCTTTTTCATTTCCCATATATATATATATATAATTTATTACTGTTTCATGTATATACTCTTAACATTATAAAGTAATCTATTATATAAAGGGTAGTTGCCTGTGTGCATGGGCGTGTCCGGTTAAAAGTCAAAAACTACAAAACAAAAACCCACAAAATTGGTATATTCTTGATCAGCATTGCCCAGAATAAATAATATCTAACATTCTTTGACCCTAAACTGGTGCAGATTTCGTCGAGGGGGGGGGGAGTGTCCAGGCATTTCATGTACTAAGTAAACAGAAGTAGCTCTGATTTTTTGTTAAGGAGTACATTCCCTTATGCCGACTCATTCCTCAAGTAATTTATATAAGGGAAAGTTGTCTGTGTGTATGTCCAGAGAGAAGAGTGGGCTGCGTGGAGGAAAAAGAGGTGGTGGGTGGAGAGAGAGAGAGAGAAAGAGAGGGAGAGAGGGAAAGAGAGAAAGATAGAGAGACAGATAGAGGGGTAAGGAGATAGAAGTTTCTTTGCCTCAGGCAACGCTGGGTAGCCTTGCTAGTATAATATATTATATATATATATATATATATATATATATATATATTCAGTATTTACTTCAACCATGCTCAATGCATGAGTAGAGCTTAATAGTAGTATGAAATATGTTTATGGAAGGTTAGCTCCACAGAAACGTTCATGCTTCATTCCTGCAATTAGCCTGATGATTTCTCCCGAGAATGAAACATGAACGTTGTTGAGCTTACTTGCCATAGATATATTTTTATACTATATATATATATATATATAATTAATAAAACACATTCGTTTTTTTTTAATCTTCAGAGTAGGCAGATTCCTTGATCTTCTGTTAAGACCTCATTTTATTTATAGCTCTACTTGCCAAACTTAAAAGAGAGGTAGCAAAATAGTAAGATCAGATATTCTTTTTTGTTGTCGCTGCACATGGTGGAGATAGACGGCCAAGACCTTTTTTTATCAAAGCCTTGTGGCAGTCACTAGTTTGCCTCTGTTATGGCTGGAATACCACTTTCAGAGGTAGGAAGATTTACAACTTTGTTTACCTCTTCCTACCTGGTTTTTCCTTTTTCATTTCCCATATATATATATATATATATATATATAATTTATTACTGTTTCATGTATATACTCTTAACATTATAAAGTAATCTATTATATAAAGGGTAGTTGCCTGTGTGCATGTGCGTGTCCGGTAAAAAGTAAAAAACTACAAAACAAAAACCCACAAAATTGGTATATTCTTGATCAGCATTGCCCAGAATTCTGGGTTACGTCCTGCCAGTATTGAGTCTTGTTTTTGTTCATTTTTTTGGTTATTCAAAGCTTTCCTCTATTAATAGAGGGGGTGACCTGTTCACAACCCTAAGGACATGTTAGATAATTTGAGGAGATGGTGTGCCATTTGTTTTTAATAATTGATTAGAGGTTACTTCATATGGGAAGTATCCTTATGCCAGGGTGGCCTCACAAACCCTTGTACAAGGAGACCGAATATACCCGAGGATGGTGTTTAGTAGGCATTCAATTTCAATACCAAAAACTCCAAAACAATTATATTTACCCCTACTCTTCCCCCCCCCCCCAAAAAAAAAAGCAGACATTATATACTGATTCAGCATTTTCGTAGCAAGTATATGTTGAAATAATAATATTTGTAAATTTTATATAAGCAAAGATCTTTACAAATTAAAGAATATGTAATAATAATATTAGAAATGAACAAAATAACACCTTGAGATCATTTCCCTGTAAAACATTCACAACAAAAACTCGTCTAGCTGTAAATAATTTTCTTTTCTTCTTCTCTGTACCTAAATAGTTTCAAGTCTAATGTTAACAAATTCTTGTTGAGCCGTCTTCTTAAATAATCAAATTCTGCCCAGTTTCATCCATTGTTATTGTTACACCGGCCGATCTAACAGAAGGGAAACTACACCGGTTCTCACTATAAATAGTGCGAGTAGACAATCACCAGGGAGAAAAAGGACAGTATTGTAACTGTCTACCCGAATGCCAATCAGTTTCCTTACCTTTGTACCTTTTATGTTAATACACTTGTTATCTTAACCCAACCTCAACTTGACTTCTTCTTTTTACTGTTGGACTACTTCACAACAGTTACCAACTCTCACAATGTTGTCTAACAGTCCACCTGACACATTCAGTAACCCCTATCCTCGAGTGGCCGTTGGGCCTTGATATGCAGTGACTCGTTTATACATAAAAAAATAAATTTCGAAAGTTACAATAGACAAAGAAAGGAAAATATTTTAGAGTCTGAATTTGCTGATTGTATTTTTAATACATGTGAAATATATTTAGTTAACTGAATAACAAATAAATTAAAATGCAAAGAATTTAACCTGATTCAGCCCACAACTGAAGGGATGGAAATTGCTTATATTTCTCCGACTCCGTATTTTTAATGAATTTAATTAGATCGTTTTTATATGGATTACTGGTATTAGTATTTTTTTTTATAATACGCGATGCTAGTATATGAACAAGATTAGAATATTTTTTAAAATTTGCTGAGTTAACTTCTCATTTTCTTTGTCCAGTTTCAACTTTCGCAGAGTTAAGCAGATCTCCTTTTCTAACCCACTCCGTTCACTGCCAGATGACTTGCTTCATTCCATGTGGTCCCTTCTCACATTATGTTTCTTTCAACTCTCTTTTGCAATTCCATGCATTGTCGTTTATGCAGTCTTTGGCTATTTCATAGCCTCACGTCCAACACGCGCGTTGCAATGCTGCTGTGGTTCATTCTCTACAAATGACCAAACCATATGAGTTTTGGCCTTCTGACCTTCTTGCTCAGTGTTTCTTGCTGTGATCTTGTCTGTACAGTCTCATTCGACACCTGACTCAAAAACGAAATTTATATGATATCAGCATGTCACGACCTTTTTGACTCGCTTGATTCGGTTTTGTTGGCATTGGTTTGCTTGGTTCTTTTTTAATCAAATGCTCACAGGATGTAACATGAGAAAGTTGCCAACATCCCGAATGAAAGTGATGCTATGCATTTGACATGACTCGAACACGGCATGCTGAGTCGTCAGTTCATGCTGATATTTACTTCAACGGATTCTCATTACATAACTTAAAGCATCTTGTTGATTTTCTTGTTTACTATTTTACTTCTGATTTCACGCAATTGTCAAAGATTTGCTGGAATGGATGAAGATGAGACTTTACAATGTTTGCATACTATTCCTAATTATGTATGGCTTGGAAACCTGGCCTTAATCATCATCATCATCATATTCGGTTTAACGTCCATTTTACATGATGGCATGTGTTGGACGGCTTTGTGAAATTGATTTCAAAAGTAACCTATTTCTAGCCAGGTCTTTATTTATCCCTCTTTCCCTCAGCTACATTTTTATCACTTTATCTAATGTTTTCCTTGGTCTTCCCGTGTGAACTGTACCTGCAGCAAATAAATCTATTAAGGGATGAAAATTGGCTCATTTGCATATACACTATAATCATGCTGACACACCGGTTCTTGTTAGAGTACCGAAGTTAAGCGATGTAGAGTCTGGTCAGTACCAGATGGGTGACCATTTGAGAATCCTAGGTGCTTTATATGAGTAGGGGACGACGATACCTCCCTGTGTAAAAACAAAAACAAAAAAAAAATAACGTTGTCAAAAATGATCTCCCTTAACCTGGATATACATGTGACTGGGGACAGGAGAACTTGCTCAAAGTTTGAACGTCTGTATAATTTTTTATCATTTACCTGTAGTCTAAATCTCTCTTTCAAATATAAATAAATATGAACATAAATGGTACTTTAATTTACATATAGAGATATATGATAGTATTTCCTACATCTGGGCAATGCCAAATATATAAGTAAATTTTTTATAATTTTCCAATTTATAAGTATAAAATTCATTATTTTTTATGATTGTATCTATAATTAATAACGCTCTGTTTTTTTTTGTTATTATTGATATGTCCTCACAATCAGTCTGGGTAATTATTATTGGTGACTATGTTTCTGTCAGACTGAGGTGTGGTTCTCTTCAGTCCTAGGAGTGCCATTCTCCCTGGCTGTACCTTCTCTCTTTGAGAAAGCGTTAGTTTATTGGGAATGCCGACGAGGCTGTTCAGGCACTTTTGTAGGCCAGAGTGTACTTCTTCTCATGCGTTGGCTTTTAAATACCAACCTGACCTTTTGTCTAACCTCATAAAGAGGTAAATAACAACACTGGATATATATATATATATATATATATATATATGTGTGTGTGTGTGTGTGTGTGTGTGTAGAGAGAGAGAAAGAGAGAGAGAGAGAACTGCTATAGAAATTTTATTTAGCTATTTCTGCAGTACAGAAAAAAATGGAAGGAAGTGATAAGAATGGTTTTCTTGAAAGAAAGTGGATAAATAAAGACATGACCAGAGATAGGTGACTTTCGAAGTCAATTTCTAAAAGCCGGCCAGCATGTAAAACGGACATAAACCGATGATGATGCCGATGACAATAGTAACAAAATGGTGCCAGGAAGACACCTACACTAATAGCTATAGCCATCTATATCTATAGTTCAAGCCATATTAAAGACGTATATTAAAAGAGAGACAATTAGGACAATCTTAACTAAGACATGTATTAAACAGTTCTAGTAAACGAACAATTAGAACAGTCTTTAATCCCCTAGTATTTAATCATTTTAAGCATAATTAAAATGGGTACACATTTTTTGGTGACTTACAATACATAATAATAAACTATAAGCAAACAGGTAGAAAGAGGAAAACTCTGATAGATGGCATTGATTACTTCTCTACTGCAACTGCAGTACGTAATTTCAATCGAACTTTCACGTGGTTGCCAAAACAAAGTCCAGTGACTGATACAGAATTAGATATAGAAAACACCAATCATTTTTATCGTTGGCCGACAATGATGAACTGACCAGATTTTCGTTATCGGAAGATCAACAAAATCAAATTTAAAAATTCATATGTCAAAAGTTTTGGTGTCTTGTTTTAAAATGTTCATCACAGTTGACTGACCAAAAGTGGGCATGTACTGAGGTCTGCAAGAGAGGGAATTAATCAGAAAAGCCTCTCTGCTTTTTCAACAGATAAATCAGCACGTATACACACTTATTAATGCATGGATAAAACATCCCAAATCATATATACAGATTCGTAAGTTTATTGTTTGCCATTTCATATCAGCCTTTGCCATCCATTTATATCTCTATATGAAGTTAGGTATGTGTATATGTTTATATATTTGTATGCACAGGATTCACTCCTAAACTAATTAACCGATCATTATGAATTTTGAAACACAGCGGTTATGCGTAAGGGGTTGTAATATGGAGAGATATTTAGTTTTATGCAGAGGGGACAAAAAGGGCGTGGAATCCCGTTGTGAAAATTCAGATACCTCTGATATTTGTCAAATTTTAATAATAGGTATGAGACATCAATTAATAAATATTCCCCAAATTTCAGTTTCTTAGAAGTATTTCAAAATGGTTTTAGGAGGCATAATATGGGCACAACCTCCTATTTGAAAATTTACCTTGAATTTGAGCAATAGTTAGACATAAGGTTTAGTAGCATTATATCTTGATTTTAATCTTTCTAAAAGAACATAAAAGTGGTGCAAAACTGTTCTGTTCGGGGAATTCATTTTACCCGGCTTGGGACAGGTATTTTTCTAATGTATCTATCTATATATATATATATAAAATAAAATAAAACCTCTTGTTTCTATCTTTAAATCTCCTTTCACTGGACACCTTATCAGCGGACATTCACAAACTGGACAGACTCCATATTTTTTTTTACTCTCCATTACTTTATATTTTTTCAAATTTTGAATTTTGGCTTTTCCACTGCCAACTTATCCATCTATGTAATTCCTCTGATTTTAATCTTTGAAAAGTCTTGGCTTAAGGAAAGAAAAATAAACATGTTTTTATTGAGTACACCTTGCATTGAACAATCGAAGTTAAAATAGATTTGTCATTCGTACATCTTTATCTCTCTTCCTTCATTTATCTTATATATATATATTAGTATTTCATGTATCCACATAAAATTTTATAAGGAGATATAATTTTTTAATTATCAATTTTCAGTATTTACTTCAACAGTGCTCGATAAGTAAGTAGAGCTAGGTAGTAAGCTATGAAAATATATTTATGGCAATTCAGGCTAAAATGTATTTTAGCCTGAAGATTACCCCCGGGGATGAAACGCGGGAGCCTCTGTGTAGCTCAATTGCCATAAATATATTTTCATAGTTTACTATATATATATATCCTAATCTGGTCAGATCTATTTATTCCAGTGTCTTCTATACATTATTCAAATCTATCTACATGCATAACTTCAAAAAATAAAAATAAACAAATCGAGAGGAGGGGGGGGGGGGCGGATTCAATCGAATATAAACTTTCCCTATTATTCCAAAAGAGGCTGATGCCAAATCCCTTTCGGAAATTTAATCCTTCCTTTCATTGACCTTCATAAAAGTTCAGCATTTTTCACACCTTTCTGCACTTTAAGTTGAGCGGTGCCTGAAGATGTTAACCTTTAAAAGATACAGGATTCTAAACTTTTAATCTGAAGAAATTATTTTTCTACATTTATTCATTTAGAGAAACCCTTTTTTATTTACATATTTCATAATTTTACCCTAATATTAATGGTTTTTTTTCCACAACGTTTCAACCATTGTGCATGTGGACTTTTCAAGAATCTTTTTCTCATAGAAGGTAACCTTTTGGGATTACCTAGATTTTTCAAATTTATTTTGAGGGGTACACTCTGAAAAATGTAAAAATTATAAATAATATCTCATCTCAGAAATATAGTAAAACAGAAATCTTTTGGATTTTTAAATAAATCATGTCCTTTGCCTATTCTTCCGGCAACATATAATACATCTCCGCAATAATTTTAGGCAAATCCAAAACTCAGCAGAACTCTGATTGTTTCAGGCTAAGGTATGATAAAACAAATTTAGCCTCATTTTCAGTTCCCAGTTCCAGCAAAAAGTGACAGTTCCACCAACACCATGAATAATCTATATATTTTTTTACTTCAGTCGAAGTTCTCAGATATCAAGGGGACCCTTCCTAGGGCTAACACTCGATCTCTATATGAGGTACATAAATATTCGAATATTTCATTAAAGTTCTCTTTACCTCTCAAACGTTGAGTTAGTAAAGAACATTAATTTTCCTCTCCCCAGTTGACCAGTTAACTATGTTATAGTATATATTTCTTGTGGTCTCTTGGTTTTACCGGATTCCAGGATAAGAGTTCATCTAGTCTGGTGGAGTATCCAGCTTAGTGCTGTTACTAGACGCACCATCACTTAGAGAAGGTGCACCATTCCTTGTATAAGCCAGTATGTAACCATACCGAGGTGATCTTATTTGGGCTTCGAATACTATGTTATTTTGAGTATTTGGTCAGGGTTTACTTTTAGGGTGAAGTATCCTCATGTCAGGTTGCTCTAACAAACGCTTGTACATAGAGACCGAAGACACTTGAGGACAGTGTCTATAAGGTAATTCAAACTCTTATATATATATTTAAATGAATTAGCAAATATTTATTCACTAAATAAGGATAGGCATGTAAACTCGAAATACTAAAGACTGAATCAAACGTATTATATCATCATGTAAACCGTAGTTGTTCAGAGAAACATTCCATATTTCTGTCATAAACACTTTATTTACAAGCAATTGTTTCTGTCCATTTCCAGAATATACATTTGCATGATATACAAAATATATCACCGATATTCATCAAGAGTTCACGTTGGAGTGTAATTTTTATCGATTGAATTATGAACACTGTAAAAAAGAGGGAAAGACAGATATGAACATAATACAACATGAACGTTTATATGCAAAAAAAGAAACAGTTAAATAAGGTTTTCCTTTGCATTTTGAGTGAAAATCAAATATGTATAAATTAAATGAATGTTGAATACGTTTGAATTTTTTCAGCCTGACTGAAATTTTACACACTGATGAAGCCTCCTCATGGATATCAGTGATATTTTTTATATCATAAACATATATGTTCTTTAAATGGGCAGAAACAATTGCTTGTAAATTAAGTTTTTTTTAAGGAAATATGAAATTTTTCTCTGAATAATAATTAATGTTTACATGATGTTAAATTAAGAACTCTAACAATACACTATTGAGCTACAACATAAATCTTTGTGTTAACTAAAACAAAATATATATGTACGAACATTTTTTATTATTTAATATTTTCGTATTTGGTGTTTAAATATGATGGTTGAAAACTAGCATCTGTAAGTAGTTACCTATTTGAAAATGCTAATTCTTTTTTATTGAACGTACTAATTTCGAATATGCTAGAAATATGCATAGCTTTGAAACATCAAATTTAAACACTAAATACGAAAAATGTAAACAGGAATTTTAGAAAAAAATTAAATAATAACAAATTTAATTATTTATATATATTAATAGCTATGAAATAATGAAAAATATATAAGCAAAATGATAAACTAATTAGAACAAAAAGGAGATTAACACAGACATGATTTGATTCAATATTTTGGTCAAACATTTTCAAGAATGCATTGAAAGTAACAGAGTCAGTATTCATATATGTATTGGTGCTATGATAGGAGTGAGAAATCTTAATTGTGCGAGGTAAGAGAACACAACTTTTTCCCCTCTAACTTTAAATTAAATAGTAGAGTAGACTGAATGTAATTTGAATTCTAAAGTTTTCATTATTCAGTATTTATAAACATTTGATTAGAAACCGTACAAATATTATAGATTGGCTTGTGAATTCAGATATGGAGAAAGTATATTTTGATGGCGAAGCTACCGAGGTTGTTCAGAAGTTTTGTTACTTGGTGATACCATTGGAGCACACGGTGGAGCAGATGCTAGGGTGATTTCAGAGTTAGGAGTTGTATCATAGAATTAAATAAGCATAACCCGTTTTAATGTTCATATAGTTAGGATAAGTGGAAAAAAACTTTTGCATTTATTCATTTAGAATAAAAGATTAGTGTTATGAGCAGTTCATCCCAGTGAGTCTATTTAACTTCATTGTGTAGGTTGAAGTGCAAAACGATTGGACACGAAAATACCTGAAAGCAATCAAACATGCTATGGTGAAACCTACTTGAAAAGAGTGCTTCGTTATGGCTACACAAATTTTCTAAAGTAAAGCTCCTATTAAAACATGGGAAACAGCAGAGATGTAAGATGTATATCCTCAATCAGTAAGGTGATGTAAGCAGCCATGTGACGACATATCAATAGTAGAGGCAGAAATGGCATTGTCAGACACAACGGGCAACCATTATCATCATTGTGTGGACTCATGGCATATTTTTGGTTCTTTGATAGTTGCCGAGTTCCACGGAAATATTGGCTATTTTTTTTTAAGATAAAATGGAATTGGAAATTTAAATTTTCCTTAAGAATCCAAATCTGTTGAACTATAAAGATATCTTTCAGTTCCATCTTCCACTAAAAAATTTTGTAATTACTTCTATTTTTGACTTTTAAAAAATTACTCTTTTTTTAAATACAAGAAAATGAAATAAAATAAAATATATTTAAAACAAATGTAGTGAACATTTCTGCCACAAAACAAAAAATAAAGCTCAGTGATCTTTTAAAAATTACTAAGATTTTGAATTTTTGCCACTAAAAAATAAAAGCAGTAACATTAAAAAAAAATGGCGAAGATTCCGATTGAGAAGCCTAATGAAAAATGTGATAATTACTTTTCTAATTCAACTTAATTTAGGTCAAAGTTTAAAATAAATATATATAATTCCCAGCTTTCATCTACGTTGATGCAAGAAACATTCTTTAATCTCTAGCGTTAAATGGCAGTCTGACAAGTTTGAAAAACCATCTTCGATCTCCTCCAGACTACACCTTACCCTCCCGAAACCGTCCAGACAGACTCAACTTTAGTCAACCTGTCACCTATAATACCCAACATGGCTGACATAGCTCACTCTCCAGTGTTTCCATTAATCAATAACAAGTTATCTGATGGAAAATCAATCATTTAAACTGGAGTGTGAATATTCCTTGGAGAATCGTCAATAAGAATATATATATATATATATATATATATATATATATATATATATATATATATATATATATATATGCGTTCTTTGTTTGTTACCGTGTCTGCTAAGGAGGAACTGGTTATAAATTCATATAGTGCACCAAAGAAAGATATTTGTTGTTATGAATAATTAAATACGTCACAAATTTTAAAAAAATATTTTCTCTCTCTATTGATCTATCATTTTATATATTTACTAGCAGGGAGACCCGGCATTGCCCGGGATTAAATAAAGAACCTTTTACATCTAGCTCATTACACGATATCATCATTCTTTTCTTGGGTTCTACATTTTATAATGTTTAATTTTTGGGGTGGAGCTGTAATTAGCTCTATTTTCGCTGACGAAAAGAGCTAAACTGATTACATTTGCTTTTTCAAAAAGAACCAATTTTAAACCAAAAACAAGTTCCAAAATCTATATTACGTTATTATTTCAATTATGCTTGCTACAAACGGTTCAGAAACGAGAAGGAATCTGCCTCGTGTTTAAATGTCCGGCGATCTAACTTGAGTATTATGAATTTTTTTGTATTGTCATCTTGTATCGAAACGTAACTGGAGCATTATATTTCTGAAACGTTCATAGCCAGCAATTAAAAGAATAAAGTTATGTTTTTGGTTTAAATTGATTCTTTTTGAAACTATACATATATTTTGTTTTAATTTATATATTATATCACACAGGTCAGAACAGCATAAATATTACGCTCTTATTTTGAATTTCTATTTTTAATAATCGAGCACTCTGCTGGGTTTCTTCCCACTGGTCTTACCAAAGTATCTCTCTCTCTTTCTCTCTCATATATATGATTATTTTTATTTACACAGAAATGTATAAAATCTGCGACACTGGCATGTCGATGTTATCGATCAACAGCTGTTATAAACTGATCGATAACATCGACATGTCAGTGTCGCAGATGTTGTACATGTCTGTATAAATAAAAATAATCATATATAAAAGCTCTATTTGATATGGAGCACTTTTTATAAGCCCGGTTGAAATTCTTTAAATTACTATCCTGTGGATGTTTACCCTGCCTGGATTATATATATATATATATATATATATATATATATATATATATATTTAAATCGGCCTACACAAAGGCAATTACGTTTCTGCATCGACCGAGAGATGATAATGAAAATAAATTCGTACAACAGGTACAAAAGAACGGAGTTAGAAAGCAGAAATAATGCAACAGCAACAAGAACAATAATAACAGCAAAATCTCGCCGTGTTCTAAAACACGCCTTCCCAACGAGATCAGTTAGGCAGCTACGCCGTTCTCCTTAAATCTAGAAGGAAGAAGGGTTGATAACCGTTGAGCGTGTCAAAATCTGCTATATCCTTACTATTTTTTATTCATTACTTCTTCTAACTCCCATTTTATTTATTTATTTGTAAAATATATTAATATTTTTACTAAAAAAAATGAAAGTGTCATTTTATTTCTCATAATATGATTGAATTTAGAAACGTACCTATTATTAAAGCATTTCAAATATGCATATATGTACACACATAATATGTATATATGCACATGTATATATACATACACATACACACATATAAACAAAGATGAGACCTCATGATATTATATTAAGATATTAAATCCAACATAATTGCATTGTGTACGTTTATTTAAAGTTTTATCTAAATGTATAAAGCTCTAGTATTGAGCACTTTTTAAAAATATTAGTGCTATGTTAATTTTATTCATACCTTTGAACTTGTTTAATATATATATATATATATTAGAGAGAGAGAGAATGGTACTTTGCTTGAAGCATTGCTGGGAATAGTAGTAATATGTTAAGGCAGAGTGCCGGATTGGTTATAAGCTGAAAAGAACAAAACTAATAAACCGAAGTAGGGGGACTTTCTATTTATTTTTTCTTTACAATTTTACATAACAGCAAGTCTGGTGTCGGCTGTGTGTGTTGTTCTGATGATTAAAACTCATTTAATATTTTGGGAAAATCTTCCCTTTGTCAAAAATAGACACCAAAGGAAAAATCCGTCTGTGTGGAGAATTCACCAAAATGGATGCCAGGGAATGGGGTTGAACCAAACTAGTTTCGCAGAGAATAGAAATTAATAACATTTAAATTTCCTAAAATAATAATTAAAGAAAAAATAAATAGTAAGCCCCCTTCACACACTTTGATTTATTATTTTTGTTCTTTCCAGTTTATAACCAATTCGGCACTCTGCACTGCCTTCAGCCGTCTTAATATATTACTAATATAATTTTATATATATATATATATATATATATATATATATATATATATATATATATATATATATATATATATATATATGGTATTAAACCATCGCAACATTTAAAAAATATTTATTAACATTTATAAAATTTCATTTGTGGACGCTCTTCAGTTAAATCGTAAAGAGAAATAGACAAATATAAATATAATAGAGAATGGTAGTTTGCTTGAAGCATTGCTGAGAATAGTAGTAGTATGTTTAAAAATCAAGTCAACAGGGAAAACTCACGTTGGTGAAAAGAATTGAATGACACAAGCACTAAAGAAAACATAAGCTGATGTCTTGTTGTAGACAATGCAAAGTGCCGGATAGGTTGTAAGCTGGAAGGAACAAAAATAATAAATCGAAATGGGACTTACTATTTATTTTTTCTTAAAATCTTACATAACAGCAAGTATGGTGTTGGCTGTTTGTGTGTTGTCCGGATGATTATTAAAAATCATGCATTTAATATTTCAGGAAAAAGATACTTTCCATTTGTCAAAAATAATAAATACCAAAGGAAAAGTCCGTATGTGTAGAGAATTCACCCGGCACTTTGCATTGCCCGCAGCCTTTTTAAACATACTACTACAAATATAAATATATTTATACATGAGATCATATCTAGTTGTGACTGGCAAGATAAGATGACTCATTAATGTCCATTGTTGTAGACCAATGTACTCCCCCCCCCCAAAAAAAAAATGCGTCAATTGAATTTTCTACTGAAAGAAGTTTAGGATGAGTCCAAACAATTGAATGCATACGAAGTAAAATTCTTAAGATTTTCAGACAATAGTTTTTCAAGTAAGTAAGAAAATATTATTATTAAAAAAAGGTTTTACTAACCAAGTAACTGCTTATGTCATTAAACATGATTGCTTATATCCTTGATAAAAAATATATCTGCCTGTAAACTTAGCCAATTGTTTTAAATTGCAGACAGCAAACATATTTTCTAAAAATCGTGCAAGTATTTTCTTTTTATATAACTCATTAATCCTGGTTAAAACATAAAACAAAACTCGACAGGTGATCAAGTCAACAGGGAAAACTCACGTTGGTGAAAAGACATTGAATGACACAAGCACTAAAGAAAACATAAGTTGATGTCTTGTTGTAGACAATGATAAATACTGTTTATATATATAATAAGAATATATCTAAGCTGATATAAGAAGATGCAAATCTACTGATATTCTGTGTCCAAAAAATTGCTTCTGATAAAAAAAAATAGAAGAGATGTTTTGACGTGTTCTTTGTAAATGCTTGTCTCAGCCATTGTTGGATAAGATTGATTATTATCTATGATATGGCGAGATATATAATTTAGAATTTTATTATTATAATTTGACATAGATTTGGCCAATATAAAATAGCGATAATATACATAATTACATCATTATTCTTTTAATAACTGCCTCGACTCGACGAGCAAGTTTTTGGATCTCCGGTGGTAATTGCTAACAATTAGATACCAAAATAAACATATATGTATATATGATGAAAATTATGGAAATAATATTCCAACGTGATGGAATATGAAAGAGGAAAAAACAAATTTATTATTTTTATTTACATCAACGTTTCGTCTTTATTTCAAGACTTTCTCAAGATGATGGATTTTAAAGAAATAACATACAAGTACAAGTATTGTGCGCACCACATATGGACAAATATTGTACTTGTATGTTATTTCTTTAAAACCAATCATCTTGACAAAGTCTTGAAATAAAGACAAAACGTTGATGTAAATATAAATAATAACTTTGGCTTTTCCTTTTTCATATGTATGTATGTGTTTGTTTATTTATTTTACTATTATAGATTTGCCATACCTTGAGTTTAATGGATCAGACGCAAACCCGATGTATGGCATATCCAGTCATTCAATAAATTTATAATATTGAAATAAACCCATGTTATATGCTGTTATTTACTTAATTGAACATTTTCTTCACTCCTTCATATTGTATACGTATGCTATATTTATCTCAATTACGATAATCAATCTTTGGTGTATTTTTATTCCTGCATTAGTATCATCTTGTATCTCTAGTTATGTCTGTGCCAGCAAATACGAGTACGTATTTGTGAACACCATGCAACACTTAACGCGTGTGACCATCTTCAGTGATCAAATTCGATGAAATGATGTCCACCAAAATCTTTTTTCATGTCCACTTACATGTTGTCCATAGCAAAAACCAGGGTAGATTTGACTTTTCGGACAGCTTTATGACATTCAGATCGAATAAACTGGATAAGAATCTATATCAACTGAAAATGTCAGATCGTACACGCAAAGAAAGGCACTAAAAGCGTATGTTTTATTTTGTTCTGTTTTTTTTTCTTTTTTTTTCTAAGATCCGCCATCTTGTTGCAGTATGTCTCCTTTAGGTTCCAATCTTGGCGAGACAAAACCTCTTCTCCTAACTGAGTCTGTGAATGCACATCCATTTTGTCGAGTAACAGACGATGTTTATGTCAGTGAATAAAGTATTTACTGTGCAGGAGTCAGAGATACACGCTACCAAATAAAAGGAAACTACAATAAGAAGAAAAAGCAAAAACAAATCCTTCATTGCTATAAGGTCAAACAAGAAATATAGCTGTTGCACGATTTTTTATTTTATGTTTACACATAAATTCTTAAAGATGGACTTACTGTCATATGACGTGCTATGAAACATGTGATATTTATGCAACCTCATAACAAATGGAAGTATGTTTTTTAAACTATAGAAAAAAATTGAAATGATGGGAAAACAAAAAAATAAAATCCGTTGTGTGCAGTTGTGCAAAGCATAAAAAAATATAGTTTTGGTGTGAGGTTTTCTTAGCCAACTGGTTAACAAATCATAGTATACTAAATAGATATGTTTCAAAGAGGTCAACCATATGCAATACAAATGAAAATATGAAAATAAATATTTCACTATGTAACAATATATTTGGTTATTTTCACTCTCATTTGACCATAATAATTCTTTATTCCCAGTATTGAGCATAAATTATTGTATAAGGAATTTTTTATGATACACTTGAAAATAGATTTATAAAAAATTATTTTATACTATCCTTATATATATATATATACAATAAAAATAACCTAAAACAATCCTACAGCTGCTGCGAATTCCTAGAAATGATAATTAAGGCACACAATAACAAAATACTAAAAGAGAACAACAGAGAGGAAAAAAATAACAAATTACATAAAAAAAGTGGAAAATATAGCAAAAATAACACTAAGAAGTACAAAAATATAAACAATACTAATAGAAATAAACAAAACACTAATAATAACCACCCTAATAGAAATGAAAATCTTAACAATGAAGAGAAAATATTTAACTGCATAAATCGTATACTTTGTCCATTACAAAATAAATGCCTAACCAAAAGTATTGTATACCAAGCAACAATATTTGCCAAGGAAAGACCAAATAACAAGAAATAATACGTGGGTATGACCTCCCTAGATTTTAAAACCAGATATTATTACCACAAAACCACATTTAAAAATAGAGAACGTCGAATTAAAACAGCACTAGCAAACCACTATTCGGAGCTCAAAGAAAATGGACGCTCATCAATAATTGAATGGAAAATAATACGACAGGCCAGTACATGTAGGAATTTAGACGACCTCTGTAGATTATGCCTGAATGAAAAATTTGAAATCCCCGAAATCTATTAAACTGTAGAAGTGAGATAGCAAACAGCTGCTTACACAGAAATAAATTTACTTTAGGCTAACGATAAATAAATAAATAAATAAATAAATAAGTAAAAAAACAAAACTAAACAAAAACTTAACAATTTAAAAATTAAAACCTAAAATAGAAATACAAGGAACCATGTGTTAAAATAAATTCACCCATTATATTGACACAAAAAAGGAAACAGGATATACACAAGTCTATAGAAAACAGAACAATAGAACAGGATATAGGAAGTAACACCAACAAGATCAGATTGGCTGAGAGAACAACAAAGAATCTGATTGGTTAACTAGCTAGCCGTGTATATAAAAACCCTCGGCAAACATAACTCCATGCATTTTAGCCTGAAGATTCCCCCGGGGATGAAACGCGGGAGCCTCTGTGTAGCTTAATTGCCATAAATATATTTTCATAGCTTACTATATATATATATATGGCACTTGAATAAATTAGGTATTTTTAATAGGTCATTATGAATGGTTTCATGTCTTGAGCAGTCGTCAGACGGCCCCAAACCACAATTAACATTGCAAACTTATAGTTGCTTTATTTAATTCCGTTTTACGAACCTATTTCACTGCTATTCTCTGCTGGACACAGCAGGTAGTCCAATTCTGTAGCCAGGAGTTTGACTTATTAGTTTATTCTCAAAAAATATTTGTTTTGTTTTTCCTTTCGTATAATTTTTCTTTTATTATCTCTACCTTGGTGGAGGTTATATTTTTGATCGAATTTATCACAATCTTTGCTTGTGTGTAGCCCAGCGTCTACATCACTTGACTAATCATCACTAAACTTTCTCAAAATATCGGTCATGATTTAACTTAGAACTAATTTAATTTTAGAATGTCACGGTCATGGAAAAGTTCACATTTTGAGGGGATAACTTCGGTTTTGTTGTGATTCATTACTTGGCTCATATTGTAGCCAATGAAGTCCCACATCTTATATAACTTTGGCCTTTCGGTCATGGTCGACATTTTGACGGAATTTCAACTTCTGATTTTCCAAATTTGATGTATGGATATGTTGTTCTTTGATAATAGTAGCTAACATGACAAATTTCAGCCTGATCAGATAAATAGTTGTTTAGTTATCAACGTTTCCATGTTATAACTTCGGGAATACTTCATACAATATTGATAAGTAAGAGCCAGATACGACTTTACCACATCCTTACGTTGTCAGGCAGAGGTATGCAGTCTCATGACTGACTTATGTGATTGTTTTGCTTTTGTTTATTGCTATTATTAATTAATTCATTAGTCCACATGATTTTTGCTATATTTCGATGATTGTTGATTTTGTTAGGTTACTTCTTTTATATTGCTGTTTTTTTTAAAATTTTGTAAGAGGGATAACTCTTATTTCTTGTATTTGTTTTTTTTTTTTTGTATATAAATTGATAAATGTGCCGCTGATTTCTGTTATAAATACTGACAATATATTTAGAAGAGAATATAAGCATCTTTTCAACTACTTGTACTTGAACTATTTAAAATTTTAAAAACACTGCAAGATAGACTCCACATGAACGTGGCCAAGAGAAGGCTCGTTGCCAATCATATAACGTTATTTAGCCAAGACAATCGAATTAAGTAAATGCTTTTATCTCGCCATCGCCAGGTGAGTAACATGAACATGGTAAGCATGCAACATGAATGCTGCCCACTCATTTTTAAAGTATCGTGCATATCTATTTTCATAATTGAATGACTACTTTGAATGAAGTTAATTTCTGGGTGTATTCTTTTCTCATTTTTATTTTTATTTGTTGGCAGATACATATTCTGGGCAGACCAAGGCACGAAAACGATTGAACGCTCAAAACTGGACGGAAGTGATCGCCAAGTGTTGATTAACACTAATCTCTATTGGCCCAACCAAATGGCAATTAGTCATGCCACTACCAGGTAGGTGACCATCATTTACATTCACTACTGATATGTAATTCCTATGGCTACATACTTAGAAAACGGAGCTGTTAAACCTGACGGTGATATGGGACAAGAGGGAGAAAGTAGCAACTCTACTTGACGTCAGCGTCCTTAATGATGCTGGCTTAAACAGAGCTGAGAGGAAGAAGATAACGAAATACCAAGGTCTTATGTACGACATGAAAAGAAACTGGAACCTTAGGAAGATATTATTCCAGTAGGAGCAACCGAGCTCATGAAAAAGAATTTCAACAACTACTTGGTGAATATACCCGGTGAACCAAGTGCAAGGGAGATACAAACAATTGCACTTCAAGGGACGGTTAAAATCGTAAAATGATCTCGGTTAGAGTCTCTGAAATAGCGGGTGAATGTCTGCTATCCGGTAGGATGCCCCACCCCCAGCAAAAAAAAAAAAAGAAAAGAAAATTGAAAATAAAAGAGAAAGAAAATTATCATCAGGCCAATGATTAAAATTCTATGGTTTTAGAACTATTCATCCTAAAAATGATAATTGATTATGAAAATAAAGATATTAGTAACTATTGTTTCGATAAAATTTGGGGTGCAATTTTAGTTTACCGGTATATCTGTGTTGATACAAAGATCCAAGATGTCTACCAGGTAGGTGACCATGAACATCCACAACTCATTTGATGTTGAAAAGAAATAAAATTATAATGAGTTTAATGGTTTAAATTCTACTATTTTAACACTATTTATCATAAAAACAATAATGATAGACTATAATTGATTATGAAGGAAATATTTTTTTTTGCAATCCGATTCATCAAACATTTATTCGTCAGTTTTGGGATTGAGTTATGTTTGAAAATAATCTGTTTTATTTTTTCTAATTAGCAGCCATAAGTTATAATGAACTGAACAAGTCACATATCTCTCTCCCTCTCTCTTAACAATCTATGTGTTTCTCTTGCCCCCCCCCTCATTCTATGTTTATTTAACCACTCTCTAATAGTTCTTAACATTTCTATTAGCATTTACAGAAAGAGTGACCCTTGTTTCAGCATCGTAATCATATTTACATACGTGTGTCTGTACACACCACAAACACGTATGTAAATTAGATGGCAAAATGATAATTCTCATTACTTCCTATATAAGAGCAATAATACGTCTATATAATAATAATAATTATTATTATTATATAGATGTAAATAGACTTATTATTTTTAGTTATGCAAGAAGAATATCTTAAAAGATATCACAGTTTATGAATTTTTGAATGGTTGTGCTCCATATACGTCTAGTATAGTACTACAACTGATAACCTTACTTACTTGCTTGTTTTAGATAGTCGGTTGTATGGGTAATGAGAAGAGAAATGGTGAGAGGAAGAGAATAGAAGGTAGTAGTAGTAGTAACAGAGGAGTGAGAAGATGACACAAATAAATGAGGTGAATATAAATAAAAAGATTAAAATAGTACTAGAAACGGCAGCAGCAGCAGCAGCAGCAGCATAATGAGAATGACGTAAATGAATAAATTACATAAATGTAAGAAAAGGAAACATTAAAATTACAACACACTATAAAAATGGCAATGTAAATATAAAACAGGCATGCACCGAATATGGTGGTAGTGGTGATGATGATGATGAATATAGTGTTCAGGGCTGGGAACATAGTATGCAAGGTTCCTTATTCATTACCGAGAAACACTGGTTGGACCTCGTAGTTTATAATAAAAATGATGAAAAACTCAAAATCCTTGTATTAAACAAAGCCTAATGGGTTGTCTAATTAAACTGTTTACATCATAAGTGCAGCAGTTTTTCATTAAAAAAAGCAAAGTTTTACTGTTCACATTTGTAAAAGAGGGTTAGCTAAAAGGCCGGTCGAAAAATCAAGTAAGGAGTCCATTTTATGTTAAACTTACATTGAAAACTGAACAACTCTGCTAAAAATTGAACAAGTATTTTTTTCAAAATCTTCTGTTTTACAACTTGAAAATTTAGTGTAGCATTATCACAGCAAGAAGCTGTTAGTTGTATTTTCTTCTCATAACAAATATTCGTTGTGTGCATATCATCTGTCTTTCTTGTTGACACTTTGTTGTCGCAGTGGCCGTTACAGTGTGTAGAGTTCGTCTGCCTCTTTATTTCTGCTTTTTCTATGTAACACTCGTTATATGTTTCCTCACTTATTTTTTCTTGTAGCCACTGCTGTAACCGCATAACAGCATACCTTTATGTTTAGGGTTCAATATGTTTCTCTCTTTCTGATTTAAATTATACATTACATGGCTCTTGGGATCAAAATACACCATATTGGTTCTCCAAGTGGCCGTTCCTCATGGGGAAAAGGCAAAAATCTTCAAAATACATCTGAGTGGCACCATTATCCAAACCAAATTAGCTTATTCTTCATGCCAACTTTCCTGTTCATGACGTTATTTCCTTATACACGTCAGTAGAAATTTTATACTGTTATGTCATTTAATTTCTAATGGAAATTTCCTTTTTCTACCTTATCTAACACAACGATGTTCAATATTGATAAACTAGTGCTAAACTGATAGAATTTAAACTATAATTTAATTGTATGTAAAGTGCTCGACTGAACTTCAGTCTTTGGTTGCTCCTTGTAAAACATTCCCAGGTAAAAAATTTGTTTTGTTACCACAACGAAAAAAAACTCCCCTTTCTCCCTACAGGCGGAATTTACATGGACAGATTTTTTTGCAAGGACTTCCCATCTGTCGAACACATTTCTGTGGAACTGCTTCCCTAATGACTACAACCTGGTCGTCTTCAAATCCAATGTCAACAATTTCTTGTCATGAACCGCCCTTAAAGTAATCAAATGCAGTTCATATCATCAATCAATGTTGGTACTCTCATAGCGTTCCTCATGTTTCAGCTAGAAATCATTTTTATATCATTTACCCTTCACATATTAGAATAAATAATAAAAACCTTTCAGATGACTTCACAGCAGTAGTTAAATATCACAATGGCCACTGCTTGTTGAATCAACAGCGCTGTTATGCACATGTTGAACACAATTGCACGTTCTGCAATAATGCATGGCTGTTGGAGGACTGAGGTATCATGCTAATTTATGACAGTGTTCTCTGGCAGAATCTTTCCTGCTATTAATGACAAGGTCGACATTGTTGCTCTTATTATTGTAAACAGGAAAATCGCTAAAAAGGACAGCAATACACAGAATTCTTTAAAAGTAGCTTCCTTTATTCCGATGGATTTTCAGTATAACTTTAATAACAACGAATTACATTTTATATTTAAAAATGAGCTAATTTCTTTTTACGTATACGTAACATAGACCATACTCATGTCTACTCTTTAATTATAGAGGTTATAAAGAACTTGTCTGCTTAATTTGAATCAATTCTCAACCCTAACTTCAACCTCAATTTTTACCCTAAAAGGAATTCCTCAAAAATTAAAATCTAAGAGAAATTCATCTATCTAATAATACTCAAACTCTGATAATCTTGCTGGTTTGAATAAATATCGAATGTTTTAGATGGTGAAAGGAAGGACGAATGAGACGAGAAGTGATGAGAAGATAAAAATAGGCAAAGCGGGGAAGAGAAGGTATAATAATAATAGTAGTAGCAGCAGCATAAAAGAGGGAGAGTAAGAGAATGACAAAGTAAGAAAAAGGAAAAGGCTAAAGTAGCAGCAGCACCGTAAGAGTAATACTATACTACAAAAAATAAAAGGTTTTATTGATGTAAAACTTTAAACGAATATTACTTCATTTCTTTTGAATATCTCTAAAAGGAAAAAGAGTGGAGTTTATTTTTGACTGTAACAGTCAAGTCTTCTTCTTTTTGTGCCAGCTCCCTCAAAGCTGCAGCTCGGTCTTGGCAAGCCAGGTTCTCGTCTCGTCATCAAGGTCCGCTATGCTTTGCTCGCCATTGGGTGGTTTGAATAGCGGGCATTCCTCTATGACATGCGTAACTGTTTGTTCTGGGTGGCCACATTCACAGGCAGCACCCTCTCTCAGATCCCAGTCTCTCATTGTGGCAGAAAAACGGCCCACACCAGTTCTCAAGCGGTTCAGATTGGTCCATTGCCTTCGTGGCAGCTCAGTCCCTGGTATGTCGTTTGGGTCGGTGATGAACCTGTGCAGTCGGTGTTGGTCAACCTGTTGCCATTCTTCCCTCCAGCAGTTCTTGGTCCACATCTGCTTTGAGGTGGTGTCTGGGACGGTTTCCAGAAGCTAATGCGCGTGCTGGGAGAGTGCGTGGCGTGATTTGAGGCGTACTGGTGGAAGGGGTTTGCTCATGATGTCGTGGAGCAGATGTTTCTTGTCGATCTTGGCCTTGCATGACAGTGCCAGGACAGTCGCTTCTCTTCGGATAGCGGGTGGGCAATACCGTTCTTAGAAAATGTGTGTGAGTATGAGTTTGTCTCACTGTGTGTACTTTTGGCAACACGTTTAATTTATGGTAGTAGCATTTGGTGTTTGTGATGCTAGTACTGCATATGGAGCTAATCTTCACATGGACTGTAAGACTAACTCGTATAATATTGTTTGTAATAATAGGTCGTCAAATAAAAGGAAAACAAAGCCATTTTATAAATATCAAATAAGGTATGTATTTGAGTAATCTGCCCCGTTCGGTGTAGGTTACCGAATGTTAAAACACTGTCACAGTGACGGAAGTACGAAAGTAACAAGCTCAGCTAGCGAAAGTATTTCCTTAACCCGCATATCTCCCAGTGGAAGATAGCCTTGCTCGGCATCAAGTTGACCGGGTCAAGAGAGAAGACATCTTTTTTTATTGGTGCCAGGAGGCTGTATATCTGAACTACAAATCTGAAAGGGTCTGAAAGTAGTCCTTCAAAGGTTGAATCAAAATGAATATGCCCTAAAGGCGGATTTGTCATCGTATGACCAAATCACCTCACAGGGGATACTCACTGAGAGAAGAAAGAAATGTCATTGCTTATGGCTGCATCTGCTTCAACCCACCATAGAGCTGAAGATAGCCAGCTTACAACTATTCGCTTTCATGATGACGCATACATTTTCATACTTGGTAAACAGTTTCTTATACATTGGTCAAAAAATAAATAAATTAAGTACTTGAATTTGGAACTTGTATATTCACCAAAAAATAAACTGTTACTCGCTAAGGAAATCTGATTAATTCTCCATAGACCTAATGTTGTTTCTGCATGAGTTCAACTTCAAAAATACATTATATATACTTATTATCATTATTATCATTATGGTATCTATGTTAGATATTACTTTTTTATTTTTTATTTACTAATGCGTACCATTTATCGAGGCTAAAAGTCATTGGAGGATAAGTGTTGATGAGATGGATGGATTTTCAATTAAATGATGAAGAATATCACGAGAAGATTGAAAATGATCAATTTAATGGACAAAAGTTAATTACTTGTGAGGACGGTCAATGATAAGTATTTGTTGACATTGGATTTGAAGACGACCATGCTATAACCCACAGGGAAGCAATCCCATGGTAACATGTTCCACAAATCGGAAGTCATGGGAAAGAAACTCTGTTCATGGAAATTCCGTTTGATGTTAGGCACATTCTGTGCAGTCGTGTCAGCAAGATGAATTCTTGGCAGTAATATGATCATTTTCAATCTTATGATATTCTTCATCATTTAATTTAAAATCTATCCATCTCATCGACACTTATCCTCCAATGACTTTTAGTCTCGATAAATGGTGACGCATTAGTAAATTAAAAAATTCAAAAAGTAATATTTAATAAAGATACCACAATGAAAGGGTGATATGACTTACCATATGCGAGTGAGTTAATACGTCTGCTCGACAGGATTTGACGTTAGGATTAACTTAAGTTCCATATGAGGTTAGATATCTGATTGGTGAAGTAGAAAAGATTTGAAATTTGAATTTTTCATATGATGTAAGGTCCTGATAGATAGAGATGCTTAGACCCTTGTGGGGATAGCTAAACGTTGCTTCTGGCCAGACTAATTGGTAGAGCTTCCATAGTTAAGATAAATAAAAGATATCTTACGATAATAGTAGTAGTCTTTATGTGAGTATTTATTTACTCCTCCCCAGGAGTTAGGCACAAGGCCAGTTTTATCTTACTCCCACAATGTAAGATGTGACCCAAGGTCCGGTCGGGAAAGTGGGACTTGAAAAGCCAGCGCCCGAGAAGGTGAGCACTCTGGCCATTAAAAATTGCCTGGGCAGCCCCGTCGGCATTCCCCGGTAGGGGCGCCTCAGGCAGTAAGCAATAAACTTACTCCTCCCCAAAGAGGGGAGGCAAAGCCTGAGAGGGTGGACCTCCTAGAACTGCACAGGACAGACACATAGGCCGGCGTAAATCAAGCCCCGAAGGCCAAGACAATATCAGTCTATGGGGTGCAGTACACATCAGAACAGATACTACACTTTGAGTGAGTAGAAGCTGTCTGAGAAAAGGAAAGGGTCTTTAAGGATATTGTCAACCCCAGCATCCCGAGAGATGCAAATCATAGTACTCATTTAGTGCATAAATGAAAAAAAGGGATAGATTAAAACATTTAACTAAAAAGGTTAAAACCTTTGACAAATACATCTCATATTGGAACCAGCCGAGACAGGCATAAGACCATTCGATATTTTACACTTTGATTTAATATGTTTATCTACTATAGAAATCATTACCTTTGTTTTTGCTGCTTACCGAATTTAATCAGAAACGGTTTATGTTTTTGTCACAGTCTGTAAGTCCATTATTCTTCTGGTTCTCTCTAATTTGGTTAATTAGTTTTTCATAAATTTTTGCAGGGGCTTATATGACCATGATCACAGAAAACTGACAGAGCCACTTTTTTGTGCTGGGGGTGGTGGTCTAAAATACATTTGTTTTACACGGATTGTATTGTATCTTTGACATATTGAATGCGTCATCACTCATTAAGACCCTGAAGAAAAAACCGTGCCATTCCATTCTGAAGATGTTGTGGGGATAGAGAAGGGAGAATAAGATGTATTTGTAATCATGAAAGAAAAAAGAGAGACGGAGGATGAAGGAAAGGAAAATAAAAACTTGAAAAAGAAAACAAAGAAAAAAAAAAGGAGAGCTGGTGAAAGTTAAGAGAGAAAAATAGAAATCAAAGTATAAGAAAATAAAATTAGAATCTAGAATTGCACTCAGCCGAGTACATATCTCCGCAAACGTTCAGCAATATAAAAAAATTAACATTTCTAAATAAAAATAAAAGAATAAAATGAAATTTAACAAATCTATATATTATTAAGAAGTTATGGTGTTTTGGGAGTTTGTTCGTACGCAAATAGAAACATGTGATTGGTTGGTTGAAATAGTATCTTAAATTTCTCTCATTAGTTTTTGCTCAAAATCCACCAAAAGTTAAAATTAATCATTTTTATTTATCTACCTTCCACAGCGGTAAGATCTGACACAAGGTCGGAAAGTGGGATTTGATAAGTCAGCACCCTAGAGGAAGAGCACTCTGACCCTTAAAAATTGCCTGGGCAGCCCCGTCGGCATTCCCCGGTAGGGGCGCCTCAGGCGATTAGCAATAAACTAAACCCTTCTCAAAGGGTGAAAAGGCAAACCATGGGAAGATGGCCCTCCTAGAACTGCACAGGACAAATCTATAGATTGGTGTAAATCAAGCCCCGAAGGCCAAGACAATACCAGTTTATGGGGTGTAGTATCCATCGGAACAGATACTACGCTTTGATCTTGGCCAAAAGGTCCAGAATCGTTACTTACAGTAAACAAGTACTGATGACCCCTGAAAACCTCTTGTTTTCCCCAAGGAGGAGTGAAAAATACCTCCAAATAGGACAAAATTGCATTTATTTTACTCAAATATCTAAAACTAAACACATTAGTTTTTTTCTGAAAGTTGTGATTAATAGTTGTTTACATTTTTCAAGTAGTAGTAATCACAGGAGGAGATAACTTATGCTTTACTTGTAATTGTTTTTATTATTAACATTTTACCTGATTTTTACATGTATTTTTTTCACCGTTTTCATAAATATTCTTCATGATATTGTTGGTCCCTGGATTTATAAAATCGGGGACTTATGTTTTGTGGCATGTCCATTCGTTCGTCTGTCCGTCCGCATTTTTCTCCGCAACCATCCATTGAATTTCTCTGAAATTTTGCATGAAGTTGTAACTTTGGTCAGGTTAGAAAGTGACATTTTCCGATTTTTGAAAAAAAATCTGGTTAGCCCCCCAGGGGGTTAAAAAGCACCGAAATTGCAAAAAATGGCATTTTTTGACCCATAACTTTTCATCCATCCATTCAATTTCTCTGAAACTTGGCCAAAATGTGGAGGCAATTGTTCCTAATAGAAAATAAGTATCGCTGACCTTGGAAAAAATCTGGTACACGCCCTCAGGGGGTCAAAAGCCCCCAAAATGGCAAAAAAATAACCCTTTTCTCCCATAACGTTTGATCCATCCATTCAATTTTTCTGAAACTTGGCCAAAATGTATAGACAATTGTTCTGGATATAAAATGAGCATCCTTGATCTCAGAAAAATTCTGGTTCGCGCCCCCAGGATGTCAAAGAGGTCAAAAATGCTCCAAATTGCCCAAATTTATTACATTTTACACTCGCCACATCGAGTCACATACAGAGGGGGGACCACGCACGCACGGCTTGTTAATACCACTATTCTTATCCTTTAAAAAAATTGTTTTTAATCATTGTTAAAACGATTTTCTCTGTCACACCTCATATGATTTTCGTGCGAGTTCCACTTTTGTAAAAACAACAGCAATCATAAATCATCATCATCATCATCACTATCTCTTTTTGAATAATTGTTTTAGACTATCTTCCACTATTAATGTTATTATCAAGAATCTCATATCAGTCCATTTTTTTTTTCTTTAGATATTCAGTAATTATCTCCCCATCATTGGTTTTATTATCTTTGAGCTAATTATTTTTTGCTTTGTGCAACACTGTAAAAATGGTTATTGTCTTTCTTCCGCCAACTTCCTCTTCCAACCGATCTTTTAAATAAAGGTGTGTGGAGAGGAGGTGTTCATGGAAAATTAGTGACCACAAAGACCAATGAAAATGACTATATGTTCACCAGGGGATAAAATTAAAACTCCCGCTCTCAGTGTGAACAAACTGAGGCTCTCCAAACAAGCCATTTATTGAATCGGTCCAAACCTTGCAAGAGAGAAGTCTTTATTAAAAATCAGTGAAAGACAAAAGAGAACAATCCTGTTTTTGAAACATAATTAAATAGTGTGTGTGTGTGTGTGTGTGTGTGGTTTTCATTCAATCTAATCTAATACTTTCTAGACTCTAAGTATTAATTGATAGAAGCATCATTATACATAGACGTAGTAGGAGTAGTAATAGTATAAATTTGACCATTCTATATCTCAATGGTGCTTTATGCCAAATTTAGTACAGTTCTATCGAGTACTTTTGAAGCCTATAAATGTTTGTTTCTAGAATTATTATTATCATTATTATTATTGCTAACAAAAATATGCGACCTGTTATATATATATAATAATGTAATTGTCATGTTTGCTAATGAACAGCCGCTTGTGACAATTTCTGGTTGACATATGCTACCCGATCAAAAAGAGAAGGTAATGCCTGGGAGGATGATCTTATGACAAAAGAACAGATACTATATTATCTCCTCCCTGAATTGAGCATTGAAAAATAGTACAATAATAGAAGTAATAGGATAGTTTCGGCTTCAGACAGACAGATACTAACTCTTCAGAAATAGTGGTAGTTGTATTCCAAATGTGAAATGTGGTGCATTTTGTTGAGTACTTTTCAAGCCTATGAGTGGCCAATATACAGGCAAAAGTGCTAAGATACATTACAGATGAAAGAGTGTTTGTTGTCCAAAAGATATTGAATTAAGGCACACGTGAAAGAGGGAGATATAAGGTTTGGTTTGGTTTACGGCATAGCAACCAACTATGGGTTATGTAATGCCGAAGGAGATATAAGGGGAGAGAGAGAGAGAGAGAGAGAGAGAGGGGGAAATGTACTATGTGTACTGGATGTAATATTACTTATTATTTACTTCTTCCGTATGAATCAGATGATTCTGGTGTTGACATTAGTTTCCCCGATGTTTTTCTAGTTAGAAATCTTTCTGGAAAGACATTTTGTACTTATGGGAAAGATCACGAGAAGCTTGCTAACATCCCTGTGGAACCGACTATATTCGAACTTGGAACACCCAGGTCTTCAGTCCGTGTCGCTATCCACTTAACCACAGTCACCTCCCAACTTATTATTTACTGATATCATTTGAGCTAATATACAAAGCCAGTAATCTGACTTTGAAGCCAACCCTCCTCATTTAGTAAATTTCCTTGAGCATCAATAAGATATGCTTCATAAATACAAATGTTGTAACATCACATCCAGTTATAATTCTGCTTTTTTTCTACTGTCCTAACACACATTCCCTATTCCTTGGCCGTTTGGCTAGAAGCAAAGTATATCTTCGAATCCTGCACTTCATCTCTTTTGTCCTCAGTCAGTGAAGGAGAAATCCTTCAGACTGAGACAATTTTTATTCGTGTTCCAATTCAGAGTGTTCCCTTTTGGATAGTTGTATTTTCCTCAACATTAAAATCAGACCTTGTGTCTAACTCTGCCCTCGTGGGGAGGTAAATAAATAGGAACACAAATTTCCTATTAACAGTGTTTAAGAATTGCTTCTCTTTAACTGTCAATGTTAGCGCAGACTTGATGTGTTGTCATCTTTTTCATGGTATTATTTTCTATTGAGACAAGACCACAGTTATTGCCGTTATGCCACATACACATTGCTTCAAAAGAATATTTAAAAACTATTTTTGCTAACATTTGTTGTTGCAACAGTTGATTTTAAATTCTTTGAAAATATTTGGATTGCACATACTTTAGTTCAGTAGAATGTTCCTTAAATAGAAAAGTGATCACTTATAGTGTTTTGAAGTAGTGCCTTCGCAGCATAAGTGGTTCTCTGGATTAATGTTCTGATATTAGAACATGTTGAATGTGTCTTTTAGCTGAACGAAACATGCAGTCAAGTTGAAAGCATTTTCGCGAATATACTTTTGATTTGAGACGAGAAAAGATCTATCACTTATGGTGGAATGACGACACATCAAAATTAGATAAAACTTTAATAAATCTTGTTCAAACATTTATCAGTTCAGAAACTGGCTAGCAATTCTGTTCTAATCTGGTAGTCGGTCCATCACTTCGGAAGTTGTGATAAGTTGTCTTTAGGCTTCTTCTTCAGGAGAAGAATCATTTTCATGAAAAATGTTTTGACTTCTCTCTGACCTGGGGTTATGTGATTGACCTTTTGTTACCGTTGTGGAGTATGAAATAGGGAGTTCAAATCATATTGGATCTATTTGTTTGATTTACTGCATCTAAACCCTTTTTACAGTTATTTAAAGCTACAACAAGATATCTATCACAGACAATTCGTTGGGTACTATTAATTGAACACAACTTGCTAGTTTACGCATAGCTAAGGAAACCTGTGTGTTCATACCTTCCCCAAATATTAGTGTGTACTTTGATTACAATGAGTTCTATAGGATTTGAATTTGACAGTCGATTTCATAATCTGTAACTGTATCCATTATACCAATCCTGATCTATTTGTGATCACGAATACTATTAGAAAAGGTATTAAGCTGCAATTTTTTTTCAAAATAGCAACTTGTGTTTAATTAATTATGCACAATGGATTGTTTACAATATGTATTTTATTTTGACATTAAATGACTAAAAAGGAGTTGACATGGCATCAAAAACAGGTATTGTTAGGAATGAGAAATAGGAAGTCAAATTAATAATGACTTGATTTTACTCAATCAAGCTAATTAGTCTCCATAACTAATTGATACTGCACACACTGTGTGATTGATATTCGTAGAAAGAAAAAAAGTGAAATATGAGGACAGTTAGCACCAGCAGACGACTTTATGATGAAAATTAGTTTTTCGTTTTCTTTTGTGATACATTAAAACGTGATGAGCCTCTCTTTCTCTGAAATACTTCATTCTTTCCTCTCTCTTTCCCTGAAATACTCCATTCTTTCCTCCCTCTTTCTCTGAAATACTTTATTCTTTTCTCTCTCTTTCTCTGAAATACTTCATTCTTTCCTCCCTCTTTCTCTGAAATACTTCATTCTTTCCTCCCTCTTTCTCTGAAATACTCCATTCTTTCCTCCCTCTTTCTCTGAAATACTCCCTTCTTTCCTCCCTCTTTCTCTGAAATACTTCATTCTTTTCTCCCTCTTTCTCTGAAATACTTCATTCTTTCCTCTCTCTTTCTCTGAAATACTTCATTCTTTCCTCTCTCTTTCTCTGAAATACTTCATTCTTTCCTCTCTCTTTCTCTGAAATACTTCATTCTTTCCTCTCTCTTTCTCTGAAATACTCCATTCTTTCCTCCCTCTTTCTCTGAAATACTCCCTTCTTTCCTCTTTCTTTCTCTGAAATACTCCCTTCTTTCCTCCCTCTTTCTCTGAAATACTTCCTTCTTTCCTCTCTCTTTCTCTGAAATACTTCATTCTTTCCTCTCTCTTTCTCTGAAATACTCCATTCTTTTCTCCCTCATTCTCTGAAATACTTTATTCTTTTCTCCCTCTTTCTCTGAAATACTTCATTCTTTTCTCTCTCTTTCTCTGAAATACTTCATTCTTTCCTCCCTCTTTCTCTGAAATACTTCATTCTTTTCTCCTTGTTTCTCTGAAATACTTCATTCTTTCCTCTCTCTTTCTCTGAAATACTCCATTCTTTCCTCTCTCTTTCTCTGAAATACTCCCTTCTTTCCTCCCTCTTTCTCTGAAATACTCCATTCTTTCCTCTCTCTTTCTCTGAAATACTCCCTTCTTTCCTCCCTCTTTCTCTGAAATACTTCATTCTTTCCTCTCTCTTTCTCTGAAATACTCCATTCTTTCCTCTCTCTTTCTCTGAAATACTCCATTCTTTCCTCTCTCTTTCCCTTCATCTTGTCAGGCTGTTTCAGTTCGTTCATTGTTATGCTCAGCCATCAACAAATGTGTAGTCTTTATCTACACTTCAAATGTTCATGGTCATCTCTTGCTAGTTATATGAGCCATGACAGCCTGCACATGTATTTTTCTCAAACTGCAAATGGCAGTTTAAGCATGCAAATTATTGTGCCATTTTTGTTCCGGGTATGTAACTTAATACTCGTCACACTATGTTAAAAAGAATTGTCATGGATGCACGAAGGGAGTTTATCTCTTTGATATTTTTTTATGGCTTTTGCTTACTTAACTTTGTTCAACAGCTGTAAAATTTAAAAATATCAACAGGTTGTATATAAAGCAAATAAAAATGTACAAAATAGATCAACATCTTTTTTATGCTGGACTAACTAAAAAAGCTAATTCTTTTGTTGAATTTTGATTAGGAAATTATTCAATGTTTATGTCAAGATTTTATTACAATTTTTCAAAGTTTCGTCTTGAATGTATTAAATCTGATTTCTATTTAAATTTCTCAGGTGGGGAAATATTTTAAGCCTTTCCCTTGAGACAATAAAAAAAATACAAAGAGACGACACATACAACTTGTAAATTTAGATTTAGGATGAAAGAACTCGTTTCATATCGGAAATAAAAGTTGATGTTTCAATGCTCATTAATATTAACTTATTTAGTCTGGCTTCCCTATTCATTCGTAATTCTCTTCAACTTTGAAAAAGATATTTATTTACCACAATTGGTCACCATAAGTGATAAATGCAAGGAGTAATTTCTACATTTGTGAAATTGTCTCCACACTATTATTTTGTCTCTTAGAGATAATTGCAATTCTAAGGCGTCTTTCGTGGGTTATATGAGAGATGTAATGTTACTTTTTAGTAATACCGAAAAGAGTTATAATAAACATTGATATACCGAGACAAGATTTTCTTTTACAACTTTGAAAAAGATCTTTCTCCATTACAATCGGCCACTATAAGTGAATGATAGTTTCATAGAGAAATTAGTACATGATATCTTTTGTGGGATTTATGAGAGCTGTATTGGATTATCACGTTTTGCAGCCCTAAATACAGTTTTACAGAAATAAAAACACACCTCCAAAATATCTATTAACTAATTGCACACACATATAGCCTACACCATAAAAATACCATTAAACCATACATTTACATCATGTAATTTCTTTAAAAAACGCTAAAATAAGTTTCTTGAATACTAAACGACTGTGGCAGCTGTAGTATACAATACAAAAATCTAAAAATCTCAGCCAATCAGAATTACAGAAATAAATTAAATTTTCAAGCAACTTTCATTCACTTATGGTGATCGCTTGTAGATGTAATTTATGGATCAATTTGTTCATTTCGAAAACTGATTCCAAATTATATTTCTTCTATAGTTAGAGAACCTGTTGTAGCTTTAAATAACTGTAAAAGGGTTGAGATGACGTAAAACAGACAAATCAAACAAATAGATCCAATATGATTTGAACTCACTATTTCATACTGCACAACGGTAACAAAAGGTCAATCACACAACCCCAGATCAGAGAGAAGTCAAAAATGTGTTCATAGGTCTTCAGAGAATAAGAACTTTCTGAGCTTGTTATGACTTTTACTGCATGATCCCAGGATTGAACCATGATCAGGACATTAGTCTGAATAAATTGCGATCTAATAAACTTTTCAATTCCAATGCATCTTTTCTAGGATACCTGTGAAATGCAAGGTCATTTTATAATAATGCTGAGAAGCAAATCAAAGCATGACGAAGGCATCTAAATCGTTAGGATAAATGAAACGATTTTTCTTCTTGAACACAAGTCCTTAAAATCACGATGCCAGTGGTTCTTGCATCATCTGTCATTGTACTAGTCCAGCACTGCCTCATCTGAATTACAACAAATATATTTCTTCTAACGCCTTCTTAGTTCTAAGTTATACAACCAAAGTCAGAATGAAACAAATACTACTTGTCTTGCTCAAAACATGCCATTCATAGTGTCTCTGAATTCATGTACATCTTTGTAAAAAAAGGTCAGTATTTCATTGATTATACTTTCTAGCATGAACTGGTCCTCCCCTTCTTTTACTAATGAGTCACCGCTTATAAAAGCCAAAAACACTCACAGATAACGGTTCATGAGATGGATAGATTGCTAATTCAATAGTGATGAATATAATGAGATGATTGAAAATATCAACATACCCACCACTAAAAACATCTGATCCAGAAAACAGCAATTCTTCCCTCTTTGTCAGAAACATTGCTCATGTAATAAGAGAATCGAAGGACAAAATAGGAAGGAAGCAAGACTTATGAGGCTGCCAAAAGTAAACATAAGCTCCCTTTTCTACTCTCCAGCTAGTTTGTAATAAAGAAAGAAAAATATTTCTTTTATTGTGAGAGAACCTGCAATGGTTTTCGCTATGAGGTCTTCAGAGAATAAGAACTTTCTGAGCTTGGTGTGACTTTTACTGCATGATCCCAGGATTGAACCATGATCGGGACATTAGTCTGAATAAATTGCCATCTAATAAACTTTTCGAGCTTGAGACAAAGCTATCGTCGTTGCGCAGAAGCAACCAGGGCTTTACCCCGCCTAATAAATCGGTATCGTCCGGGCCTTCGGGTCTGGATTTACGCCGGCCTATTGGTTGTCGGTCCTGTGCAGTTCTAGGAAGTGCACCCTCCCAGGCTTTGCCTCCCCTCTTTGAGGAGGAGTAAGTTTATTGCTTACTGCCTGAGGCGCCCCTACCGGGGAATGCCGACGGGGCTGCACAGGCAATTTTTAAACAACCAGAGTGCTCAAATTCTCGAGCGCTGGTTCTTTCCCACTTTCCCGACCTTGGGTCACATCTTACCTCGTGGGAGGAAGATAAATAGAATCGTTCACCCAGTAAAATAATGGAAATGCTGCAGAAAGAAATAAACAAGACTACTTACAAATGCTTCCTGTCTTTGAATCTAATTTTGGTTGAAAGATATAAATCATAATATTTCGCTCTTTTCATACAATGAATGTTATTTTTGCTGCGTGAAGAATCAATTTTTCTTTCAACAGAATTAGTTTTTCGAGATCCTGATCTATCTTTCTTCATCCCTTGAATTGAGTAGGTGGAGTTGGAGAAGTGCCAATTGAAATAATATGGACTTTTCACATAAAGGATGTTAGTAATAAACAAATCCCCTCAACCCTACCACTCGGTAGCATTTGACAGCCTCTTTGTCACACAATAACTGCAAATTCATTGGCTTGACCTTTGTTCTGGCTTTTTATTTTATTTTCACATTGTCTTCGGATGGAACTGTTAACATGAACAATAATGTTATCGATTGGAAATCACAAAGAATCTAATTCTTTCGTTTTTGTTTTTGGCTCATCAGATTGCTGACATTGAGAAACCAATAAGATTAACAACCAAACGAACAAGAGAGTAAAGTGTGTCTATGTCATGTGGGGATGGAAAGATGGAGAAAGATTACTTTTGTTCATAGAGATTCAACCAAATGTAATTCTTTCATAATTTATTAAGTACTAGTCAGGTTTGTGCTGTCAAAACTCATAATGATTCACACATTATTAAAAGTTATTCATCCGCATACCTTAGAGCAGGCAAAAGGTCAATATAATTGTCTTGATACTGATTAGTTACTGTTATTCATATACGAGCAGGTTTCGATCTGATGACCTCAGAGGAAGATTACATCTTGACAGTACAGAGAGATGTGTGCAAAACAGGAGACTACGATGGTATAACCGCATTGAAAGAATATTGATTTACTCCTCTCCAGGAGTTAGGCACAAGGCCAGTTTTTATCTTACTCCTACAAGTAAGGTGTGACCCAAGGTCGGTCGGGAAAGTGGGGTTTAAAAATTGCCTGGGAATCCCCGTCGGCATTCCTCGGTAGGGGCGCCCCAGGCAGTAAACAATAAACTTACTCCTCCCCAAAGAGGGGAGGCGAAGCCTGGGAGGGTGGACCTCCTAGAACTGCACAGGATAGACCCATAGACCGGCGTAAATCAAGCCCTGAAGGCCAAGACAATACCAGTCTATGGGGTGCAGTATCGATCGGAACAGATACTACACTTTGATCTTAGCCAAAAGGCCAAGAATCTATGAAAGAATAGATGAGAGTTCTTGGGTTAGTAGATGTAGAACAGTTGAGGTAGCAGGATCAGTTAGGCCAAGGGAAATATTGGAGAAAGTGATAAGAATGAGCTGAGGGAAAGAGGGATCAATAAAACCTGGTCAGAGATAGGTTAATTTGGAAGTCAATTTCTCAAACCCGTCTAACACAAGCCAGCATTGAAAACAGCCGTCAAACTGAATATGATGATAATAATGATGACAAACAAGGGACTATAGGCCACCCGGCGGCTATTAATCTAGCTTTAAGTATTTTTTAAAATGTATAACGTGCAGTACATATCTTTAATATAAATCTATTGTAATTTTAAAAGCTAATAGTTTTTATTTAAATTACCTACCTTGAAAATTAATGAACATAATATTTAAAGGAGGCTTTTTGTAATTTATCCTGGTTGTTAGTTTTTTTAAAGTTTGATCATTTACTGTTAATATTGACAAAACAATTGCATATATATAGAAAAATAGGACAATAATATTATAAATGAATAACACCAAACATTAGTTTATTATAAACTGTTTTTTAAAAAAATAGTTATGCAAATTAGTTATAGAAATAGCTGTAATTTTTGTATTTGCTCTTTACAAGAAAAGTGACTTCTAATGTGAAAAAGTGGGATTTTGCTGCTAGTCAGTTTGTTGGGGGTATTTACGGTGAGGGAGTACAATACAATATACAGTATTTAAAAAAAAAATGTATTATGGATTTAAATAACAGTGAACCATTTTGCTTGTAATATATGTGTGCTAAATGAAAAAAAATCTTCTGCATTTATTTATTTAGAAAAATTAAATTCTTCTAGATAATTCAACCCATTTATTTGATTGGTTTATCTAATGTTTTTCTGTTTCTTTCTTTTTTATTTTTATTTGCCCCAAAATAATACTAATTGCCACTGAGACGTAATGGGCTACCGACCGTGATTTAGGACCTGATTTATAAGGGACATCCTAAGTGGGGAGTTGTCCAGCAAAACGTTTGTTCACATTACATTTTAATTTCTGCATGTTTGTACAGTTGGAGAAACAGTGAACAGGGAGGGAATTCCAAAGGCAACCAGTCCGAGGAAAGAAGCTTTTAGAGTAGAAAGATTTTCGAAATCTGGGGACTTCTAAAGTGAAAAAGTGTGATTTTGCTGCTAGTCAGTTTGTTGGGGGTATTTACGCTGAGGGAGTACAATTGCAGTAACGTCATTGGAGCACATTCCTTCAGTGTACTTGTAAAATAAGCACAAGGATGCAACATTACAGCGATGAGACAGGCAATGGTGCTTGGTAGACAGTGCAGGACCTATTAGGTTAAATATTTTTTTGCACCCTGCCCAATAGCGAGTGACTAGTGGTTGGTGCACCAGCCCAGATGTAGCAACACTACTCTATGCATGGGCAAATGGTGACTTTATAGAGGTATGGAATACTGGATATATTCTTTTAAAATATTCTAGAGATGAAAGATGAGAATAAAAAATTGTAAAGATACAATATTTATTAGAACATCAAAAGTTCAGAGCAAGGAGCCTCATATCCTTAACCCATGGATTTTCAAAGATAAACTCTTTTCATCAGAGAATTGGGAAAAGCCGACAATGTAATTGTAAATATTATCGGCAACATTTAACTTTGAAAATTTTACATGAAATAAAACAAAATAAAGGCCAAAAGGTAAAGAGTCTTATGTTGAGATGAGAGCGTAAAGTCAGGGTAGACGATGTCCAAAAGCACGCCAAAATAAAAACAGCTGTTATGTTGGAAATGAATGTTTGAAAAAGAATAATACTCAAATTGTTTAGGAATCCAAATATTTTTGTTAAGAGGCTGGTAGTCCGACGGCAATTGGTAACGTCCAGTTTATCCTGTTTGTGCATTAGTTTGGTGCTGGAATTATCCATTTTGCAGGGTTCAGATTTCAGTTTGTCAGTTAGAGTTCGGTATATATCAAAGTGAGCATTTTGAAAACCTCTAGATCCCTGGTTGATCAGTGTATCTATAGGTTATAGACATCTATTTCTTTTAAAATATATAACTTAAATTATATATCTTTAATATAAATCTATTGTAAATTTAAAAACTAATAGTTTTCATTTAAAATTACCTCCCTTGAAAATTAATGAACATAATATTTTAAGAAAAGGTTTCGATAAGTTATCCTTGTTTTTATTTAATCACTTTAATTAATAACTGTTAAACTATTACATGTATAGAGAGAAATAGGACAATAAAATTAAAAATTAATTGCCCCAAACATGAATTTATTATAAACTGTTTTAAAAATAGTTATGCAAATTAGGCATACAAATAGCTGTGTTTGGGTCTTTATACTCTACTATATATACAGTATTTAAAAAAATTATGGTGGATTATTAATTTAAGTAATAGTGAGTCGTTTTGATAGTAATATAGGTGTGATAAATGAAAAAGCTTTTGCATTTATTCATTGAGAAGAATGAAATTCCTCTAGATAATTCAACTTATTTATTTGATTGATTTATCTGATATATTTTGCATCAGAAAAGATGCACTTGAAAAATGGTGGAGATTACATCGGCCGAAACGTTGTGAATATAACAGACAATATGAGAATACTAGTCTGAATAATGTAAATAATATAAACAACCTTATGGAGTTACTTTTTCATAATGTCTGGAGTTGCAGATCATCTGACGGTGAGGTAGTCAATCATTGGTAGACTTAGCCATATTGTTATCCATATAACAGGCATGACACATAAGTTCATTTCTTTTTTTTCCCTTTTCAGGTTCACCATCCAAGTGGCATAATGTTTGCCAAATCCCTCGTTCTTTTCCTCTGTTTTTTGTTTAATCTATGACACGGCAACATAGTCGTGCACTGCTCCAATCTTGTCCAGACCAGTTCTGTGACATATAGCCGAGCTCCTTACTAAACTTACTAGTTTTGTTTATGTGCTCTTTGCAAGTACGTCTTTTCATATATACAGGTATTAGAAAGTTTGCTATGTTAGCATATTTCAGTGTATTACTTGTAAGCACAAATAAATCCTGTTATGTTTTTATTGTAAGGTTTTAGTTCTTTTTTATTTTGTTTATCTCTTTCGTTTATATGTAAGAACAATTATGACATCGACAATGTTTATAAAATAATGTGCCATGCATGCCAGATTGCATACAGAATTAAACATGCTTTAGTCTAGCTCTACAATAGAAAATATATTAAAACTATAAAAAAAATGGTACTTCTGCAGTTTACGGACCGTGCTATTTTTTAGATAGGATTTTCAAGTTAAGTTTTTACAGAATCTTTTGTTTATTAAATTGTTAGGTAAATGTACAGAATAGTTAACAAAGCCTCCCCTTCCCCATGTTTAGAATGGGTTTCTAAATAATAACATTATTATTTTAGCACGGTCCCTAAACTGCAGAAGTACCAAGAATTGTTTAGAAATATTCTTCTTAAAAGCAGTAGTTCTAGATTGAACAATTTAAAGATTTGATCAATGAAAAATAATGCAAAAATTATCAAAGTACGAAACTGAAGAGTTCGACTTCAAAATGCGATAAATGCCATTTTCAAAATTACCAAACTGTCACTTGCAAAAGTGTTTCATTTCAACACTCAACCACACACCCAACTCATATTTCCTTTTTGCTTTCAATCAGAATAAGCTTTTATTAAAGTCTAGATTTAATATATTCGTCCTTTTATGGTTTAAGGTCACAATTTAAACTAATTGGATTTATTGCACTTTGACGTCGAACTCTTCAAATACAAGTTAATATTTTTAAATGACTACATGAAACGAATTACACAGAATATGACACTATTAATAAATATTTGAAGATATTAAATTGTAACATTATGGATATGCCAAATGCACCCGGCACGTCACTGAAATTAATTTATAGGAATCCACTTTCGAATATGTAAATATTATTGTTACATAAAGAAGGGGCATATCATTCATGGGAGTAAGCGTTAGGAAAATACTCAAAGAAGCTTGAAGCCATGCCAAGATGTAACTCCGACTTGGGAATGATGTTTGTGTTTGCAATCCATCTGACAATGCATAAAATCATAACCCTTTGTTTGAATCTATTTTTAAATACGTTTAAACGTTTCCAATGGAAAGGGAATAACTCTCACCAGTTCTTGTGAGACTTACATCCTGGTGCTGATATTTCGCTATTTCATCGTTTTTATAATGGTTATATGATTTGTTTCAACATGCATTATCTCAAAGAAGATTTCTACCAAATTTCTGACTTTGAAGTTTGCTCAAATAATTTTTGTGCATAAATATATTCATGAAAGATATTATACATTTGAATCAGATTGACACAGTGCTTACTCGGCCTTTTGGCTAGGAAGAAAGTGTAGTATCTGTTCCAATAGATACTGCAACCTATAGACCGGTGTCGTCTTGTCCTTCGGGACTTGATTCCGCCGGTCTGTTGGTTTGTCCTGTGCAGTTCTAGGAGGTCCACCCTCCCAGGCTTTGCCTCCCCTCTTTGGGGAAATAGTAAGTTTATTGCTTACTGCCTGAGGCGCCCTTACCGGAGAATGCCGACGGGGCTGCCCAGGCAATTTTTAATGGCCAGAGTGCTCACCTTCTCAGGCGCTGGCTTTTCAAGTCCCACTTTCCCGACCCGACCTTGGGTCACATCTTACCTTGTGGGAGTAAGATAAAACTGGCCTTGTGCCTAACCTCGTGGGGAGGTAAATAAATTGAATCAGATTGACACCAACTAAACTTATAAAGTGTTAACCTTACTTTGTTCAAATGTAATAGTGCAATGTTACAGAACGTTCTATTCCTTTGCTAAAAATGTGTCGTTTGTGTGACGTGATTATATTCTCTTACTATGTATGCATATCTCTATATATAGAAAGTTATATCCTACACATATATATGGCGTTGAAAAATAAGTGTGTAATATTAAATTAATTAACTGGCCGACTCTCATATTCAACACTCCTTTTATTCCAATTTATTTTCACTTCCCCCCCTTTAATACGTTACTGCAGAACTTCAATACTGAGCCACTTCCTGTTAACCCACACACCTTCCAACATAGATATCAATAACGCAGATATCCTACACTTATCCATCCACAGAACAAAATGTTTCCAGTGATACCTTCAAGTCTCATAAAACAATATGCTCAAAAGTAAAGGCATTAAAAACATTTAAATAAAAAGAAACGTTTTTTAGTAATTTTCTCGTAATTCCTTACAGGACTGATGCTCTGCACTTTGAAAATTTCCAACAGGATATTAAACAGTTAACATCTTCTCTGGTTATCCCGAGTATTCAGCGCATAGTCAGTCTGCCTTGTTTTGGATGGGTAACAGAAAATATGTTAGGGTTGATATGGCGTAAAAGAAAACCAACTCACAGGCATAAAACATATATATCAAGCCTCTCAAATATAAAAAGAAAGTGAAAACAATTATAAACTCCATCGAGTCTGCTTGGATACAATCCCTTGCAGGATATCATGAATAAAGATATAAAAACCTGTGGCATTAGCCATTGTATGTGCATCGTGAACACATATCAGTGATCTGATATAAAATTCCCATAAATAACCAAGCTTTATAAAATGAGAGTTTTATTGGCATGTTTTTCCTCCTCTATTCGATCTGCTTTCTTTTGCCTTTTAACTGAGTTTCTTCAAATGATGATATAACAATAACAGATGATATAACAATAACAGATAATAGTATATATTATATAACAATACATTTTCTTCAGATGATGATATATATATATATAAAAGAATATATATATCAGATGATGATATAACAATAACAGATGATAGTATATATTTAATATAACAATACATTTTCTTCAGATGATGATATATATATAACAGAATATATATATGAGATGATATAACAATAAAAATAACAGATGATATAACAATAACAGATGATAGCAACAGATGATATAAAAATAACAGATGATAATATATATTTAATATAACGATACATTTTCTTCAGATGATGATATATATATTATGTTATATATATATATCAGATGATGATATAACAATAACAGATGATGATATAACAATAACAGATGATAGTAACAATAACAGATGATATATTCTTCTGATGCAATTGAATCTATCGAGACATCAGGAGTTCTCAACCCAAGAACGAATTGATTGGAAATCTGCTTTTTTTGAAGAGTGAAAAGAATTTCTCATGCTATTGTCTGAGGAAATCTTTGTTGTCAGTTTTACATGCTGGGTACATACTCATTTTTAACAAAAGCAAAGAAAAACTGAGGGAAAAATTTAAAAAACTTATCCCTTTCTAATGTTATCTAAAATAAATATTTAATAAATGATTATATAACTTGTCCTTTTGACTAAGATCAAAGTGTTTTTTCTACCGTTTAGATACCACTCCCATTTAGAGATTGACCGGTTTGTTTTCGGTTCTGAAACAACTGGAAAACACTCGGCATTCTATTATTTAGAAAGGATTGGGAGGGTCTTACAAACCGGTTTTTTGTTTTTGTTCTTCCACTCCCCAATACAAATTAATTTGTACATAAATATATTTATGAAAAATAAAATTTCAAATAAATTTAGGGATATTTTAAGGAGGATAGCCCTTGGAGTAAATGTGCCACATTTAAAACTTATTAGGAACAAGGCCATCAAAAGTGGGGAGTAAATGGTGGTCGTTGGTTATACTTGGTCTAAAGTAATAAAGTTGCCTATCCTACTCTTAACACACATGTTAAGAGTCGGATAGGCAACTTTATTACTTTAGATTAAGGATGACTAATGACCGACATTTTCCCCACAATTTTGATGGCCTTGTTTCTAATTCATTTTAAATGTAATTTTTTAAATGTAATTAAAAAAAAATATTTTCTGCAAATAAAGAATTCAAAGTGTAGTATCTGTTCTGACACTACACTTCATCTCTTCTGTCCCCGGTCGATGAAGGAGAAATCCTTCTCCACTGAGTAAATTTTAATTTTTGTCCTAATCTAGGGTGTCCCTTTTGGGGAAGCTGGATATCATTAAAAGCTGACATTGTGTCTAACTCTGCCCTCTTGGGGAGGCAAGTAAATAGTAACTATCAATGTATTATTTCCAAGCAGATAAAATAACAAATATTTAAGTGTCAGCATTAAGTGCATTTTATTATCATTTATATATAATACATAAAGTTATCTTGTTGGCAAAGTATTTGACATATCGATATTTGATTATAACTAACTAACTGGTCTTCATCTTCTTTCTACCATGTTCTGAGCAAGTAATTAATTTATTTTGCTTAAATATCTTTGAAAAAAAAAAAACGATTCCCACTAGGAAGATTGTTAGAATGGAGACGAATTTAAATGACCTAAAAATCTGTCATGATTTTTTTCCTAAGAATAACTCAAATAGTGTAAAGGACATAACTTTTAATTTTTCACTTGAATGTTAAAAAGATGAACCTAAGAATGTCAGAAATTACATCAATCGAAATGTTGTGATTAAAACAACTAAGATGAGAATAGTAGCCTGAATAATCCAAATAATACTCTCAGGTTGTTAGACATATGAACTTGAAACAGACAAATATGAACTTCTTGGAACGATCTGCATAGGAAGGTTATTATCCCTATCGAGTTTGATTTAAGAGCTCCCTAGGTGAACATGGAATCCTTCAATTTAATTTTTTTCATATTCGATTTTAATGAGACTTAGACATAGTAGCATTACACTTAATTAAATAAACTCTCGAAATGTGAGCAAAATGTTATCATTTTCAAATCCTCTAACTTCTCAGCAGATTTTAAACCTTTCTCCCATAAGTTTAGTGGTGTAAGCTCAACCTTTCCATAGATGTCACCATGGCAGTATGTTTTTAGATTTTATTGAAGTATTTTGGAGTTTAGCTCTTTTCAAAGGGTCCATTAGGGAAAATAAACCTCCCCTTCCACACTTAATTATTTTTTCCTCAGATTTTAACAAGATTTTTGCGCTTAATAAAGGTTTCAATATGAACCAGTCCTGGAATGTGTATTGAAGCTAGTTTTTAACATACCTGAAATTTGGCGTCTTTCAGGTAGTAAAGCTTGGTGTTAGGGGAGAGGGGGGGGGAAGGGAGTGAAAAGATGGAAAGGGTTGGCTTTATTCATGTTCGCCGTTTAGAAGTAATATTTTGTAGATATTGTCAAATTGCTTTTTAAACACTTCCTATCGATAAGACGGTAATAAATCGACAAATATACGAGGCGGCAACGCTACAGCCAAAACGGACAGCAGTGTTCATGGAAACTTTTAGTTTATTAACTTGATTTAAAGACTCAATTTTTATTTTATGAGATATTTATGAGATTAAGAGTAGATCATTTTGTGTTTCTGTATATGCATATATATATATATATATATATATATATATGATTATTTTTATTTACACAGACATGTACAAAATCTGCGACACTGGCATGTCGATGTTATCGATCAACAGTTATTATAAACTGAGATCTCATCAGGCAGAGTTAGAATCCGATCTTAACCTTAGATCATATTTGGAAAAAACAAATATGATCTAAGGTTAAGATCGGATTCTAACTCTTCCTGATGAGATCTCAGTTTATAATAACTGTTGATCGATAACATCGACATGCCAGTGTCGCAGATTTTGTACATGTCTGTGTAAATAAAAATAATCATATATATATGTATATATATATATATATATATATATATATATATATATATATATATAATTACTATTTCATGTATATACACATATAAGGTGATATAATATAATGCATATATTTTCAGTATTTACTTCAACAGTACGTGAGTAAAGCTTAGTAGTAGTATAAATATATATATATATATATTGCAAGTAAGGTACATAGAGGCGTCCTTGTTTCATTCCCATAAAAAAATCATCCGGATAAATGCCCAGATTTTTTGTTAGCGATTCACTTTATATCTAAGTAGTGTTTACACTTACTAGCTTGCTAACTAATTAGATTTGTTGTTATTACTCCTTCACTAAAGTTTTCATTGGCCAATGGCCGAACTCCTCTCAAACAAATACATCGTTGCCTTTGTTTAACATCCTTTCCTTTTGTTTATGGGTCGGCTGTATGCAAATATATATATTATAAGTTATACTCACATCATTGCACTTTTCCATCCATACAATCAACCCATACACAACTATGCACACACACACTACATACAGAGTGTATAATGATTGTTTCATTTAAAAGTGTATTATTAAATATATTTGTACATCGAGTAAGTCTTTAGATAGGTTTTTTTATTGTTATAAAAATATGTTAACATTTGTGATGACACGATAAAGAATGTTAATGGTGTGGTATTATTTGGTTATATTACTTAAATTAAATATATTAGAGGACAATATATGAAAAGAAAAAAGGTCCAACACAGTTTTGACGAAGATGTATGAACAATTATTATATTCAGTGTTGTCATTCAAAATGAACGGTTTGAGTTTTCAGCTTTGTTTATAAAAATGAGAAAAGTCAGACTAAGTATTATTTACCTCCTCTTCAGAAGGTTAGGCACAAGGCCAGTTTTATCTTACTCCCACAAGGTAAGATGTGACCCAAGGTCGGGTCGGGAAAGTGGGGCTTGAAAAGCCAGCGCCCGAGAAGGTGAGCACTCTGGCCATTAAAAATTGCCTGGGCAGCCCCGTCGGCATTCCCCGGTTGGGGCGCCTCAGGCAGTAAGCAATAAACTTACTCCTCCCCAAAGAGGGGAGGCAAAGCCTGGGAAGGTGGACCTCCTAGAACTGCACAGGACAGACCCATAGACCGGTGTAAATCAAGCCCCAGAGGCCAAGACAATACCAGTCTATGGGGTGCAGTATCCATCGGAACTAATACTACACTTAGATCTTGGCCAAAAGATAAAGATCCTTATTTGAGCTGTCCTCAAACGAGGACATTTTGTTAGTATGGGTTAATTAATCATTTACAATAAATAATGTTTTTGATTTTACCTAGTAACGTTTGATATACGTCGTGCCCCCAAGACAGAAAATCTAAATCATCTATTTAGGATTGTAACTCTTTACACCTCCATGTGAAGACAGTAAACTTGCATTTGAATACGACCATTGCATTGCTTACACGTTAAAATCGGTGATGTGAACTTTTTTTTTTTTTTTAATTATTTAGCTCGAGTATGGCAGACACTCGAGGAATAATAGATATTGCAGTATAGTTTTTATATGCACAGTCATACAGGGTTTAATGTATTCTCTTGATAGACATTTCTTTCCATATTTCATGTTGCAATGCTATGATCTCTATATTCCCAAACTTCTATGTATCTGCGACTTGTATAATGAATTTGAAGAAAACACGAAACAGGAAGTACATGTGTAATTGTTTACTCAAGGATCAAGAGAGTAAAATTGTAACATTTTGTCAGATGTTGCATCTAAATGTCCAATGACTTGCTCCTCATCTCAAATAGATGCATGCAAAACAGCAAGATCCGTTAAAAGTCACAGAAGAGAAAGCATTAAGGACTACATTTAGGATACACAACACCAGGGCCCTTCTTAACCTACCACTTTCCCTCACCATTTTTGTATTCGTAATATCATCGCCATTGAAAGACTATCAATTAAAAGTCTCATGAATATAAGCAGCTATAACACTTCAGAGATGGTAAAAGTAGAATGTTTGCGAATATCCAGCGGTTCCTATGCATAAAAAATATTTCAAGAAGAGTGAGGCTCTGAACTAAGTAAATTCCACTCTGAAGAAAATAAGTAACACCAGAGCCTGCTAAAAAGAGCCGCAGGTTTATGTTAGAATCGTCCTCAACGTGGCCGTAGAGATCTCATTATCTGTTCACAATACCATAATGTAACCCATGAAATGTCAGAAAAAAATTCCATCAAATCTGACCTTTAAGGGTAGCAGAAGTAATTTAAGGTAGAAAATTAACTTCTGGCCTTTATTATCCCTATTGTAACCAAACAATGGACGTAAATTGATACATTTAGGAAGAAAAAGCGGATGTGACAGGTAACGGTGACTTCCAATGACCTTGAAGGTCACCAGACTGATTCCGGATTCAATTAGCTTTTTTCAGCTAAATAACAGAACCTAATGGAGGAAAAAAAAAAGAAGAGATAGAAAAAAACTTCACTAAACCATTCGGTTGATTTGCAAAACCTTATACAGCACTAACAACAATTTCAGCAGAAATTCCCAAAGATTTCTTAGAATCAAACCTCTTTTTTACAGACAATGAAAAATATCCAAGTAGGAAGAATGAAATTTTACTACAGCGAAACAATTATAAATGTTTTTATTGTGAATTATCTAATTTACGTTAATTTGTTTTAATAATTATTTTGGCTAATAATATAGATATATTGTCAGAACCTGTTTTATTGCCTCTGCCAAAGAGGTTATGTTTTCGGTCGAGTTTATCTGTTTACAGTCTAGCGTCCATATTGCTTGACCAATCGTCGCCAAACTTTGTCAAAATATTGGTCATGTTATTTCAAAATTAAATCAGTTCTAAGTCAAAGGTAAAAGTTACACTTTTGCTGATAACTTTGGTTCTGTTCCTCGTAGAGAGTCGCTAGTTGACCCATATTGTAGCCAATTAAGTCCCGCGTTTTATATGACCTTGATCTTGAAAGGTAAACATTTTTACTGAATTTCAACTTCAGATTTATGGACCTAATGCTCTTTGATAACAGTAACCACTATGCAAAATTTCAACCTGATCAAATAAATAGTTTTGAGTTATCAACGTTCCCATGGCATAAGTTCGGGAATACTTCATACAATATGGAGACGTAAAGCACAGATAAGAACTTAGCTCATTCTTACGTTGTCAGGTGGAAGTATGCAATCATACGACTGACTTACATTCGTATTATTGATATTATTTGATTGTGGAATTATAGCTAATTCTATATGTCTTGTATGTTTATCATAAATTTAACTATTTTAAATTTTAATCAAAATTACATGTTTGTTGTTTCAACAAGACAAATGAGCTGTCAGCCGGAGACAAACTTGTTCAAGTCGCCAATAACCTGTCTTTCAACCTTTCTCCTGTATGTTCCAAATATTTCTGCCACAAGTGGGTGTAGCAACGAAGTTTTCCAATTCAGTGCTCAAAATGAAAATGCTTAAAATGGTTTCTGCACACATAGCTCCGCGCATACGCTTGCCTGAATTTTAATAAAAACAAATAAAAACATTTTGAGCCAATCAAATACATTTATCGGAATTTGTAAAAATTGTCTTTTTGATTTACCTCGAATGCATAAAAAGACAGATTTTTCCTTCAATAAACATGTTGAGCCAAAATCCATGACAGCACAAACATCGACATTTCACCAGCTTTCCTTGCCCCTCTGTCGGGCCTTGGGAAAGCTAATAATACATTTCTCAACTCATGCACACACACAGTTATAAGCATGTGCACTCTGATATTAATGCACACACATACACAACATATTAACTCTTTCACACTGTCGTCTGCCGATCGAAAACAAATGTATAAACTTATTCATTTTAATACTCCTAACATTTCTCACAGAACTTTCTACAATGAAAACAAATGAACATTAACTCTTATTAATAACTTTCAATCAAATGTAATTTGTTTAATTGAGTGGGAAAATTTTGATTACAATTTTTCAGATACGTGGATAATTCACAGCCCTTAAATTATCGACTCAGGCTTCCTCAATATCTCAGCTATTGAATTCATCTTGTTCTGCAAGGACTTTCAAAATATGAACAAACATTCTATGTTTTCCTATCCATGTAAACTCCCATTTTAAACATATATAAATTATCTCTTTTGTGAACTTATGATTTTGTTTATGTTTACCATGCAACCTTTCTCTCGCCCGTGTATTAACTAAAACTCTTTTCCTAAAAACGTCTTCTTAAAACTGGCTCTCCCAAAAGATTGCACCACCAAAACTAGAACTCTAAAAAATGGTTCTCCAAAAGTAGCATTTTCATTTTGGGCACCTAAACGTCACGGCTACAATGGCCAGGAGCTGGATTTATTTTTCAGGGTCTCTTTGATACACTTATGTATACACAAACATCAATACAAGTCAAATCAAATTACATTAAAATAATGGCTCAAAACAGAAAAGGACTTTGTAATGATAATAATGGATTAATGGCATTTATACTTATAAATGAAATAAAGAAACTAAAAGTTTGAAATGCATTTTTGTATACTGTCATCTTCAGACTTTATTTTTTGTTTCATTAAAATAAAATATTTTTTTACTTCTTATACAGGAGATTATATTGGGTGGATGCCATGACACACAGCATTATGTCGAGTGATATGGATGGCAACAAGATGAAGCTGGAACGTAACGCAACCAGGAAGACGACCGGCTTACCTATATTTGGCCTGGCCATTTCTGGTAACAGAGCCATCATCAGTACATGGTTCCAGGTTTCCCTCATCTCGACACTTGTCCAAGCAGCTGCAGCATCATGGAAAGTTGAGTCTTCTAACCTTGGAGACAAAAAGCTTTTCAGTATTATTGTAGTGGAAGACTCCATCCAAAATACGGGTGAGTGGTAAATGAATCCGCTATTTTTATTGACTGTTTGATGTTTGTATGTAGCTATATCTTTTTTTTTAGAAACAGAAACTGAAAGATGAATAATTGCTTAATAATTAAATCAAAGGCAGACAGATCCAAACAAAAGACTTGATCTGATTGTCTCGCCCATAAAAAGACTTGATCTGATTGTCTCGCCCATAAAAAGACTTAATCTGATTGTCTCGCCCATAAAAAGACTTGATCTGATTGTCTCGCCCCCAAAAAGACTTGATCTGATTGTCCCGCCTCCAAAAAGACTTGATCTGATTGTCCCGCCCCCAAAAAGACTTGATCTGATTGTCTCGCCCCCAAAAAGACTTGATCTGATTGTCTCGCCCCCAAAAAGACTTGATCTGATTGTCTCGCCCCCAAAAAGACTTGATCTGATTGTCTCGCCCCCAAAAAGACTTGATCTGATTGTCTCGCCCATAAAAAGACTTGATCTGATTGTCTCGCCCATAAAAAGACTTGATCTGATTGTCTCGCCTATAAAAAGACTTGATCTGATTGTCTCACCCCCAAAAAGACTTGATCTGATTGTCTAACCCCCCAAAAAAACTTGATCTGATTGTCTCACCCCAAAAAAGACTTGATCTGATTGTCTCACCCCCCAAAAGACTTAGTCTGATTGTTTCACCCCCAAAAAGACTTGACCTGATTGTCTCACCCCCAAAAAGAATTGATCTGATTGTCTCACTCCCAAAAAAGACTTGATCTGATTGTCTCACCCCCAAAAAGACTTGATCTGATTGTCTCACCCCCAAAAAGACTTGATCTGATTGTCTCACCCCCAAAAAGAATTGATCTGATTGTCTCACTCCCAAAAAAGACTTGACCTGATTGTCTTGCCTCCCAAAAAATCTTGACCTAATTGTCTCAGCATAAAAAGACTTGACCTGATAAACATTTCTTTTTATTTAAATAAAGGCTATCAATATTTCAAAATAACTCATCAGAATAATCTATCTATATACAACTAAAACTCTGTGGATCTTCTTTGTCATTGGATAACGTCATCCACTAAGACAAATTGAAGACATGGAGAAGATTCTTTATGATATCGTAAATGTTGAGGTAACAAACGGATAATCGCATCTATTAAAACAGAACATATACGATTCGTGAACCGAAGAATCATGGATCGTCTATATAAACAATGACTGTGTATATTTCTGTACATAAAGTTAGGTATGTGTACATATTTTAATATTTCTATGCATAGGATTCACTCCTAAACTAATTATATTATAATTATCAATTTTGGAGCACAGCTGTTACACATAAGTGTGATTAATGTGAGCTATATTTAGTTTAGGATTTTTAGGGGCACAATATGGGCACAACATCCCCTTTGAAAATTCAAATATTTCAGATTTGCATTAAATTTTATCTATAGTCATTAAACAGCAATTAAGCAAGATTCCATGAATTTATTTTCTACTAAAGGCCCCTTAAGCTTTAAATTTTAGACATTTTCTAGAATCAAAATTGGAATAAAGATTCTAGACATAAGGTTTGGTAGCATTATATCTTTATTTTAATCTTTGTAAGGGGACATAAAAGTGGTGCAAAACTGTTGTTTGGGTAATTAATTTTACCTATTACTTTGGATGAAATTATTAAAATACTCCAAAGAAACTGAAATTTAAGGAATATTAATTAATTTATGTCTAATACCTATTGTTAAAATTACAAAAAATTAGAACTATCTGAATTTTCATGAAGGTCTTTCATACTCTCTTTGCCCCCCTTTCATAAAACTACAACTAAATATAGCCAACGTTACGACCCCTTGCACCAAGTAAATGTGTTACAAAATTCATAATGATCGGTTAATTAGTTTAGAGATTTGTGTTAAAGAGTACCTTATAGGAAAGTCCCCACTCCCGCTAATATTTGTATATTTTTGTATTAGAATATTATTAAATAAAGACGTTTTATTATTATTATTTAGGGTGAATCCTGTACATACAAATATATAAACATCTACATATACCTAACTTTATATAAATATCGTTATTTCAAGATTTATTATCAAATTATTTTATAATAATTTATACCCAAAACAAGACATCAGATTTACAATTGTTTAATAAAAATCTGTATAGTAAACAGAAAATCCAGGTAGTTTCCCATAAAAACATATTCTTATCAGAATATTGAAAGAAAATGTGAACAGAGAAAATTCAATTTCGTCAACTGGAGGGAATAAGATCCGAAAACATAGACTCAGAAACCTGTTCATAATTCACTCCAAAATAAGATGTTGTACTAGTCTCAAAAACATGCTTAAGAAAGACAAACAAATATCATCCAAGATACAATAAAAAAAAAATTGAAGGAAAAAGTTAAAAGTGCTAATATCGGTTAATTATCGCTTCCATACCGATGCCACAAACAGTCCTTAAGTTTCTTGACTTTATATAAATTGAGATGAAAAGTTGTCTATAGCCTTCATTATTTATGTTGTAACTATTATATAGTACATTATATTTTCTCTTTGCTTGTAAAATATATTTGTTAATCTTATCTAATTCCTTATTATTCAAGACCAACAATTTTAAATGCTGATTTACAAAGACCGGCCTTGCTATAATTTGAATGAGTGTATCAAATAGTCACATCTAATCGGAATGCGTTGGATAGGAATTACAAAATTACTTTGTCTTTCTCTTTTGTCTTTTTATTTTTATAGTTGAAATTTAAGTTTCCCATTTAGTGCTTCCAATTCGAAAATTGCCTATTTTCTTGTTTCACTTTGTGCTTTTCATTTTCCAGTTAATTATCGTTTTACTAAATTTCTTTTCTTTCTTTTCTTCAACCAGTCGCCATCTTGTTTTCATTATTTACTTTTCTACTCGTTGTACTTTTCCCGCTTTTTCGTATCTATTTTTCAAAAGATTTTGGTCTCATCAGAAAATCCTCTTTTAGGTTTATCATAAAAAAAAAATGTTTTGGCCATTTTCTTCTATATTTACTTCGTATTTTTTAACACATCTACATTTCTTTAACTTCTCATAATTGTCTCCAACCAACTCTCAGACAATTAGATAAAAAACTTTCGTCTCACGAAGGGTAAGGCGGATCACATGTATCGATATCTTACTCTTATCTATCACATTTCCAATAGGTTAAGGATCGCCGAACATATTACCTTATAAACAACTGTATGAATAAGAAATGATCACAGCAACAACTGATACAGGCTTTTATGGTGATTAGTCGTCCAATCTCATTAATATACTTGATCTTCGGAAAAGGCCTTGTGCTTTAAATATACAGAACAATAAGTATTGAGTTTTTTTACAGGAAGCAGGTTACCTGATTTTTTTAGATCAATAATCTGATGATGTGGTTGTTGATTTGACCATTTTATGTGTGGGAAGGAGGGGACACAAAACTTTAATAACAAGCCACGCGTGCGTGGTCCCCCTCTGTATGTGACTCGATGTGGCAAGTGTAAAATGCAATCAATTTGGGCAATTTGGAGCATTTTTTATCCCTCTTTGACCCCCTGGAAGCGCGAACCAGAATTTTTCTGAGGTCAAGGATGCTCATTTTATATCCAGAAGAATTGCCTCTACATTTTGGCCAAGTTTCAGAAAAATTGAATGAATGGATCAAACGTTATGTGAGAAAAGGGTCATTTTTTGCCATTTTTGGGGCGTTTGACCCCCTGGTGGTGCGAACCAGATTTTTTCCAAGATCAGCGATACTTATTTTCTATTAGGAACAATTGCCTCCACATTTTGGACAAGTTTCAGAGAAATTAGAATGGATGGATGAAAAGTTATGGGGCAAAACATATCATTTTTTGCCATTTCGGGGTCTTTTGAACCCCTGGGGGGCTAACCAGATTTTTTTTTTTAAACTGGAGAATGTCACTTTCTAACCTAACCAAAGTTACAACTTCATGCAAAATTTCAGAGAATTCAATGGATGGTTGCGGAGAAAAATCTGGACGGACGGACGGACGGACATGCCTCAAAACATAAGATAGAGGTTCAGCCATGTACAGTATGCCACTTCTAAACCTAACCTCTAAAGGTCTTCTTTATATTTAGATCAAACCTATTGTTTATAGACTATTTTCTTACAAGTTAATGAACAAACAAGCAAGAGCTGATATACAACCAACGAAACCTGAAGATGATTCTTAGCATGGTTGAAAGTACTCGGTATATAAATAAGTTTGGTTGTTTCGTTAATCATATAAAACCTGAGATTTGAAGACATATCAGAAGGATTTTAAATAAATGCATAAACAGATTAATATGCTAAAGTTTTCGTTTTTCTTTGATAAAAGTTGGTTGACTGAGAAGATGCTTCTCAAATATATTCACATGTAAAAAACAAATATAATCCACACATCCTACGAATTCGTTTGATTGGTTTCAGACCGGAATTATTATCTTGCAATCAAAGAAGAAATGGTGGAGCTTCGTCAATATCATTTCCTTATAACTTAATTATCTGCTAATAATTGGTATGGCTTCAGAACATTGATATCATTTTATGAGCAAAGGGTATATAAATGATAAAGCTTTTAATGACTAGAGGCCATTTCTATTCAATTTCTCATCATATGAAAAACATCGGAATAGAACAATGATAACATCTATTGTTTGAATGTAGTACTTCATTATCAATAATCCTTTTGTGAGATTTGGTAAATAATTGAATGCCTATAAAGGATTTTAGAAGCATTACACTTTAGTAGTTCCTTTACAGTAAGTAATAACTGGTATACTCGAAAAAATGAGATCTTACAAAATAATTATATATATATATATATATTTATATATAAATTTTGTTTCATATTTTTGCTACATATGCGGTGGAATATTTCGGTTATAGCTTTATTTTGACTAAGTCTCATCAGACCGAGTTGTTAGGATGAAAACAAAATCAAGTTTAAAAACTTACCAGGATTATTATTATTATTATTATTATAATAAATAATTATAAATATTTATTTATCTATATACGTTTTATCATTCCGGAATCATCAGTGTAGAGATAATTATTTTATTCAATCCGGTTGTAGGATTCAAAACCCCGGCATACAGGTCAAGTAATTAACTCAAATTCCGACGCCTTAGCCATCGCGGCCACAGTGAACAACCACATAAATCGGTGAGAGTTTTAAACCGATAACTCCGAGCTGGCACAATAGGCAGTCGACATCAACAGTGTTCAACTAATAAAGGAACATGCATTAAAGCACTGAATTTGACCTCTGTGTTAATACTACTTACTAGAGTTCTCAGTTTGGAATATATATATATATATATATATATATATATATATTTTAAATATTAAAGTGTTTTATGTATATATTTGGATTTATAAAATATAAAATAATTAATAAATAAATTTTCATTTGATATAAATTCACGCGTCTGTTAACTGGTTTCTCAAAAATTTTCAAATTATATATATATATATATAATTTTCAAAGTATATATATATATATATATAATTTTCAAATTATATATATATATATATATATATATAATCAGACTGTTTCGCTGTATCACAACTCTCCAGTGTGGTTATACAGGCAAATGCTTCAAGTCAGGATCAAAACTAGACTTTTTTTCCAACAGTCGGCGCTTTTAACCGTTAGAATATTAAAAACAGGCCACGAGTAATTAAAGTCTGAACGTTTATATGAACATTACTAGCAGCTAAGAGTGATTCATTTGATTTTACGAGCTTTGCATTATCGCTAATACTAATATATATATATATATATATATATACACACTTGAAGAATAGCTGCCCCAGGATTGGTAAAATTACTTCCCCCATATAAAACAGTTTTACACCACTTTTATGTCTCTTGACGAAGTTTAAAATCAAGATATAATGCTACTAAACCTTATGTCTTGAATCCTTTCCAATTCTGATCAAACTCCCTTACATAATTGTGATTCTAGAAAATGTCTAACATTTTAGTCTTAAACTTAAGTGAGATTCTCGGAATTTCAATTTCTTCTTAACTGGTGTCTAATGACAATTTTATCCTGCCACTCAGCTCATCCTTGGTGTTATTGGCGGTAATGCCTGGGAGGATAACCACCTGATACCGAGCAGACAATAATCACCCTCATCCAAAACTTATGGCTAGGCCATGAGGAACCGAACTTAATAATCGTAAACTTCACTTATATTTATGTGTTGTTGACTCTATATCACCAAACTTAGATGTCTCTCTCATATATTTACTCATTATGCGTTCACCAACGATTTATTATTAGAAATCTAACACTATAAAAAATAAATGGTGTTCTCTGGAGTCTGAGTGAAAACAAGTCTCCACAGGTTTTCAACCCTCTTCATCTCTTTCAATAACTGTTATAAATCGCAACAGCAGCTTCTCGTTAATTTCTCATTGATAAAGAATTTGAGCAGCAATAAAACCTCCCCAAGAATCCAACACTCGGCACTCTTCTAATGGAGATATCAATGGTGCTCCCTTTTCGGTCTTTCCATCCTCCTTTACCCTACATGATTATTTTGTGCAGTACCCTGATGCTTTGTTTGATGGGTCTAGGGTAAGATTATGTGATTTCTGGCACTTTTCTGTACTTTGAGCTATGTTTTTTCGAGTTATTATTATCATTATTATCATTATTATTATTATCATTATTATTATTGTTATTATTATCATTATTATTAGTATTATTACTTTTTCATATTATTGTTTGTTTGTTATAGATCAGTATTTTGGGCTGCCATATGTTTTACTCATCTATTGGATGGATATAATTGTGTAATTCATTTATTATTCATACTAATAACATCTGAGGGTTTCCATAGAAGTCAAGTGATAGCAAGTTTTCATACAGCACCATTAACTTGGGAAAGGAAAAACAAGAAAAAATAAAAGTTATTTAAATCTCACACGAAGGGAATTCGTTTGTGGTGAAATAAAGCATATAACAAAAAGAAATTCTCATTCTAAATCCATCCATTCTCCATCTGAAAAATAGAAGAGCTCCAACCGGAAAACCGATGACAGGTAATCTCACGCTTGAATTATTAAACCAGAGTAAAGGAAGAAAGAAACCCTCGAAAGAATAATTTAAAAAGGGGAATATTTAACTCAAAATTTTATTCAAAATTTGAGTTATTGATAGAATACCATATTATACCATATTATTCGCTAATTGATTTGCAGGAATTCTGAGTAAACTTACCCAAAAGCAGAAAGATGATTTAATTGACCTCACCATTTTAAAACCTTTTTAATACATGTAGAGGATAAATACACTAGGAGGAAAAGACACCCATGTTGTGTGCATTGGGAACAATAAACACCCCTGATTTTTGAATGCCTGTTATCCAATTATTACTACTTTCACCAAGAATTATGTCCTCTTCAATAATAGGTAGTTTGGAGGACATGTTTAGTCACCAGAGGTGCCACTGTTGTCAAGATTGTCATAGCAATTGAGGCGGAACTAATTCACAGGGTATGTTGGTGTTTCATTGTAAGCCAATAATAATCGATATATGTTGAAGGCCATGGCAGCTGTATAAGATTGAGATTTGTCAGTATAAAGAGAATATATATTTTTTAATGGAAATTGCTCCAGATAAGGTATGAACTCACTTGATGTAAGGATCTAAAAAACTACTTTATGGTTTAAAACTAGTCAACGATAAGTGTTAGATGGATAGATTGCGACCTAGAAAACAGCAATTCTTCTCCCTTTGACAGAAATATCGCTCTATGAATGTGAGGACTAAAGGACAAAATAAAGGAAACGAGAGTAACGAGGCTGCGAAAAGTAAACCCAAGGTTCTCTTTCTACTCTCCTGAATTAAAAATATTGTTGAACCCTGGCACTTGCAATGTTGCTGATCTTAGAGAATCTATTGGAGGCATTTTTAATGATGATCAATGATAAGATGCCATCAAATTTTGGGAATGTTTACTAAACAATTGCCCTGAAAGTGTGCAACAATTATTTGATTTTGAAGAGAAACTCTAAAATGGTTGAAAATGTGCCAAAAACTGCAAAAGAAATAGTGCAATTTTACATCACAAGCTGGCTGTTGATTTCAAACTGTATCAATTAATGCAAATCCACTGCATCTGTATTGCTGTCATTGTAAAGCAATGGACTGAAGACAATTATACATTGGTGATTTTGAGGATGTGGAAGGTTTATTTGCTTGGTTACTCTATTGCCTTAGGCTCAAGAAAAAAAGGTCGTCACCATCGCCACTTCAAGAATGTCTGCAAGCAAGATTTGAAGGCTTGCTCAATTGACATTAATACATAGGAAGCCTCTGCAGCTGACAGACCTGCCTGTAGGAAACAGATACACCAGGGAATGATCATCAGTGAGAAGACTTTCCACGATGAAAACGCTGCGAAGAGAGCTAGGAGAAGAGCGAGTCTACACATTGCTTAACAGCTTTTGTATGTCAAGGCTGTAGTAGACCATGCAAATCAAGAATTGGTTTCTACAGTCACACAAAAAGATGCACACAAACTATATCCCAATACGGCGTTGATCCATAGTCATTGTGACTGACGGATGCCAATACATACACTCTATGTCTAGAATTCGAGAAGCTCACTAGTAGTTTTATGATAAACTTCTTGCATTATCAACCTTTAATAGAATTCCTAAAATAACTTTCGCAACCTGATTGATGGTTTCCTTGTATGTTACAATAGCTATAATTACAGCAATAATAATTAAAATTATAATAATAATAATAATAATAATAATAATGATAATATTCTAATGTTTAATAAAACCACTATTCTGTGTGAATTCTTGTTCTTAATTCATCTCAATTTTATTTTTCAATATATTGATTATATGCATCATCAATCCGTAAAAAGTTCACGCACAAACACTTCTTTTCAAAGTTTTGATCAAATATATTAGCGTTTTATAAAAACATACTAACAAAAAGAAATAAAACCTTCATAATTAAAAAAACACAACATTAACTTAACAAATTAATTCCATAAACAGAGTTTATTTCCATGAAATTCCCATCTGTGGAACACATTGCCACAGGATTGATTCCTGAGGCTACAACATGACCATCTTCAAATCTAATATCAATCAAAAACTTGTTATTAACGGTCCCAATAAGATATCAAATTTCGTTTATTCTATTCATTTTTTTAAAATCCTCTCATAATATTCATCATTATTCAACTGTCAATCAATCCATCTCATTAAACCTTATCCTAGAATGGTTTTTAATCTTAATACAGTTGTGACTAATTAGTAAAGACATCCGATTAAATTCCCTGATACTTGCATATTCCGAAAAAGCACATTTTATTAATTAACTTTCATTTGTTACTAATATAATAGTAATTATTTATTAATAAAAAATGGTAAAAATAATTTTTTAAATGCTGAATGCACCACACATGAAAAATATTAACCAATCATAGCAAATTCAGGGTGTAAACTTAACAACTAAGTCCGATTCTATGAAATCAGATATAAGAAGAGTCCGTTCACATATGAATAGACTTACAGAAAAATCACACTATGATATGCACAATACAGGTTGACCACTTGTTCTTCCACCTGACTGGCAAAATCATGGAAATAATTCACCCTATTTTCTTACTACTAGGTCGCAAGATAAAAGGTGATCTAACCGGCTAACTTACAGCAAATGACACTTACATACAGAAGTTATTAAAGATTTGGCATGGTTTATCTGCTTTACAACATCAAACATTTGAGTTTATTTAATGCTGCAAAACATTTGTTGACAATTTATTGTATGCGATTAAATTCAATTTTCCTGTTACCAATAACTACGAGGATTGTGGATACACATCTTTATAGGATGGACATATCTTCCAATTTTATAATCATTAATCAATAGAGTTAATGTAAGCATACAAACCACACATCAGAATTATACTTAAAAAGCTAGCACATTCTTTCACAAAAAGTAGATCAAACAGGTAAATAATAGTCATTTGACCTATTTACAATTATGTCTGCGAACTAGAATACATTTGTGAGCCGGAAAACAAATTTATCCTGCGAACTGGTCGTAGTTAATAAATGGAGTTCAAACAGCCATGAAAACAAGTCAGTTAGAAACAGTCACAAATGCAGATCAAAAGAGAGGACACAACTACACTCTCATTCTGCGGACAGGGAATGCAACAAAACTGCTATCAGCTCCCTTACTTCGATTTCACACACATTCACACACTTATACCCAAATTACTTATATTGACTAGTGAACTTACCTCCACATAATGTCACACATCTACTCACAAAAGAAGGCAAATATATATACACACACTTATACACTCATGCCTGTTCTTAACTCTAGAAACAAAACAACACTTTTAAAATCTTACAGACATGAATAATTCACTCATACAAAATAACTTTCATATCTGCTAAATTTGTATATACATATAAATATTCTGTGTTCCTTAATTTTTTTTTACCTTCCCCCTTTCACAAAACATCCATTTTACTTTTACTTGTTTGTGTAAGTTATGGTAGACAAAAGGCCATCGTTTATATGTCTACGTTTTCCAAGGCTACACGTCTACCAAAGGTATCAATGCATTGTATGTATTTGAGTATTAAATAGCTCCTAAAAGGTTGATATGCCTGAAAACAGACAAACCAAATCAATCTTTATTAACAGAATGTAAAACAGTGATAGTGTTTCATGCAAAATAATGAAAAGAATAAATCATTTTTTTCGTCTATTTTATTTTTACTGAGTTTTTTTCGTGATTTTCTTTTCTCTTTCGATAAACTCATGATGTTGTTCGGTTAGCATCCAGGAAATCTGAGGAAGAACCTCCGGGTTCCCATAGCATCACTAGAATTGCATGTGCTTTAGTTATGGATTGTGATTCTTTACAGGAAGATGCGAAACAAGAGATTTATCAGATCTCCAAGGTTCTTAAAGAAAGCATGACACGGATGAGTGAGAGAGCCCCGAAGGGTCAGATGATTTTCACCTTGATATCAGAGAATAAAACAAGCCCAACCATGAACACATACATACACACACTCAAAGGAAAACATTTATATGTTTCTTCATATAATCCGAATATATGCAGACACTCGTAAAAACACACACAGGCTTAAAAGGAAACAATTATATATATCCAGAGACAAACTAAATATTATGAATAAAATAACATTATATAAATACCTATGCATACTAACATATGCTCATATCTATCTTAATAAAATTACGAAACAACTTCATGTATGTGTGTTTTTCTCGCGTCAATGTAACTTCGTTAATTATACGTTGAACTATTTTTTTTATTTAATCACATATTTATTGAAATAAAAAATGCAATGTCATAGACTGAAATAAAATTTAAAAAAAAATAATATTTCAAGCTTCATTAATATTCATTCTATTCTCTACTTTGCTCACAGACAAAGCTGACACTGCGTAGTCAATTCTCCCCCTCTCAGCATTCCTCACGTAATCAGTATGGGTCTGGTTGTTGACATTTCTGGATTTATAAATTTTAGAGTTAAAAAATAAATAACTTTCAGTATTTAGAAGACATAGAAAGAAAAAAAAAGACAAAGAAAAAAATGAAAGTAAAAGGACTCCCAGGCAACGCCGGATACCTACAGCTAGTAATATATATATATATATATATATATATATATATATATATATAAATTTACTTCTAAAAAATAGTCGTGCAGACAACAATTTCAAAACTAAAACGAACCCTGACAGCAGACCGTTTTACATATGAAGTGCTCAATATGATATATATGTGATATATATATATATAATATATATATGATATATATATATATATATATCATATATATATGATATATATATATATATCATATATATATGATATATATATCATATATATATGATATATATATATAATATATATGTGATGTATATATGTGATTTATATATATCATATATATATGATATATATGTGATATATATATGTGATATATATGATATATATCATATATATATATATCATATATATGTGAAATATATGTGATATATATATATATATCATATATTTTTGTGATATATATATCATATATATATGTAATATATATATATCATATATATATGATATATATGTGATATATATATCATATATATATGTGATATATATATCATATATATATGATATATATGTGATATATATATGTGATATATATATATATGATATATATATATATGTGATATATATATATATGATATATATATATATGTGATATATATATCATATATATATATGATATATATATATATGTGATATATATATCATATATATATATGATATATATATATATGTGATATATATATCATATATATATATGATATATATATTATATATATATGTGATATATATATATCATATATATGTGAAATATGTGATATATATATCATATATATCATATATATATGTGATATATATATATATCATATATATATGTGAAATATGTGAGATATATATATATATATATATCATATGTGATATATATATATTATATGTGATATATATATATCATATATATGTGATATATATATATCATATATGATATATATGTGATATATATATATCATATATGATATATATGTGATATATATATCATATATGATATATATGTGATATATATATATCATATATATGTGATATATATATCATATATGATATATATGTGATATATATATATCATATATGATATATATGTGATATATATATATATCATATATATGATTATGTGATATATATGTTATATATATATCATGTGATATATATATATGATTGTGATATGCGATGTATATATATATATATCATATATGATATATATGTGATATATATATATATCATATATATGATTATGTGATATATATTTGATATATATATATCATATATGATATATATGTGATATATATATATATCATATATATGATTATGTGATATATATGTGATATATATATATCATATATATGATTATGTGATATATATATCATATATGATATATATGTTATATATATATATATATATATGATATATATGTGATATATATATATATATATATATATATATGATATATATGTGATATATATATATATATATATATATATATATATATGATATATATGTGATATATATATATGATATATATGTGATATATATATATGATATATATGTGATATATATATATGTATATCATATATAATATAAATATAAATCAACTACTCAAAAATAGTCGTGCAGACAACAATTTCAATACTAAAACGAACCCTGACAGCAGCCCGTTTTACATATGAAGTGCTCAATATCTTTTCAGATAGAGCTTTATAACAATAATAAATAATTCGACTTATCTGAAAACTGTACTGCAGTTTCCTGGTATTCTATTAGTCAGAAGTGCGGGTAATGTTGCTTAACGATCTTATTCATTTAAATGGAAAATTCAAATTTGCATTTTTCATTCAAATGTATGACGTTGTTAAACACCATCAGACACACTTCTGACGAATGGTTGGGTTATTAGGGACTAAATCGGCTCCCCTGGCTTACTGGTGATATGGGCGGCTGAACACTTAGCAGAACCAAAACAAGATGTACGAAAATACATATGGATCCTCTTTTAGGGTCAGCGGTCATCTAGTCCACACTTTCAGGATGCTCAATCCTCTTTCATCACATTATTGATTTGAAAAAATCTTGTCTTGAATCTTGTTATGAATTTGACACTATATACACTATAAACATCGTCATTAGTGCAGGTACTTCTTGATAGAACTCTTTTAGAGAAAAAACAAACCAAATCCAGTGATGATGGAGAGTGTAGCGATACATATATAGATTTGACAGCTAACATGTATGTATGCATAAAGAGTGATGTGAAAGACAAGATGGATGACAGTTTAAAACTTTGACTGAAATATCAATGTCTTTTGATGGTTTCCTATGAAATGAGACAATGGACTCACATACAAAAGTAATAACCGCATAATCCTATTATCATCTTTTTGAAACGCGATCAAAGAAGCAGGGATAAACAATTTTTGTTGTTACAACTTGATCATTTCCTAAAAGAAGCCATTGTCTCAATAAGATTACCGACACAATAATCAACACTATGTTGATAGGATACTTGTGTCTGTTTTTTAAGAAAGTACATTTCTGATTACCGGTAGAAGTTTCTTGTTTATATTATAGAGACAATTAAGCACTGATGGTTTAGATATTAATAAAATTACGGGCCCTAATTACCAAGGTATTTATATAAAGTACCCTAGTCGTTTGTATATGAATACCTATCTTTATTAATATAAAGTTAGGTATGTGTATATATTTATATATTTATATGTATATAATCCACTCCTAAAATGATTAATTGATAATTATGAATTTTGGAACACAGCTGCTAGGCATATGGGTGGATAATGTGGGCTATATTTAGTTTGATTCAGTTTTATGCAAAGGAGGGGGTAGAAGCCGTTGATAAACATTTAGATACCTCTGATTTTTGTAAAATGTTAACAATAGGTATTAGACATCAATTAATAAATATTCCTCAAAATTTCAGTTTCTTTTCAATATTTAAAGTTTTTTAGGGAGAAGTATATGGGCACGACCTCGCATACCAAAATTCAAATATTTCAGATCTGCATTAAATTTGATCCATAGTCATTAAACACTAATTAAGCAAGATTCCCTGAATTTCAATTTCTTTTGAAGACCCCTTAATCTCAAGCCTTAAATCTTAGACATTTTATAGAATCAAAATCATGTAATGGAATTTGATCAAGATTGGAATAAGGATTCTAGACATTGGATTTTACTCTTTGTAAAAGGACCTTAAAGTGGGACAAAACTATTTTGTTCTGGAATTAATTTTACCCCTCCTGGGACGGGTATTCTTTTAGTATATATACGTAGCATATATATATATAGTATATATACGTCTGTATGCATGTACATTCGTAGCATTCTCAGCTGAGCAGCTAAAGAGTAGGACCAACTTCAGAATTCAAACTTCATACAGCAAACAAATATTTAAGTACTTAGAGTTTGTAACTGAGTTTTTCATGTAATCTATAAGGTCATTTTCATTCCCAGGCAACGCCGGTTATTTCTGCTTGTTCTTAAAAATGTAAAGTTATCTTGTGATATTTCCAAAGATGAACCAAACTAGCATTTAAACTGACATATCAAACTTTTGTTTTAAGTAGCCAATTTTAATTTTTGTTGTTATTTTTGTTGTACCATATTGGCATATACTAGTTTATTTAAAATGATGCAGTCCTGTCCAGACAACTGGTTAAATGAAAACATTTTTCAATTGCGACCAAAATCAGCAAGGGGAATAACTCATTTTAATTTGAAGAATATAAAAAGAGTTGTTTCCCTGACAACTTAAATTGTATGAGTTTAAAAATGTGCAAATAAATAAAAATTAAAAATTAAAAACTAAAATGATTTCACTGCATCCCGAAAAGTCCAATAAGATTAAGAGTCAACCATTTAAACAATTTATTGTTTTCATATTCATCGTTATGAAGATATTTTTTTATTTTGTTTGTATTGTGTTGTCTGAATAGGTTTACAGCAAATAAAAATGATATTCAAATAGCAAACTTATGATTGGATTAATTTTAAATATTTTATACAGCCTAGAAAATATATTTTCTTGCTCAGAATGTGAAAAAATTGTGAAAAATAAGAGTGGACCAAAAGGTCATCTAAAAGGTTTATGACTGAGATCTGATCGACTTTTCTACCAGTGCACAGTGCCGACTCCAAGTGTGAGATATATTTATGGCCCACCATGTATTTATTGAATTCACATGAAAATGCTTTGTCTTGTTTGGAAGAGCATTTTAAAAAGTGTACAGTCGAGTAAGACTTTGTATACTTTGAACCACACTCTTTTTCATGTATTAGCTTTCCTGTGACCTTCTAAATCCTAACTCAAGACTTTTTATTGATTCAATTTAACATATCTTAATAAAATGGACAATTGTTAGTAACAATAACCGTTGCTCCATTCTCAGCCAATAGTCATTTAACTACTTATTCCAATTGATATCAAATATAACAACTTGCCATATACCCAATTTTCACTTGTGATTTTAGTTGGGTGGCAAAGATGCATGAATGGCCGAATGGATACATTTTAAGACTATGAAATCAAACCCAGTCTATTATGATTTTATGATATAAATTTTAGTTACAATATATCTGAATGTGTTAAACACATACCAATAGATCAGAATATAGGAATTTAGGGTATGATCTTTTATTTAAATTTTTTATCTGATTACCTAAGATTGGAAAATTGATCTACTTTAACACAAAAACGTGGTCTACGATCGAGTATTACATGTGTGACAGTGAAAACAGCAGAAAATATTGTAATCCATTTGTGATTCCATATCATATCCTTGTCATCATTATTATGTTAAAAGACATATTGTTTTGGGGTCATCTTTAATTACCAGAAAGACAGACACTTCCTCAATAATTTACGCACGAATACTGTTGCAGAAAGGCATGAAACTATAAATTCCCAGCAGCTATAGATGTTGCATACTACATGTTCCAATTCATCTTTTATTGTCCATCATTTCAAGTGGAGAACATTTTACAGAATGACGGTTCAAATTCTTTATTTATGCAATGTCCAGGGACTTTCTTTCATGAGGCAAAGATTTAAAACTACCGTTTTATTTCTCCTGCTCCTCGTCTGTCTTTGGGCAGAGGTGTTCCTTGTGAACGTCTTGTTCACATGTCCATACTATTACGATTTAGCTGCTGTCGCCCCCTTCTCGCTGTGACATTACTTGTGAGATATTGTCTCAATTCCCCTTTCTCATTATACAACGTATTTATAAATATCAACTTGCATTCGATTAATAGTATGTAATGAATCATTTATAATAAGTAATGTGCTTTGCTAATGGGTTGATTTGCCAATAAACTGGCCTTTTGGGCTTAAATTTCCAACAAATTTTGGGATATCTTAGGTTGGACAGCCCATAGAGTAAATGTGGTATTGTGTGACTGAGATGATTCTAGTTCAGAGTAGGATATCATTTTATCATTTTAGAGCAAGGATAACCAACGACTCCTTTTACCCCACACTTTTTATGGCCTTGTATCTAATTTGTTTTAAATGTAAACTTTTTAATATTTTCTGATAATAAATATTTCAAAGTTTATTATCTGTTCTGATACTACACTTCATCTGTTCTGTCTTCGGTCAGAGTTCTTCGAGACTTTGGCAACTTTTATTTTTGTCCAAATCCAGTCGATTTTCACCACCTTAAAAATGTCCTTGTGTCTAACTATGTGCTCGTGGGAATTCCTTTCTTTTAAATTTGGTTAACCATTTTTTGGAAATGATTTTGAAACTAAAAATATTTTTGAATCCAACACTGAAAGAGAATGGCTCGATATAGCCACTAAAGACAGGCTGAGAAGTAATGATTTATGCATACGTCATTAGAAAAGCCGGCTCCCCGCCATGGTGATAGTCTTCTTAAGTAAAGTAACAATGATTCAAACTTAGATCTGTTGATCATTCATTCCAATATTCTAACACACTTTCGCAAGTCGAAGTGTAAGCTTGAACTTTTATTTTCATTTCTCAAGTTTTCAACTTCTTGTTATTTTTGGGGGAATTATAAAACATTTACATATTATTCAATCAAATACGAGAGACATATATGAGAAGAGATATTTATCAACGATGAATGGAACAAAAGACGTGGATTGGTGACGATTGGGTGATGTTTATTTTATTTAATGAAAAATATGTTTGAAAGAACGAATGCCGCCTAACTACACACAAATATGCAAATATACATATATATTTAATTTTGGTTAACCACTGTTACTTCCGATTTGGAATGGATCTCTGGACTAACATTCTCTGGAACCGGAAGCTGAAATATGTTACATTTTTGCATGATGACGTCATAGCATCATGCCGCATGCATTTGAACAAATACCATTCATTTTCTCAGTTCGTTTTTCTGTCTGAATTTGTATTCTAATAAGAAAGGGCGTTCAGGATTTATTAATACATCTCTGACGATCATATATTGATGTAAAATGTTCAGTTGAGCCACATTTATTACTGTTATATACATACATGCACACTTACATATACATGGTGTCCATTCAGTTTCGTGAGACAATGGATACCCCCTGCTAGCGTGATGAGTATTGTATAGCAAGGGTTGCGCAATCCGCAACCACACCTTTCGTGAACCAGCATTGCTTGAATCCACTGGCAAGGAGAAGTCCAGGACGACTGGAAACGTTGCTGGGATAAGACAGAAATTGTATTCCCGAATAGTCACTCATTTCGTACTGGCCAGACTCACCGTTACTTAACTTTGGTGATCTAACAAGAACCAGTGTGTCAACATTATTATGCCAGACATTATGTAGGGCATTTGGTCACCTCATATCAAGGTCCAAAGGCCACTCGAGGATAAGGGTTAATTGAGTTTGACAGGTAAATGGTGAAACATCGAGGGGATGAGTAACGATGGTTGTAAACTTGATTATTTAAGAGGACGGCTCAGCAAGAATTTATTTACATCAGACTTAAAGACTACAATGTTGTAGTCAACCGGGAAACAGCCCCGTGATACTGTGTTCCACAGACGAGAAGTTCTAGGAAAGAAACTTTGCTCATGGAAGTTTCGTTTAGTTTAGTTTTAGGAACACAGAGAGAGAAAAGGAAATTATTGACAGTGGTTACAAGTTTTTGTTGTGAATGTTTTACAGGGGGAGGGGGCAAAGATAGAAGCTCAGTCGAGTACCTGCAATAAAAAATAACGATAGAGTAGAGAAAGACTAACAACGTCTCTTCTGTGAGAAAACAGGTAGTAGGGAGGACAAAAGGATGTCGTCCACCAGATTTCAAAGTCGGTTTTGTACTCTGTCAGAGCAGGAAAGGATGCTATGAGCAGCACCTCCCCAGATGTGGCAACAGTACCTTCCCATCTTAGGACGTATTTGGTTCTTATATAGATAGAAGATTGCATCAGGAGTGAGATACTTTCTGGAGCATTGTCACCCATTTTGTACTGTCCAGGCTCAACGTCGCTTAACTTGGGTTATGTAACAGTAGCTAGTCTGTCAACATGACTATATATATATATATATATATATAATATTTGTTTTGTTTATTATCTATGTATGCATACGTTTCGTCCTTTATAATTGGGACTCATCAGCAAAGAGATATGACTATTCACTACTGGTCATGCGATTCGAAACCCCGGATTCCGAGTATTTTGCAACTCAAATCCCGACGTCTCGAACCACTCGGTCAATGCTGAATAGCGAATAAAAAGTGATAATTTTAACACTTTATCCGGCGGCTTGACGTCATAAGAGCATTCGACTTAATGAAAGGAACGATGCATTTAAAGCTAGCGACGTCATGCTGTGTTAATACTACATTTACAATGCTCATCGAGACGGGTTTTCTAGGAGCTACAAATAATAAATATTTTTGTTTTGTTTATTATCTATATATATATATCTATCTATATATATATATATATATATGTATGTATAAGTTGGACTTTATAAGTGGGAATGTGAATTTAAAACCGTTTTTCTGTGTCTGTTTATCATTATCATAAAATTAATTTCTTTCCCTTGTTTCTATTTTCTAGGTTTTTTTCACCCCTGTGCCAAGAAAGACAAGGCTGGTTGCTCCCATCTGTGCATGCCTCTTCAAGGGCTCAAGTACCAATGTGCCTGTCCTACATTTGGAGGCTTAGCTATGAGCAAAGATGGCAAAACTTGCTTACGTAAGTACACCTGTTATTTTAATAAATCTATTTTATTACTTCTCACACAAGTAGTCTCTTCAAGGATATATTTATAAAACTCAGACTTTTTGGTAGCAGAGAATCCTCATAACTTATAATTTCTATGTCTCTCCAGCTCTTTTGAAAACTTACACAATCTAATAATTCGAAACCAGTAGTGCCAATGGTGTATAGAGCTTGCTGCTCTGGTACCCCCACAACAAAAATTCACTAGACCAACCAGACAATCTGCCAAATCCCATCCATACACTGTGGAGGTCCCCAAATGCCGAAGAGCGTTCTACTCCAATAGCTTCTTTCCTCGTGCTGCTGGACTCTGGAACTCCTTCCCTGCTCCCTGCTTTCCTGACGTTACTGACATGCAGAAATTTATAACTAATGTAAACAGACATCCTGCTGCGTAGCTCCTAAATTAGGTTGACCCCCTCCAAAACTGTCACCTTTTTTCTCAGTAGCCCCTTACGTCTACAGTTGTGGCCTGCCTTGTTTAAGGTGAACTATGTAAAAAAAAAATTTTTAAATATGTATCCTCTCAATGTTTTATACTAGTCTTTTTTAATCATTTTTTTTCTCTTCATTCCTTTATTTGCTGGCTCTGTACCAACACTGACTGTTTTTTTCTCGTTTTTCTATCTAATGCATTATGGATATCGGTTTTAGTTACAATTATTTAAATCTATTAGAAAAAAATGTGACCCATTGCGCTCGTTCGATTGTTTGAATCAGGAAAAAGTGAGTTTGCAAAGCCAGTTAAATATACAAAACAAAAATACAAATTAGCCTCTTTCTCTTTACAGTTACGAGTTAAATAGTATTACGATTTGTGGTGATATTCTCTTTTTTTATAATGAATTATTCCAATCTTTTTATTCTTTCTTTCTTACCTTCAACTGTTAATAATCAGTGAGATGAAATGATGGTTTGGTTTGGCATATCAACCTTTTATGCGTCATTTAATACTGAAACATTAGTTTTTAATGTTCATGTCTTTTAATATAATATCTTTAATGTTTATGTATTTTGATATCATTTTTGTTTAATGTTTATGTATTTTTATATCATTTTTGTTTAATGTTTATGTATTTTAATATCATTTTTGGTTGTTTTGTAAGAGAAAATTGTTGTTTTTGTTTTGGGTTTTGCAGAATATGATTGAGTTTTGCAAAGGGAAAGGAAAAAAAACAATAACATCAATGTTTGGTGCATTTTTGGTCAGGAAGCACGTGACAGAGAGTGATGGAAGTGAGAGTAAGATATATCATACGAAATAAGAACGGAGGGGGGGGTCAAACAATGCATATACCTCTATTGTCACTGCTAGTGTAATATTATTAGACTGAGTCAGAGATGGACACACGCTTATAGGTTATTTGGGCCATCTGGAACTATAAAAGTCAGATTTTCATAAATAAATGGTTGTCGGAATATGCCATGAAGACTTTCATTGAAGATTCAGCGACCACCCACTTCTCCAGTTGTTAGGTTCTCGTCTGCAAGTAGACATTTCAACGGCAGGAATAATAACAAAAGTCCAAGGGGGTTAATACATCATAGTTCTGAGGAAGAAAGATTCTCCAGGCAATTAATATTTATTTGCATAATAAAATTAGAATTCTCCAGGCACTTGGCAGACTCAAGCCAAGGAGAAATTACCAGAGCTTAAATATAGCTACAGGGTCAAATTCAGTTTTAATAAGCAGGACTGCCAAGCTTCCTCGTTGTAGGCGAGATAATATTTGCTTTTTTCATACCGTATCAATATGTAAATTCAACACTTACAATTAACAATCGATACTGTCACTCACTCTAAAATATATTAGTTGATTATATGTGGGTTTTTTTATAGCAGTTTTCCTATCTATTTTTCTGTTTAAAAAGTATTAAAATCTCTCTTCAATACTACCAACAGATTGCAAGTCCCATGCAGCTCTTTTTCCTTTCATATGCGGCTCTCTTTCTTTATCTACTATTTAATGAATTATATGCTCACAGAGTTATAGATCTGTAGGGATGTATTTATAAATCCACTTTTAAAACTGTTGTAGAGAAAGTACTGACACTCCCTTCCGTATACAATGAATTATTCTAAGAAGAATATCAACAGCGACAATGACAGCCTTGAGGAATATGACTGAATATGAATACAGCCAGGCAGTTCTCCATATGCATTACAAGCCTTATTGTAATGTTCACTTACAGTAATAAACTATTTTATATTTACGATATATATTAGCTGTTCAAGTTAATTTATTAAATACGTCAGATAGATTTACCACAGTAGATAAAACTATCAATAAACTTCTTTTAAACTGCAACTCATTATTTACCGAATAAATAATTAGTTTCAGTTGCTCGTGATGCATGATAGCCTAATGGATTCCATCACGAATTATGGAATTAGCTTATGTGTAATTACATACTAATATAAAGATCCTTTCTCAGCCTAACAACACTAACCGTCCCCTTTATATAATTTTGGTACGGCCCATTCTTGAGTATGCCATTCAAGCAACAAATCTTTATCTTCAAAAAGATATTGTACACCTAGAGCGTGTGTGCTATCCAAGCAACAAATCTTTACCTTACAAAAGGATATTCTACACCTAGAGCGTGTGTGTCATCCAAACAACAAATCTGTATCTTCAAAAAGATATTGTACACCTAGAGCGTGTGTGTCATCCAAGCAACAAATCTGTATCTTCAAAAAGATATTGTACACCTAGAGCGTGTGTGTCATCCAAGCAACAAATCTGTATCTGCAAAAAGATATTGTACACCTAGAGCGTGTGTGTCATCCAAGCAACAAATCTGTATCTTCAGGTGGTATGGTTTGGTAGTTTTGTTTTACGGCATATCAACCATTTTTGGGTTATTTAATGCCGAATCTGGTCATTATAGTAAAAGTTTTTATGCTTCAAGTTCTTTATATCTTCAAATGTTTAATCATCGTTTTTGGTTTGGTAGTTTTGTTTTACGGCATATCAACCCTTTTTGGGTTATTTAATGCCGAATCTGGTCATTATAGTAAAAGTTTTTATGCTTCAAGTTCTTTATATCTTCAAATGTTTAATCATCGTTTTTGGTTTGGTAGTTTTGTTTTACGGCATATCAACCCTTTTTGGGTTATTTAATGCCGAATCTGGTCATTATAGTAAAAGTTTTTATGCTTCAAGTTCTTTATATCTTCAAATGTTTAATCATCGTTTTTGGTTTGGTAGTTTTGTTTTACGGCATATCAACCCTTTTTGGGTTATTTAATGCCGAATCTGGTCATTATAGTAAAAGATTTATGCTTCAAGATCTAAAAATAAAATAAAAAAGGGAAGGGAGAAAGGGAGAGGGGCTGTTGTTTTTGTTTTTGGTTTTGTAGAACATAATTAAGTTTTACAAAAAAGAAAAAAAAAAAAAAAAAAAAAAAAAAAAAAAGAAACGTCAATGTAGGTGAATTTCGTCTCAGGGAGCCACAGGGCAGCCTGATCTGGTATCACCAGCTGTATCTTCAAAAAGATATTGTACACCTAGAGCGTGTGTGTCATCCAAGCAACAAATCTGTATCTTCAAAAAGATATTGTACACCTAGAGCGTGTGTGTCATCCAAGCAACAAATCTGTATCTTCAAAAAGATATTGTACACCTAGAGCGTGTGTGTCATCCAAACCACAAATCTGTATCTTCAAAAAGATATTGTACACCTAGAGCGTGTGTGTCATTCAAGCAACAAATCTGTATCTTCAAAAAGATATTGTACACCTAGAGCGTGTGTGTCATCCAAGCAACAAATCTGTATCTTCAAAAAGATATTGTACACCTAGAGCGTGTGTGTCATCCAAGCAACAAATCTGTATCTTCAAAAAGATATTGTACACCTAGAGCGTGTGTGTCATCCAAGCAACAAATCTGTATCTTCAAAAAGATATTGTACACCTAGAGCGTGTGTGTCATCCAAGCAACAAATCTGTATCTTCAAAAAGATATTGTACACCTAGAGCGTGTGTGTCATCCAAGCAACAAATCTGTATCTTCAAAAAGATATTGTACACCTAGAGCGTGTGTGTCATCCAAACCACAAATCTGTATCTTCAAAAAGATATTGTACACCTAGAGCGTGTGTGTCATCCAAGCAACAAATCTGTATCTTCAAAAAGATATTGTACACGTAGAGCGTGTGTGTCATCCAAGCAACAAATCTGTATCTTCAAAAAGATATTGTACACCTAGAGCGTGTGTGTCATCCAAGCAACAAATCTGTATCTTCAAAAAGATATTGTACACCTAGAGCGTGTGTGTCATCCAAGCAACAAATCTGTATCTTCAAAAAGATATTGTACACCTAGAGCGTGTGTATCATCCAAGCAACAAATCTGTATCTTCAAAAAGATATTGTACACCTAGAGCGTGTGTGTCATCCAAGCAACAAATCTGTATCTGCAAAAAGATATTGTACACCTAGAGCGTGTGTGTCATCCAAGCAACAAATCTGTATCTTCAGGTGGTATGGTTTGGTAGTTTTGTTTTACGGCATATCAACCATTTTTGGGTTATTTAATGCCGAATCTGGTCATTATAGTAAAAGTTTTTATGCTTCAAGTTCTTTATATCTTCAAATGTTTAATCATCGTTTTTGGTTTGGTAGTTTTGTTTTACGGCATATCAACCCATTTTTGGGTTATTTAATGCCGAATCTGGTCATTATAGTAAAAGATTTATGCTTCAAGATCTAAAAATAAAATAAAAAAGGGAAGGGAGAAAGGGAGAGGGGCTGTTGTTTTTGTTTTTGGTTTTGTAGAACATAATTAAGTTTTACAAAAAAGAAAAAAAAAAAAAAAAAAAAAAAAAAAAAAAAACGTCAATGTAGGTGAATTTCGTCTTAGGGAGCCACAGGGCAGCCTGATCTGGTATCACCAGCTGTATCTTCAAAAAGATATTGTACACCTAGAGCGTGTGTGTCATCCAAGCAACAAATCTGTATCTTCAAAAAGATATTGTACACCTAGAGCGTGTGTGTCATCCAAGCAACAAATCTGTATCTTCAAAAAGATATTGTACACCTAGAGCGTGTGTGTCATCCAAGCAACAAATCTGTATCTTCAAAAAGATATTGTACACCTAGAGCGTGTGTGTCATCCAAACCACAAATCTGTATCTTCAAAAAGATATTGTACACCTAGAGCGTGTGTGTCATCCAAGCAACAAATCTGTATCTTCAAAAAGATATTGTACACCTAGAGCGTGTGTGTCATCCAAGCAACAAATCTGTATCTTCAAAAAGATATTGTACACCTAGAGCGTGTGTGTCATCCAAACCACAAATCTGTATCTTCAAAAAGATATTGTACACCTAGAGCGTGTGTGTCATTTAAGCAACAAATCTGTATCTTCAAAAAGATATTGTACACCTAGAGCGTGTGTGTCATCCAAGCAACAAATCTGTATCTTCAAAAAGATATTGTACACCTAGAGCGTGTGTGTCATCCAAGCAACAAATCTGTATCTTCAAAAAGATATTGTACACCTAGAGCGTGTGTGTCATTCAAGCAACAAATCTGTATCTTCAAAAAGATATTGTACACCTAGAGCGTGTGTGTCATCCAAGCAAAAAAATTTGTATCTTCAAAAAGATATTGTACACCTAGAGCATGTGTGTCATCCAAACAACAAATCTGTATCTTCAAACAGATATTGTACACCTAGAGCGTGTGTGTCATCCAAGCAACAAATCTGTATCTTCAAAAAGATATTGTACACCTAGAGTGTGTGTGTCATCCAAGCAACAAATCTGTATCTTCAAAAAGATATTGTACACCTAGAGCGTGTGTGTCATCCAAGCAACAAATCTGTATCTTCAAAAAGATATTGTACACCTAGAGCGTGTGTGTCATCCAAGCAACAAATCTGTATCTTCAAAAAGATATTGTACACCTAGAGCGTGTGTGTCATCCAAGCAACAAATCTGTATCTTCAAAAAGATATTGTACACCTAGAGCGTGTGTGTCATCCAAGCAACAAATCTGTATCTTCAAAAAGATATTGTACACCTAGAGCGTGTGTGTCATCTAAACCACAAATCTGTATCTTCAAACAGATATTGTACACCTAGAGCGTGTGTGTCATTCAAGCAACAAATCTGTATCTTCAAAAAGATATTGTACACCTAGAGCGTGTGTGTCATCCAAGCAACAAATCTGTATCTTCAAAAAGATATTGTACACCTAGAGCGTGTGTGTCATCCAAGCAACAAATCTGTATCTTCAAAAAGATATTGTACACCTAGAGCGTGTGTGTCATCCAAGCAACAAATCTGTATCTTCAAAAAGATATTGTACACCTAGAGCGTGTGTGTCATCCAAGCAACAAATCTGTATCTTCAAAAAGATATTGTACACCTAGAGCGTTTGTGTCATCCAAGCAACAAATCTGTATCTTCAAAAAGATATTGTACACCTAGAGCATGTGTGTCATCCAAGCAACAAATCTGTATCTTCAAAAGGATATTGTACACCTAGAGCGTGTGTGTCATCCAAGCAACAAATCTGTATCTTCAAAAAGATATTGTACACCTAGAGCGTGTGTGTCATCCAAACAACAAATCTGTATCTTCAAAAAGATATTGTACACCTAGAGCGTGTGTGTCATCCAAGCAACAAATCTGTATCTTCAAAAAGATATTGTACACCTAGAGCGTGTGTGTCATCCAAACCACAAATCTGTATCTTCAAACAGATATTGTACACCTAGAGCGTGTGTGTCATTCAAGCAACAAATCTGTATCTTCAAAAAGATATTGTACACCTAGAGCGTGTGTGTCATCCAAGCAACAAATCTGTATCTTCAAAAAGATATTGTACACCTAGAGCGTGTGTCATCCAAACCACAAATCTGTGTCTTCAAAAAGATATTGTACACCTAGAGCGTGTGTGTCATCCAAGCAACAAATCTGTATCTTCAAAAGGATATTGTACACCTAGAGCGTGTGTGTCATCCAAGCAACAAATCTGTATCTTCAAAAAGATATTGTACACCTAGAGCGTGTGTGTCATCCAAACAACAAATCTGTATCTTCAAAAAGATATTGTACACCTAGAGCGTGTGTGTCATCCAAGCAACAAATCTGTATCTTCAAAAAGATATTGTACACCTAGAGCGTGTGTGTCATCCAAGCAACAAATCTGTATCTTCAAAAAGATATTGTACACCTAGAGCGTGTGTGTCATTCAAGCAACAAATCTGTATCTTCAAAAAGATATTGTACACCTAGAGCGTGTGTGTCATCCAAGCAACAAATCTGTATCTTCAAAAAGATATTGTACACCTAGAGCATGTGTGTCATCCAAACAACAAATCTGTATCTTCAAACAGATATTGTACACCTAGAGCGTGTGTGTCATCTAAGCAACAAATCTGTATCTTCAAAAAGATATTGTACACCTAGAGTGTGTGTGTCATCCAAGCAACAAATCTGTATCTTCAAAAAGATATTGTACACCTAGAGCGTGTGTGTCATCCAAGCAACAAATCTGTATCTTCAAAAAGATATTGTACACCTAGAGCGTGTGTGTCATCCAAGCAACAAATCTGTATCTTCAAAAAGATATTGTACACCTAGAGCGTGTGTGTCATCCAAGCAACAAATCTGTATCTTCAAAAAGATATTGTACACCTAGAGCGTGTGTGTCATCCAAGCAACAAATCTGTATCTTCAAAAAGATATTGTACACCTAGAGCGTGTGTGTCATCTAAACCACAAATCTGTATCTTCAAACAGATATTGTACACCTAGAGCGTGTGTGTCATTCAAGCAACAAATCTGTATCTTCAAAAAGATATTGTACACCTAGAGCGTGTGTGTCATCCAAGCAACAAATCTGTATCTTCAAAAAGATATTGTACACCTAGAGCGTGTGTGTCATCCAAACAACAAATCTGTATCTTCAAAAAGATATTGTACACCTAGAGCGTGTGTGTCATCCAAGCAACAAATCTGTATCTTCAAAAAGATATTGTACACCTAGAGCGTGTGTGTCATCCAAACCACAAATCTGTATCTTCAAACAGATATTGTACACCTAGAGCGTGTGTGCTATCCAAGCAACAAATCTTTACCTTACAAAAGGATATTCTACACCTAGAGCGTGTGTGTCATCCAAACAACAAATCTGTATCTTCAAAAAGATATTGTACACCTAGAGCGTGTGTGTCATCCAAGCAACAAATCTGTATCTGCAAAAAGATATTGTACACCTAGAGCGTGTGTGTCATCCAAGCAACAAATCTGTATCTTCAGGTGGTATGGTTTGGTAGTTTTGTTTTACGGCATATCAACCATTTTTGGGTTATTTAATGCCGAATCTGGTCATTATAGTAAAAGTTTTTATGCTTCAAGTTCTTTATATCTTCAAATGTTTAATCATCGTTTTTGGTTTGGTAGTTTTGTTTTACGGCATATCAACCCTTTTTGGGTTATTTAATGCCGAATCTGGTCATTATAGTAAAAGTTTTTATGCTTCAAGTTCTTTATATCTTCAAATGTTTAATCATCGTTTTTGGTTTGGTAGTTTTGTTTTACGGCATATCAACCCTTTTTGGGTTATTTAATGCCGAATCTGGTCATTATAGTAAAAGTTTTTATGCTTCAAGTTCTTTATATCTTCAAATGTTTAATCATCGTTTTTGGTTTGGTAGTTTTGTTTTACGGCATATCAACCCTTTTTGGGTTATTTAATGCCGAATCTGGTCATTATAGTAAAAGATTTATGCTTCAAGATCTAAAAATAAAATAAAAAAAGGGAAGGGAGAAAGGGAGAGGGGCTGTTGTTTTTGTTTTTGGTTTTGTAGAACATAATTAAGTTTTACAAAAAAGAAAAAAAAAAAAAAAAAAAAAAAAAAAAAAGAAACGTCAATGTAGGTGAATTTCGTCTCAGGGAGCCACAGGGCAGCCTGATCTGGTATCACCAGCTGTATCTTCAAAAAGATATTGTACACCTAGAGCGTGTGTGTCATCCAAGCAACAAATCTGTATCTTCAAAAAGATATTGTACACCTAGAGCGTGTGTGTCATCCAAACAACAAATCTGTATCTTCAAAAAGATATTGTACACCTAGAGCGTGTGTGTCATCCAAACCACAAATCTGTATCTTCAAAAAGATATTGTACACCTAGAGCGTGTGTGTCATTCAAGCAACAAATCTGTATCTTCAAAAAGATATTGTACACCTAGAGCGTGTGTGTCATCCAAGCAACAAATCTGTATCTTCAAAAAGATATTGTACACCTAGAGCGTGTGTGTCATCCAAGCAACAAATCTGTATCTTCAAAAAGATATTGTACACCTAGAGCGTGTGTGTCATCCAAGCAACAAATCTGTATCTTCAAAAAGATATTGTACACCTAGAGCGTGTGTGTCATCCAAGCAACAAATCTGTATCTTCAAAAAGATATTGTACACCTAGAGCGTGTGTGTCATCCAAGCAACAAATCTGTATCTTCAAAAAGATATTGTACACCTAGAGCGTGTGTGTCATCCAAACCACAAATCTGTATCTTCAAAAAGATATTGTACACCTAGAGCGTGTGTGTCATCCAAGCAACAAATCTGTATCTTCAAAAAGATATTGTACACGTAGAGCGTGTGTGTCATCCAAGCAACAAATCTGTATCTTCAAAAAGATATTGTACACCTAGAGCGTGTGTGTCATCCAAGCAACAAATCTGTATCTTCAAAAAGATATTGTACACCTAGAGCGTGTGTGTCATCCAAGCAACAAATCTGTATCTTCAAAAAGATATTGTACACCTAGAGCGTGTGTATCATCCAAGCAACAAATCTGTATCTTCAAAAAGATATTGTACACCTAGAGCGTGTGTGTCATCCAAGCAACAAATCTGTATCTGCAAAAAGATATTGTACACCTAGAGCGTGTGTGTCATCCAAGCAACAAATCTGTATCTTCAGGTGGTATGGTTTGGTAGTTTTGTTTTACGGCATATCAACCATTTTTGGGTTATTTAATGCCGAATCTGGTCATTATAGTAAAAGTTTTTATGCTTCAAGTTCTTTATATCTTCAAATGTTTAATCATCGTTTTTGGTTTGGTAGTTTTGTTTTACGGCATATCAACCCATTTTTGGGTTATTTAATGCCGAATCTGGTCATTATAGTAAAAGATTTATGCTTCAAGATCTAAAAATAAAATAAAAAAGGGAAGGGAGAAAGGGAGAGGGGCTGTTGTTTTTGTTTTTGGTTTTGTAGAACATAATTAAGTTTTACAAAAAAGAAAAAAAAAAAAAAAAAAAAAAAAAAAAAAAAACGTCAATGTAGGTGAATTTCGTCTTAGGGAGCCACAGGGCAGCCTGATCTGGTATCACCAGCTGTATCTTCAAAAAGATATTGTACACCTAGAGCGTGTGTGTCATCCAAGCAACAAATCTGTATCTTCAAAAAGATATTGTACACCTAGAGCGTGTGTGTCATCCAAGCAACAAATCTGTATCTTCAAAAAGATATTGTACACCTAGAGCGTGTGTGTCATCCAAGCAACAAATCTGTATCTTCAAAAAGATATTGTACACCTAGAGCGTGTGTGTCATCCAAACCACAAATCTGTATCTTCAAAAAGATATTGTACACCTAGAGCGTGTGTGTCATCCAAGCAACAAATCTGTATCTTCAAAAAGATATTGTACACCTAGAGCGTGTGTGTCATCCAAGCAACAAATCTGTATCTTCAAAAAGATATTGTACACCTAGAGCGTGTGTGTCATCCAAACCACAAATCTGTATCTTCAAAAAGATATTGTACACCTAGAGCGTGTGTGTCATTTAAGCAACAAATCTGTATCTTCAAAAAGATATTGTACACCTAGAGCGTGTGTGTCATCCAAGCAACAAATCTGTATCTTCAAAAAGATATTGTACACCTAGAGCGTGTGTGTCATCCAAGCAACAAATCTGTATCTTCAAAAAGATATTGTACACCTAGAGCGTGTGTGTCATTCAAGCAACAAATCTGTATCTTCAAAAAGATATTGTACACCTAGAGCGTGTGTGTCATCCAAGCAATAAATCTGTATCTTCAAAAAGATATTGTACACCTAGAGCATGTGTGTCATCCAAACAACAAATCTGTATCTTCAAACAGATATTGTACACCTAGAGCGTGTGTGTCATCCAAGCAACAAATCTGTATCTTCAAAAAGATATTGTACACCTAGAGTGTGTGTGTCATCCAAGCAACAAATCTGTATCTTCAAAAAGATATTGTACACCTAGAGCGTGTGTGTCATCCAAGCAACAAATCTGTATCTTCAAAAAGATATTGTACACCTAGAGCGTGTGTGTCATCCAAGCAACAAATCTGTATCTTCAAAAAGATATTGTACACCTAGAGCGTGTGTGTCATCCAAGCAACAAATCTGTATCTTCAAAAAGATATTGTACACCTAGAGCGTGTGTGTCATCCAAGCAACAAATCTGTATCTTCAAAAAGATATTGTACACCTAGAGCGTGTGTGTCATCTAAACCACAAATCTGTATCTTCAAACAGATATTGTACACCTAGAGCGTGTGTGTCATTCAAGCAACAAATCTGTATCTTCAAAAAGATATTGTACACCTAGAGCGTGTGTGTCATCCAAGCAACAAATCTGTATCTTCAAAAAGATATTGTACACCTAGAGCGTGTGTGTCATCCAAGCAACAAATCTGTATCTTCAAAAAGATATTGTACACCTAGAGCGTGTGTGTCATCCAAGCAACAAATCTGTATCTTCAAAAAGATATTGTACACCTAGAGCGTGTGTGTCATCCAAGCAACAAATCTGTATCTTCAAAAAGATATTGTACACCTAGAGCGTTTGTGTCATCCAAGCAACAAATCTGTATCTTCAAAAAGATATTGTACACCTAGAGCATGTGTGTCATCCAAGCAACAAATCTGTATCTTCAAAAGGATATTGTACACCTAGAGCGTGTGTGTCATCCAAGCAACAAATCTGTATCTTCAAAAAGATATTGTACACCTAGAGCGTGTGTGTCATCCAAACAACAAATCTGTATCTTCAAAAAGATATTGTACACCTAGAGCGTGTGTGTCATCCAAGCAACAAATCTGTATCTTCAAAAAGATATTGTACACCTAGAGCGTGTGTGTCATCCAAACCACAAATCTGTATCTTCAAACAGATATTGTACACCTAGAGCGTGTGTGTCATTCAAGCAACAAATCTGTATCTTCAAAAAGATATTGTACACCTAGAGCGTGTGTGTCATCCAAGCAACAAATCTGTATCTTCAAAAAGATATTGTACACCTAGAGCGTGTGTCATCCAAACCACAAATCTGTGTCTTCAAAAAGATATTGTACACCTAGAGCGTGTGTGTCATCCAAGCAACAAATCTGTATCTTCAAAAGGATATTGTACACCTAGAGCGTGTGTGTCATCCAAGCAACAAATCTGTATCTTCAAAAAGATATTGTACACCTAGAGCGTGTGTGTCATCCAAACAACAAATCTGTATCTTCAAAAAGATATTGTACACCTAGAGCGTGTGTGTCATCCAAGCAACAAATCTGTATCTTCAAAAAGATATTGTACACCTAGAGCGTGTGTGTCATCCAAGCAACAAATCTGTATCTTCAAAAAGATATTGTACACCTAGAGCGTGTGTGTCATTCAAGCAACAAATCTGTATCTTCAAAAAGATATTGTACACCTAGAGCGTGTGTGTCATCCAAGCAACAAATCTGTATCTTCAAAAAGATATTGTACACCTAGAGCATGTGTGTCATCCAAACAACAAATCTGTATCTTCAAACAGATATTGTACACCTAGAGCGTGTGTGTCATCCAAGCAACAAATCTGTATCTTCAAAAAGATATTGTACACCTAGAGTGTGTGTGTCATCCAAGCAACAAATCTGTATCTTCAAAAAGATATTGTACACCTAGAGCGTGTGTGTCATCCAAGCAACAAATCTGTATCTTCAAAAAGATATTGTACACCTAGAGCGTGTGTGTCATCCAAGCAACAAATCTGTATCTTCAAAAAGATATTGTACACCTAGAGCGTGTGTGTCATCCAAGCAACAAATCTGTATCTTCAAAAAGATATTGTACACCTAGAGCGTGTGTGTCATCCAAGCAACAAATCTGTATCTTCAAAAAGATATTGTACACCTAGAGCGTGTGTGTCATCTAAACCACAAATCTGTATCTTCAAACAGATATTGTACACCTAGAGCGTGTGTGTCATTCAAGCAACAAATCTGTATCTTCAAAAAGATATTGTACACCTAGAGCGTGTGTGTCATCCAAGCAACAAATCTGTATCTTCAAAAAGATATTGTACACCTAGAGCGTGTGTGTCATCCAAACAACAAATCTGTATCTTCAAAAAGATATTGTACACCTAGAGCGTGTGTGTCATCCAAGCAACAAATCTGTATCTTCAAAAAGATATTGTACACCTAGAGCGTGTGTGTCATCCAAACCACAAATCTGTATCTTCAAACAGATATTGTACACCTAGAGCGTGTGTGTCATTCAAGCAACAAATCTGTATCTTCAAAAAGATATTGTACACCTAGAGCGTGTGTGTCATCCAAGCAACAAATCTGTATCTTCAAAAAGATATTGTACACCTAGAGCGTGTGTGTCATCCAAGCAACAAATCTGTATCTTCAAAAAGATATTGTACACCTAGAGCGTGTGTGTCATCCAAACAACAAATCTGTATCTTCAAAAAGATATTGTACACCTAGAGCGTGTGTGTCATCCAAGCAACAAATCTGTATCTTCAAAAAGATATTGTACACCTAGAGCGTGTGTGTCATCCAAACCACAAATCTGTATCTTCAAACAGATATTGTACACCTAGAGCGTGTGTGTCATTCAAGCAACAAATCTGTATCTTCAAAAAGATATTGTACACCTAGAGCGTGTGTGTCATCCAAGCAACAAATCTGTATCTTCAAAAAGATATTGTACACCTAGAGCGTGTGTCATCCAAACCACAAATCTGTGTCTTCAAATAGATATTGTACACCTAGAGCGTGTGTGTCATCCAAGCAACAAATCTGTATCTTCAAAAGGATATTGTACACCTAGAGCGTGTGTGTCATCCAAGCAACAAATCTGTATCTTCAAAAAGATATTGTACACCTAGAGCGTGTGTGTCATCCAAACAACAAATCTGTATCTTCAAAAAGATATTGTACACCTAGAGCGTGTGTGTCATCCAAGCAACAAATCTGTATCTTCAAAAAGATATTGTACACCTAGAGCGTGTGTGTCATCCAAACCACAAATCTGTATCTTCAAAAAGATATTGTACACCTAGAGCGTGTGTGTCATTCAAGCAACAAATCTGTATCTTCAAAAAGATATTGTACACCTAGAGCATGTGTGTCATCCAAGCAACAAATCTGTATCTTCAAAAGGATATTGTACACCTAGAGCGTGTGTGTCATCCAAGCAACAAATCTGTATCTTCAAAAAGATATTGTACACCTAGAGCGTGTGTGTCATCCAAGCAACAAATCTGTATCTTCAAAAAGATATTGTACACCTAGAGCGTGTGTGTCATCCAAGCAACAAATCTGTATCTTCAAAAAGATATTGTACACCTAGAGCGTGTGTGTCATCCAAGCAACAAATCTGTATCTTCAAAAAGATATTGTACACCTAGAGCGTGTGTGTCATCCAAGCAACAAATCTGTATCTTCAAAAAGATATTGTACACCTAGAGCGTGTGTGTCATCCAAGCAACAAATCTGTATCTTCAAAAAGATATTGTACACCTAGAGCGTGTGTGTCATCCAAACCACAAATCTGTATCTTCAAACAGATATTGTACACCTAGAGCGTGTGTGTCATTCAAGCAACAAATCTGTATCTTCAAAAAGATATTGTACACCTAGAGCGTGTGTGTCATCCAAGCAACAAATCTGTATCTTCAAAAAGATATTGTACACCTAGAGCGTGTGTGTCATCCAAGCAACAAATCTGTATCTTCAAAAAGATATTGTACACCTAGAGCGTGTGTGTCATCCAAACAACAAATCTGTATCTTCAAAAAGATATTGTACACCTAGAGCGTGTGTGTCATCCAAGCAACAAATCTGTATCTTCAAAAAGATATTGTACACCTAGAGCGTGTGTGTCATCCAAACCACAAATCTGTATCTTCAAACAGATATTGTACACCTAGAGCGTGTGTGTCATTCAAGCAACAAATCTGTATCTTCAAAAAGATATTGTACACCTAGAGCGTGTGTGTCATCCAAGCAACAAATCTGTATCTTCAAAAAGATATTGTACACCTAGAGCGTGTGTCATCCAAACCACAAATCTGTGTCTTCAAATAGATATTGTACACCTAGAGCGTGTGTGTCATCCAAGCAACAAATCTGTATCTTCAAAAGGATATTGTACACCTAGAGCGTGTGTGTCATCCAAGCAACAAATCTGTATCTTCAAAAAGATATTGTACACCTAGAGCGTGTGTGTCATCCAAACAACAAATCTGTATCTTCAAAAAGATATTGTACACCTAGAGCGTGTGTGTCATCCAAGCAACAAATCTGTATCTTCAAAAAGATATTGTACACCTAGAGCGTGTGTGTCATCCAAACCACAAATCTGTATCTTCAAAAAGATATTGTACACCTAGAGCGTGTGTGTCATTCAAGCAACAAATCTGTATCTTCAAAAAGATATTGTACACCTAGAGCATGTGTGTCATCCAAGCAACAAATCTGTATCTTCAAAAGGATATTGTACACCTAGAGCGTGTGTGTCATCCAAGCAACAAATCTGTATCTTCAAAAAGATATTGTACACCTAGAGCGTGTGTGTCATCCAAGCAACAAATCTGTATCTTCAAAAAGATATTGTACACCTAGAGCGTGTGTGTCATCCAAGCAACAAATCTGTATCTTCAAAAGGATATTCTACACCTAGAGCGTGTGTGTCATCCAAGCAACAAATCTGTATCTTCAAAAAGATATTGTACACCTAGAGCGTGTGTGCCATCCAAACCACAAATCTGTATCTTCAAAAAGATATTGTACACCTAGAGCGTGTGTGTCATCCAAACCACAAATCTGTATCTTCAAAAAGATATTGTACACCTAGAGCGTGTGTGTCATCCAAGCAACAAATCTGTATCTTCAAAAAGATATTGTACACCTAGAGCGTGTGTGTCATCCAAGCAACAAATCTGTATCTTCAAAAAGATATTGTACACCTAGAGCGTGTGTGTCATCCAAGCAACAAATCTGTATCTTCAAAAAGATATTGTACACCTAGAGCGTGTGTGTCATCCAAGCAACAAATCTGTATCTTCAAAAAGATATTGTACACCTAGAGCGTGTGTGTCATCCAAGCAACAAATCTGTATCTTCAAAAAGATATTGTACACCTAGAGCGTGTGTGTCATCCAAGCAACAATTCTGTATCTTCAAAAAGATATTGTACACCTAGAGCGTGTGTGTCGTCCAAGCAACACATCTGTATCTTCAAAAAGATATTGTACACCTAGAGCGTGTGTGTCATCCAAGCAACAAATCTGTATCTTCAAAAAGATATTGTACACCTGGAGCGTGTGTGCCATCCAAGCAACAAATCTTTATCTTCAAAAAGATATTGTACACCTAGAACATGTGTGTCATCCAAAAAACAAATCTGTATCTTCAAAAAGATATTGTACACGTAGAGCGTGTGTGTCACCCAAACAACAAATCTGTATCTTTAAAAAGATATTGTACACGTAGAGCGTGTGTGTCACCCAAACAACAAATCTGTATCTTCAAAAAGATGTTGTACACGTAGAGCGTGTGTGTAACCCAAACAACAAATCTGTATCTTCAAAAAGATATTGTACACGTAGAGCGTGTGTGTCACCCAAACAACAAATCTGTATCTTTAAAATGATGTTGTACACCTAGAGCATGTGTGTCATCCAAAAAACAAATCTGTATCTTCAAAAAGATATTGTACACCTAAAGCGTGTGTGTCATCCAAACAACAAATCTGTATCTTCAAAAAGATGTTGTACACCTAGAGCGTGTGTGTCATCCAAACAACAAATCTGTATCTTCAAAAAGATATTGTACACGTAGAGCGTGTGTGTCATCCAAACAACAAATCTGTATCTTCAAATTAATAATATTACAAAAAATCAGATCTAATCAATATTGTGGAAGTCTTTTGTGAAAAGACCCCTACTAGTTAACTACCGAACAAAAAAAAATAAATATATTAAAAAAAACAGCTAATATCTTCCAGAATAACCTACCTTTTTTCTCATAGATCAAATATTGTTGAAGAGCGCCGGTGAGCGATTTATAGCCTGGGTATGCTCTACCGGCTTGAAACCTATGGTACCATATTGATTTGATTTATTAATGAATATATATATATAAATATATATGCACACACACATTTCACGTTTGTTATGGAAGTTGAAGATAATAAAAAAAACTGACAAAAATGACAAGATGTAAACAAGAGAACATTTCTCTTGATTGAATTATCAGAATTTCTTCCTTCCTTCCCACTTAAATCATTATGTCATCCTGTAAAGACAAGCGGAGAAGCCCACTTCCTACCGACGGTAATTATCTGATCTTGTTTCCGGAGGTTTTTGGCAGGTTGTGAACAGATCACTTCCGTTCAAATAAACAAGCTTGAATGGTGTAAATGTGAAAAAAAACCCATTCCACCTTCAGTTCTGTCAACAAAATCATAAGACAAACCCTCACCTCACTTTCTGCCGACCTAACCCTCACCTCGCTTGCTGCCGACCTTATCTACAGGGCAAACAGAATTCTTATTAATAGATGCAAAAATGTCTGCTGGTCACAGACAGCAATAATGTCATGGATGGTTGGTCATTTCCCATAAAAAAAAGTACACCTCTTCATCAAGCAGACTTCATATAATCCAATTAAAGTAGACACATTCGTCTCTGCAAAACCTTGTGCCTGCCATTGATAAGTATTGACTAAAAATATTCAAACCTCTTAAAAGAGTTCAGTATGATATCATAAAAATAAATAGTTCCACTATTTTAAATGCCAGCGAAGTAGCAATTTTTTATATTTTCCCCTCTTTGTTATTATTTGTGTATCTTTCCCAGTAGAGATACGTTTTATGAATGTTTCTAAGTGTATTTATACCTCATAAAAGAGTTTTGTGGTACGAGACCATCCGTGACCCATTGGGTCAGAAGTTGTTATGTATATTATTAAATATATATTTTTTTAAACTTTGACATCGGTTAATAAAACAGGAGCCAGCAATAAGAGCTGCTGCTGTTGTCGTTATTGTTGTTGTTAGTCGAACTTCTGCATAGAGCTCACGTGCCTCAGGGTTGTATGGTCTGCATGAAGTCCTCCTTGTTCATCGCAGCTGTTTGTTAAACTGCAGAAGTGCAGGTTTTTACTCCCGACACCGAGAACAGTTAATCTCAGTGGTTGCATGCGAAGTCGGGGAAGGTTTGACCCACAACACACAAAGGAATGGCTCAGAAGCAACGTTTTCACTCCCACTCCATTGATTTGTGGTTCCGCACCTGCTTGCCACACTTAGAGGCAGAGACGACCAGAGGACGACTGATCCTGATGCCGACTCCTCATGGATTTTTACCAGAGCCCTGTTAGTTGGGTAACTCTGACACTATGACGTTAACACTCTTCCTACCATGGTGAGGAAGGGTTGAACTTTAGGGGGAGATTGTGCTGCTGCTATTTTCAAACAAACGTCCACAGCTTTTGCCAACTACGATTCATCCTTTATGACATCATCCACTTTCAGTAAATCGGATAATTTTGATTTGATTGTATATGTTACTAGACCACCCGTGACCCATTGGGACAGTATTTGTTATAAATATTATTAAATATGTAATTAATTTATTCTGACATTGGTGGATATGCATGTTTTTATAAAAATTAAAAAGTCAAAAGCTTTCTAAGTCGGAATACATTGTGATGTCATGATAAACCATCTTTCTCTTTCTTCTGACATCGTAAAGTCAAAATGTATTGTGATGTTATAATATAATAGAGCCCCTCTCTATTTTCTTTCTCACTCTCTTAATTATTTACATCATTCTATCCCTCTCACCACATATATATACCATATATATATATATATAGTGACATATTTGTAAATGCCAGATAAGTAGAACGTTTTTATGCATTTACTTCTCCCTCTCTCTCTCTCTCTCTCTCTCTCTATCATGTCATTCTCTTTCTCTCTCTTATATCACTCTTTCTCTCTCTCTCATATTCTCTTTCTCGTTCTCTCTCTCTCATATCATTCTCTTTTTCTCATATCATTCTCATGTCATTCTCTCTCTCTCTCCTCTCTCTTATGTCATTCTCTATCCCTCTTCTCTCTTATGTCATTCTCTCTCTCTCCTCTCTCCTATGTCATTCTCTCTCTCTCCTCTCTCTTATGTCATTCACTCTCTCTCTTATGTCATTCTATTTCTCTATCTCATATCATTCTCTTTCTCATTCTATCTCATATCATTCTTTCTCTCTCACATCATTCTCTCTCTCTTTCTCTCTCATATCATTCTCTCTCTCTTTCTCTCTCATATCATTCTATTTCTCTCTCTCTCTCATATCATTCTCTTTCTCATTTTCTCTCACATCATTCTCATTCTCTCTCACATCATTCTCTATTAAAATGTAATCATTGTGTACATTTGCTGCCTGTCTGTAACGAAATAACCTGGGGTTATCAGAAAATTAGGATAACTAATTCTTCAGTCGATGTTTTGATAATGTAACACACTGTGTTACATTATCAAAACATCAACTTAAGAATTGGTTACACTCTGTATATTTAGCTCTGCAGGCTGATTTTCCAGTGCTTCCGTGAAATCGATGCTATCGATGGAAGATCAAACTAATGTATCAAGTCAATTTGAATTAAAAATAAAATGTGTATATCAAACTATTAAATATTTGCACCCAAACGATGCATAACCTTATTAGTTTAAAAATTATACATTTCCTTAGCTGAAAACAAGTGAAAGGCATGCAGTTAGAATCAAACTCGCTACAGGTCCTTTGGTCTTTTGGCCAAGATCAAAGTGTAGTATCTGTTCCGATGGATACTGCACCCCATAGACTGGTATTGTCTTGGCCTTCGGGGCTTAATTTATGCCGGTCTATGGGTCTGTCCTGTGCAGTTCTAGGAGGTCCACCTTCCCAGGCTTTGCCTCCCCTCTTTTGGGATGAGTAAGTTTATTGCTTACTGCCTGAGGCGCCCCTACCGGGGAATGCCGACGGGGCTGCCCAGGCATTTTTTGTAGGCCAGAGTTTTCACCTTCTTGGGTGCTGGCTTTTCAAATCCCACTTTCCCGACCTTGTGTCATATCTTACCTTGTGGGAGGAAGATAAATAAATACAGGTAGTAATGGCCTGTACACCTGACTTTCTAGCTAGTTTTTCTTTGTGTGGCACTCCCAAAAATATATTCATTGTTCGTCACAAGTTTCAGTTAATTTCAATAAAATCATTGCTTGAATTCAGCCAATCAGATTTTACTTCAATTGAATTCGTGTCATAATGTAAATAACTTCATTAACTCATTTTGATTGCTTTTTTTTAAAGAAAAAGGAGAAATAGAAAATTAAAAATTATTCATCTATTACAAAAAGTTTTGTCTGAACGTGTCTCAATCTTAACTGAACGATTATTATTATAGAAGCTAATTTCAGATTAATTGGTGGAATTACTTGATTATAACCTTGTCTGCTTCATTCAATTTTGTTTTCAAACTTTTGTTGTCTGCGCAGAACAGAATCATTGCTTCATATACAGGTCCATTATCAGTAGTTAATTCATCTACTTCACAAATCAAAACTGCGTTGAGATCGACATGGTTATTTATTTCAGAGAAAATTTCTTTAGATTATAATCTGATATTCACAAAACAATTCCTGAATTAATTTTTAACTAGTTTATACCTGCTCGTTGAGCGTTGTTGTAACAGTACCTGGATATCTTAATTTCCATTTTTACCTAGCTTTTGTGGAAAAAATTTGCTACTTAGAATTTGCATGAGAGAGTAAGTAACTACGATGAATGCATTTAGGTATTAGCAAAAAGCATTAAAAATTATGTTTTAAGCAAAAATATTTGAGATTTTGTGGAAAAAATTTGCTACTTAGAATTTGCATGAGAGAGTAAGTAACTACGATGAATGCATTTAGGTATTAGCAAAAAGCATTAAAAATTATGTTTTAAACAAAAATATTTGAGATTTTGTGGAAAAAATTTGCTACTTAGAATTTGCATGAGAGAGTAAGTAACTACGATGAATGCATTTAGGTATTAGCAAAAAGCATTAAAAATTATGTTTTAAGCAAAAATATTTGAGATTTTGTGGAAAAAATTTGCTACTTAGAATTTGCATGAGAGAGTAAGTAACTACGATGAATGCATTTAGGTATTAGCAAAAAGCATTAAAAATTATGTTTTAAGCAAAAATATTTGAGATTTTGTGGAAAAAATTTGCTACTTAGAATTTGCATGAGAGAGTAAGTAACTACGATGAATGCATTTACGTATTGTTTTTATTAGCAAAAAGCATTAACAATTATGTTTTAAGCAAAAAATAATTTGCTTTGATATAATGCCAAATACTATTTGTCTACTTTTTAGTGGATCATCAAAAAAAGTCACTTAGTAAAAAAAAACTATTTATGCAATGCTTTTTTGATGGTATAATGTTATGTTAATTTCTTTAAATTCATAAAACACTTATCCAGTTAAAAAAATCCTTTAAACTTACGTGAGATTCGAACTCGGGTATTGATATCGTAAAATCTACTACCTTAGTAATGTGTACTCTGCCTATGCCTTTTTCTGTCAACCAATCACTATTTGCATATGAATAGACAGACTCCAAAACATTGTAACTTTTTAATAGTATTTTTAATCAACATTCTCTTTTATACAGCACATTGTTTGATTGCCAAGGAGTTTCACTTGCTAAATTTTACTAAGTTATGGTATATCTTATGGCAAAAGTGCTCAATACAATAGATAGAGAAGGTGTGTTTAAACACAGCATTGCCCGGGATAAAGAACTTTAACGTTTTTTTATCATGTTGTATACAAGAAAAGGTATTGGCGTTGCCCAGTAGTCATAAAAATAATATGTTAGTATTACTACTGTTAAGTGGTATATATTATGGCAAAATGCTCAATACAATAGATAGAGCAGGTGTGTTGTCCGATAACAATAAAATTGTCATTATCAGCATTAATTCGATTTATACTTTGATTTTAACTGTACTTTTTACAGTGCTGTGAAAGCCTCTTTACTTCCATTACAGGGTGGTAAAAAAACTTTTATTATACTCGGCCTCATCTTGGAGCAAGAAAATTGTCATCATTAACATCACTTCTAATCCTTACTAAAATTACAGTAATGTATTTGTGTAAGTGAACAGCTTCTGTTCAGGAGCAATAAATGTAAGATTACAATATTACATTTAAAACAGATAGCTCCGAGAAGTGAATTACATTATCATTATTTTTAACACATTAGAACAAGAGTAGAGTGAAAAGAGATGGTTGGGAAGAGGGAGAGAAATAATAGGGAAGGTGGAAAGAGAGAAAGATAGAGAGACGAACTGAGAGCGGTAGAGAGATAGAAGTTTTAATATAAAAATGTAACACCTTCTTCTATTTTGTTGTTTATTAACGACTAGCAAGGCTACCCGGCGTTGCCCGAGACCATAAAGTTCACAATCATTTCTGCCATCCAACAATATATGGTATATATAAACTTCAGTATTTGTTTTATCGTCCTTCTACCTATCTGCTCTATCCGGTATATTGAGCTGTATACTTTTCACAATAGGTGTTACCTTTCCTAAAAGTTCGCTTTTAGTTCTCCACTTTATATATATATATATATATATATATATATGTATATTGCAAAAGTTAAAGTGCTCCGATTGAATAATAATTACCATTCAAATATTATCATAGATACATCTTGTTACAGAGCTTTGTTATAAATATAATAAAAGGAAAACATTCTGCAGTTTATGGATGCCTGATACAAAACAGACCTCACAATATTATCGTAAAAAAAACATTCATATTAAATTAATGTCGCATTTGATTCCTCATGCAATTTTACTCAATAAAAGTAGTTTGATCTTGGTATAGGGATTTGTTTTCAATTGAATCCTAGACAAAGAGTCTACAAATATTGCATAGATTCCCTATTTATCAATATCACATGATAAAAAGTAAAAAAATTTCCTTTTACCAAAGTCTAATATAGTGATTTGGTGTGTGTCAGAAAGGTCCGGTTCCAAAAGAAAACTATAATAATAATAACAATAATAATAATAACAACAACAACAATAAGAAGAAGAACAACAATAATAACAATAATAATAATAATAATAATGATAATGATAATAATAAGGCATCCTTGAGGAAGTAGTCTGAAGATCTGATTGCATGGCCAATCGTTGTGGGGATTGATGAACATTTTCCAGGCTTTCTCCAATGTGGAATCTTAAAGGCTGGGAATTATTCTTAGTATCGAAGAGATTCAGCCATTTTAGCCAATTACCTTTTACAAGATTTCATAATCTTGTCGAAATTTCAAACCTTAATCTTTGGGGATAAATCATTCTTATACTGAAAGATACAAGATATCCTTCAGCATAGATAGCAGAACAAACCAATATTCTAACACAAAGGTTTAGTTTCGAATTTCAAGAACAAACCAATATTCTAACACAAAGGTTTAGTTTCGAATTTCAAGAACAAACCAATCTTCTAACACATAGGTTTAGTTTCGAATTTCAAGAACAAACCAATCTCCTAACACAAAGGTTTAGTTTCGAATTTCAAGAACAATCCAATCTCCTAACACAAAGGTTTAGTTTCGAATTTCAAGAACAAACCAATCTTCTAACACATAGGTTTAGTTTCGAATTTCAAGAATATTACCAAACACCAAAAGAAGGCAAAAGGAAGACAAAAGAGTGGAATGGGTTAAACAACCAGAGTAGAGACATGAGCCCAACTGAACATGTAAATTGCAATCCATCATCTCACAAGTTCTGGTAAGGAGTTTATGCTTTCATTAACTTTCCGTTTCTAACTTGTAACCAGCCCCATTTTTTTTCTATATCACCAATTTTGGACATATTTTCATTCGTCTTTTTTATTACTTCTGAATCGGACAGCAAATAAATATTGAGATATTTCGTTCACAGGCTACTGACTCACCTCGGTGGTTGTTTAGTCAATAAATAGTCTCTCTAAGGGCAGAGTATTTATCTCGGATGTCAATCTAACGGTTGAACAAGATAATACAATTAAGAGAATGTACAGTTTAGATTAATGAAATTTCCCTTTTTGCCAGGAGAGTGCCGTTTTTCAGGGAGATAATAATCTCCAAAGAAAAAAATAAAAAATAAATGTGCGATTAAAACAAGAGGCGATGGTGTGAAATTTCGACGATGTGGTGTATTTCTCATATGAGATTTGATCGGTTGACAAGATACAACTTACAGATTGGAACAAAAAAAAAGAAAGAAAATAAAATCTAATTGAATAAAAAAAGAAATTAATTACTCGTTCTATTTGGGGCAAAATTACCAATTTTTTTCGCTTTTCCCTTTTGTATTTTCTAAATTTTCTTATTTTTATTTATAAATGAAATAAAAGATTGCCTCAAAGACACAGAAGATTGATTGGAAACTTAGCAACAGTCGTTTTACTTTTATTTCATTCAAGAAGCACTTACATAATATTTAATACATTTTTTTATTAATTTATACCTACATTGGCATCTCGGTAAAACATTAATAAAAAACGTGCAGCTGAATCATATCGATACACTAATTCCCATCAGATCACCAAAGTTAAGTGACATTCATCCAAGTCAACATTTAGATGGGTGACCATTTAGAAATATCAAATGTTGTAAAAAAAAAATAATCAAGGTGTATAATTGCTTAGAATACAACCGGCGATAGACTCGCACCTAGTTACAGAGAGGTTTCAAGATCATCCGTTTTGTATTTTAACATTAAAAAAGTGTCATTGTTTTGTTTCTACTTTCCCTTTACTTTACCTTTATGCTGGGAGCAAAGTGTAGTATCAGTTTTGATACTACACTTCATTTTTCTGGCCAGTCAGTGAAGGAGAAATACTTCAAGACTGAGGAAAATTTTTATTTTTGTCCTAACCCAGGGTTCCTTCCACTCTGCCGGTAAAAAAAAACTCTGATAAACTTGTGCATGGGCTCGGAGTCTATATTCATAACACCCTCCCCTTAACTAGTGACCTCAGTCTAGAATCTGAAGATCCGGCCTATATGTGCTTTTCAATCATATTTAATACAAATAAATTTCAGTTTATGACTAATTTTTCCACCAAGTTTCAGTCATGATCACTTTGTTGATCATTTCATCAGTTGTCACTCTCATGACCTTAACCCTCTCCTCACGATTTATATCTGCCAGATGATCTCAAAGATATTGTCTATCAACCCAATCCCTAAACTATTCCTGAACTGAAGAGTTGCATCACAGCCAAAATCAGTCATATGCAGGAATACTAAGTGCA
>OY744517.1:90619942-90647442 GCA_963556195.1 Sepiola atlantica
ATATATATATATGTAAGTAAATTTCGTGTACAACAGAATCGTAGGATCAATTTTAGAGGAAGCATTATTATAATCAATGAAACAGACGAGTGGAAAAAAAAGGAAAATTGTTAAAATTACCTTAAGGCCTGATCGTCTGACCCTCTGAGAGGAAACGTCAGAATGGTAAATTAAAAACTAAAAGTCGAATGAGATATGAGGGGAAAAACTTATTTCAGTTGGAGGAAACGATTGAGAGAGGAAAAAAAAAGAAAAAAAAAGAGAAATTTCTCAACATTATGGTGGCTTTGAATCATTAAAGATCTCCAACTGATGCTTCAAAATCTTTTGTCTACACAGGCTAGGTCGAGAGTTGTTAATAACTAACGCCTCAATAATATTGAGATGGTAGTTCGACCTGGCACTGTGTAAAACAGAAAACCACCCATCGGAATAGTTGTATATATATTTTGGTACAGAAAAATTAGTACAACATTCATACTGTCGGTTTCAAGCACAGAAGGACTTAGCCATCCGACTCTCTTCAGCTTTTGTTGTCATATATATATATATGAGAAGAATATCCGTCCTAGAACGATGAAAGTTAATTATCTGAACAGTTTGCACCACTTTTATGTCCCCTACAAAGATAACAATCAAGATATAATGATACTAAACCTTATGTCTAGAATCCTTATTCCAATTTTGATAGAAATCCATTACATGATTTTAATTCTGGAAAATGTCTGAAACTAAAAGCTTAAGCTTAAGTAGGTTTAAGAAGAAATTGAAATTCAATGAATCTTGCTTAATTGATGTCTGATGACTATGGAAGAAATTCAATGTAAATCTGAAACACTTGAATTATCAAATGGGAGGTTGTGCCCATATTGTGCATCCCCCTAAAAACCCTTTAAAATACTCCAAAGGAACTGAAATTTGAGGAACATTTATTAATTGATGTCTAATACCTATTGTTAAAAGTTTTGTAAACTTTTAACAATAGGTATTAGACATCAATTAATAAATCAACATCAATTAATTAATATCAGAGGTATTTGAATTTTCACAAAGGGCTTCACCCCGTTTGCGTAAAACTAAATTAACTTAGATATGGCCACATTACGACTCGTTACGCCTAGCAGCTGTGCTCCAAAATTCATAATGGACGGTTAATTATATTAGGAGTGACTCTTGTACTTATACCTAACTTTATATAAATAGAGATGTTAAAACTTTAGAAAATTGCAGCTAGAACATACTATTAATACCTGGGACAGCTTGAGTTGGTGTTCGTATTAGTTGGAGATAGGTCCTTGACGATCAGTCTGACTGGTTTTGTTGCTGTCCGCTTGAGATAGGGTTATGTTCAGTACTAGAAGATTCACCCTCCCGGGCTTTATCTTCTCACTGAGAAGGGGTTATTTTATTGCTAATCGCCCGAGACGCCCCTACCAGGGAATGCCGATGGGCTTATCAGGCATTTTTGTAGGCCAGAGTGCGCGTATCCTAGTGCGCTGGCTTTTCAAAACCACACCTAACCTTGTGTCTAACCTCCTGAAGAGGATGTAAATAAAATACTATTAAACTCAGAATAACCGAAAATTTCAGATTGAATCTTTTTTTTTTTTTGACAAATTATAATTTCTTTTTTTTTTTTTGACAAATTATAATTTTTTTTTCTTTGACAAATTATAATTTCTTTTTTTTTTGACAAATTATAATTTCTTTTTTTTTTTGACAAATTATAATTTCTTTTTTTTTTTGACAAATTATAATTTCTTTTTTTTTTTGACAAATCATAATTTTTTTTTTTTTTGACAAATTATAATTTCTTTTTTTTTGTATTAATTATGATTTCCATGGGTCTAGTAAAATATAAGAAAATCGCATGAGTCTAGTCTAATATTATACGGCAAATAATATATATCTCAATTTCTGGAAAAGGAAAGAAGCATTTGTATTTAAACATTTATTAGAAATCAACAAATTCTTTGCTTGTTCCTTGTAATTATTATAAGATACAGATCTGAAACTATATCAGAACAGTAATTCTATTGTTAGACATTAACTGAAATAACAAGATTCACACGTCTGCTTTTGAACAACCAATTACGATATAATCTTTTCAATGCAACTCTAGTTCAGAATTCTATTATTATTATTATAATGATGCATTTTTATGGATGTGAACGGAAAGATACTTTTATAGAAAAACATATCTTTTTTTTTTATTATACACTAGCAACCTCAACTGGCATTGCCTAGGTGTTATATATATAAATAATAATTCCACTAATGTACAAGTTCGGTGTAAACAGTGAACCGTTTTCATCATGTTACACCTTACCCCCCCCCCACCCTCATTCAAATAAATGTATCACGTTTAACTTATTAAGCAGTCAATGAGATTTTACCACTTCGTCCAGATCCCCTTAAAAACAATCAGCTGGTTATAAAAATATTTGTAAAACGTACAAATGAGACCTTTCATCACCATCAGAGTTTTGATCACTCCTGGAGGAAGAACTCTTCCCATGTTTCCGACAACCTGATTGGTGATTGTCATTCAGAGGTTTTGCTATAGTTGCCACGCTAGTCACTGCAGGTTGGCAACGCTATTTGCCCATAGCTAGGTGTACACATACACCGCCTGCTATTCACAAATGGTCACCCATCTAGTACTGGCCAGGTTCAATGTCACTCAACTTCGGTCATCTAACGGGAACCAATGTGTCAATGTGATTATGCCGTATGAAATTATTAATTATTGTGCTGACATTCAATTTTCTGTTTTCTCACATTCATTTAAACAATTAAATAGAAGGCAATGCAACTCACAAACTTATTAGTCGGTCTGAAAGTCTCTATCTATCTATCTTAAACATACACATACACAAATAAACACACACACATATGTAAATATATATATATACATATATAATTTTGGTTTTTGCATTTTCCACACATATATATATATATACTAGCAAAAACTACCCTCCTTCTGGGTAGCAATTACTGAGGCTGTAGTCTTCTTTACATACACCAAAGAAATAATTTTCAATTGACATTTTAGAAATTTGAAGGAAAACAACATAATGATGATTGTCGTAGTGTTATTTGATATATTCCAATGGAGCACTATTAAAATCAAGTTTCCCCCTCCCCCCATTATCGTTATAGAGAAATTCCCTTTTTTTTGTAAGTGCGGAAATAAATAAATAAAAGTAAGTATGCCCCCTGAGCACTACTGAAACACTCAAATAAAGTTAAGGAGGCTTCCAGAGCACTAATAACCCATGTTTCTTCTAAGAGAAATGATGATATTCAAAATAGTTAAGAAATGATAAAGAAAATACAGAGTTAACGCCTGAAAGTTTTTAAATTTCAATGTGAAAAATTCTGACTAATTTCCTGTGTTTAATTGTTTATAACATTAAATTTGACCACCAAGGAAATAAAGATTTTTAAAAAAATAATGTTTCGATTTTATTTATTCCGAATAATGATAATGATAATAATAATAAGAAGAAAAAGAAAAAGAAAAAGAAGAATCTCCAAAACCTTGTAAGAGTTTGTGACATTTGTATTCTATGAAGGTCCGGTGCGAACGCAGACCCCACGATAGTATTATACAATCTTTATTCAAACTCAACTATACTGCAGCGGTGGTGAAAGAAGAAGGAGAAGTGGTGTGGCGGTGAGGAGAAGGAAAAGTGGTGGTGTCGGTGGCAGTGGTGATGTCGGTGGTGAAGGAGAAGTGATAGTGGCTCTGTATATATATATATATATATAAATTCAAAATGGCGTAATAGTGTGATCTCACACGTGTGAGTTTTTGCTCTCTCTTTTTGTTTGTTTTCACCCTAAAATGAAACTACTGTATAGTGTAGGTGTTTTCAAGACACTTTAATCCAAGAACTTTTTACTCTTTGTGAATTTTTTCTGATGATTTTGTAATGTTGCAGAGACGATATTGACATAAAAATGTTGTTTGGCACAAGACAAATTAAACGGACCGTAAAAAATATATCTCACAGAAATTTAATATTTTTTGGAAATGTGAATAAATAAAAATAATAAAATAAAACCATGGTTATTGGAATATAATATAAACTGACTTATGTGTATATATGAGAGAGAGAATAAAATGGAGAAAATGATAAACCCAAATAAAAGATAGGATCACATCAAAAACCATGTAGAGGACTAATATTTCTCTTCATTTTATTCAACACAGATTGCAAAACTCACCATTACTCAGAATAGCTAATCTTCTGCAAAATAAGGTTGTAAAGATTTGATGGTGGGACCAACAAATGACATAAATCGCTTCAAGAAAAGTCAAGTTTGATGATTATAATAATAACATAACAGTGTTGATTGAAAAAGCTCCCATCTAATGATTATTCTTGTCAGCTAATCTTGGTTTGTTCGACACATTTAATGCAGCAATTAATTGACCATAACACCAAGAAAAAAATTACAAATATCTTACAAATACAGGGAAAAATTGATTAAAAGTCATTTTTTAAGCAACATTATATTTCTTGTTTTTTCTTTTTGCCCGTGGATTAACTAACTGTTTCCAATATGGCTGCTAGCATATTATAGAAGTCACCAGTTGATGGCAGAAATGGTAACGAAGACAATAACCTCAATATTAACATTTTTTTTTATCCGTCATTTTAATCTTCAATCTTTTAATATGAAATAAAAAACGAAATTGATGACATCATTTGTTAAAGTTAGCACATTATTCAGCTAAAGAAAGCTGATTTAGGGCATTGGAAGATTTTTAGAATTTCTTCTGATGAACACTGTTGAACTGGAAGGGCTACTTGGTGATGTCTTCAATTAGAAAGCAGCCGTTTTGCATACACACTGTTTAATGAAAGAATCGCTGACATTCAGGAAACATAATTGTAATATTTTAATGCATTCTTAAAGTCTGTATTCATTGGTCCGTTTTGTTGTTATGGTATGCATATATTGATGCTGAATCTGCTTTATGGTTAGAGAGAAAAGAGATTGATTCTAATTTTGTCCTCTTTCTCCGTCCAAACTCATACACTGATTATATCACTTAATCTTTAAATGATTCCCCTCTTTGCAAGGATATGAAACCACGTTTTCTATCAGAAAGGGTAGACAATCAAAGAAAAAGGAAATGAATGAATGAAAGAGACAATGATGAGTCATTCTTTGTTAACATGTAAATAAACATAAAAGAATAAATAGGATCTTAAAATTCGTCTACCAATTCCACAATCGATGTAAAGAAGCATTATGCCACATTATTTAATTACTTTCATTTTGGACCTACTTAAAAGCTATTTGAATAAACAAATCGTAGAAAAAGAAGAATTTTATAACAACGCTTTTGAACAACCCTATACTTTTAGTATCTACTATTCTGAGGAAGGTGTTCATTCACACCTACAGATTATAGTCGTTATCAGAGAGAGAAAAATCAGATTTGCTGGTCACTGTTGGATGGCTAAGGATGGAATTGTCAGCGATGTTCTTTCATGGATGCCAAAACGGTACATAAATATGTCCCTCTATCTTATCTTGCAAATATCTCGATTATTAATTAAACCTAATTGTTTTTGCTTAATTTAGTGTTTCATGAAACCAGAAAATATTGCTATCGAATAAAGTAAGTTTTCTCGCGGATATGTGCTCAGTTTATATTTTATGAATTGAAAAGCATGGAATGAAGTTTTCTAAGATTAATCAACTGAACAGTTGAGGCAATGCAATATTTCTTCATGTTAGCTAACTATAGCTCAGTAAGAATGTAAAAAAAATGGCCTGCGAGTTATTTGAGGTCAGAATTCACCAAGACAACCTGTTAATTGTGACACAGTGCCTTTTTAACAAATTGGTTGAAGGAAACTTTGGTTACGATGGGGGGGGGGGCTGCTTGCATTTGAAGCAGAAATTGGAAACCTTTATTTTCAACACCAACCTTTGTTTTTTTCCTAGCTATTATCCCATCCCAAAAGAAAATTCTCTTTTACCCCCGAGTACCCAACCCCATCCCAAACTATTGTTCTTTTTTTTAATAGTTACCTCTATCCCAACCTAAACTTTCTTCTACCCTTACAAATTATCCTATTGAAAATCAGGGTCATGATACAAGAAAAAAAAACCTACTTAAAGCTGTTTCTTCAAAAAACAAACACTAACTATGAAATCGAACAAAAAATTATCTCCAATTAATCATAAGGCATGTTCACATGCAATTATCAAATGTATTGAATTTCAAGGCTAATTTTGACAATCAATAAATAGCAGCTGACGTTCCAATGAGCTATACAGGATAGCACAATGGTAAGAACATAAAAAAAATTACCCGCAAGTTCTCTGAGGTCGGAATTCACTAAGGTTACCTGCTAATTAGAATGGATCAGAGGAATGTTAAATCTGGACAATATAGGAAGACTTTATTTGAATGTTCATGTTGAAAGAATGGCTGAGAGTTCTTGGGTTAGTAGATATAGAACAGTTGAGATAGAAGAGTCAGTTGGCAGGGGAATGCCAAGGAAAGGATGGAAGGAAGTGATGAGAATGGGACTGAAGGGAAAGAGGGATCAATACAAATCTGACCAGAGATAGGTTAATTTGGAAGTCAATTTCTAAAAGGCGTCAAATACATGCCAGCATGAAAAACGGACTTTAAACCGATGATGATGATGATGATGATGATGATGATATTACTCAGTACACAAACATTAAATTTACACATTATACTTTACTAGAAAATATACCTGCTCTAATAAGCATAGTAAATTGTGGTTCACAAAAAGTCCAAGTCCCCTGTTTCACTTCTATGAGTATTTAGAAAGTCGCTTTTCAAAGAGTAATATGCTTAACACACTTCAGGGATCAAAGAGGAGTTTTTCCTAGAAAATTTAGAACTTCCTTACTTTCCTTCCTCACTAAAAACTATTTAGTGAATCGATTTTCAAAAATTAATATGCCTACTCACGGATAAACATAAAATTCCATAGATACAGGGGTCGATTGATTGTTCTACTGTGTCAGCACATGTTTCAGCAAGTTATACTGAACTTTCATGGCAGGTGATCGACTGAGCTTCAATCTATGCCCCCCCCCCTCAAACATTTAACACCAAAAACTCGTCTAGCTACAACCACTGTAAATAGTTTTCCTTTCTCTCTCTACCTTAAACTAAAAACTGTAATGAGCATAGTTTCTTTCCTATAACTGCACGTCTGTGGAACACAATACCGCTGGGCTGCTTCCCAGCTGACTACAACATGGTCGTTTCCAAGTCCAATGCAAGAAATTATTGTTGAGCCGCCTTCATAAATAATCAAATTCTGCCCAATTTCGACCATCATTGTCAATCAATCAGTGTTGTCTCACACCGTCCACCTGAAACTAATTCAACCCTTATTATTGAGTGGCATTTTGAGCCTTGATAAGTGGTGACACCTCAGTTAAAAAATACTTGCTAAAGTTTTTGCAAGGAGGTGTCACTGTCCTCTTACATACAGTGTCTGGTATTCCCAAATAGTCACCCATCTGATATTGACCAAGCTCAATGTTGCTTAACTTCGATGATCTAATGAGATTATGTATCAACGTGATTATGTTTTACAATACAGGCATATACGTGCTGTAACTATAGAAATTCGAAGGTGTTAAAATAGGACAATAGGTGATGTATGTACTGTCACAATGGTATTTATATATAGCAGATCCTTCAAAATGTAATTCTGTTTTCTTTTGGAATATTTTTTCACTTATCAAAGCTTAGCTGAGATCGCCCAATTGTATCAGAGGGATTAATAAACTAATCCAAAAATACTAAATAGTCAAATTAGAGTTATTAATCCACAAAAAGAAATAACTATTAAATGTAGTAAAATTATATGCAGAAAATGTAATTGAGAAAAGTTAATATGAATAGAAAATATCTATTCATGAAATAGTGGCTATGAGTGGTATAATGGATATTAACACTTAATGGAATTGGCTAAGCCTATCGGATCTATTGCTTTCACTCACACAGTAATACCAATGGGAAAGGTATTGTCGCGAGAGCAGCAGCACAGATGACAATGCCCACTCGTGCACTCTACCACAACTCTCGCTAACCAGCAAAGAATCAATTGAAAAAGTAAAGCGACAATCAAATAAACAAAATACAATAAACACTGATCAGAAAGATACCAATATTTTTATTAAGAGAAAGAGATGTTCTCTCTGTTGTGTTGTGTGGTGTTAGTGTGATAGTTTGTGTAAGATATTGTCTACTGAACATACTTCCACACAATGTAGGCAGTGTGTGTGTATGTTTCATATGGTTTGTTCATCTTACCATAAGTTTTTCAGGTAGAAAGATGTATGTATGCATGTGTGTGTGTGTGTTATCACCAATAGTAATAGTTTGTTGTGATGCTAACTTTGTTGTTGCTGTGTGTAACTGATTTTATGTAGACTATGCTAATTGCTGTTGATCATAGTTGTTCTTTGTCAATGTTGGTATTGTAACTATCATGAGGGCATACAGTAGTAATTTCTCCAACATTTGCTCCTGCCTTTTAGCCAAGATCAAAGTGTAGTATCTGTTCCGATCGATACTGCACCCCATAGACTGGTATTGTCTTGGTCTTCGAGGCTTTCTTTACGCCTGTCTATGGGTCTGTCCTGTGCAGTTCTAGGAGGTAAGTCCACCCTCCCAGGCTTTGCCTCCCTCTTTGGGGAGGAGTAAGTTTATTGCTTACTGTCTGAGGCGCCCCTACCGGGGAATGCCGACGGGGATGCCCAGGCAATTTTTAATGGCCAGAGTGCTCACCTCTCGGGCGCTGGCTTTTCAAATCCCACTTTCCCGACCTTGTGTCATATCTTACCTTGTGGGAGGTAGATAAATATCTGCTCTCACTGAGACCAATACTATGTGTGTTTCGTTGGCAGAAAAGGTACAATGTTTCTAGTGTGGAGACATGGCACCTTGTAGATTTGCCGGTGGTGATCTGATTAGATGCTTATTTGTCTTGGCTTTTTATAGATGTGAACATCGAACATTCTGGAATACATTTTCCTTCTGCATCAAACATTGGGTACTGTTTGCATAGGTGGTTATGTTATGCATACACACTTCATTCTATGTTATGTTGTGTTGTGTTGTGAAGCTGACAAGAGATCAAATAGCAATCAGTCCTGACTGTATGAACACTCTTGTATTTAATGAACCTCTTATAATTAATCATTTACAAGAGGCCTTAAGCTTAAGCATTTATCATCATCATCATCATCATCATCATCATATTCGGTTTAACGTCAGTTTTATATGCTGGCATGTGTTGGACTAATTTTAGAAAATTAACTTCCAAACTAACCTATCATTGGCCAGGTTTTTATTTAAACTGCATAACCTGAAATGCGACAGATTTTCTTTGAAAGTCATTTCCTTAGTTGAGGCAAGATTTTTATGGAGTGGGTGCTCTTTCTGATGTTAACCCAGTGAGGTTATGGGGACCAGTACTTTCATCGAGAAAACCCCAAAAGCATACGTTTAAAAAGTTTCACCCAGAAACAAGGGATCATTTTTGCAATTTATAGTTGAACAGTTTTGAGTATAATTTCATGATCCTAAATGTTGTGACCCTGTTAGGGGCCGAAATAAAGACACAGAAACACGGGGTTACAGGAACAAAAATATATTATTGAAGAAAAAGAATATATATACAAGAAGTGGTATTCTGGACTGCCAGTATAGAACTGGGGTGAAAAAAGTCAGTGAGTTGGAATGCTTCTCGCATTTTATTATGGATGGACGAGTCCATTTGTTCTTCGTACAGGTACAGCACCATAACACTTAACAACTTCACATAAATTGCACAGCAACTCGAATTCCTTGATCTATCTGATAATAAACTGTTTGAAATCTGAGCCAGTTAATTCAGAAACGTTTAATTTATTATCTACTATTATTTTAATTGCAAAAATATCTTATATTTGAATGTGAACCTCCAATACAAATATTTCATTAAAATTTTCTTTATTTTCCGAGATTTTGACTGTATTGAATCATCTTCTGGAAGAATTGTAAACATATGCATATAGTCGGATCAAATACAGAGTTTATAGAAACAACATGACTTTTGGGAAAAAAATGATTTACCATAGTCTCACTTACAGATGTTAGTTAGAATTTTGGAAAGAATCGTCAACGGCTCAAATATACACAGAATCTATATTATTGAATGAAATCTGCTTGAATGAATGAGTGCTGCCGAATTACACAAAATCTACATAATAATAACGCAGTTCTAAGGTGAACAGTAAAAAAATTCCAAGACAAATGAAAACATGGCTTCAATCCTTTTCTAACTCAAGTCAAAATCTTCTATTATCAATTGAAATGAATTTTAATAGAATTTATTACTTAAAAAAGGAGATCAAGTCAAGAGAGGTAAAAAAGGAAGGATTGAGAGTTCTAGATGAGGGGTAGATAACTCAATACAATTAATACAAATTCATACTGACACATAATATTCTGTCCGAAATAAATTCCTATGTTAAATATATAACAACGCTTGTTTGGAGATTACGGTAACATCGTTAGTGAAAACCTAAACAAAGACTTATCACAGAGTTTGGAGAATTATTTATGTGTAAAAATGCAGCTTTCTCTAACCGTTTGCCTCGTTCGTCAAACCGTTTATTATAACACACACATTAGATGACCCCTCTTTCAGAAGCACAGGTTCGAATCCTATATGAGTCTCAATTTTCACTTTGCGGTTTTCTTTGTTTATTCTAAGCCTCGTGGACTAAATTAATCGTTTATTTAATGTTATTAACGGGACCCTTGGAAATTCCACAATTGGTTGCATATTGTTGCCATGCTTAAAATATTTATATTCTATCGTCGTCTGGCATGAACAGAGACCCAGGATATTATCAAATCACCTTTGCTCAAACTGAAACATACTTATCTTAGTAATCTGGTTAATGTAGTTTCAGAATATATCTGGTTATAAGGGTCTATTTGCAAAACTCTTGTAGGAGTATGTGACATATGTCCATTCTATGGACACCCATTTTGAATATTATTGTACCATCTTTGGACAAAACAGATACTACGTTGTGATCCTAGCCCTAGAAAAGTGTATTTTAGTTAGTGTTTCACGTTCAGCACAACAGCAGATGAAATTTTTTAATTTTAGCGAGCAGGTGCTCCCATCTTTAAAATAAAGGTTGGAGGGTGATAACGTACATACAAACATGAAATTGCTTAACGTATTGTTATATAAATTACCAAAAGCAACAAAAAAGCTGTGTAATAAATAATATACATGCATATTACAAATTCATCCCAAGATACTCTAACCTGTCACTCAAATGTTATATCACTTTTCTCCATTTTTCTCATTATTTTTCGAGATACAATATTTTGTGAGATTATTTTCTGTACATACTTGTCATTGGTGGAGGTCAGCTACATGTGTACCCAATATGTGACTATACTTGTATATGAATACAGAATTTTTTCAATATTATTCTAACTGAAGGTTATTTTGAAATCTAGACATTTGACCAAACATTTCTTTCTCCTCTATTCCAAGAATTTGCTTCTCAAGACCTTGTGTTTAGCTTCCGAAAACAAAATGATTGAAAAAAATTGATAATGGTTAGAGACCTAACTCAATGCAAAATTTTTTAAATTAACATTTATTTAAATTCTACTTTTCGATTTAAAAAGTATTCATCATGAAAAGTACAGACATATTTTTCTTCATTTTTTTTCTTACATGACATGTTGTCACTTGATTGCGTTCTTCTGGTGTTATTGAAGACGATGGTTTAATGGCAGACCGCAGTGGAATTGGTGTGTATGTGTGAATAAGTAGTACAAATATTTTCACTGTTTTGAAGCATCGATATTTTGAAATTTTATAACGGTTAGAGACCCAAACTCAATGCAGATTTTTTTAAATAAACATATTTATTTAAATTCTAATTTTCGACTTAAAAAGTCTTCATCAGGAAAAGTACAGACATATTTTTCTTTTTCTTTTTACATGACATGTTGTCATGTAATAAAATATTTAATAAATTTGGGAAAGTGCACAATTTTCCTAAGGTACTATTAAAAAGGTAGGTCGCTTCATAATTCTTTATAAAAACCTTTATTTTAAACATACATTAAGTGCAGGACAGTTATTATCATGTAGGTTAAAAATATATCACCAGTTTATCGGCAAATATATTGGTTGATTCTTTCGCAAACAAGCAACGACGACCATAGAATCAACAAAGCAAAATATTGGCATTACTCAGGCACTTCTGGAAGACTTTGACGAAGAATGGCGGCACATTATTTTTTTTCCATTTTAAATTTTTGGTGAAAGTGAAATGTTGAATAGCAAGAATTTATTGGCTATTTATTTATTACTTTGTTTGATATATTGTCATAATAAAGACGATAAAGGAAATCAAACAAAATTGAATAACAAAAGAAAGAAAAGATTAGTGCCAGTTGGGATTTCTTTTTTAAATTTTTTGTAAACCAAAACTGTTTTTTTTTTTATTTACTGTAATCTTTAATATCAAAGCTAAACTACCCGATCTAAAAAAAAAAAGGAAAGAAAAAAAAACATAAAAAAACAATAAAAGTAAAATCACTTTTTGATATAATGGTTAGGAGTATCAAGGGACTTTTACATTTTGCCATTTTTTAAATTTTGATCTCAAAGGATGTTATGATTAAGAAAGTGGGTTAAATTGCTTTAAAAAATTCAGTGTTTTAATAAATGTTGATAGGTACACATCTTTTTAATAGCTTATAAAAGTGAGGGCATTTACTAAATGTGTCTTAAGAAGATCTTATTTCAACTAACATTCATGAGAATTATTATATATCGAACTAGCTGTCCCGACTCGTCGTTGCCTGAGAGTATTTATACTTTACTTTTTGTTATGCATATTTTTTAATGTCTTTAATTTTTATTCTTGTATTATTCTTTTTAAGTCTTCAAATAAGAATAGACCTAAAGGAGGAAAACTTAAATATTCATGCATGCACTATGAAACCCTTAGAAATGTTTATATTCTATTCATTTTATGGAACAACACTGGAAGCAAATATATTAATTGGTTAATTCTAAAAGATCGAATGGGTTGATATGCCGTAAAACAGACAAAGAAAAGTAAAAAGAAGCAGAAAGATTAGAAATTGGTTTAAGAAACAGACAACACATCCGGCAGTATTTGAATGGAAAAAAAAAACAGAAGAAAAAAAGAACTGTAAAGGAAATGTTCGCAATTTTATTGTCAACTAAACATCTAATGCACCAGTTCGTCAGATTTTAGAATGCAAGAAACATTGATGTACACAAATAAACAACCATCAACATACATCATATTTAAATATGGAGAAAACACGACTATACATGAACGAAGCATACACCTGAATAAAGCTGGGGAGCACATCAGCTAAAATATAATAAAAATAACTATTTTTAAAAGAATTTACACCTCCAACACAAATTAATCTTTAAATACTTAAAAGATATTAAGAACTTGAAACATAACAACTTTCCCCGCATTAATAACCCCGAAACGAACTCTAATGTACTCCACCTACCTACGGGTTGGGGTGGAGTTAAATAAAATTTCCAAACTGATCATCTCAGCCTACATCAGTAGTTCATGAACCCAGCTGAATCAAAGATCAAAATCCTATCACTCCTCTTATGTTGTGTATCAAACCTGAAAGAAATGGCTCTAAAGAGAAGCGACCACATGTTACAATATCAAATTGACAGCCAGTCGGCCGAGAACACAGCTAAGCATTCACACTATATAACATGACAATTTATGAAAGAGAAGTTCCTTCAAATTTACACAGTGTAAAACCTGTATAAACACTAACGATAGTTGAGAAACCTTATCAAATCTCTATTGTTAAAACAAATCTGATTGAATATGCCATAAACTATTTCTCATTCGCTTCCTTGCCATTATTCTCCTCTGATAATTCTCAGGTTAGCGGTACTTCTTTGAATTTGGTCAATCTTTATTCAGATTAAATTTCTCTGGCACATTTTAGACAATCTGCTATCGTTTACATCTAAATTAACTTTCTCGTCTTTGTTATAAAATATGTATCTGGTATTGTCGAGCATAGAGAAATGGTTTAAGAAATGTTAATAAATACTATTGGTAGGGTCGGGGTATTATGTTTAATGCCTTGTGACTAATCTGAATAATTATATTTCCTCTTATGCAACCAACTGCCTATACCATCACACAATTTCTACTCCGAGAAAGACTTCTGTTTCACCCCCGAAGGTGTAAGCTTGTAAAACATCAAAAATTAACCACACTCCTCTCTGTTGTACCCCTGTCAGGAATTTTTATACCGCATCACTTTCTTTTCTTTTCCTTTTCTGGCATGGAAAACATGATGTTTGATTAATTTGTATTGCTTTAAGGGCACTGAAGCAAACAGTATTGAGTCAGCTTCCAGCAGCTGATGCATTTCTTCAGTTCGTCACTGTGACATTAAGACAAGCAAACCGATTGCTAACATGGTATGGTCGAACTCAGTTGGCTGCCATGGCAATCGAGAAGCGATAATTGAAGATGTGATGAAGCTATTTAAAAATATCCGACAAAACAGTTTGGTCACAACACTTCCATCTATTTAATAATGTATTCAAATATCAAAGATTCACGTTTTTTTTTTTCAATAGGTGAATTTTAGTTACCTACCCTGGTTATATCGCTTTCTTTAACTCTTCTTTTTAGTTACCTACCCTGGTTATATCGTTTTTTTAACTCTTCTTTTTAGTTACCTACTCTGGTTATATCGTTTTTTAACTCTTCTTTTTAGTTACCTACTCTGGTTATATCGTTTTTTAACTCTTCTTTTTAGTTACCTATTCTGGTTATATCGTTTTTTTTTAACTCTTCTTTTTAGTTACCTATTCTGGTTATATCGTTTTTTTTTAACTCTTCTTTTTAGTTACCTACTCTGGTTATATCGTTTTTTTAACTCTTCTTTTTAGTTACCTACTCTGGTTATATAATTTTTTTTAACTCTTCTTTTTAGTTACCTACTCTGGTTATATCGTTTTCTTAACTCTTCTTTTTAGTTACCTACTCTGGTGATATCGTTTTTTTAACTCTTCTTTTTAGTTACCTACTCTGGTTATATCGTTTTTTTTAACTCTTCTTTTTAGTTGCCTACTCTGGTTATATCGTTTTTTTAACTCTTCTTTTTAGTTACCTACTCTGGTTATATCGTTGTGCCACACGTAGTCTAGAATTTGGTTAGAAATTTTAGCAATTACTATATTTAAACCAAATCTTCTAAATGAATAAATGTGAAAGTTTTTTCCACCTATCCTAAATATATTAACATCAAAACGGCTTATACTTTTTGAATTACATAAAAATGATAAAACATGATTTTTTTAATACCGTATATATAGTAGTCTGTAAAACCCACAAAAAGCTTTAGGTATTCCTATTTTGCATATTAATTTTTTAAACAGTTTCTAATGAATTAATATTCCGTAACAAACATTTTAAATTTGCATTGTCATATTTTCTTATATGTTCGCAATAGTTTCATCGATAGTAAAACGTCTGATGTCGCTAGGATTCTGAGAACAGATACTTGACTTTGATCTTAGCCAAAAATCCAAGAAACTATATAAAAAATATTTTTATGACGAGACATTTTTAAATGAATAAGAAAAAAACTCATTTAGTATATTATTGTATCATCTTTTAATGAGGGTAGATAATTTAGTATCGGTTCTATTGTCATAAGATCGTCCTCCCAGGAATTACCTCTTCATTTGAAGAAGGGGTAATTGTAGTATCTGTTCTGTTGTCATGAAAGTATTTTCTCAGTAATACCTTCTCCTTTGTTTTTTTGAGGGAGGGTGGTTCCTTTCCTGTTGCCATGATACCATACTCGCAAGCATTACCTTAGCTTTATATGGGAGGGGGGATCCTCCCACGTATTACCTCCTCCATTTTGAAAGGGGTTGTGTAGTATATGTTCGTTTATCATCCCCAGCTTTACTTCCTCCTTTGCAGAGGGTAGTGTAGTATATTTTCAATTTTCATGATACATTCCTCCCAGGCATTACCTCCTCTTTTTATTGGGGGGGGGCAGTATAGTATATGTTCGTTCCTCACGATACCATCTTTCCAGGATTACCGTTTTTTGGTTGGGGTAGTGTACCATCTATTCTGTTGTCATAATATCATCCCCTCAAGCATTAACTCCTTTAAGGGGAGGCAAGTCGTGTTCGTTCACCATGATATCATCTTCCCTCTCTAATAAAAATATACAACAGGAGGAAGCATATATTTTGTCGGATTTTCGTAAGATAAAACGAACAAAATATAAAAAGAATTAAAAATTGAAAATAGAACCCTCCCCATATTCCACACGGCCCGCCGACACAGAAAAATACCTTGTAAGTAGGAGACCAAATTCATAAGAATGTATTATATATATTTTAGGTTGTTTTTTTTTAATTTTTTAACTACTTAAATATTTTATTAACTTTAATTAGACTTATCTTGAACAGTACGAAGATTGGCATTAAAAGGTAAACTATTTTTAATTTGACCAATTATCTGTTTGATTAACACATAAATAATGATAACATCGACGATTATTTTAATCTTTAAATGCATTTAATCAAAAAACGCCAAAATTCTGAAGGAAAATGTTTTCTGTGACAATTCTTTGTTAGTTAACAACTAAACTTTTAATTTATGCATTTAAATTATTATATACACTGTCCTTTTTTTCCTATAGGATTATCGTCGTTCTTCTTATAATAATAATTATTATTATTATTTACTTACTAGGAGTTCTCACACAGGTCATCAGTGATTGCTCACCAACAGCCGGTGGTATTCCCTGGAGTCTGAGTGACAACAAGTCTCCCCAGATTTCCAGTATTCTCTACCTCTTTTCGATAGCCACCGCAAATAAACTTGCAGTATTGCAGTATCACAACAGCCGTTTACCATTGATTTCTCGTTGGTAAGGATCATTGGTCTTCTCTGGGATTTGGATGGCAATAAGCCTACCTACGGTCCCAGGAGTCTCTGCACTTCTAGTGGAGGTCTGGTTTGTGCTGTCCCTCCTCGGTCTTCTCATCCTCCTTAGTCCTATGAAAATATTTTGTATGATGTCAGCCTAGGCTGGTACCATTTTTTTTTTTTCGAAAATCGACCTATCCTAATGTACCATGGACAACCATGTAGCGTCTTATTATATTGTAAGATTATACACTTTAACTTTTTACCTGTTAACGTTTCTATGTGGGAACATTTTTTTTTAAATACTAAAGAAAGTTTTCACAAACAAGGATTGCTTTTTAGGAATTTTACATTATTTTAATGAGCCACAATTATGACAAAATTTGTGGCATTTGGATAATTAACTATGAATTTTATTTTGAAAATTTTTTTTAAGGATTTATATGTAATCATTTTTTCGTTTTCTCTTCGACATGTACATTACTTAATCCAATATGCAATATTTGGTTCTTACTTAGCATGTTCCCAGATGCGAACGTTGCCATGTATGTATCTCAAGAATGGCCATGACAAAATTAATTTCTTTTTAGTTTCAATTTATCAAGACTAAAAGCCACTCGAGTATAACGATTAATGAAATGGATAGATTGCCAGTTGAATGATAATGAATATTATGAGAAGATTAGAAATAATGAATGGTATGAATACAATTTGATGAAAACGGTTTAAGTGTTTATTGACATTAGATTTGAAGATGGCCATGTTGTAACCCTCAGGGCAACAACCTTGTGGCAACGTAATCCACAGATGGGAAGCTCTTGGAAATAATTTCTGGGGCATTTGAACAATTAGTTATAAATTTATTTTTAAGGATTCATTTGTAATTAGTTGTTCTTTCTCCTCTTCGACATGTAAATTACTTAATCCAGTATTCAATATTTGGTTCATAATTTGACAGCGTTCCCGAAACATGCCTTTGTCTCAAGAATGGTTTATGGTATAAGCATGATATTTTCAGGATTTCTTAACTAGCACTCACAGACTAACCGTTTCAAATATTATAATCCATCCTTCTCCTGGGTATTACGAACCCGTGTTGTAGATGTCTCCTCAGAATGTGCCACTATTTGCTAGTCGAATCTCTTGTTGGTGGTGTCAATTACTTGGCTCTTTTCCTGGACAGAGGCCATGATTATATTTCTTCCCAATCAAAAGACAACCCCGTGGGGTTTGATTAAAATTTCTCATCAAAATCACAGGCCAGAGAGAAAAAGAAAGCGAATGTAATTAGAGGAGTTTTGCACCCGGCTTTCTCGCTCCTCAGTTAACTATCTTATGCTTTTTTCTTCTTTCACTTAAAACCCTGCTGACGTGTACAGGGTAGCTGGGTATCGTTTATCAATACATCAGTCAGTCGACCGGGCTCATAACACATGACATTCACATCCCTAACTAGTTATTATTTTTATTGTATAATCACTACAAAATTCCATTCGCACTTCATCTATTCCCCCTGTCCAATAAATTGGTTATGCTTCAAGTTGTAAATCAAACAGAATTTAATAATGCTCAGATACTCGAAAAAAGAAGATAAATGTACCTCTTTAAAGCATGTGCACATCTTATATGTATTTATATATGGTGGATGACAACTTGTGTTTTTTTTTACTACACACTCATGCTTAAACAATGACCACAGCTGAAGGAAAAGAATTGATTTTTTTCACGTTTTGTTTGTAAATATTTTGTGCTGCTTCTGTCAACTAAAGAAATTTAAGATATTTCTTCTCATCCTATATATATATATATATATACATATGTATATAACGCATTTCAAGTGTGGAGCGCTCTCGTCAGACATATCTGACGAGAGCGCACCATGCTTGAAATGCGTTATATAAAATTATAAGATTATAAAATGATAAAATACAAAATAATAAATAAATGTTGAAAAAACATTTTACAAATGTTGGTAGCCTTACTCCTTTACATATATACTTTCCTCTCGTTGGAACTGCACTAATACTGCACTACCCTCTTTTCTATATACAGGGCGAGCCAAAAGTAGGTGGACAGCATATATTGAAATGTTTGTCGAAGCGTAAGAGAAGGCTTCAAAGCTGTGTAAATCAAGAAGGAAAACAGTTTGAACACTTGCGTTGATAAATAACATTTAATTTTCATTAATATAATTGTTTTATTACATGTAATTGTACGTATAAGTGATCTCTAAAGAAATGTTTTTTACTGTCCACCTACTTTTGGCTCACCCTGTATATATATATATATATATATATATATATAAGTTTCAATCCCTGCTTGAGGTACTAACTGATCTAGCCGCACTGAAGAGCTGTGATACAGCGAACCAATCTGTGGATGACTATATATATATATATATATTAGTACTTCATGTATCCACATAAAATATTATAAGGAGATATAATTTTTTATGTGTCAGTTTTCAGTATTTACTTCAACAGTGCTCGATACGTAAGTAGAGCTAGGTAGTAAGCAATGAAAATATATATGGCAATCAAGCTACACAGAGGCTCCCGTGTTTCATCCCCGGGGGGAATCGTCAGCGTGACGATTTCCCCCCCCCCCCCCCCGGGGATGAAACACGGGAGCCTCCGTGTAGCTTGATTGTCATATATATTTTCATTGCTTACTATATATATATATATATATATATGTAATAAACGTTACCAAATTCTTAGCCATTAAGCAATTATACGTTTGAATCTTGATCGCGCTCAGAATGTAATCAAATTCTTAACGGTGAAGCAATCAAACTTTTTAATCTTGCACGCTCTTAGAACGTAATCACGCTCTCATGTAACATCTCAATATTATAGACGCTCATTTTAAGTAAATTGTAAATTACTGACCGTTATAATAATAAAAAAAACTCAACAGTAATGACATATTTTTTAACAAACCAAAATTAACACCGCCTGAAGATGATTTGCTGAATCAAATCGAAAGCACTCGCAAAAAAAGGAAACAAAATGGAACAAGAAACACATGGAACTTACATACAGCGATTTGACAGAAAATTGAAAAAATAAAAAAAAGTTTTATCAAGCAAAAACACTATTATTTAATAATGTTTGTATATATATATATATATATATAATTATTAATGACAATATATGTATTAGCATATACTATCAGTGCCCTTTTACTTTACAGTCTCCTTAAAAGATTCAGCTCGATGATTGTCAATTAGTGATAACAGAGCAAATATAAGTCAGCTTTGAACGAAAAATTCAAAATGGCGTATTAGTGGGTTCCCCCACGTGTGAGTTTGCTCTTTTTCTTTGTTTTTTTTTTTTGGTTTCACCCAAAAATGAACCACTGTATAGTGTAGGTTTTTTCAAGACACTTTAATCTAAGAACTTTTTACTCTTTGTGAATTTTTCTGATGATTTTGTAATGTTGCAGAGACGATATTGACATAAAAACGTTGTTTGGCACAAGACAAATGAAACGGACCGTAAAAAATATATCTCACAGAAATGTTATGTTTTTTGGAAATGTGAAAAAATAAAAATAATAAAATAAAACCATGGTTATTGGAATATAATATGAACTGACTTTATATATATATATATATATTATATATATATATATATTGAAAGAATACAAAAGAAAAATGAAAATTGAATTAATATCTTTTGGATTTTTACAGATATTGATTTCTCTGGCTAAGATTATATCAGCACCTAAGAATACCTTCCGAGGCTTTTCTAATAGAAATGTGTTTATACTTTATCAACTAAAATAGAAGTCGATTAAATCATTTTCCCCAAATCAACTGATATTAATAAATTCACAATAATGCTGAATAGGGAATACTCAACCATTGTACATAGTTTATATATCGGAAATTAAGTATCTCCTGTAGAGAGTGCTTTACCTCAACGTAGCATTGTTGCTGGGGGAATTTGTTCCATCCGTTCATTAATCAGTATCTTTTGTGACATCAATGAAAACTAACCGGGGAGAATGTCGCCAATACGAGTTAGCTGCGGACAAAGGGAGAAACGGATGTCTAAGCAAAGGATTAAAAGAAAGAAACCTCCAAAGACGAAACGTATTAATATTTAATTATCTTCTGAGAAATACACTGAGTGGCAAGTTTAAATGCGGCAATCAGAGCTGGCGCTATCTACTTCCAGACTCCTCAACCAGAGGGAGTGACAAGTTATTTATCTACCTCCCACAGCAGTAAGATGTGACACAAGGTCGGAAAGTGGGATTTGAAAAGCCAGCGCCCAAGAATTTGAGCACTCTGGCCTACAAAAAGTGCCTGGGCAGCCCCGTCGGCATTCCCCGGTAGGGGCGCCTCAGGCAGTAAGCAATAAAATTACTCCTCCCCAAAGAGGGGGGGAGACAAAGCCTGGGAGGGTGGGCCTCCTAGAACTGCACAGGACAAACTCATAGACCGGCGTAAATCAAGCCCCGAAGGCAAAGACGATACGGGTCTATAGGGTGTAGTATCCATCGGAACAGATACTACACTTTGCTCTTAGGTTCAGCAGCGCAAGAGGGTCTCTTTAAATTTAATTTTCGACCTCTTACCATATCCCCCCAACCCACCCACATAATACGCTGAGATTGAGAGATGTTTGTTAAAAACGGATGCTTAGGTTTATTTAGGCTTTTTTTTACTCATGTCAACACTTATCAAGGCTAAAAGCAACTCGATGATGAAAGTAAATGAGATGGATTTATTGTCAATTGAATGGGGAAAAATGTTATGAGAGGATTGAAAATGATGAATGGAATGAGCAATTCTTGATTATTTATGAGGACGATTGTTAAAAATATTTGTTAACATTGGATTTAAAGACGGCCATTTTGTAGTCGTACTCGTGCTGTTTATTGTAACTTTGTGACGGACATTTCTTAGCCAAATAAATACCCGTCCTACACGGACAGAAAAGAAAAGCATAAAAAAAAGAAAAACTTTTTTGAAATACATAATTATTTATCCATTCATCAATTAATTAATTTTATTATCAAAAATAAATATAAACGTGCAACAAGCCATGTAAAAAGACAGTGAGAAGATATTGCATCTATATAGTGTGTGAATGTTTCTTTAAAGCGACTTTAAGCCTGAATCGGATAGGAATCATCATGACTTCCTCTGGTAGGAAGCAGAAACACGAACAGAGAATGCTTCCTATCTTCTGTTGAGGCAAAAGAGACAATGGTACATAGTCTGCGGGTGGCTGCGGAGATTGTAGAGACTGCGACTAAGTGTTGGGGTGAAAAACTCTTCTAAAGGTAGATTTACATTGATGATGCTGTATGTCATAATTAGGTCCCTTCGTATCGTTCGCTGCTCAAGTAAGGACAGATTTAGTCTTTGAAGCTGTTCTTTGTAGATAAGCATGGATAATCCAGTCACCATATTGGTTGCCAACCGGTGAACACACTCCAGGCGTACAATATCTTTTTGAAGATAGGGATTTGTTGCTTAGATAGCATATTTAAGAATGGGCTGTAACAGCGTATTTATAGGGAACAGAAAGCGCCCGCAGAAAGGATCTCCGGATCAGGTAGGGAACCCGCCTGACTTTGCTCGTTATCTCGATACAGTGACGTTTTTTTTTAAGGAGTTGTCCACATCTGTATCAAGGTCTTTTGCATTATCAATGATGTTGAGTGCTGAGGTGAAAAACTGGTGATCAGGGGGGGGGGTGTAGTAGGCAGAGAGCCGATAGGAAGATGACTGTATTTTGCAGAGTTTAGAGGTAAATTCCAGTTTGAAGACGAGGACCAGATTCTGTTGAGATGATCTTGAAATTGATCATGGTTGCTTATAGGTAATACCAGTTTTATATTAGCCACAAAGAGAAGTACCTTTGCAGTCAATTCATTTGGCAAATCATTGAAATATACGGGAATAATATAATCATTATAGATAAGTATTTCTTTTTCATTTGATAGGAATATTTAATAATATTTCTGAAAATAATGAATACGAAATGAGTTTCTTTTTTGCTATGAAATGCATATGCTCTACTACTACTACTACTACGACTATTTACACATCAATGGAAAAAATAGAAAAAGATATTTTTTATTATACTTCTTTGCCTTTTTTTTCGTTTGATTAAAAGAAAAAGAAAGACTAAGAAAAAAGGACATTGTTTCAGTCTTTTTTTTTTTTTAACAAACTCGGGTAGTCAAAAGTGAACTGAAAAGAAATAGAGAAAAAAGTAAAGTAAAGAAAATTACGAAAAGAAAAAAGAAAAGAAAAGAAAAGTGAAAAGAAAAAAAGAAAAAAAAAGAAAAAAAGAAAAGAAAAATAATAAAAAAGAAAACAAGAGAAAAAAGAACATTTTTAAAGAAAAAAGACTAAGACAAAATGACGAGCAATGAAAAGAAAAGAGAAAAAAAGAAAACAAACAATTTTATATTTGTCAATTATCGCACATTTATTTACCTTTTAAATCAGTATTATACATTTTCTTTTATTTTTCATCTTTCAGCTTCAGATGAACTTTTACTGTACACTTTGACTGGAACTGGACAGGTCGGCTTCCATGCAATTGATTGGCCAGTCTCGACTTATTTAACTCTAGTTGGATGGTCAACAAGTCCCAGTGCGGTTGCCTATGACCCAGTAGAAAAGGTAAGAGCGATACTTTGTTTTGTTTCAAAATTTTTTTAGATTTGGATTATTCTGACGCCTATTCTTATCTTGCTTGTTATTTTCACAAAGTTTCACCCAATGTAACCTCTGACCTTATTCAGGTGAATCTTTTTGAACTAGGAAACCTTTGAGTCAAACTTAGGAATCTTTATGTTGAACTCTGGAACCTGTACGGAATTTTGAACTGAACACTTTATTTAATCAACGTAGGTAGATTGTTCCCATTCTGTCAGCCAAGACCAGGCAGACGTGTTAATTTTTATTATTCTTAGTTATTATTAGCTGTAGTAAGGATTGAACCTTCAAGAGTTCAACAAGATGTACTTGAAGAAGGTCAGAGGTTAAATCAGCCCAAATATTGTGAATATAACAATCAAGATGGAAATAGTTGTCCGAATAATCCAAATGATATTATAATTGGTTTTATTCACCCTTTAAAGTTTAATTTTAATTTCAGTATGTGGCCATTAACTTTTAATTTGTCTTCAGAGCTAATCCATTTGCTCAAGCAATTCTTCTTGGGTGTTAGATCCCGTATACTCTTGCTTTCTTTAAAAATAATAACACAATATTGTTTTTCCCTTCTGTTTCCTAACCCCCTTATAGGGTTTCAGCGAAATGAAGAGTTTACAGTGAAACAAGAGTTGGCCATAATCCCCAAACACAATTCCCTTACTGCCACTTAAATCCAGGGACAAGGAGAAATCCAAGATGATCAGAAACAATGCCGGGATAAGCAGAGAAGGACTGATGCTATCTCATTCTTTTAGACTAGTTTTCCTACCAAGCCTTTAGAACCTAGGCTACCTTACCATTTCACCTAACCATTTAGTTAGGAGGAGGAGGGCGTGTTTCATACCATTCCAAATGGTATTGTAGAAAGTGATTTTTACAGACTATTGAACTTCTAAAATTACAGCACATAGTATCTTGAAACAGTAACCTTAATATTGACCAGGTTCAAAGTTGCTTAAATTCGATTATATGATGAGGACCAGTGTTTCAGCAAGATTTAGCTGTAACTAATATGTGTATGCATATCATATATATGCATATATGATGACAATTTAATATACCAATGACCAAAATGTAGTCTTTATTCATATCATGTATTTTTGCAATGGAAGAATTGACGATGGTCTTAAAATTGTTTCGTAATGTGCAATATGCTACAATTAAACGCAATTGCATGGTGCTTTTCAGAAACCAAAATAATAAAAGGTATTTATGAAGATGTTATATCGTGCAGAAAGTTCATGGAAAAAAACAAAAAGCAGACAACACTTGCGCGTGATTTTCCTCTTCCCCTGATAATAGGATGACAGAATTCCAATCAAGCCGCCGTTTTGAATCTATCGCAGGGAGCATACAATAAAAATATAATATAATAGATATATATATATGAGGCTCCTTGCTCTGAACTTTTGATGTTTTAATAAATATTGTATCTTTACAATTCTTTATTCTCCTCTTTCACCTCTAATATATATATATAATTATATTTTTTGTTGTATGAACTGAGGTATTTATTCCTTTGGATATCCTGTGTATTTTCTTTGTATGCAAATATGTTTTTTTATTTTTATTCATCACGCCTCCCCTAAAATCTCTGCCCTTCTCTAATTTCTTTAGACGGGTCTCTTCATAATATCATTTTCTGTTATTTTGCATCGGCTTCTCGGTAAATTAGGCTTTTGTTATCAATTTTATCTGGATTGTTCATGAAACGTTTCAGTCAATTTGCTAAAGAGTAAGGGGTTGCTGAGAAATATGGATTCATGTTTGACGGAGAAGATCATATGATTTGTTAGGCAAAACGGAATTTAAAAATGGTGTTTCAGTCAATTTCATGTAGCCGGAGATCACAGAGCAAGCCTACAGGTGAACATGTTGGAATCCCTTCCTCGTGGTTAATGAACAGTGAAAGGTCCAAAGAAAGTATGAAACAACAAAGTGGCCAAAGAATACCGGAGTTAATAAATGTATAAACGTATCCAATGCAAACACCAGCCACGAAGATGATATCCAAGATAACGACACGATCCACACTCATGGGGATCTAAATGAAGTCACTAAGATGATAACAGAAACAAATATAAAACAAATTGAACTCTCCAGACATAACTGCAGTGTTTGTTATATATTTAGAAAACAATGGTGCTTACTAGAATAAATGAAATGTTTAATTTGCATAATCATTTTATAAAGTATGTTTTAATAAATAGTTGGCCATTATTATCTATTTCTAATTTTATTATTTTACTAGAAAAAATGTGATCTGTTGGCTCACCTATTAAGTTTGGGTTAGATTGTTTGAATAACGAAAAAGTGAGTTTGCAAAGCCAGCTAAATTGTTTACATAAAAAGATAATCCAAAATTAGTTTTTCTGTTAGGTATATTTCCCTCTCTCTATTTATCTGTCTTTTTCTCTTCAGAGAGAGAGTAAGAGAGAGAGAGAGAGAGTAAGAGAAATAAAGAAAGAGAGAGAAAGAGAGTAAGAGAGAGTAAGAGAGAGAGAGGGAGAGAGAGGGAGGGAGAGAGAGTAAGAGAGAGAGGGAGAGAGAGAGTGAGAGTAATAGACAGAGGTTCAGTAAAAGATGTGCGACTTGGTAAGTAAATTGCAAATTACGGCTAATTAGGAAACAATGTTTTTTTTTAAAACATAATTCAATCCCAAAACCTACGAAATAATTTAACATGTTTTTTGTGTGATTAAGATAGATGAGAAAAAGTCTTAGAAAAACAGATGTTGATTAACTCAGCTTTAGTATAATAATAGATTTCATTAATTGAAGTAACAAACAGTTTTCTTTTGTCTGATATATAATAAGAAACACATTAAAAGAAAAAGTACTAAACTTTTAATATGAATTTGCAAAATATTAAATATTTGTTTCCGCCCGACGCATATATTTGTTGCGATTTCAAGATGAGTCATTATCACTCATTCTCTATTTTGATATATTTTATGACGTTTTAAAAATTATTACTTATTCATTAACTCGATTCTTAGATATGCATCCGTTTTTTAGTCTTTTTTTCAGAAGTACACATTCTAAGCCTATCCCTTCTTCTCTCCCTTTGTGCTCCTTCTCTGCTTACAATTTCCGGTTCCTGTTGATGCCAACAAGCAGTTCTTCTTCTTCTCGTTCTTTCGGCTGTCGAGCAACCAACTTTATTTTGGACGCACACTACTTGTTCACAATTTCATTAAAAATATTCAGTTTCTCAAACATTTGCCGGTGATTAACGACTTTTAAGGTTTCTGTGAAATTTTAACATGGATTCCGACTTGAACATATCAAGAATATCAGGGTATCCATTGTTATTGAGAAACTGGGCTTAACTTGTGTGGCGCTGAAAATTGTTTCATCAGCGCATCTGAATCTTTCATCTTTTTCTTCCATTTTCTTTTCTTCTCTATTTTCTTGTTTTATGGTTTCTTTTCTCCTATTGTTCACATTTTCTTTCTTTTCTCTGTTCGTCTTCTCCTTATTTCTCCCTATTATTTCTCCCTTTGGCATAATGTTTAGAGTGGTCGCTAATGGATTCGGAGACTAGAGTTCAATCCTAGGTCGAGTCACACCAAAGACTAAAAAAATGTTACTTGATGCCTCACTATTTATAATCTTTGGAAAGGAGTGGCGTCCTCCCCTACATCTCAGTGTAATAGCTAATAAAATGGGAGCCTTCGGGTCGACCACTTTACTTTTACTGGTCCCTTTGCGTCTATCTGTTTTATGGCAAAGCAGCCTGTTTTATGTTATTAAATAACATGAAAAGGCT
>OY744517.1:90652442-90687442 GCA_963556195.1 Sepiola atlantica
TTCTCGTATTCATCTCATTTACTTCTTTATTTTTTCCTATGTTTTTCTCAATAAGTGGCGACTCCTTAGTAAAAGAAATCTTACTGCAGGTTTAGTAGTAGTATTAAACTCGGCTAGATAAACTAGAACGTGCTTAAGTAAAAGTGATAAAACGTACAAGTTATTTATCTTCCTCCCACAAGGTAAGATGTGACACAAGGTCGGGAAAGTGGGATTTGAAATCCAGCGCCCGAGAAGGTGAGCACTCTGGCCTACAAAAAATGCCTGGGCAGCCCCGTCGGCATTCCCCGATAGGGGGCGCCTCAGGCAGTAAGCAATAAACTTACTCCTCCCCAAAGAGGGGAGGCAAAGCCTGGGAGGGTGGACCTCCTAGAACTGCACAGGACAAACCCATAGACCGGCGGAAATCAAGCCCCGAAGGCCAAGACAATATTAGTCTATGGGGTGCAGTATCCATCGGAACAGATACTACACTTTGATCTTGGCCAAAAGGCTGACTGGTGTATTCTATAAACGATGTCTCTATTTACTTGCCTCTCCACGAGGGCAGAGTTAGACACAAGTCGATTTTTAATATGGGGAAAATCCAGCTCCTCAAAAAGGGCCACTTTTGATTAAAACAGAAATACAAATTGTCTCAGTCGAGAAGTATTTCTCCTTCATTGTTCAAAGACAGATAAGATTATGTGTAGTATCAGAACAGATACAACACTCTGCTGCTAGCCAAAAAGCCAACGAGTAGTCTTTTCTTGAGATGGGCATTTCTTTCTTTATTCACTCATACATTCTATCCTATATCTCTTTCTCTCACTCTTTCCTTTTTCTTTCGGTTGTATTTGACAGGCCTAATGGATAACCTCACGAACTGTGCGATCAGCTATGCCCAGTTCAAATCATCACGTATCTATCGTGGCCTTTTATGCACTAATACTATTGGTAAATGTATGAACTCACAATTTACCACAGCAAATAGCAACTTGTGTTCAATTAATCATTTACAAAAGGTATTGTTCTTCAGCATCACCCCCCCCCCCAAAAAAAAAAAGAGTTGATATACCATAACGCAAACGTTTTATTTTATTTTCTCTTTGAGGTATATTGTTTTAGATGGGTTTAAGGTTTAGAAGGCTGTCACAATGCAATATAAGGTTCTGGTCACCGGCTGAACAAAAAGAATGGATGGGTGGGTGAGAAACGAGATGATAATATGTAATATAAAAAAGACAATATGTAATATAATGTAATAGCTTTCTTTTTATTTCTTACTTATTGCTACATCTTAGATCAATAGTGGTGCAAAAGTTTTTCTGATATTTCGAGGTTGAGTACCTCCTTTTCAAAGTGTTTCCATTTCAGAGTCACGTGATTGTTACAGCCTTATAAACGTGAAACCTGTGCACAACGCAAACTACAACACTATGGTATTATTTTTGTTATTATTCTCACTCATATTCTCAATTCCTTTTCATTAAAAATAGTTCTTAACATCCAATTCATCGTACATTCTTTTTCAATAAATACATTTTTGTCGCTGAAAAATTTATTTTTTTTCATTTAGATATTTTATTTTTCTCTATTTACTTTGAGAATTAGCTTCAGATGTCACTTCATTCCTTTGCAATTGCATTAAGCAATTTCAAAACATGAAAAAGAAAGAAAACATTCCAGAAAAGCAGTTTTCTCTTTATAAAAACAAGCATATACCCACCCACCCAAAAAAACTATAACAAAATTTCTGCCAGTTCAAGACTACACACTATTGTTAATGTTCTATTGTAATGGATTTTAACTCACACAGAAACATTCTTCATTACGCCTTTATAAAAATGGGCAAGAATGGCCAAGCAGGAAAAACAAAAAAAAAAGAAAAACTGCTCATTTATTAAAGTTTTGAAATGGAAAACAAAAGTTTATAAAAAAAAAAGTAAAATGAAGTCTAACACGAGATAATTATTCTACTGTTACTTTTTCTATCTTTTGCAAAGAATCTGTCATTAGCTTCAAGCATAGGTTAGGATCAGCAAAAGGCAGTGGAAATATCTGTTGAAATATGGACTAATTAGCAGCTATTGAATGTAGATGGACCCTGACAAAAAAGTTGGCCAGCCGATAATTCGGTGGCCGATTTTACATATCATATTCACTTCCACTGCACAACTAAACCTTTAGGAAATGAGTTGGTGCCTTTTTCTTTTCCTTCAAGTATCGATTTCCTTTACTAAATAAATAAATAAAATGAGATATCATTTTTTAAATTTCAATAATATAACAAAACAAAACACAGATATTGGAAGAAAATCGCTTTTCTTTTAAAAGTTTTTGATGGATGCAAACAATGTATTTAAATCTATAAATCATTGATTTTGTTTGAAAACAGAATGCTAAGAGGAGCTTCCAAATAGTGGAATACTGAACACAGGCATCTCCTGAAGGAAGAGAAACGGATTTTCGATGAAAAAAAAATTGAAAATGAAGCGAAATAGGAAGAAGATACAATGAAATGAGGGGAAAGAATGAAATTGTAACTTCCATTTGTATCTGATGTGTTCCTTCAGTATTTATGACCATGTGTGCAATTGGTGATCCAGCTATTCTGAATGGATAGTGTGGTCGAATATAGCAACCATATTGAATGAGGCATTGTGGGATAGAAACGATCTTTGAAATGCAAGTGAAATATGCCTTCAGTGTTTTGCATTTAAAATGTCATAAATACGAAAGTGGTTTGTGCTTCTCACAATAGAGGAGTCAGTCTATATATGTACAAAGAATAAATAGGCTTTTGCTTTTTGGCACATAAATCTATCGAATATATATATATATATATATATATATATATATATATATATATATATATATATATATGTATATGTATGTGGGCGTGTGGTATAAATAACTAGGTTTTATTTTGTTTATATAATTTATACATTCTTCAGATATGCGAAAGCCAGGAGAGAAAGAGATGGTTTCCTATCAAATAAAGCATTGCAAATGTGCAACGCATTTGTAATTGTTTATATATATATATATATATATATATATATATATATATATATAGCTTAACTTGTTACTTTATTTTATTTTCACAGGATTTTTGATCTTCAAATGTTTTTTTTAATACATCCTTAACGTTTCTTTATTTGTATACAAATTCAAACTGATTAGAAAAGCGAATTTTGAGAAAATTAATAGTATTTTTTTCAAATGCATATTGCGATTTTTTTTAAATTAAAAAAGCGATATATTAAACACACATTATTCGGTTCTCTTCCAAATTTGATAAGTTCATTTTTATGCTAATTATATATATATATATATATATATATATATATATATATATATTAATGTAAGCTTTTTTTTTAGTATATGAGAAATAACCAGAATGCTCGATTACTTATATATTTATTTTTATAACAACATTTTGATCATCTATAAATACCTGCGGTTTTACGGAAACACTGGCAACTCAGGCCGTGGTGTTAAATATACCAAGTGTGATTGTTCTTCAGTCAATGCTATGGCAAACTATATATATATATATATATATATATATATATATATATATATCATCCTAATCAACCAGTTTATTTGTTAAATTAGGCTACAATTAATCCTCTTATGAGGGTGGGGCATGATTGTCCAGTCTCGATCTAAGTCTTCCTCTCAACTCTCGTCTCTGGTGAGGCCCGACGGAATCCATATCCAAGTCTCTTCTGTCATATTTGATCACGTCCTCCAAGATAACTTGGGTCTGCCAGGGATGGTCTTCTCTGCTGGCACGTTAAACTGTCGGGTTTCAGCAATTAAGCTCTTGCTGTGCTCAACGTGCCCCAACCAATGCAGTCTGCTCTTCTGCATGACGTCCTTGAGGCTTTCTAAGTCGACCTGCGTGAGCAGAGATCCAAAAGTTATGTTTTGTTCAGGCCTCACCATACAGATCCATCTGACTATATATATATATATAGTGTGTGTGTGTGTACATAAGTAAAAAAAAAAAAAAAAATTTTTTTTCAGGAATAAGGTCTTATTTATTTTATCGCAGAGAGACACAATGTTAAAGAAAATTAAAATAATAAGATCCATTTTATGAGAATGTGTGGTGCGTGCTTGTCATTAGTTTCTAAAATATACATTGCATCAGGTTGATAACAGATTAAATGATATCTATGAATTGAACTTGATAAGAATGCATTATTAAATATTATTAATAGTTAGCAATATGAATCTAAGCAAGACGGTAGCAACTATTTGCTTTGGTGTTTTTAATATCAAATGGAAGTTTTACATCCATATTCCTTTTACCATGCATTAAAATTGGTATTAATGTGTTTTAATCATCGATCGACTGAACATAATTTTTTTTTAATAATTAAAGCTATCAATGTGGGATCCATGTGAGATGTGTTATTTAATGGTGGAAGTAGGAGGAGACGCGGTCATATTTGTTTAGTTACTTGGGCTGGAGGTATAAGACACATGATTTGAAAGTAAAACCATTTTAGAAAATATATTTGAAGTGATCTGTCAAATTTACATATGTCCAGCCTGTGGAACACATTGCTGCGGGATTGCTTCCCTGCTAATTACAACTTGATCGTCTTCAAATCCAATGTCAGCAAATTCTTGTCATGGACCACCCCATAAGTAATCAAACGCAGTTCATACCATTAACCAATGTAAGTACTCTCATAGTGTTACTCATTTTTCGTCTTATTAACTATTATCCTTGAGTAGTTCTTGGCCTTGATAAGTGGTGACCCAATAATAAATAAAAAACGTCATGATTATTATTATTACTAGTATTCGCAGTCTGTCAACAAGGAGGGTTTGTTTTATTTTAATTGTCTGTTTTTGCAGATACCTTTATAGAGCAACTGATTTCCATGTTTAAAAAAATGTTGTTTTTTTATACTAATGGGTCACTACTTATCAAGGCCTGAGAGCCTCTCAAGGATAAGCGTTAAAGAAAGTTTCATTTAGACGATGAACCCTACTACGAGACGATTTAAAACAATGGGTGGAATGGGCAGAAGATTATTAAGAAAAATTAATTATCCAAGAGGACGGCTCAACAAGTATTTGTTTACATTAGACTTTAAGACGACCATGTTGTAGTCGGTTGAAAAGCAACCTCGTGGTGTTTTGTTCCACAGAATGGATGTTTTAGGAAAAAAACTTGGTTCATGGAAATTTCGTTTGGTTTTTGGTGCCGACAAGGAGAAAGGAAAGTTCTCTCTCGAGGTTATAACCAGGCAGGTTCTTGCTGTGAATGTTTTGTTTTATTTTAAGAACTTAGCATTAACATAACGATACAGTAAAGAGAGGCTATTTACATCTCTTTATGAAGGGGCTGTAATGCATCCCCCATTCGATTACGAAGTCGGTTTTGTACTCTGTCAAGGCATGAAAGAATGTTCAGAGCAGAACCACCCCAGATATAGCAACAGTACCTCCCCATCTTAGGATGGATCTGACTCTTATCCGGCCGGATTTGAACATAGCACACCGGTATCCATTTCACCACATCCTATGTAGATAACAATAAGTACAGGGTGATTCATAAGTCACTTAGCTATTTATTTTTGAAATTCTAAAGTTAAAAAATACGGTAATACAAAACAGAAAGTTTATTCAACAAATTCATTTATGGGAGTTTAAAATTACAGCAAAGTTCCAAATTTTCCACTTTCGTTCTGCATGCATAGCTCCATTCTCTTTTGCAAGGAATTTACGACTCTTTGTAGCATATTTGATTGATTATGAAATAAATATATATAGAAACAAATATATAAACGAACAAATTTAAAATAACAAATAGCAGTAATTAGAGAGTAAGATAACAATTATCAAACGTTCATACTATGTTCGTGCTTTATATGGTAATCATTTTAAATAGCTAAGCTGGTGATACCAGATCAGGCTGCCCTGTGGCTCCCTGAGACGAAATTCACCTACATTGACGTTTTTCTTTTTTTTTTTTTTTTTGTAAAACTTAATTATGTTCTACAAAACCAAAAACAAAAACAACAGCCCCTCTCCCTTTCTCCCTCCCCTTTTTAATTTTATTTTTAGAACTTGAAGCATAAATCTTTTACTATAATGACCAGATTCGGCATTAAATAACCCAAAAAGGGTTGATATGCCGTAAAACAAAACTACCAAACCAAAAACGATGATTAAACATTTGAAGATATAAAGAACTTGAAGCATAAAAACTTTTACTATAATGACCAGATTCGGCATTAAATAACCCAAAAAGGGTTGATATGCCGTAAAACAAAACTACCAAACCTTAAATAGCTAAGTGAAGTGACTTATGAATCACCCTGTATATTAGTATATAGATAAGGCCCTAACACTAATAGCAAAATGATCCGACCCATTCTGGAACCAGAGTTCCAATTTCTGTAATGTTCTATGGCGCTAGCCGATTGGTCAGCAGTTTTCTTTTATGGAGCTAACTCAGGCACAAGATCATAAATGTCGAGTAAACAGGGAGATATAGTTATTACAGTAGTAATGTTCTATGAGACCAGCTTATTGCCGATACTGCTCAGTGTGGTGCCACAGTGTATATCATAGGAAACATTGATTTCTGTAAAAGAATGTGTACGTCAGTAATTGTGCATGTCCGTGTGAAAAGAAATTGAAGCAAACAATAAAAGAAGAGGAACCACTTAAGGAAATGTTAAAAGGGAAGGAAAGTATTTCAGGATTCAAAAGATCCCGTTAGGAATCGGATATTCTTAGAAAAATCTTTCTTTATATATACTAGCAGGAAGACCCGACGTTGCTCGGGATTGCTATGTAGTTAACATACTTAACAATACATAACAGCATATTACTTTCTTTGTTTTTACTGGCCTCTCCCTCCTCCCGTTTGTTGGAAAATTCTCCGAATTAATGTCTCATACATATGGTTTAAACTTCATTAAAATTGGATATACTTATTTGAAGTTGTAAGACGTTTCTGTGCTCAGGGGTCACTTAGAGGTGGGGGCATATAGATATTCGCACATGTGGAGATTTGGGAACACGGCTATTGTCTTTCTCGGGGAATTTTATACATCATATAAATTTCATCAAAATAAGATATATTTGAAGTTGTAAAGGAGGTTCGGTTCCTATAGCTCCATTAGATTAGGAGGGTACTTAGAGATTCGGAACCACTTCCTTTGTTTGTTCCCGGTAAATTTTACATAAGAAAACACTTTTAGATTTTATGTAGATTCTCTAACCTTTCTTTCTATAGAGAACACACAAGCATTACACAGACATTGAGTTTTATATATATAGACCATGGAAATCAACTTCTCAAAATTGGAACAGCCAAATTAAGACAGCAGACTTTGCATGCACAAGGGCCCCAATACCTTTTCAGATAAAGTTTTATAATAATTTTTTTTTCCAAAATCGATAAGCACATTTCTATTTATTATTGTTATATACTTTTTTTGTTTCATTTTACTTCAGTCGAAATTCTCAGAAATCAAGCAGCCACTTCCTGGGGCTAACACTTGATCTCTATATGAGATACATAAGTATTCGAGTTCAATTAGTTCTCCTTTGCCTCTTAAGCTTTGAGTTAATACAGAAGTAAATAACATTAATTTTCCTCTCCCCAATTGACCAGTTAACTATGTTATAGTATATCTTTCTTGTGGTCTTACTGGATCCAGGACAAGAATTCATCTCGTCTGGTGGAGTATCCAGCTGAGTGCTGTTACTTGAGGTAACATCACTAGGAGAAGGTGCACCATGAGCCAATGTATAGCCGTGTCGAGGGGATCTTATTTGGGCTTCGAATACTATGTTATTTTGAATATTTGGTCAGGGTTTACATGTAGGGTGAAGTATTCTCATGTCAGGTTGTCCTGACAAACCCTTTTAAAGAGAGATCGAAGCCACTCGATGAAGGGTGTCTAGTAGGTAATTAAAACTCTCCCTAGTTCCTTCCTATAGATACATGTATGTATGCGTGTATATATTCATATATATATATGTATATGAGTGTGTTTAAATAAATATCCGACAGAATGCGTCGGTATAGATAGGAATAAATTCATAAGCAAAGAACATACTAAATAGAAACAGGAACAATTAACACAGAATCATGCTTTTCTTGATTCGATATTTCGTTTCAGTTATGAAACATTTTCAAGAATAAACTACAGGTTATTTTGTCCCGTTTTATTTAATTTGTTATTTGTTTATTACCTTCTTCCAATCTATACCAACACACACACAAAATTACATATTATATATTATATATATTTGACTTCACTACAAGGTTAAAACTTTCTTTGTTAGTAGATTTCTGAGAGTAGACAAAACTTGAAATTACTATTCTATTTATCCTTTTAAATATTGAGCCCGATTTTCAGTACAAGTCAGTTACAAGGCCACTGGCACTGAGCGCTCGCCACAGCACACAAATTTCATAAACCAACTCAAATTTAGTCATATAAAAGTTGAATTTATCATGTAAATTCTTTTTCATAAACCTTTTTCCCCTGCAACTTTTCTTGATTGATTTCGATTCGTTTTGTTTTTAGAAGTGCATAAGATTGTTGATAGATTTGAAAGCACTCAAGAGAAATGATACACATTGAATTACATGAAGAGTCACTGCCTCTATCAAGCTAAACCAGGGATTTGATGGATGAGAGTCAGGACATTTCTAAACAAAAATAGATGAAGATAACAGGTCAGCAAGGAGTAGAAATAAACATGTAGATTCTCTCTCTGATTTTAGTTCAAAATAATGGCGTGAATTTCAAGAAAATTTATAGCAATAAAGTTTGCTGAGTTGGCATTTATATTTGCAATCATTGATTAGCTGCAGCTTTGAAGTTGAAAACAACATTTTTTTAGACTCACACTTGAAAAGGGAAAGAAGATCCAATCTGAAGGAAAGTTGGAAGTTTCTATGGTTTCATTTATTCGTTTTCAAGCGGATGCTAAATTATTGAAATTTGAGAGCATCAGAATACATGTTACTTGAAACGATCTCTGCGTTTATTGTGTTTTTTTAAACATGCAATACTTTTGTTATTGCCATGACTTTATGTAATTTAAATTTTATTTAATATATCTAATTTTGTAACTTTCTGTTTGATTTCATGTTCAAGACACGGATTTTTTAAGAACTTAATTTATACAAACCTGTTCTCAAACACTATATTTGTCATGTCTCTGTCTGTCTGTCCTCAGGTGCAATTGAAAATAAACCCCTATACAAAGATCAAACAAGTTTTCTAGAGTTAAATTGTATGAAGAACCCAGTGGTTGTATTCATTTTGTATTAGGGTTGCATTACAATAATATTGTGGGGTCTGCATTCATGCCAGAAATCCACAAGTAACAAATACAACGTTTATCGTTTGACATTCTTTAGATTAGAATTTATAATTTGGATTATTTCCTTCAATTCTCATATTGGTTATTATTTTTACAACATTTCGGCCGATGTAATCTCCGATCTTCTTCGACTTCATCTTTTTGAATTTTTGAATATTTATATCGAACTGAATGGACACTTTAAATGTGCAGTCTGAAATTTCGTATCGGTTTCAGAGTTCGACAGAAAGATTCCCAAGGTCAAAAAGATGAACCCGAAGGAGGTCGGAAATTACAACGGCCGAAACGTTGTGAAAATAACAATCAAGATGAAAATATTAGTCCAAATAAAAAAAAAACGTTTTACATTATTTCGATTTCATTTTATTTATAACTTGAAAATTAAAAATTATAGAAATTTAAAAAAGTAAGAATAAGAATGGTATGATGGGTGATGTAGTATACAGGAGCCCTCATTCATTCACGGACAATGGCGGGTGTTCCTGCTAATTGATAATAACGGTTAATACTCGTTCTTAATAAAGCTTTATAAAGAGATGTAAGGAATTGAATATTTGTGATACATTTACAAATTAAGTTTGAACACTTGAAAACTATTAGCATGACATTGAGGCTCTAGGGATTCCAGCAAGAATGGCTTTGGGCATAGGAGCCCTGGGCTAATAGGTTTCTGCATATGTTCTTCTCAACTCTTCAGATGTCTGAAGTCAATCATAGAATTGCGCATGTAAAAACATGATAAACTAATGTGGCTACCGCAGTCAAACTAATAAACGGGAATATCACAATATCAAATTGGGATGAGAACATGTGTGAAAAATTCAAGATAGATTTTTAAGCAAAAAAAATTCATTAAACTTTATTATTGCTGTATTCTTGATAAAGGGATACAACACACAAGGTTGTTACCGAGTGGGAAAAGAATAGCAAACTCGTTAGTATATGGCGGAAAGATAGATTTATTGCAATAGAGATTACAATAACGGAGAGATAGACATAACTATGATATTACTAATGTTCGAAGCAAGTCGTTTGTCAATGCGGTTCTCAATCTATAAATAGTAAGTCCATATAGGAAAAAGGGGTTGTGGAATATTCTATTGCAACATGAATAGAGTTGGGCAACAAAAATAGAATGTTCCTCATGATTGAGGACTCCTGGGTTAACCCATACATTTTCTTTTTCCTAATAAGTCACCACTAATCAAGACCAAAAAAACAGTCAAGGATAATGGTTAATGAGATGGATGGATTGTCAGTTAGATGATAAATAATATTATGAGAGGATTAAAAATGATGAAAGGAATCGACAGCATTTCATCATTTAAGAGGACGGTTTGACAAGTATTTGTTTACATTGGACTTTAAGAGGACTATATTGTAGTCTGCAGAGAAGCAGTCCCGTGGTAATGTGTTCCACAGATAAGAAGCTCAGCCCTAATTGCAGCATTCCTGCAAATAAGTTGCACATGCTATGGAAACAGCTAAATGATGTCATGAGAATGGTTCTGCTTTATTCCAAGATCCGATGTAGGGAGCATAATTACTTTTCTCAGAAAGTGTGCTGAAAGGGTATGTCAGTGCGCCCACCATCCCTCGAGGTGTGAACCTCTACAAATGGAACATTCGAAGCAACCTCTAGGTACACTGATGACTGCACAAACGCAGACATTAAATAGAGCAATGATCAACCGAGAGGAAATGTTGATGTTGCTGTCAGCCATGCAATAGTAAATCAATAAGTTTGTATCATGAAAACATAATTGTTTTCCCGGAATTTGATTTAAAACTTTTCCTATATAGTGTTTGGTTTATTTGATTTATATCTACTGTTGAAGTACGGCCATCAGTAAAGTAAGGGAGCGTCACTGAAAAAAAAAAAAACTAGAATAAATAAAAAACCATGATACCTGATTATTTGTCGAGCAAGACTATAGATCGGTGTGTAAAAAAATAATGTGAAAAAATGTAATTTTCCACATACGGCTATAGTTAGTATAAGATTAGAGCAGTGGAAATGTTCATTAGAAGTTAACAGATTAGAGTTATGACTACATTGCCGGATATGACGAGATGGGAGGAAGTACTTTACAGAGAAGCGAGATTGATTTAACCTTTTGGGTACACGATGTCAAAATGACCAGATGTCTTTTTTGAGGTCCACCAGATACAGCTCATCTTGATGTACATTTTTGTAAATTGCTTAAAAAAGTAAACTAAACTCTAAAAGCCAACAATGGAGTTGTATTTTCTTTTAAATTACTCCCATTATTAAATTACATTATTACACCTACTAGAAAGAAAGTAGAAAATGAAGCTGGGAGACGTAAATATCCATAGAGCAATTTGCGACGTGTCGACAGAACAGGACTTGAGACAGAACGTTAGCCAGAGATGTTTTGTTGAAGAACACCCCATACTATTTTATATTTGCATCGTTTTTAGTCGCACTATTGAACTAGCATTTGCTATTTACTTTTTACCACGTTTCTGTTGATATTCACTTCAGCCGTATTCAGGTATATAGATCATTCACAGTAATGTGTTTCTTATATTCAATGCGGGTAATTATTTCTGTATTCTGCATGCTGATGCTTCCGACAAAGTTACATCGAAGCAACTGATTATTCTGATAGTAAATTTTAAAATTCATGAACAAGGTGACTTAAGTAAATTTTTTTATCTTTGGTGTTATTTATTTATCAAAAGTTCATATTTTGAATTATATATCTATCTATATATGTATATAATAAAGTAAAGTCGATTTACCCCCTCTATCATCAGTCATTATAAGTCTGTAAACACAAGCGATATATACAATTCCGCTATGGTCAGACTTTATACTAAGAATTGATGCTTATTTTCGGAAGATATGCGTCCATTTTTATTTTATAATCTCTAGAAATTTTGAGTTATAAATAAAATAAAGTAAAAGGTTACATTTTCCTTTTGTAAATGGCAAGCATTAACAGAGACCCTGCAATAAGTTTTTTTCTACTAGTTAGCATAATATACTTATCCAAATAGTCTGCATAATGTTCTTTAAGAACATATAGGGTTATGGGAGTCTATTTCAAAAATTAAAGAAGCAGTTTGTAAACTAACAAATAGACAGGAACTACAAATGTATTATATAGGTAGGATTCCTGCAGTGCATAAAAGAATGACGACACACTAATATATGAAAATATGTTATTGTTTTGGTGGTGAAGGAAGACGCAAACACAGGCATTTGACGGGTGATTTTTCTCTGACCCAAATCCCCAACCAACTGACAATATCAATTTCGGGTTGTTATTATATAACAATTTGTGACTCCCCCCCCCCCTGCAAACGTGGGATTTTACTGTCAATGTAGCCAGGGCATTTTATTCAGTGATGGAGTGTTTACTTCTGCCACTAACTTTATGAAGGTGGTTTCAATAATCCACCATATTTTTTTCTGGCTAAGTGCCAGTCTTCAACCAACGATTATTTTAATTTTTGACAATCAATCATCCTATGTTGTTTTCTTCCGTTCAGGTGTGTGCCCGTGCTAAGTGCACCTACTTCTGTCAAATGACCTTTTCAATACAACCGTCTTGGATAATCAACATATAGATAATGTAGAATTTACACATATAAATCTATCTTACTTCACCATCTTACGATAAGAGTTTCTTGCAATGCTCAGGTGATATTGTTTAGAATTAATACTAACAGTTCTCACATAAACAATAAGCGGCTTTAATCCCAACTGAAGATTGCCCCAAAAAACATGAAATAGTCATCGTTAAATGAGGAAGTACATATAATCTACATACATTTATAGAAATATGGCAATAGCTGGATAACATGTTCAGCCATCATATGTGTGTGTGTATATATATATAGTAAGTTATAAAAATATATTTATGACAATTAAGCTACACAAAGACAAGGATGAAACACAGAAGTCTCTGTGTAGCTTAATTTCCATGAATATATTTTCATAACTTACTACCTAGCTCTACTCACGTATTGAGCACTGTTAAAAGAAATGCCGAAAATCGATACATAAAAGATAATATCTCCTGATAACATTTTATGTAGATACATGAAATTATATATATATATATATACACACACAAACTGTATATATCTGGAGTTGCTCGGGTGTGATTTTACTTGTAATCATTATGCATTTTCTTTTTAAAATATATCTGTTCCAAACAAAGGGAAATAATTCTTATTGACGATGTTGGCCCCCTGGCTCAGTTAAAGTATTTTCTGAAAATTTATTGTAATGATCCAATGATCACCCAAAAGAACAGACGAACCTGAATCAAATATTAATTTTGTAAGAAACAAGCTATCAATGACAAAAATGGAGAATGAGACTGACTATATATATATATATATATTATTTATGCTTGAAAAGGAAGAATTGAATTATTGATATATGTGTGTCTATACCGCCTTCTCTTTAAATCAATTCACACTTTTGATGCATAAATAAGGTTTCATACTAATGCTTTTTACACCCTGTCACCATTTGTGGCTTTGTCTTAGTTTCTTCTATAAAATCTTGTTAGGCTAAAATACAGTTGAAAGTATGAAAACTGACTCAATCGTGCCAAGAAAACACTTAGCTGCAGTAACATTTGGCACCTCTGCATTGTTAAAATGGAGCAGTCTTCGAGGCCACCTTAAAAATAGGTCCCTGAATACCAGATTAAAGAATTTCAACCTGTATAAGTAACTTTTAAGTAGGCTACTTTCTATTCATTAATATGAATTACAGGAATATATATATATATATATATATATATATAATAAATATTTGTTTTGTTTATTATCTATGTACGTATACGTTTTGTCCTTTTATAATCGGGACTCATCAGAATAGAGATATGACTATTCACTACTGGTCATGCGATTCGAAACCCCGGATGCAGAGTATTTTTTCTACAAATAATATATATTTGTTTTGTTTATTATCTATGTACGTATACGTTTCGTTCTTTTATAATCGGGACTCATCAGCAGAGAGATATGATTATTCACCACTGGTCATGCGATTCGAAACCCCGGGTTCCGTATATTTTACAACTCAAATCCCGACATCTAGAACCACTCGGCCAACGCTGAATAGCGAATCCCCTGGGCACGAATGCTTAATAGTACTATAGCTAATGCCGCTTTCAAAATCTAACTTTCTCAATATTTTTAAAACTTATACTCGGTGCCAGATTAGTATATTCGCAGATTTTGTTGAGGTTTGATAATAGTAATCCACTACCCATACGAAGTATCTTAAGATGGGTGGGTGTCGATACAGTTCAATAAAACTTTGAACCCTATTTTTATTAGATTCAGACATTCTACTATTGGGGTTAGTAGCTATATTTATATACTAAAAAAACCTACCACACTCTGAGCAGCAAATAATTGAGAGGGATGGGGGGGGGGGGGGGTAAGCGTTAATTAAAAAAATATTTTTACTCAGAGAATTTCATAATTTTAACAACAAACTTTGATTAATTTGTGGATTATCCCCCTCCCCTTAAAATATGAGATTCTTTTTTTTGGAGGGATTCTAAATATTGCGGACAGTTAATGTATTTTTAACGCTAACCCTAAGTTCGACTGGCAAGGTTGTAAACGAAAATTGGAGATTATTTTACGTTAAATTTATATGCGAAACTGATCCCCACTTTAAATACTAAAATATTTTTGGTTGTTTCTCTTTCTGCCAGGTTTTTCAGGGTATCCATATGTAATCGCCTGAAAAAGTAGAATCTCATTTTATCGGGAGGGGGTGGGTAATCTTCAATAATATCCAAACTTTCAATATTTTTATTTATACCATAAAAATAAGGTATTTAATAAGATCATTTTAAAATTATTTAATTTTCATCGGAAAGATAAACAACTAAAACCAAATGCTTAAAATTAAAAAGATACGTATAGTTAAAAAAAGTAGAAAATTAAAAAAAATTAAATATGGGTGAATTTGCAAATTAACATCCTTCATTAATCTCCCCCTCCTTCTCAAAAAATGACATTCTGCTTTTTTTTAGATGATTATGTGTTAACATCGTGGAAAACGGAAAGAAAGAAAAACAAATATTTAGAATTTAGAGTTGGGTATCAGTTTATATATATATATTTATATATATAATGTGAAATGTTCCAATTTCGAGGCTATTGTATATTTATAGGGAACTTAAGAAATTTTTTTACCACTGTGGCAACGTCATAAAACCGCACATAATCACCTAACAAGTAGCAACCCCCTTCCAAAACACGCAGCGGATTTAAATCCCATAACAAAAAAGAATTTAGACACTGGCCCGAAATATTGAATTTATATACGAAAATATTCACCCACTTTAAATCATAAAATAATTGTTTTTCTTTTTTCTTCTTTCTGTCAAGTTTTTCAGGGTGTTCACACGTGATCCCCTAAAAAAAAAGTAGAATAATTTTTTAGGGGGTGGATTTATCGGAGAATGTTAATCTACAATCATACACAAAATACCAATCTCTATTTTATTCATAATCTGTACAGATCACATTGCTACTAAATTTTTGCCTTTATTTGTCAATGACAATAGTGAAACATTAATAAGTTTGTTATTAAAATTTGTAAATTAAGCATTAACTTAATAAAAAAAGTTATTCACGGGAAATGTAAAAACTGCAAAAAAGGGCAAGAGAAAGGGGGGAGAGAGAGAGAGAGAGAGAGAGAAAAACAAACGAGACAGAAACACTCTCCCCCTCCCCTTTTTCGCTTCTGCCTCGTTTGTAGCGAGCTACCTTCGATAAGGTCGTCAGCGAGTGTAAGGTGTTTTAGTTATTTTTCCGATTTATTTATTATATAACTTTAATTAATTATATGTAATATAGACAAAACTATTGCATCTAGATAGCAAATATAAGCAAATGCAATTCCAAATTTATAATACCAAACAATAATTAATTATTAACGGTTTAAAAAATAGTTATACTAACTAAGCAGTCAAAATTTTATCTCTATTATAAAAATAAGGTATTTAATTAGATCATTTTAAAATTATTTAATTTTCATCGGAAAGATAAACAACTAAAACCAAATGCTTAAAATTAAAAAGATACGTATAGTTAAAAAAAGTATAAAATTTAAAAAAATTAAATATGGGTGAATTTGCAAACATATATATATATATATATACACACACAGAATATCAAGATTTTACATTGTATTATTGCTTTAAATAACAGTAACCCGTTTTTGATTATAATATAAGAGTGATAAATTTAAAAAAAAATGTATTTATTCATTTTGATTATCATGGGTTATCAATATGGTAAAAATGTGAACACATGAACAGAAATCCATTCGAAAACTATAAATTTCTTCAACTTACAGTACCAGTTTTATTAGTTCAGAGGATAAAATGTTAGATGGTCACGGTCGGTAGTGATTAACGTCCAGGAGTCGGATCTGGGGATTGATGCGTTCAATACGTCTCACTATGCTAATGAGTTGTTAACCGATAAAACAGTTGTCTGGAGATAACTATATATAATCTAAAAAGTGGACAAACCGCAAAATATAAAAGACAAAATCACATCCAAAACGCCATCAGTAGATTAATATTGGATTTCTTTTTTTATTGACAGAAGTTTCTTCGGAATAAATGAAGATGTCATTTTAGATACCTTTTATAACAAGAGAGCAAATTTGAGAAGGATGGAATAGGAAGATCAGTGATCGATATGAGGGTGGTAGAAGAAGAGAAGAAATAGGGTTGGGTAGAAGGTATGGGTATAGTAGTTCATTAAAGTAGAGACTATGAGAGGTAGCCCTATCATGGGATGGGGGGGGGGGGTAAGTGATTGGACACAGAGTAGGTTAAAATAAGGGTGTGGTTCGATATATATATATATATATCAAATTAACGAAATTATAATATATGCATATAGCCCGATCACCTATGGAAAGCACAAATGAAAGATGATCTTTTTAACAATGAAAAAGAAAAGAATGAAATTGAAAGATAAGTTGATATATATAACAAGAGACGAAATTTGAAGAGGATGGAATAGGAAGATATATGGTAAAGATGAGGGTGGGAGAAGAAGAGATACAGGATTTGGTAGAATGTATGGATATCGTAGTTCGTTGAAGGAAAGACTTTGAGGTTGATTAATAGCATAAATAACACAAATGGTTTCATCTAAACGCTACAAAATAAAATATTTTTTGAAATAATTAATACATATTCTTATAGCATAGAACAAGGACGAACCACACAGGTTAGTAACATAATTTTTTAATATCAAAATATGTTAGGTAATTATTAATTCAAAGCAGAAATTGGATCTGATATTCGGACCACCGACGTTTTGTTTTGAGGGAGGTGGTGTCTGATCAACACTGCTGGGAAACCATGATAAAAATTACTTTTGTTTTTAAATCTCAGAAACTTTTCATGGTAAACAACTGATGAGCCCTACAAGAACATTAATATTAGTGTAAGATCAAATTTCTGTATGAAAACCGTCCTAAATTCCTGGGAGAAAACTACTATGGCAATTGCCAAAAACTTGACTGATTTACAAAATGGGAGATTTTCAAACGAAGGTCTTGGAAAAAAATCTTGAACACATTTTAAGGTTGAAAACTTTCAAGACTATATGTATATTCTTTTTTCCCATGAAACGGTTCGTAGGGAGTAACTGAAAACGTTTTATCTCTACTTGTAATGAAATTTAAACTACGGGTAAATTTTCTAAAATTGTTGAAACTCACCCATTTTATTGCAAGTTCCAATCATGTTAAGACACCGAAATAATTGTTTAGCAAAAGAAAATTTTTTCTAGCCCATTTCAGTTATATCATCTATATTTTCAGAACATTATATTTTGGGTTGTTTTGAAGTATTTAAAAATACTTCAATCATCTTTCACTTAATAAATGGTTCAGGATTATGTAAGAAAATAAAGTAAAATGCCACATTTGCCGTTCATAGATGTTTGGTGCAAATGCAGACCTCACAATATTATTTGAAAAACAATATAATACAAAATTAATACCATCATTGAATTCCTTGTAAAATGGTATACAAGAAAAGTTGTCTGCTCTTTGTCTAGAGTTTTCTTTTTAATTGCATCCCAGACAGATGGACAGAAAGTATATTATAGTATTTATATATTAAGTGCAGTTAGAAAGTATTCGTTCATTCACGAATATATTATATTATATTAAATTAAACATTTTGTGTTAATTTGATCTGTGGATGATTCTTTTTTAAATTCTAATAAACTTATAGAAGTCAGAGTGTAAAATAAATCAAATGTTTCTTAAAGTCATTTCAGTCTCTATTTCTTGAGCTTTCAACTCTCTCTAGTTATCACCTGTGATAATTTCCAAATACTTTAGTTATCACCTGTGATAATTTCCAAATACTTATAAAACTCTTATAATGTCATGATTGATTTCTCTCTCTCTCCCCCTCGCTCTCTCTCTTCTCGTTCATCTATCTCTTTTTCTCTTTTAATTATTTCCGTCATTCGCCCCCTTCCGCAACTTATATCCTCCATTTTTCATTCACATTACTATCCCTTTCTCCGACCATCTAAAACATTGGTGTACAAATGCAAAAGTGTGAACAGTGACAAGAAAGATAACATAATTATGTTGCATCATATTCTCAAAAGATTTTATTTTTAGATAATAAGAATGGAGGAATGAGGTACCAAGTAAAGAATATAGGCTTATCTATTTATCATTTTATTATGTTGTCAAGATTCATATACTTTTCATTTATTATTCTTTGCTGAGTAAGATCAACATGTGTGGATGTACATCCAACTATGATGTCTCGAGCGTTTTGAAATAGTTATGTTCGTATGTCGTGTGAAAGCTCGCTGTTGTCTTTACTGTTTTTGCTCTGTCGGATATGCTTTTGGAGCTCACTGTTTTCTTTAGAATTCTGTTGTGTCGACGTTCTAGTGTCACAGATATATAATATAACGAAGACCTTCTCTGTCTGTCTCTCTGTCTGTCCGTCGGCGAAGATTTTTGTAAACGTAAGGGGGCGGAGGCGGGTAATTACTATTTAATTAATTTCCAAGTCAGAAACATAACAAATACATTAGGGCACATCTTAACAACTAAATAAACAATAAATAATTTCGACGCCGACGCCGTGATTCGAACTCGCAACCTTAACGTCAAAGAGTAATTAGGACGAATTTGTCCAATACGCTACCAACTGCGCCAATGAGACAAATTAAAAAGAGCCATTTTGATTTAACTACTTATGCAAGAAAAATGACACCAAATCTCTATTATAATATGTGTTGAACTATGTTTATGCCTTTAACATTGCATCTATGTTTTTTGTGTAATGTTTATCAGGGAATTTATTTTTAATCAATTTCAACTTTGAACGGTTTCTGATGTCATTCTTTTCAGATTGTGTATTGGAGTGATGTATCAGAGCACGCTATCTATACTGCCTGGCTTGATGGAACCAACAGAAATGTCCTATTGAATGCCACACATGGAATTGGAATTGTAGATGGTAAGTGGATGACACCTTTTTGTTTTGGGATTTTTGTATTGCTTGCATGATATCAAAGGCCTCTTTGAATGTCAAAGAGTGCATCATGAAAATCCAAAAGATTGAAACTTTTAGTAACTGCAAGTTTCCATCTATAAACGAGCATGTATTTGATGACTTGTTTCTTGGCCTTTTGGCTAAGATCAAAGTGTAGTATCTGTTCCGATCGATACTGCACCCCATACTGGTGTTGTCTTGGCCTTCGGGTCTTGATTTACACCGGTCAATGGGTCTGTACTGTGCAGTTCTGGGAGGTCCACCTTCCCAGGCTTTGCCTCCTCTCTTTGGGAAGGAGTAAGTTTATTGCTTACTGCCCGAGGAGCCCCTACCGGGGAATGCCGACGGGGCTGCCCAGGCAATTTTTAAACCCCACTTTCCCCGACCCGACCATGGGTCACATCTTACTTGTGGGAGTAAGATAAAAACTGGCCTTGTGCCTAACTCCTGGAGAGGAGTAAATCAATACTCTTACCTCTACAGAGGGTGCGTGACTTAAACAGTTTCACACCAGTTTTATATCCCCTTACGAAGATTAAAATCAAGATATAATATTGCTAAACTTTATGTCTAGAATCCTTATTCCAATTTTGATCAAAATCCATTACATGATTTCGATTCTAGAAAATATATAACATTTAAGACTTAAAGCTTAAGAAGTCTTTAGAAAAAATTGAAATTAAGAGAATCTTGCTTAAATTGTGTCTAATGACTGTGGATCAAATTTAATGCAAATCTGAAATATTTGAATTTTCAAATAGGAGGTTGTCTCCATATTATGCTCCCTAAAAACTGAAATTTGGGAAATATTTATTAATTTATGTCTAATGCCTATTGTTAAAGTTTCTTAAAAGTCGGAGTTATCTGAATTTTCATGAAGCGCTTTTACACTCTTTGTAGCCCTTCTGCATAAAACTAAATTATACTTACGTCTTCGTAATTCATTTAATTAGTTTTGGAGTGAATCTCATGTATACAAATATATAAACATATGCACATGCCTAACTTTATATAAATAGAGATATATAAATTAACGAATACACATACCTAATTTATATATATAATGTGAAAAAAGACAAATGGAAAACAGGTTAAAATGCAGGAGAAAAACAAAAACAAGAGATTTGACCGGGTTCGTTCGTATTAACGAACGTCTTCAGAAAAATACGAACGAAACCGGTCAAATTTCTTGTTTTTGTTTTTCTCCTGCATTTTAACCTGTTTTCCGTTTGTCTTTTCTCACACATTTTGTCTACCACGCCAGAGACCGGTATTGTCCGGGCCTTGATTTACGCTGGTCTATCGGTTGTCCGTCCTGTGCAGTTCTCGAAGGTGCACCCTCCCAGGCTTTGCCTTCTTACCCTTTGAGAGGGGGTTAGTTTATTGCTAATCGCCTGAATCGCCCCTACCGGGGAATGCCGAGGGGGCTGCCCAGGCAATTTTTAAATGGCCAGAGTGCTCAAATTCTAGAGCGCTGGTTTTTTCCCACTTTCCCGACCTTGTGTCACATCTTACCTTGTGGGGGGGGGGAAGATAAATAGAGGCAGTTCATTTTGATGACTTATCGTGCACCTTACCCCATTATATATATATATATATATATATATATATATATATATATGAGAGAGAGAGAGAGAGAGCGATTGTTTTTTGTAATTTATGTGTTTTAGAAATTTCTGTTTTTCAGGTATTAAACACTATTATTTTTGCAGCTTTGTAGTAGATTTTTAACTTGTTTCGTCTGTCATATATATATATATATAAATATATATATATATATTGTTTGAAAGCTTTGACAATGCGAAATAAATTTTAAATAAAAATATGTTAATAGTTATTAATATATTTAATATCAAATAATTCCAGATAAATCTCTTCTTCAAATTAAAAATTGTGATGAGAGCTTTTTCATGAATAAAAACAGGAAACAAAATTGCAGAAGAGATTTATCTGGAAATATTGGATATTAAATATATTAATAACCCTTCATGCCTTAGGTATTTTATTTGAAAAGTATTTTGCATTCTCGAATATTCAAACAATATAATAATGTCTATGCTAAATATAATGCTTCAAGCAAACTCTAACGTTCATTTATAATTCGTTGTATCCAGTGGGAATGAATAATAATGCGCAATACTAGTGTCCACCCTCCATAAACAATGATGGGCAAAAAATGGTGCTTCGCCAGTGTTCGCATTAATATTCAGATATGATCACATAAGTATGTGAGCAATTTTAGTTTTCACATAAAATATTATTATCATTTCTTATTACCTGAAGCAAACAAAAAAGACCAATTGTTGACTTTTTATTTAGAGTGGAGGATTTTTTTCTTTTCTTTTTTACTTGCTATTTGCTTTCTCGCTTCTTTTACAATTCTTGAAATTGTTTTATCTTTGTTTACCTACTAACTTTAACGTTATTGGATCAAAGTACATAACTCCATAAAAACTATATCTGGAAAGCCCATGGGAATCCTTCAAATGGCTTTTACTACAAAACTTACATCTTAAACTTTTACATTGCAACCTCTTCTAACCGGATTACTTGGGCCTTTTAATGGTTTGAATTCTCCAAAATTCAACAGATTTTACAATTTTTTATGCCAACCTTTCCTGGATTTACCGCTATTGAACCTGCTGCTACACTTTTCATAAACGGTGAACTTGATGTTTAGTACGTCCTCGTCCAAAATAATAAAGACACAAAGAGTTGGGGCGCCTGAGAGTAATCATATTTTAAACCTCTTCTCATTGCATTAGACTTTTTTATACTTGTATTTATCTTATTTTATATTCATATATTTTCAAATTATGACTTTTGGTTATTCGCCTACCAACTTATCTCTTTGTATTCCCCTGACGATAATATTTCATTCTTTGAAAAGTCATGGTTTAAGGAAGGAAAAATAAATTTCTTTTATTTTAAACATCTTGTTCTAAGCAACTGACGACGTCATAGATATTTTATTTTTACAATCTTTATTCTCATCTTTTACTTGTCTCTCTCTCATATATATATATATGCATACATATAAATACATATTGGTCTTTATTATAGAGTGGAGGATATATCAATATATGTGTATATATATATATATATTAGTTTATACCCTATCCTTGAGGAGTGTAGATACAGTACGAGAGTACGTTAATTTCCATCTTTATCTAGCTTCTAGCACTTCATAGCTAGTACGATAAAAAAATATTTATGAAATTTTGTGGAAAAATAGGCTATTTAGTATTTGTATGAGAGAGTAACTAACTACGATGAATATATTTATGTATTATTTTTATTGGTAAAAAACATGAAAAATTATGGTTTTAAGCAAGAATATTTTGCTTTGAACTAATGCCAAATACTTTTTCTATCTACTTTATTTTTTAACTTAGTTCACCCCAAACAAGGCAAGTTGCAACTGTACATGTAAGGGGTTACTGAGAATTAGGATGAAAGTTTAGCGAGTCATCCTAAATTAAGAGCTGTGCAGCGAGATGCTTGTTCACATGAGTTTTAAATTTCTGCATGTCGGTACAGTCTGGGAAACAGGGAGCTGAGAGGGAGTTCCAAAGGCCGGCAGCACGAGGAAAGAAGCTATTAGAGTAAAAGGCTCTTCAGCATCTAGAGACCTCCAAAATGAATGGATGGGATTTGGCTGATTGTCGGGTTAGTCGAACATATTTACGTTGAGGGGGCACCAGAGCAGCAAGTTCATCGGAGCACATTCCATTGAATAACTTGTAAAACAAGCACAAAAATGCAACATTCTGACAGTGGGACAGGAGTTAGAGCTTGGTGGATAGTGAGGGACCTGTTAGATTAGAGACTCTTTTTGGACCTCGTCTAAGAGGGAGAGACTGGTGGATGGTGCACCAGCCCAAATGTGACAACAATACTCCATGCATGGGTGGATGGTGGCTTTGTAGCGATATAGGATACTGTCAGGTGTGAGAAATTTACTAGCACAGTAGAGGGAAACCACTTTCTTTGCAGCAGCCTTAGCAATGTCCTCTATGTATTTGTTCCAATTCATGTTACCTGTGAATGTTAGGCCGAGGAGTTTGAATATTGGACTCTCAGGTAGGGTGTTATTTGCTATGGCAATCGGTGGTTGCAGAGGTTTCTTGTAATTATTGAAAGAAAGGAGATTTGTCTTTGCAGCATTAAATGTTACCATCCATTTATGACCCCACTCCACTACAGACTGGAGATGACTTTCTAAAGATTCAGCCATTGCCTTCGATATGTGCATGTCCGTTTTACCCACATGACGAGAGTAGAGTCGTGTGTTGTCAGCAAATATACCCATCTCAAACACAATGTCAGCAGGGAGATCGTTTATGAAAATCAGGTCCAAGTATCGATCCTTGGGCTACACCTGCATTTATGTCATGTTGTTTGGATGAACAACCATCGAGGACAACTTGGATCTTTCTTTTGGATACGAAGAATCTAATTATATTAAATATTCGTCCAGTAATACCATATGAATGAATTTTTATGAGAATACCTTTATGCCAGACCTTGTCAAAGGCTTTGGATATATCAAGTGCTACTGCCCTAGCTTCACCTGCCTTGTCCAGTGTATGGTATATGCATTCAGAGATGATTGTTAGGATATCCGCAATAGACCGTGCTTGCCTAAATCCATACTGATGGTCAGCAAAAAAGTTTAGCATTAACGAGGTGACTATCACTAGATTGATTAAAGATTCAAAGATTTTAGCGAAGAGCAGGAAGAGACTGATGGGATGTTTTTTACGAATTATTAAAAAAGGTCACTTAGTTAAAAAAAATATTCATGTAACGTTGTTTATGTTAATTCTTTTAAACTTAAAAATACACGTATCCAGTTAAAAACAAATCTTTTAGCTTAATGTGAGATTCAAATGCAGGTATTGACACCGTTTAAACTATTGCTTTAGTAATGTGTACTTTGTTATTTTTATTGGCATAAAACAGACTCTTAAAACACCATAACATTTTAATAATATATAGATAGGTAAAAAAAATGATTGTAACATCTCCATTGAAGCAGCTATAGTGTCGCAAAGTAGCAGGTCAGAGACTACTCACCCGGATTAGGTCCTCTGGAGAAAGATGTTGAGATCCTAAATTCTTGTGAAGCATTGCTGACAACGTTGCTTAATGCACTGTTGATGTAAAATGCTCAGAGAAAGTTTTCATTTCTAGGACTTCATCAATCTTCCATATTTCATGTATTGATATATTTTCAGCTTGTATTTGAGCCTGATGATTGAAAGGCAATCACTGTTTAATTAAATTACAAGCTATGTTCCTTTTTACCGTTAGCACATCCACAAATTGAAACCGTTGCCAAAAAGAATCGTTTAGGACATTTGAACCAAAAAATCCATTCTACCGTCCTCAGCTTTCACATTCATCAAATAAAAAAAAAGGCAGTAAAATTTTTTTTTTTATTAGACGTTTGAGAATTCTAAATAAAAATCCGATTCACCGAATTCTCATTTGCTAATACGAAATCTCTTTCAAGATCTGTTTATTTCTTTACTGCTATTTATTTTTTTAATTTTAATTTTTTTATGTATGGGATAAGTTTGTAGGTAATGACCGCTTTTCTCAAGCCGATCCTTCTCCTTTGCATTAGATAGGAGGTCAAGAGTCAGTCCCTGAAGCCTGTGACACCTACTACAGTGGTGGAGTAATACTTTTGCACCAGCCAATATCATCAAAGGATGTTTTGGAACTTTCTTTAAAATTGCCTTGTGTCAAACTTGTACTTGCGAGAAGACGAGTTTAGAATCAAATTGACACTTAATGGTGTAAGAGCTTCAAATAATTGATGTGAAAATACTTGCTTGAATGACGCAATATTTATAAATCTATTATCCATTCCTGGACTAGCAGCCAATTAGAACCCAGAGAATGAATTTGCCCATCTCAGCATAATGGAACGTCCAAACCTTCTTATAAACCAACTGTTTAGGCTTCTGTCTCAGTTTATTCGGTTTGAGCTCAACTGGTCAACAGTTGAGCACTGACTACTAAATCCAATAGTGAGTAATATTTAGTCTGAAATATAACCTGTATTTTACTTTCATTTTACATTCTGTTTCGTCTGCTTGAAAATAAAATAAAACTCATGTCCTTTTTTTATTTAGAACTAGCTGGCAGGCTCGTCCCAGGTGAGGTTCATAACATTGATGCCCACTTTAATGTTCTTTAATAACAGGAAGAAGTCAAACTCACAAAATATTTAAAAGCGATTGAAAACAAACTACACTAGTAAATTTGTATAAAAATAAAGCTACAATTAAGCAACCACGTCGATACGATGACTTTTTCAATTATATTCATAACTTGAAGAATAATTTTTCTGATCTAACTGAAAATCCTGACATATTTGACAACCCTGATTTGAAACCTTGAAAATTTAGCCTATCATTACTTTGCAGTAATATGATTTGAAAGTTATTAGTTACTTCCTTCTCACCGCAGGAAGATGTGTCACAAGCCGGAAGGTGGGTTTGAAAAGCCAGTGCTCAAGAAGTGGAGCACTCTGGCCTACAAAATATGCCTCAGCAGCCCCGTCGGCATTCCCTGATAGAGACGCCTCAGGCAGTTATCAAAAAACTAATCCCTTCTCAAAGAGAGAAGGTAAAGCCTGGGAAGGTGGACTTAGTTAAGTCTAAAATTATTGTCAAATACAGAAGGTTACTCGAGTATCGTTGACAGGGCTTGAACCTGCACCTATGGTTGTTGATCTTGTTTTTTGGTGCGGTATTCACCTCATGCAGATTCAGCCCTCTTCCTCCTTCGCCTGTATAGCATCTCTGACCATAACGACCATACATGGCGGTCCTATGAAAGCTCTGCTGAAATGGTAAGCCAGTCCCTATTCTATGGACGAAGACCAACAACTTTTGGGCCAGAGATTTTACTTAGGTCCTTCTTGATGGTCGTTGTCATGGTTTTCAGCTGCCCACCAATGTGTTCGCATCAATTGGGTAGTAGAGATGGGAGGTGAATGTCTTGTATCAATTATCTTGCTTGACAACGAGTAACATGACCAAACCACCAAAGACGTTGCTACAACAGCGCAGAGGAGAGTGGTTGAAGATTCAGTCATTGACACAGGCTGATTACCAACACTTGATCAATACGATAGCAGTACAGAATGCTACAAAGAGAGTTGTTGTCGAATACTTTGAGCTTCTGTTGGTCAGCAATTCTCATCCGACAGGTTTCAGAGCCATAGAGGAAAATGGTCCAGATAGTCACCTTTTGATGGCCAACGAGATTTCTCTCCTGTACCACAGGCATTGCCACAGCTGCGCAAAAACATCGATGTAGTGTTCGACCTCCGGTATGCCTTGATGATATGACACCACTGTGGAGCCAAAGTAGATGAAGTTATCCACATCCTTCAAATGGAACTCCCCCTTGCTATGAGAGTCGATAGTAAATTGGCTGGGTTAAACCATGTGACGTAGATAGTATGGATTTAAAGGATGTCAAAAGTTACAGTTTAAAACATTACTAGAAGAAATATTTAACTGGATAGATCAGAATGCTGAGACACTCTCTAAAAGGGCAACTCATAGTTCAGCAAGATTAATCTATATAGATAAGTAAATCAAATATAAATTTCAAGCTCAAATTGGGAGTGTCTTCATCTATTTCTACCATGATTGTTTCAGCTACCTGTCCGGGTGAAAGGCATTTGAAGAACATCACCACCTGAGAGGCAAACCCCATCTATAGCTCCTTTCATTAAAGTGCTTGATCACACCACGACGAGGGAGACAACTTCGTGTTTTTTTTCATTTTTTAAGATAGAAGAAAAACATATTTCTGTCGGATTCACATTTTACCGGTGTCATTATAGAATTTTGATATGCAGGTATTATCAAACATAGCACATGAATGAACACAATTAGAAAAACAATTTTTTAAATTAAAGATGCACATTCGTTTGAAAACAAAGTGCAAGGTAGGAAGCCAATAACCCAAACAATATCAAATGCATAATTAATTTTTTCTTTTAAAGATCTCTTCTGTTTAGAAATTCAATATTTTGTTACCAGGGTTACAGATTTATCCAATGAAATATAAGGATTTGGAAGACAGTTTTTAATTTTCATCGAACACTTCTGTTGTCATTTTTATTATTTATGCTAGCAGATATATTCGCTCTCCAACCACATATATTTGCTAGCATAATTTATATGGATACAGAATGATTTCAAATTAAACAAGCCGTGCATGCATGGTCCCCCTCTGTATGTGACTTGATGTGGCGAGTGTAAAATGCAATAAATTTGGGCAATTTGGGGCATTTTTGACCCCCCTTTGACCCCCTTGGGGCGAAAACCAGAATTTTCCTTAGGTCAAGGATGCTCATTTTATATCCAGAACAATTGCCTCTACATTTTGGCCAAGGTTCAGAAAAATTGAATGGATGGATCAAACGTTATGGGAGAAAAGGGTCAGTTTTTGCCATTTTGGAGGCTTTTGCCCCCCTGAGAGCGCAAACCAGATTTTTTCCAAGGTCAGCGATACTTATTTTCTATTAGGAACAATTGCCTCCACATTTTGGCCAAGTTTCAGAGAAATTGAATGGATGGATAAAAAATTATGGGGCAAAAAATGTCATTTTTTGCCATTTCGGGGCCTTTTGACCCCGTGGGGGGCTAACCAGATTTTTTTACAAAAATCGGAGAATGTCACTTTCTAACCTGACCAAAGTTACAACTTTATGCAAAATTTCAGAGAAATTCAATGGATGGTTGCGGAGAATAATCCGGACGGACGGACGGAAATGCCTCAAAACATAGGTCCCCCGATTTTATAAATCGTGCGACCAATTATGTTATATTTATATATTCTGGGGGTAAAATGGAAGACTAAAATAACTTGGATACTAGCTGTTCTCTACTACGCACTGAACTCGGCTCAGTGTAACTATTTAACTAAGTCAGAAAGGTGAGAAAAAAATTAGTTTTTTTTAAAAATCACGTTGCATAGCTATTGCTAACATGCAGAGAGTTGCCACTATCGACCAAGACAAGAGTCTATTAGGCATGTGTGCTCAGTGTGATGATGTATGGAAGTGAAACCTGATCAATTAGGGTTGAGGATATGCGTTGCATCGAGAGAAATGATATGAGAAGGATACAATGAATAGCATTTGGGGGCGATGTCTCACTACCATACAATATGGCAGAGCGAACTCATGCTGAAACTCTTTGTTCCGAATCTTTAAGGAAATGTCCTAGATAGTGGCTTTTGGTATATCAACGCCTTTCGATAGGGTTTAGCACAAGGTTTGCTCCACAAACTTGTGAGCTATGGAATATTTAGAAATGTCCTCTCAATCATCAAATCCTTTCTCTCTGATAAGTCTATAAAAGTAGTTATTGTCAGGCAAAAGACCGAAACACAGCATGAATACCGGTCTGGCTCAAGGATCCATTCTAGGCCGAATCCTCTTCCTGATCTGCATAGATGATCTTCCAAATAATAGTCTGAGATCATTCGTTGACATCTATGAAGACGACACAACTATTTATGGTAGCACTTCAAAAAGCATTGATGCTAAACATCTTTCTGACTCTCCGTCCTCCGACTTGGAGCACGTGGTGCAATGGGGGAAGATGTGGCTTGTTACTTTTAACACCTCTAAAAGCAATCTTCTCTCTTTTCACAACAAAGTTGAAATGAATGGCTCTCTCCTCAGGGAAGCCCCTTTCTTTGATAAGCTCCGAGGACTGACTTTCACACCAGACCTGATGTGGAAGACACATCAAATCTGTTGCTAAGGTTGCTGAAAAAAAGGTTGGATCTTTCTACTGCTCCACAAAGTACCTTACTCCTGATGCAATTCTCTACCTCTATGAGATCCAGTTTCGTCCTAAGATGGAGTACTGCTGTCTTATCTGGGGAGGTGCCTCTTGGTGCACTCTTTCTGGTCTTGACAGTGTAAAAAATCGACTTTGTAATGTGGTGAGAGATGATCTTTTCACGTCCCTACAGCCTCTTTCACACAAACGATATGTTGCTAACCTCTCTACTTATATTCATGGTAGGTGCTCGACTGAGCACCAATCCTTGGTCTTCCCAGCTGTAAAACTTTTACAGAAAGAACACGTCTAGCTGCAATCACGGCAAAGAACTTTCTCTCTCTCTCTCTCCCAAAAGCTAACCGGAACTTCCATGAACAAAGTTTCTTTCCTAGAAAATCCCATCTATGGAACAAGATACCACAAGTCTGCTTCCCAACCGACTAGAGCATGATCATCTTCAAGTCTAATGTGAACAAATACTTGTTAAACCGTTCTCTTGGAAAATCAACTAATCTTAAGTAATCTTCTGCTCATTCCCCCCACTGTTTCCAATCTACTTGTGACAAAGATCCTTGTCCAACTAATAAGTAGCCGCAAGGCCTTGATAAGTGGTGACCCATCAGTAAAAAAATATATATAAGGAGTGGCAACAGCTTTCTGAACCTTCCCCAAGCAACACAACATTGAACAGTGATAGCACGTTCACAACCATTACCAGCATTCAACATGTCACCCAAGTAACAGAAAGTAGCTTCAACATCAAGTGGGGAACCAATTACATCCACATGTTCCAGAGTTTAACCGTCAGTTAGGTGGAAAACACCTAGGACATCTTCGACAAACATAAATATAATGAGATTTAAATTTTACTACGGCTTATAAGTGCCGTTGAAGCGATAACTTTGAAATTTTAGAAACAGTTAACATGACGCAAGATTTTGTTAAACAAATAAAATATTTATTAAATCATTTTTTTTCTTTAAATCCAAATTTTCGGATTTAAAAACTTTATTCATGGTATAGAAAATTTTTTTTTTTCTTCTTTTTTTTTTCATAGTCGAAGTCTTACGGCTTGGCCGAAGATCGTGTCATGTTAACCGTTTCTAAAATTTCAAAATTAAACAAATATCTAACAATATTCTCATAACGGTAAACTATTTGGCGATAAAAGGGTTAAACTTTAAAAAAAAAAAAATAAGATGCCATAATTTATCAATGTCTGAAACTGTATTATATTTTACTTAGCTTGTAAAATAAACATAGAAAACAAAGATGAGAATCAATTATGTCGATTTGAGTGTAATTTTGTTTGTTTAATATTCAGATAAACAAGAAAATGTGTAGCGACATGAAACTTTTTCGACTGAGTGTAATATGCAATTGTAAAATCATTTGAATAATGCAGTCATTTATTTATTTTAATGTCAGGATCGAATCAAGAAGAGAAATAAGCGCTTATTGAATGATGATAAACTGCAGACAGAGACGAGAATATTCACTTTCGATCAATAAAAATACCAAATTTTGGGAACACATTTTTTTTTCACTCTTTGTATGATCAGTCTTACGAACTGAAATCATATGAACAATAATGATTTATGTCTCTAATTATTTGGCTATTAGATTCGTCCTTTTCTGTCTATTAGACGGTCATACTTCGGTTTGAAATAGCATTTTCATTGCTAAACACACAGATTGGTCATTTTAGATGTGTTAAACCACAATCTCTATAAGAGGCTCTGCCAATCCATCACCGCTTATCAAGGCCAACGGGCACTCGAGGATGAAGGTTAATGAGATGGATGGATTGTCGGATGATAAAAAATACTTAAGAGTTTGAACTCAGTACAACAACAAGAGTGAAGGAAACATGTGAGAAATTCTGTGAGCTGTTGCCTCTAATAGCATCGCGAGCTGTCGCCATCTCTATCCGGGCTAAGTTGTATAGCAGCTTTGTCAGAAGCATCATTTTAGATAGCAGCAAATGCTGGGCCAATCCTCTCTCATCTGACAGCAGTGCAATAACAGATCCATGATCAGATGGATCTGCAATGTGAAATCTGACCAAACCCAACGCATCAGGTCAGAGGATTTGCCGAAAGCACTACATTTGGTCAGCATAGAGGTTATTCTAAGGACGGATCCGTTATTCTGGTAAGGTTATGTGGAGCATTTATCCTCTTGGATAAACCGTTGTAAATTCCTGCATGTGTTGGATCACAGAGAGGTTAGAAGGCCAAGGAAAAGTTGGAAGCAAGTGATTAGACTGTACAGAATGGAATTTGGAGACAGTTGACGTGCTGAACCATGAAAACTGGAGAAGGAGCTTGCAAAATTAAAAAAAAACGCCTGACCTCTGGACAAAATGACATACAATGAATAGAAGAAGAAGTGAATAACACGTAATTTTGAAATATGATTTTCGTCTGTAAAACATACGTTTGAAATCTAAAATCGATTTGTCATCGTTGGCGAGTGTCGGCACAGATCACAAGGAACGGCCGAGGACTGTTTGTTGAAGTTGCAGATTGATAGTCGGCCCCTGGCTTTCAAAACCATAGGAGTAAACATTTTCATGCAGTATTCCCAAAATGGTCACTCGTCCGAATATTGACCAGGCTCAACTTCGGTTACCTTACAGGAACCAGTGTGTCAATGTGGTTATAGCATGGTTTTATGAGCATATAATGCTTACATTTGAAAAAAAGCATTTTCATTGCTAGGATCATTGGCCATCTTAAAATGATCAATTCTTGCTTTTTAATACAAAAATAGGTATTCTCAAGACTTATCTACTGATGTGATCCTAAATAAAATAACCTTTATAACCAGAAATTCAGGGATAAGTAATTGTGTTTATATTTCTGTTTTATACATACAAAGACTTTTTATGCTTAAAAAGGAATGCAATATAGCCACCAATTTATAAAATATGCTATTTCATGTTCGTACGTATGTTATCACTTTCCACCCCTTTTTTTAAAGATGGAATCGCCTGATCGCAAAAGATGCAAAGTAAAAATAATTATTTTTTTAACTTTCATCTGATGACGCTATTGTGTCAAATATGAAACACAAACTAAAATGCACTTTCTTCGTTTTCGATAGACAGAGAATAACCAACGAACCCCATTTTTTGTTGGCCTTGTTCCTGATATTTTAAAAATGTATTTTTTTTATTGGTTTTGCAAAAAATAATCCAAAGTGTAATATCTGTCGTGTCCAAATATGGAACAATGATATCGTGGGGGCTGCGTCCATGCTGGATGCACATAGAATAGACATATGCCACAAACTCATACATGGGTTTTGGAGATAGACCACATAACTCTGAAACCAAAACTAATTAAATAAATGATTAACCAAAGTACTTTAATAAGTATGTTTCAGTTCGAACAAAGTAATACAATAATATCGTGGAAATATTTCACAAATTCTGTAGAATTATTCGTATTATAATTATTATTATTATTATTATTATTATCATTATTATTATCCTCAGTAGTAGTAGTAGTAGTAGTAGTAAGTGTTCTTTGAAAAATGTCTATCTTCTACTTTTTTCATTAGATACAAGGAAATGTAATCTGTCTGTTCATATAGACTTTGATATGGCCGTATTTGTCTTTTTAAATTAAAGCAAGCTAATAATATTCCCTAACGTAGTCAATATCTAAAGGCATCTTCAACATATCCAGAATATGATCTGGCAGAATACAAGATCCACCTAGAAACAATAAGTGCTGACCAGGAGCTTAAAAAGAAATCTTGTTCATCGAGAGACAGATCAATATTTACACCATGTCAGTATTGAATTAGTTTTTGGATACCGTTATATAAGTTGGGGAACTGTGCTGAGGGTGGTAAGGATGATGGGATATATTTACTCTTGTTGATTTAGGGTTAGGGTTAGGATGATGGGATATATTTACTCTTGTTGATTTAGGGTTAGGATGATGGGATATATTTACTCTTGTTGATTTCATATCTCCAGATCTTTGGTCATTTCTCTCTTGAACATAAATTGTTGATTAAAATAAGTGGTAACATTTTCATTTTAAATAAGTATAGTTCTTATTTTAATTTTATATATGGATACGTTCTTCATAGAAAGAGAAATACAGATAAGTGTATCCTTCCAACCCATCCATAATATTGGCTAAAATTGGCAACACGTGTCATCTCTTCTGCGTTTGACTAATCTCATATCGCGTCACAACTTTTTACAAAATCCTTCTAGGCATTCCTCATAACTGGCATGATAATTATTCATCCCAAAAATCAGCTATTCCTTCTTGAACCTCATAGTGGTCAAATTTCGAGTTTGTCTACAATATCTGCTATAAACAGCGGCCGAACGCAACATATTTTTTGCAAGGTGACTTCTTCTAAGTGATAACATTTAAATGAATTAATAATGTGAAAAGTGTGTGTATCATCTGAGTTTTTGCATTATAAGTTTAATTTATATATATATATATATATATGGGGAATGAAAAAGGAAAACCCAAGGGATATTTTTTATATATTTATCAACGTTTCGTCTTTATTGTAAGCCTTCTTCAGGATGATAATTTTAAGAAGAATGTCATGCAAGTACATCGAAATATTGGGTTGACATGATGGGTTGATAAGGAAAAGTAGTAGCCGTGGCTACTAAGAGCGCTGGACGAGGGTCCAGGCTGCGAGAAGTCAGTCAGTAGTGAAATGAATATGGAAAGCTTTGAATGGGTACATTAAGGCAGCAGTGAAAAAGGGGAGGGGTGAGAGTGTTAGTGAATTTCTTAAAATTATCATCCTGAGGAAGTCTTACAATAAAGACGAAACGTTGATGAATATATAAAAAATATCTCTTGGTTTTTCTTTTTTCATTTCCCATTACTCTCATCCTTCCTTTCTCAAATATATATATACAGTTGTGTTATTCGTATATATATATATATATATATATATACAGTTGAGTTATTTGTCACACTGATATTGATATTAAAAGCCCACTTTTCTATCTACAAAGTGAAAACAACTTCCTAATATACCCAATAGTGGATATGCGAGCATCTTCAATGGGGATAATTAATTTGCATATTGCTTTAAATAACGAACTCTCATTAATTCACTATTCGTTTTTTCTGTTTTTGGATGATTGGTTTCATTTAACTATTACGCACATTTTTATTTATGCATATTTTCTACATTGTGCATCATTGCATAGCATTTGGAGTGTATAGGTTCTAGTGCACAC
>OY744517.1:90692442-90807442 GCA_963556195.1 Sepiola atlantica
CTACCGATGTAACCTACTAAATTTAGTCTGTCTTTCTAACAAATTTAATCTGTATTTTCTCATTCCTACCCTTTTCCTTAGCAACCTTTTACATTTCATGGTTGTCCCTAAACATTGTACAAACATGAAAAAACATTTATCAATTTGCTGGATCCATACAGATTTTGCAACTGTTCAGTGATGAAGATTATTACCTCATTCCTTCGTCTCTATGTTGTATATTTCTGCTGTGCTTTAAAGAATAACGATGAATACTTATGTATAAAAATATAATTCGGTTGTAGCAAACGAGTAGTGTCAAGTTAATATAACATTGGGCACCCACGTATCCTCAACTGCAATGCCCATTCCGGGATTTTGCCTAAGCAATCAATGTAGCTCTGCTCCCTACACGTGCATATTTTGATTGAGATCTGAGATATTTAGTCACTCTGTGAATCCTTTTGGGGAACAAAATTATCATGTGTCTTCTTGTAAAACGTCAGGTTACTATTGGCTTGGTTGGTTTCGTTTGGGGAGCGGGAAAGAAAGATAGACTCTCTTTACCATACTAGATAAAGGGAAAGAGGGAATTGGCGCCAAACATTATTTTTAGAATAATTAAATATTCTTTCGTCTTAACCACTACAGAAATTCAGTTTTAGTTTGAGTTTTGTTTAACGGCATATCAACCTCTTATCACTACAAGTTAAATACAGTTGTAAAGTTTTGAGGAAGGGAAAAGATAAGATGCTCATTCTATCCATGAAGATACTTAACTAAGACTTCTTCTTGAACTAACTGGAAATTTATTTAATTAAACAAAATCTTATTCAAGTTAAAATCATCATTGCTTTTTTTTTTTTTTTTTTTTTTTTTAAATATCTTCAACGATACCTGTCATTAGAGAAGAATAAAAAGAATGTATAATTAGTCTGATGGAGACATGGAAATTTCAATGGATGCTGATAAGTAGGATTATCCATGATATCGTGTATCTGTTCTTTTATCAACCTTTATCGGTATCATCGCATTTCTTACCTTTCCCCTTCCAAACTTCATTACCTCTTTATTTTCTTATCTAAACATTATATACACATGGTAAATATTTTTATGAAAAATAAAGATATATATAAATAAATAACGGATTTAGAAATGCCAACATATTTCGTATTGCATCCATATATTTTCGATTAATCTCTTGTTCTATGTTATTAATGTTAATCTGCCATTTTGAATCAGTTCCGTTTCTGCTCGCCTTTCAACCTTTCACACATCAATCTTGCTATCTGCCTAGAAAGCAGTTCTTTATTTCAATGTTTGCTTTCATCTCCGTCCTTTCCTCTTCTTTAGAAGAATACCCATCCTTCTGAGGGTCCACACTATATTAATATGAATGTTTATTCACAGTATTTTTTTTCATGGAAGTCGCTCCAGACAAGACATAAAGCCACTTGATGTAAGGAAATAAAAATAATACTAATTCAAGGTCAATAGCAACCCAACGATAAGTGTTAGATCGATAGATTCCAACCCAGAAAACAGCTATTCTTCCCCCTTTTGTCAGAAACATCGCTCATGGAATGTGAGGACTGAAAGACAAAATAAGGGAAGCAGGAGTTATGAGGCTGCTGAAAGTAAACCCAAGGTCCACTTTCTACTCTCCTATTTGTTCAGAAAGGCAACAATCAAGATTATTATCTCATTTCATTTGTCTGTATGTTTTATATATTGAGTGGAGAGTAAACGGGGGGTGATAAAAGTTGTTATCTCAAATTCGCTAGTCAGCTGCTTTCTCTTGATCTCAATTTGAGCCTGTTTATATAACATTTCTGAATACCCACACATCCTAAATTGCCATATAAGAAAAGAAAAGAGAAAAAAAAATTCCCCCAGACCCTCAAAATTTTTTTACTCCCCCCCCCCTCTAATTTTTTTTACTCTCCCCCTACCCTAAGAAATATTTTAAATTAAAAAAAAAAATTTCCCCCACGCTCTCAATGTAGCCATGCCTCCCACAAGACGTGGATTTCAGTAATGTATTGTTTATTTAGAGAATGGATGTGCTTCGTCTGTATGTGCTCTTTATCAGTGGCTCAGCATTACACTATCTCTCTAATCAAATTACCAAAGCAATGACATGTTTTTTGATGTGAATTTGTTTAGTGCTAAGCACTAAAAAAGTTTTACCATCTATTCGTGAAGACAGCGTTCCTGTCATTGATAAAAGTTACTTGATTGGCTATCTAGGACATACGTTTCAATGAATGATTGAGTAAATCAAGTAGCACGCACAGGACATAAATAAATGAATAATACTCTTTTTAACTTGATGAAGCAAAAAAAAAAAAAAAAAAAGATTGCATTCCATGGTAGATTTAATTTTTGAAATTTTTTTAACAAATAGATTTCAAAATAGTATGAAATTAAATTTCCATGTTAAAATTTTGATTAAAAGAAAAACGTCATAAGATTGAAAAAAATAGTCAAACATTTTTCAAAGAAAATAACAATTGTGTATTGCTTATCTCTTCAGATACCGATGGGCATAGCAATCCGTGAAGACATTCTTTATTACACAGATTGGTTTGTTGAAAATGATGGCTCTGGATACATTTTACTCTACAACTTGCGGAATCCCAAATCAGAGCCCCTGGCGATCGTTGTTGGTGAACGACCAACAGGTCTTCATTATTCTACTCGAGAATTGGCTTCCACAGGTACGGTATAATACATTTTTTGTTTTTTTATTTTTGTCAATGTTTTTTTTTTTTAAGCCAGGAAAATACTTTAAAAAAAAAATTTTAATTTCTGATTTTGATGAAAGAAAAAAAAAATCAAATTTCGGAATTACCTTAGTCTAGGCCATATTAGTATTTCTTTATAAAAATCAGATTTGTATAGTTTTGGAAAACCAAAATGTCCCATATTTTTTCTCCATCTCTCCTGAAGACTAGCTAATTAATTACTAATTAATCGTCACAATTAATCTAGAATATCAAATCTACGGGTGATTGGAAAGTAACACCCTATTATTAATACTAATTTATTATTGAAATATAATTCTTACAAGAAATGAATATGATAAGAACTGTATAGGGTTTCATTTAGAATTCAATATACACACCAGTATTCGTCACGAGCTACTTAAGTCGTCTGGGAACCGCATCGACTGATTTCACAAGGACATTTTTTTTTACTAATGAGTCACCACTTATCAAGGGTAAAACACTACCCAAGGATAGGAGTTAATGAGATGTATAAATGGACAGTTGAATGATAATGAATACTATAAGAGGATTGAAAAACATTTTTTCACACGATACTGATAAATGAAAGAATTCAATTTCTTTTATAGAATAATCTTGCTTTATGCTCAGTGAAAACATATATATATATATATATATATATATATATATTATATATATATATATATATATTCTTATAGCTACAGAATTTGCCATTAAGACGTTAATTTACTCTCCCATTTCCAGACAATGTGTGGTGGGCACATCGGTACGTGTTCAGGCTACTGATTTAAATATGACTTTCGTATCCGGGTTCGAACTGTGTGACCGGCAGGGATTGTCTCCTCCCATACTGATGATTGCAGGTTTGTCATGAAACATGTGTATATGGGTTAATCTGAAAAATGTTATTTATAAATAATTTATATATATATATATATATATATATATATTGTTTCTTACTTTTATCCATGCACATAGATTGACAGACAACTGCCCTTTTATATAATAAACAAAACAAAAAATGCTGAGAAAAATGACTTATGACGCCCTACTTCAATATAATGTATAGTCTGACAGTGTATTTTGATTAATTCAACTGAACAAGAAAGAACTATGTTCATATTCTTGTTTCGCTTTTCTTGTTTACGAACAAGAGTTTTTATTTCCAGATCAAAGATGTTTAGAATTATTCTCAAGTGTTTTTAGTGTTTTCTTGAGTATTTGCACTCCCTTTGAAGAGTTTAACATCATTCTATATAGTCGTTGACACGGTATTCTGAGCAGTTTGAGCTGTTTTCAAAAGCATATGCGTTGGAGCGTTTATTAACATTACATATGTATGGACGATATTTTAATTCGTGTTCAAATAACACTTGCTTTAGATCATTTATTTGACATCATTTATTATAGATGAGAAACAGGCATCACACTTTATATGTATATATATATATATATATATATATATATATATATATATATATATACAGGGTGGCACAAAAATCGCACATTGGTTTGTTTAGGTGATAGAAAATAATACATTTACTTGGTAATTTTGTTGCAGTAGTTTTTAAAAATAATATCCTTTAAATGGCCACCATTTTCGGCCTCACAAAGACGGGCTCTAGTTAGGGTATTTTCCATTACACTCCTTAGAATAACTGGCTCTAGTTTTTGGATTTCATGTCTGATATTGTTTTTAAGCTCTTGAATCGTTGTAGGCTTGTTCACATATACCGTTTCCTTAAGATAACCCCAAAGGAAGAAGTCAGGGGCTGTTAAAATCAGAAAATCTGCTAATTAAGCACTCGCTAAACAATCCCAAAAGTCACACATTAGTTTGAATCAGTTATTACTGATTCAAACTAATGCGTGACTTTTGCATCACCCTGTATATATATATATATATATATATATATATATATTTAAGCAAGCATTGTTAGGCATAAGAGAATTATTCTGCATGATTATACTTTTTTAAATTTTTTCAATTTTTCTAATGATATTTTTTGTGTGTCAAAATCAAAAAAATGAATGTATGTTCCATATGTATCACGAACGTTTTCGATTCTTTGTTGAATCATCTTCAGGTGACAAAAAACTGAACAAAACAGCTAGAGAAAGGAGGAGAATTCTAAAAAAAAAAGCAGCCGAGAGTGCGCACCTGAAATAAGGGAGACATCAAAAGAACGAATCGGTTGAGACGTTTACAATTTAAATTCCGGTACACCAGTGATAGCGTCACAGGATGAATTGTATTACATTGGCCATTTTAAAATGTTGCTACTGGTTTCATAAGTGATGTTATTAATTGTAGATTGCTGGGTTTTAAGAAAGATAGCCTCAAGTATTTTTTTTTAATTGGTTTCGGAATTTATTATTTTTGTGTTATTAACTAAACTGTCTTAAATCAGAGGGACAGTTATTTTTTTGTAAATGCTGGTAAATTAAGCTAGAATTTACAAGATGCATTGTAAGCTGGCAGGATAGGGTAGTGGTTGTAAAACCAATCTAGCTATTAGCTTTTTTATTATTATTATTATTAATATTATTATTATTATGGGAGTTACATTATCTAAAGGGGCATTTTAACTTATATATAATAAAATTAGACTCATTATTTTTTTTAATGGAAATCGCTCCAGACAAGGCATGAAGCCACTTGTTGTAAGGAGCTAAAACACTACTACTTCAAGGTCAAAAACTAGCCAACGATAAGTTTTAGATAGATAGATTCTGTTACAGAAAACAGCAATTCTTCCTCCTTTGTCAGAAACATCGGTCATGAAATGTGAGAACGACAGGACAAAATCTGGTAGGGATTAGTATTAGACTAGGATATTGTAATACACTCCTAAGAACATGCGATACTTTACAATAGTAACATGTACACACATGAATTCTACAGGGTGATTCATAAGTCACTTCACTTAGCTATTTAAAATGATTACCATATGAAGCACAAACATACTATGAATTTTTGATGATTGTTATCTTACTCTCTAATTACTGCTATTTGTTATTTTGAATTTGTTCGTTTATATATTTGTTTCTATATATATATCTAGGTGCTCCGAAACGTAATGATGCAAAAGAAGAAATCCAAACTTTGTTTGAAACAAAACCTTGTAATTTTAAACTCCGATAATTTGCTGTAATTTTAAACTCCCATAAATGAATTTGTTGAATAAACTTTCTCTTTTGTATTACCGTATTTTTTAACTTTAGAATTTCAAAAATAAATAGCTAAGTGACTTATGAATCACCCTGTAGTTATCTACAGGCTAGAGAGATAAGGGAGATAATTCCCAAAAGTTAGGTGACTTATGACGTTATTTATTGCAGGTATATTAACGGAACTTAATATGACTTTTTCACGGCATCTTTGAATATGTCTTCTGAGTCTTTTAACATGCCTAAAGCATTTTACAAAGATCTCTATTGTTCATGACTCTAAACGGTTTTGTTTACAACAGAAATGCAAAGTCTGAGAGATTTTTTTCAAGTAAACAGTTGCCTTAAGCATGCTAGCATGGTTGCCTTTTCTCACATTCTGGATGTTTTGTTACTTTTACCTTGCAAGCGTGGAAGCTTCCTCTAGATTCTTCAAAAATACGTTTGAATATAGATATGAAAATGTTGCAAATAAAAAACGTGTTATGTATATTAAAAGAAGATATTGTAAATACAAAACGTGTTATGTAAATTAAAAGAAGATATTGTACCAAAATGACCTCTTATGAGAAAATATTCGATTTGTCTACATTGGAACAGATAATATTTTGGAGGATGGGCAGAGCCTGAATTACCTACGTCTACAACTGTGGGTCCAAGCCTGAAGGGGTCTCCTGAAGGAATGGTTTCAGCAGGGACATAATTTTATTTTTATGAGCCCTTACTTAAAATATTGCTAGAAAAAAATTAAGAGTCGATTTTAACAGTAACAAATAAAAGAAGCAATTACAGAAAACAGTCACTCCACGGGTTTTTAACCCACCTAATAGATTGGTATTGTTCTGGCCTTTGGGTCTGGATTTACGCCGGTCTATTGGGGGCTGTCTGGTCCTGTGCAGTTCTAGGAGGTGCACCCTCCCAGGCTTCGCCTCCCCTCTTTGGGGAGGAGTAAGTTTATTGCTTACTGTCTGAGGCGCCCCTACCGGGGAATGCCGACGGGGCTGCCCAGGCTATTTTTAAATGGTCAGAATTGCTCACCTCTCGAGCGCTGGCTTATCTAATCCCACTTTCCGACCTTGTGTCACATTTTACCTTGTGGCAGGTAGATAAATAGTAGTCACTATTTTCCGAACCGGATTCTATATTTTATGTGTTTTTCATCTAATAAAGTTTTCCGTTGATGATTGGCTGTTTTACTAAAACCTCATTTTTGATGGTTCTTTTTGTTGTTTCTTAAGGTTTAAACCTAAGAAGAAGGAAAATACAGTAGTGGTTGGACGGCCAGACAGAAAGGTGCACAAATATAATTATGATTATATAGATGTCATTTCTCACTTGGTTCAACCACGCTGATGAGTTGTATTATGACGAAACACGTGTCCGTGGATAACTATATTCAAAAAAAAAAAATTATGGTTTTATATATATACATATATAAAATATATATCATATATATATATATATATATATATATATATAAAATATATATTTAAAAAAGCGGTAATTGTTTATACACGAAAATCAAAATACAACAATATATATCCATTCAAGATTAAAAATAATAGGCAAGCCCCCCCCCCCCCCAAAAAAAAACAATTCATATAGGCCATCCGCAAGAACTGCCATCCACAGAAACAATCCCCACTGCTAGCAATACAGAAGCCTTCTCCTCTTTCGTATTCCTATTGATAGCAGTACTATCCTAACACTAATATCCGGTGCCCAAGGGCGTTTGAATCCTTGGGATACTAACTAAATTCGCATATTGAGGACTTAGAACTTGTATAAGCCGACTATGGTGTAAAAATATATAGGAAATTGTTTTATCTGAAAAAGGCTTCGGTATACTATGTACTATATTCCTCCTGACTATAATCTTTCCTTGTTTATTTGTAACCTATCTTCATTGTGAAAACATCTTTTGTTTTCTGTTTTTAACCGAAACGTATAAAAATATTTTATGATAATTTTCATACAAATCAAATTATTATTTCTCCTAATATATAAAAAACTAACCGAACCTTTGTTCGTGGGAAGGCCAACGATTGGCTAAGAGAACAACAAAGAATCTGATTGGTAACCTAGCTAGTCGTGTATATAAAAACACCCGGCAAAACATCCTCCATGCATTTTAACCTAAAGATACCCCCAAGTGATGAAACGCGGGAGCCTCTGTGTAGCTTAATTACCATAAATATATTTTCATAACTTACTACCTAGCTCTACTTACATATCGAGCACTGTTGAAGTAAATACTGAAAATTTATACATAAAAAATTATATCCACTTATAAAATTTTATGTGGATACATGTAATAGTAATATATATATATATATATATATATATATATATATATTATATCAGCCTATCTACATATGCATCTTTCTATATAGCTTAATATATTCATACCTAACTAAGTATATTCATACCTATTAATTTCCTTTCAGATGTTCTTTGTGTCCCCAGGTATTATTTACTGTTTCGACTGAGTAGGCTATTCAAATCAAACCCAATCTTCTTCAAAGACCATTGATGGCATATAATGAACATATGATCTAATGCTTATTGTATATTACCTGAAAAGGCATCATGATGAAGGCTAATTGATATCCTTTCTTTTTTTTCCTAGTTCCAGATGCAACATGTGACAATGCTGCTTGCACTGATGAATGCGTCCGCACACCAATGGTGGAATCCTCAGAACCTTTTCACTGCCTCTGTCCTGATTTAGGCAACTGGATCCTCTCATCTGACAAAGCGACATGCACTGGTATGTCACAAAACCTTATTTCAAAAGAGAAACGTAGACTGGCTAAATCAGAATGTCTCACAAAAAGGCCATTACATGAAGCGGGATATGGAGCGTAGGCCAGAGGCAGGCAACATTAACTCTGGGAAGGGCATAAAGTCATATTCAGAGAACGGGGGGGGGGGGTGATTTTCCTGGTAGAGTTTTGTTCTTTTCCCTGAAGCAGAACTATAAAAGAATCTGTTGACTTTAAAATGGATTGAATTCCTGTTTCCAGTCGGTGGTTAAGACAAGTACAATATTTTTAATACAAAATGTAGGAAAGGGGGGGGGTGATAGACGAATTAATTAAAATTTGAGAATAAAACATCACCTCCACACCTCACCAATCCAGGAGACTCACTTCAAAGAATGCTTAAGTATCGTTTTCCTTCTCCCTTTCCATCTCACCTTATGTTGAATTCTTTTGACTACTATTAAGCTTTTCATACTTACATGCCACTGTCACACATACGTTGCCTTGCTATAGACAGCTGTATTCATATATATTAAAAAAATAATCAACAGACTTTTATAATCGCAAGCAAGCAAGTTTATAAATGAATTTTGTATGTTTGACTCTATATAAAACTAAAAATAAATATTGTTTATATCTGCTTTTTGTATTCCCTTATTTCTTCTGCGTTTAATTAAAATTGAGGCTGAAATATCTCTCCAAGGCTGTACACCTGGATGCTCCTCTCAATTTATATTCCTTATTAATTTTTCTCAATCGGTTATTATTATATATTAACACAAGTTTTTAGAATTCATTCAAACATCTAGTCTTTCTATTTCAGAGCCCACAAATTTTTTGATGGTTGCCGACCTGAATGCAATCAAAATGAAAGGCCTTGATAACAATTTAGACACCAAGATCCACACTTTACAGTATGGCCACGCGGATAGTAATTATGTAGCTGCAATTTACAATGATGAGGACAAAACCTTCTTCTGGAGTGATCTACGTGATATGCGGTAAGATTCTCATGTTTTATATAAGTATATAAAAATTTAGAACCAGACATTAAATGTTATTTCATGCATGTACTGAGAAGAATGTTCAGAAAGGAAAAAATTAAAATCGCTCTCTTTTTTATCCAACTACTAGACAGAACATATGTCAAAATCCATATTCTCTTATACAGTCTTTAAATATGCAATAGATATATATATATATATATATATATAGCATAGTGTATATATATATATATATGTATATCGAGGCAGCATTTTTTCCTTAAGACACATATTATTAAAAATAACCGACAATTTTTGTCTTGTTATTTTAGTATTGATCCCTTCAATTTTCCGGATTAAAATCTTAATCTCGGAAGAAAATTGGCTGATGAAACAAATAATATAAACGAGATTAATACATTACAAGACACTTTCAAAAATAATTCCGTTTGGATTTCACTTATGAACTAAACATCGATAAAACACTCCCTTTCCTAGACGTCTTAATAGACACAAATCATAATGATTTTGTAACATCTACATATCAAACACCTACTAACAAAACCCCCTGTACTCTTAACTTCGTTAGTGAATGACCCTTTAAATATAAAATAACCATTATTAAAAACCTACTAACGCGAGCTAAATTAATCTCTTCCTCCCCTACTCTCTTTCAAAATGAACTTAAAAATATAAAACAAACCCTTGTAAATAATGGTTTCCCTAATTATATTATAGACCAACAAATTCAACTATTTAAAAATAATGCTTGTAACAGTAATAATAGCAACAACAATGAATCCATTTCTCCACTCAACAAGACTATCAAACTATTTTACCGTAACCAATTTCACCATAACTATAAAACAGATGACCAGGTTTAAAAAAATATTATTAATAAAAACGTACTTCCCACCAACCCAAATAGAAAAGTTAAACTAATTATTTACTACAATAAAACTAAAACCACTAATCTTATTATTACAAATAATTCTTCACCCTCGATTAGAGTCTTGGATAGGACGGGCCTAGTATACGAGTTTAAATTTCCATTAGGAGACTGTGTCTCCAACAACCAAGGAAAACACGTATATATTGGCTCGACCACCACGACTCTGTCCAGGAGGTTGACCAAGCATCTATCCAATAATAGTGCTATAGCTAGACACCTTACTAATGAATATTCCTGTCCCCGCTCGCAAATCCGAAAACTTCTCGTAGACAATACTAAAATCTTAGAACATTATACTAATACACAAAAACTCCACATACTAGAAGCTTTACTCATTAAAACAAAAAAACCTGCTATTAACAAGATTAATTTTAACACTAGTACTAATATACTTAAATGCTTATAATACCAAATAAATATAGTTTCATATTTAAATTTTCCCGCCATAATTAATTATAAATCTCACTCCAGGTCTTTACCTGTTTGTCATTATTCCACTGACGATGGACCCAGACGGGTCAGAAAGTACTCTGGACCAACATGTACATTACGGCAGTTTCATCAGCCAATTTTCTTCCGAGATTAAGATTTTAATCCGGAAAATTAAAGGGATCAATACTAAAATAACCAGACAAAAATTGTCGGTTATTTTTAATATATATATATATAGCATAGTGTATATATATATATATATATATATATATAGCATAGTGTATATATATATATATATATATATATAGCATAGTGTATATATATATATATATATATATATATATAGCATAGTGTATATATATATATATATATATATATAGCATAGTGTATATATATATATATATATATATATATAGCATAGTGTATATATATATATATATATATATATAGCATAGTGTATATATATATATATATATATATAGCATAGTGTATATATATATATATATATATATATATATATAGCATAGTGTATATATATATATATATATATATATATATATAGCATAGTGTATATATATATATATATATATATATATATAGCATAGTGTATATATATATATATATATATATATATATAGCATAGTGTATATATATATATATATATATATATAGCATAGTGTATATATATATATATATATATATATAGCATAGTGTATATATATATATATATATATATATATATATAGCATAGTGTATATATATATATATATATATATAGCATAGTGTATATATATATATATATATATATAGCATAGTGTATATATATATATATATATATATATAGCATAGTGTATATATATATATATATATATATATAGCATAGTGTATATATATATATATATATATATATAGCATAGTGTATATATATATATATATATATATATAGCATAGTGTATATATATATATATATATATATATATATATAGCATAGTGTATATATATATATATATATATATATAGCATAGTGTATATATATATATATATATATATATATATAGCATAGTGTATATATATATATATATATATATATATAGCATAGTGTATATATATATATATATATATATATAGCATAGTGTATATATATATATATATATATATATAGCATAGTGTATATATATATATATATATATATATAGCATAGTGTATATATATATATATATATAGCATAGTGTATATATATATATATATATATATATATAGCATAGTGTATATATATATATATATATATATATATATATATAGCATAGTGTATATATATATATATATATATATATAGCATAGTGTATATATATATATATATATATATAGCATAGTGTATATATATATATATATATATATATATAGCATAGTGTATATATATATATATATATATATATAGCATAGTGTATATATATATATATATATATATATATAGCATAGTGTATATATATATATATATATATATATATATATAGCATAGTGTATATATATATATATATATATATATATATATATAGCATAGTGTATATATATATATATATATATATATATATATATAGCATAGTGTATATATATATATATATATATATATATATATATATAGCATAGTGTATATATATATATATATATATATATATATATATATAGCATAGTGTATATATATATATATATATATATATATATAGCATAGTGTATATATATATATATATATATATATATATATATAGCATAGTGTATATATATATATATATATATAGCATAGTGTATATATATATATATATCATAGTGTATATATATATAGCATAGTGTATATATATATATATATATAGCATAGTGTATATATATATATATATCATAGTGTATATATATATAGCATAGTGTATATATATATATATATATAGCATAGTGTATATATATATATATATATATAGCATAGTGTATATATATATATATATATATATATAGCATAGTGTATATATATATATATATAGCATAGTGTATATATATATATATATATATATATAGCATAGTGTATATATATATATATAGCATAGTGTATATATATATATATATAGCATAGTGTATATATATATATATAGCATAGTGTATATATATATATATATATATAGCATAGTGTATATATATATATATATAGCATAGTATATATATATATATATATATATATAGCATAGTGTATATATATATATAGCATAGTGTATATATATATATAGCATAGTGTGTATATATATATATATATAGTGTATATATATATATATAGCATAGTGTATATATATATATATATATAGTGTATATATATATATATAGCATAGTGTATATATATATATATATAGCATAGTGTATATATATATATATATAGCATAGTGTATATATATATATATATATATAGCATAGTGTATATATATATATATAGCATAGTGTATATATATATATATATATATAGCATAGTGTATATATATATATATAGCATAGTGTATATATATATATATATATAGCATAGTGTATATATATATATATAGCATAGTGTATATATATATATATATATAGCATAGTGTATATATATATATATAGCATAGTGTATATATATATATATATATAGCATAGTGTATATATATATATATATATAGCATAGTGTATATATATATAGCATGGTGTATATATATATATAGCATAGTGTATATATATATATAGCATGGTGTATATATATATATAGCATAGTGTGTATATATATATATATATATATATAGCATAGTATATATATATATAGCATAGTATATATATATATAGCATAGTGTATATATATATATATATATATATATAGCATAGTGTATATATATATATATAGCATAGTGTATATATATATATATATATAGCATAGTGTATATATATATATATATAGCATAGTGTATATATATATATATAGCATAGTGTATATATATATATATAGCATAGTATATATATAGCATAGTATATACATAGCATAGTATATATATATATATAGCATAGTGTATATATATATATATAGCATAGTGTATATATATATATAGCATAGTGTATATATATATATATGAAAAAGAAATTTTATAAATTTACAAATCTATTGAAATAGTAGGCATATATATTCACCATTTAACACAAGATTATTTGAAGTTATCTTGGAAGTAGGACTAAAATAGTTTTTAAGCTAACAAATCAAACTTTGCTTCTAACTAACTAATTTTTATTTGTTATTGTTGTACCATGTAATTTGCAATGTAATAACGTATTTTGCTACAATTTATTTAAAAAATTATTTAATCCGTCCCAGACAGCTGCTAGCATGAAACATTTTTAAACAATCACATAAGAAAACAAATTATCAAGGGTATTAACTCATATTTTTAATAAAGACTATAATGAGCGTTGTCTACCTTGAAGCTAAAATTTTATTTCTTTTCATGCATAAGTTTTAAAATGTGCAAACAAATAAAAATTAAAAACTGCATCCCGAGCAACGCCGGGTGTGTACAACTCGTATATCTCTATATATAAATGTCTATTTCTGCATGTGTTCCTTTTAAAATACTCCCAGGTAACTGAAATTTGGCCAATATTTATTAATTGATCTCTAGTACCTACTGTGAAAAATTCACAAAAATCGCAGATATCAAAATTTTTATAAACAACTTCTACCCACTTTTACTTTCCTTGCATGAGACTAAATGAAACTAAATATAGCCCGCATTACCCACCTTTACATCTCGCAGCTGTGTGTCAAAATTCAGAATGGTCGGTTAATTAGTTTAGGAATGTATCCTATACATAGAAATATATACACATAATCTCTATATAAATGTAGAGTATCTCTAAACAATTTCTGTTAAAGTATTAGATGCGTTAATCTTAACTGAAAAGGAAGGCAACACTAAAAGAAATAATAATGTTAATTGCATCCATCTTTGTACTTCTCTTTACAGCCAAGCAGTTCTCTATTCATTAAAAGAAATAATAACATTAATTGCATCCATCTTTGTACTTCTCTTTACAGCCAAGCAGTTCTCTATTCATTAAAAGAAATAATAATATTAATTGCATCCATCTTTGTACTTCTCTTTACAGCCAAGCAGTTCTCTATTCATTAAAAGAAATAATAACATTAATTGCATCCATCTTTGTACTTCTCTTTACAGCCAAGCAGTTCTCTATTCATTAAAAGAAATAATAATATTAATTGCATCCATCTTTGTACTTCTCTTTACAGCTAGGCAGTTCTCTATTCATTAAAAGAAATAATAATATTAATTGCATCCATCTTTGTACTTCTCTTTACAGCCAAGCAGTTCTCTATTCATTAAAAGAAATAACATTAATTGCATCCATCTTTGTACTTCTCATTACAGCCAAACAGTTCTCTATTCATTAAAAGAAATAATAATATTAATTGCATCCATCTTTGTACTTCTCTTTACAGCCAAGCAGTTCTCTATTCATTAAAAGAAATAACATTAATTGCATCCATCTTTGTACTTCTCATTACAGCCAAACAGTTCTCTATTCATTAAAAGAAATAATAATATTAATTGCATCCATCTTTGTACTTCTCTTTACAGCCAAGCAGTTCTCTATTCATTAAAAGAAATAATAGTATTAATTGCATCCATCTTTGTACTTTTCTTTACAGCCAAGCAGTTCTCTATTCATTAAAAGAAATAATAATATTAATTGCATCCATCTTTGTACTTCTCTTTACAGCCAAGCAGTTCTCTATTCGGACATAGAAGCTGTTAATGCAAAAGTGCTGATAAATGTCAACTATTCCATTGATTGTCTGGCTCTAGACATCAAGCGTCAAAAAATATACTGGACAGGCTACAACAATGAAACCGGCCTTATTGCAGAGGTCAAGCTCAAGTACGGTGCTTCTTCATACAAGGAATTATTGTTAAACCTTGATTCACCAAAAGCAATCGCCATTCACCCAGAAAAACGGTAAACTATTACTTTTTAATTTTTATTTTATTTTTCAGTTTTTACTTTTTATTTCCTTTTTCTTCACTTTTCATGGGTGCATGATTCGTGTAATGGATACCCTTACTGACTATGGAATCAGCTGTGTTCAGTCATGCACTATTACCATTGGGAAAAGTATAAATACCCCCAGCTATGAGTATAATAACAACTGCTGTTCTATTAATCATATCAGAATTATTTTTTTCAATTTTTTTTCATAATTGTAAACATTGGGTTAGGGTTAGAAGTGCAGTGGAATTACAGGTAGGTAAAGAGATGATAACCAGTTTGAGTGCAAGAAGTGTAAGACAATGGAGATAGATGATATCTCAGGTTGGGAGACAGTATATTTGGATGGTAAGGTAATTGAGGTTGTCCAAATGTTTTTTTACATTTTTATTTAACATAGTTCACCCCAATCAAGGCTAGTTACCACTGTAGACATAAGGGACTACTGAGAATTAGGGTGAAAGTTTTGGGGGGTCATCCTAAATTAGGAGCTGTGCAGCAAGATGCTTGTTCACATAAGTTTTAAATTTCTGCATGTCAGTACGGTAGGGAAAACAGGGTGCAGGGTGGGAGTTCCAAAAGCCAGTAGCACAAGAGAAAGAAGCTACTGCAGTAGAAGGTTCTCCGGCATCTGTGGACCTCCACAGTGAATGGATGGGATTTAACTGATTGTCGGGTTGGTCAAGTGTATTTACGTCGACAAACTCGATCTAAACATCTTGTTTTTGTTAATTTCTCATCTGTTTCTTTCTTTTCTTACAAGCTTGTTTCTTTCTTTTCTATTGAAGTTTTCACTTTTACCAAATCTCTCTCTAATAATGATTCTTTCTTTGCCACTTTAGGTTTATATTTTGGACAGAATATGGCATAAAATCAGGAAAGCCAGCTGTATACAGGTCCAATCTGACTGGACGACATCATAAGACAATAATGACTAAGAAATTACACTGGCCAAACAGCCTTGTTATTCATCAAAATGAATTGTATGTTGCCGATGGATTTTATGGCCGGATATATACCATGGACTTTAAAGGTAAATCAAATTGAAAAAAAAAGCCTTTGGCTTAAATACATAAACTAGTGTTATACAGGATGACCCAAATTAACTGCCACCCATCCATTGAATTGCTTATAAAAGTTACAATCCTTTCTGCAATCCAACCCTATGTGATACACATTGTCTTTCCCGGTAAATTTTACATAAGAATAAACTTTAACGTTTTATGAAGATTCTCTAACCTTTATTTCCATAAGAAACGCATAAACATCACATACACATTGAGTTTATATACAGAGATTACTTGATAACTATTAGGGAAGAACCAATTTTACATTTTCAGATGAAAAATATATCTAATGTATGAAGTAAAGTCAGTTTCTTTCTCGATTCTGTGATACGTAAAAATCAATAATCAATATTTGATTTTGGTTTGTCAGATTTTTGGTGTATCGTTGCCTACCAGTGATTGAAACCGGGATCTTTAGATCTTCAATTTGATGCTCTCTCAACTAAACTATTTGGAATGGCTATATCTCTTGTAATGCTAAACTGCTATTTAAATTATTTTAATTTAAGCTGGCATTCATTTGAAAAATATTCCAAGGCAGATGATTGATTTTGTGAAAGAAATTGAATCTAAATACATTTTTGTTGTTAAAAACATAGACCAACGTTCTACAAAAAAAAGTTTATGAACCAGGATCAAACATTGATTTTGTAGGAAGAAAACTATTGATAACAAAGATTTCAGGAACAGACTCGCTTTACTTTATATGCTAGTAAAAATCTAAAATATATTATTATATAGCTTTAAAAATCTTGGAATGGTATACAATCCAATGGGCACTAGATTTTAAAAGAAGTAAATTGTTTCATAAGATGTTCTTTCAAATATTCATAAGAGGAATTACATAATTGGGCTTGAAAATAACAAAATTATACATGAGATGAAATCATTAGAATGTTCATTAACGATTTAGAAAGTACACAAATTCCTTCTGTCTACACAATAAATGTTGTCAGGAAATGTAAATCGTCTTCTCTAACACTTTGAAATGGAAAAGTTAACAGAGTACAACTCAAGATTTTAAAAATGTCATCCTGTCTTTGAATCAGCATAAACATATTGAGTAGATGTCGGCCAACCTGTGAATCCAAAATCTACCTTTGAGAATTAAAATGGCTGCCATTACACACATGCAATGGTATGCATAAAAATAAATGTTTGTATTCTCATAAATGTCGACATTAATATGCAAGCACGTATGAGCAGGCACAATAATTATGTAACAGATGTTTTTATTTGACCCTGAAGCTGCTTTTCATTTATAATGTAGCCAAATCTCTTTTGCTGTCTTTCCAAAAATAACAGGAGAGAACCAACGCGAACTGCTGTACCTGTCAAACACAATGGATCATATCTTCGGTCTTCAGATCCACGAACATTTGTTGTTCTACAGTCGATGGTATCTTCCGAGTATTCATATGGTCGACATGATCACGGGAAAAGATGAAATCTTTATTGATCACTTAACCAGACCGACTGCAATTTTTGTACATCATCCAGCAAATCTATCAGGTAAGATTTTACCATTTATTTTTCTTTGTAGGGGGGGGGGCGGTATCTATGCACTTTTTTTTGTACATTTCTTCCGGCTTACTTTGTTCTACCGGCTTCTTTGTTGTCTATCATTTTCTGACATGCAATTTCGTTGCTTGTGCTGATATCTTAGTGCAACAATCTGGCAAGTTTGAACGAGATTCGATCTAACATACATCATCAGTATTTACTCGGTGCAAGCGCTTGAAGGGGAAATGTTATAACAGGCTGTACACAGCATGCTAAAGTCATTTTAACACGCGTAGTAACACTATGAATCCACTCTTTCTAGCTATAAGTGATATAGTAAGTGTAGATTAGTCTACAAGAAGTAAAACTCACAAATAATACCAGTCTTTCTCTGCTTACCAGAGCAGTGTTTTGTTTTTTTATTATTTCTTGCCTCTGTAGTGTATCCATACAGCATCAGGAGAAGTGCAGTTCAGGATCGCACAAGTATTGCTTCACTGTAAACAACACTGGCTTTTAGACACCCTTTCCATTGACTTTTAAGACAAAAGAATATTAAGCTCTTGAAGCTGCTTATTCAAATGACTTGTTTATATTTGAAAGTATTCAGAAACACTTAAATAATATTCGTTGATAACAAAAACAATTTTCTGGTAATATGGGTGTAGTGCCGTTAACCCAAGTGCAGAGGAAGTACAGGGTCGAAATAAATTATTGCACCAGTGATTATGTGATTCCGTGTTATTTTATTTTTTATTCATTCTTGCTCTGTTTATTGCATTTAGCTCTCATATCCGGATTTCCTTCTGGAATTTATTTAACTATAATACACTAATATATATATATATATATATATATATATAAATTAATTATTAAAGACAATATATGTATTATCATATATCATCAGATCCTTTTACTTTGTAGTCTCCTTTGAAGATTCAGCTCAATGTTTGTCAATTATTGATAACAGAGCAAAATATAGAACAGTTTTTTTTTATTATATTCCAATAACCATGGTTTGTTTTATTACTTCTATTTTTATTTTTATTTTTTTCACATTTCCAAAAATTCCAAATTTCTGTGAGATATATTTAACGGTCCGTTTCATTTGTTTTGTGCCAAACATTTGTATGTCAATATCGTCTCTGCAACACTACAGAATCATCAGAAAAAGTTCACAAATAATAAGAGTTCTTAGATTAGAGTCTTGAAAAACACCCACATCATACATCAGTTTCATTTTAAGGTTAAAATAAACAAAAGAACAAACAACATTTTTAGAGCAAACACTCACGTGTGTACGATCAAACTAATCAGCCATTTTTATTTTTATTTTATTTTTTTAAATTTTTTTAATTTTTTTATTTTCGTTCAAAGCTAGTATCTCCCCCCCAAAAATTGACATACAAATGTTGTTTGGCACAAAACAAATGAAACGGACCGTTAAATATATCTCAGAAATTTGAAATTTTTGGAAATGTGAAAAAAATAAAAATAAAAATAGAAGTAATAAAACAAACCATGGTTATTGGAATATAATAATAAAAAAAAAACTGTTCTATATATATATATATATATATGAAATTAATTATAACATGAAATTAAAACAAATATTTTTCAAAAGTGCTCAATATAAAGTAGAGCTTTTATAAATAAAATTATATAAATATTAGAAATAGTCTATGTGGACTAACCAAAGTTTCAACGTTAACATGTATCATTGGGACTATAAAGTTATTTAAGAAATGAAAATTGAAATAGCTTGTATATTTAACTACTAAATACTGGTAAAATTATTAAAGAAATGAAAATTGAAATAACTTGTATATTTAACTACTAAATACTGGTAAAATTATTAAAGAAATGAAAATTGAAATAACTTGTATATTTAACTACTAAATACTGGTCAAATTTTTTAAGAAATGAAAATTGAAATAACTCGTATATTTAACTACTAAATACTGGTAAAGTTATTTAAGAAATGAAAATTGAAATAACTCGTATATTTAACTACTAAATACTGGTAAAGTTATAATAGAAATGAAAATTGAAATAACTTGTATATTTAACTACTAAATACTGGTAAAATTATTTAAGAAATGAAAATTGAAATAACTCGTATATTTAACTACTAAATACTGGTAAAGTTATTTAAGAAATGAAAATTGAAATAACTCGTATATTTAACTACTAAATACTGGTAAAATTATTTAAGAAATGAAAATTGAAATAGCTTGTATATTTTACTACTAAATACTGCTAAAATTATTAAAGAAATGAAAATTGAAATAACTCGTATATTTAACTACTAAATACTTGTAAAGAACTTAAATGGGATAGAACATTGTGGAATGTATTAACTTGTGCGATTTTTAATGATTGTCATTTGTAAGATCAAAAGAACGATTTTATTCTAAATATGTTTTCAGAATATTTGTTTTTTTTCATCAGACTTTTCTTTCTTTTTTTGTTTTTCAGAAAACAGTTTATGCGATACGGAGAAAAATACCTGCAGTGGAATATGCATTCCAGTTCCTCATAGTTATCGTTGCACTTGTGAAGCTGGCTATCAACTTGAAGATGACGTTTGCGTAAAAAGTAAGTTAAAATGACCAGTGACTAATCATGGAAAGAAGAAAACAATGAAAAAAGATTGTATTTTTTTTTTTAATTCAAGATATAATTATTTTACAGCTTGTATATATGTCACCCAAATATCAAAATACACCCTAGTTTATACCCACTCTTAACAGATGTTGGTACAGTACCTGGGTATTTCAATTTCCATCTTTATCTCGCTTCTATCGCTTTATAGCTAGTATGAAGAAAAATATGAAATTTCATGGAAAAAATACACTACTTAGTATTTACATGAGAGAGCAAGTAACTACGATGACTGTATTTATATATTGTTTTTATTGGCAAAAAATATGATTTTAACAAAAAATAATTTGCTTTGAACAAAAGCTGAATACTTTTTATATCTACCCTATTTGCAGAATATCTAAAAAAAAAAAGATCACTTTGTTTAAAAGAAAATATTTATGTAATGTTTTTTTTGTCATTATGTTAATTTCTTTAAATTTATAAAGCACGTATCCAGTTAAAAAAAATCTTTCAGACTTAGATAAGATTCGAACCCAGGTATTGACATCGTAAAAAACTACTGTCTTAGTAATTTGTACTCTGCCTACTTCTTTCTTGTCAACCAATCAGGTTTTTATTTGGATATAGACAAAATCCAAATACACAATAACCTTTTAATAGTATATAGGTAGATGTGAACATCTCCGCATGTTATATATATATATATATATGTATAGTCATCCACATACAGACTGTTTCACTGTATCACAGCTCATCAGTACGACTAGACCAGCTAGTGCCTCAAGCCGGGATTGAAGCTCAACCGTCGAGCTGACAATTGACGCTCCTACCCCTTCACTATCATACGACACTGACTGAATGTAAGTAATATCTCAATGTAAACATTGTAAAGTGCCGGAGCTCGAATTAGTTTTACCTAATGAGCTATGCCTTAAAGCTAATGGCAATTGGCGATATCCTTACAAATAAGCTCTACCCAGAGAGAGAGCTTCATTTGTTGAGCTCAAGTTCCCATATAATTTCATAAGTTTTTCACTAATTATTTTTCAAAATAGATAGTGAGATATATATATATATATATATATAACTATCTCACTATCTATTTTGAAAAGTAATTGAAAAAAAATTATTTAAAAATATGTGCCTCACACAGGAACTTGAGCTCACCATAAGTTGTTTCCCAGAACAAACTTTCCAGCATTTTGAAATAACGATTTGTTGTAAAAATGTCTGAACAACTTCCGAATAGACTTATCTGTTAGATCTTTTTTAATAAAAAAAGTCTCTGAAAACTCTTTAAATTTCTTGAACTTCAAGTCTATTATCTTGCAATGTTTCCAATGTTTATCATCAATTACCTGGGCATGAAATAGAAGAGTTAACGATTTCACAAAATTGGACAAAAACCGTTTCAGATTTTCTGTGAATACATATTTAATTTTGTTTTTACTAAATATACTTATCCGTATGATGGCATAAAGAAAAGCATGGTTACTTTAGAGACACCCTGTATATGACCTATAATATAAGGTTGTTTGGTTGCTGTAGTAATTGTATACATGGCACTGGCACCAACTTACAGGGTTTAACCCCAAGAGAGAAGCAAAAGTCACTTCCAATCTGGTCATTGAACACAGATATTCTTCAAAGAAGATAGACTTACTTCTTGGAAAATTTGTATCAACCACTTTTTTAGGGACTTTGATCTATTTGTAATGATACTATACTAATGTTACATATGATGAATGTATATTCGTGAGACAGGCGTTACCATAAATAACAATTTTAGGTTGCATAAGTTCCTGTGCTAGTGTTTAATATTGGTTGCACAAGACATCAAAGATTTCTACTAGTATTACCAAAAAGCGCAGAAGAAAGGAAAGTGGAAGATATCTGGGTCAGGAGAGCAGCAGGTTTTATATATGAGTTAGCCTCTTCCAAGAACGGTGACTTGATAAAGACCAGGACTCCCTCACCGCCTTCTTGAACAATAACTAGTATTTCTACATCCTGACATATATATTATTATATTGTTAATTTATAAATAAAAATCAAATTAGTGCTATATATCAAGGTAAATATTAACATTAAGAACATGATCTATGATTAGTTAACACATGAAATTGACTGTTAGATATAGAAATGTTATACTATATATCTAAATGAATGCGAAAGTTTTTTCCAACTATCCTAACTATATTAACATTAAAAAGGCTTATGCTTATTTAATTCTATGATACAGCATAATATTTTGTAATGCCTTATATATAGTAATTTGTAAACACCCATAAACAGATTTAGGTATTCCTAATTTGCATTTTTATTTTTTGAACAGTCTCTAATGAATTAATATTCTGTAATATACATTTAGAATTTGCACTGTAATATTTATATATATATACGCAATCGTTTTGTCGATAGTAACACGTCTGATGTGGCTGTGAGAACAGATATTACACTTTGATCTTAACTAAAAAGCAAAGGAACTAAAAGAAAATGTTTTTAGGGCTAGGCATTTTTAAATGAATGAAAAAAAAAACCTGATTTATTCTATTATTGTATTATCATTTAAGGGGATAGTTAGTGTACTATCAGTTCCGTTACCCCGCCTAATCAACCGGTATTGTCCAGGCCTCTGGGTCTGGATTCATGCCGGTCTATCGGTTGTCCGTCCTGTGCAGTTCTAGGAGGTCCACCCTCCCAGGCTTTGCCTTCTCATCCTTTGAGAAGGGGTTAGTTTATTGCTAATCGCCTGAGGCGCCCCTACTGGAGAATGCCGACGGGGCTGCCCAGGCAATTTTTAAATAGCCAGATTGCTCAAATTCTCGAGCGCTTGTTTTTTCCCACTTTCCCGACCTTGTGTCACATCTTACCTTGTGGGACAAAGATAAATAGTATCAGTTCAGTTGTCATAAAACCGTCCTCCCAGGAATTACCTCTTCTTTTTAGGAGGTAGAGGTATCCTCCCAATTATAATATCCTCTTTTGAGGGAGGGGGTAATGTATCTGTTCTGTTGTGTTGTCATGAGACCATATTTTCAGGGACTACCTTTTTGTGTGTGTATGTGGGGGTGTAGTGTAGTATCTTTTCTTTTGTCATGATACCATACTCGTATGCATTATCTTCTCCTTTTATGAAGACATCCTCCAGGTATTACCTCCTCCGTTTTAGAGGAGGTATTGTAGTATATGTTTGTTCATCATGATACCAATCCGATCAGGCATTACCACCTTCTTTTAGGGGAAGAGGGGGGTGAATCCTCCCAGGCTTTCTCTTCCCTTTTGAGGGCAGTGTAGTATATTTTAATTCGCCATGATACATTCCTCCCAGGCATAAAGTCTTCTTTGGGGAAGGGCAGTACTGTATATGTTCGTTCCCAACGATACCATCCTACCAGGATTATCTTCTTTTTTAGGGGGCGGGGGGTATGTACTATCTATTCTGTTGTTATGATATCATCCTCCCAGACATTAAGTCTTCATTTTGAGGGGTCGGGGTCGGGTATTAAGATATTATTAGAAGTGTTTAGTAGAAGATATTATTAGAAGTGTTTAGTAGAAGATTTTATTAGAAGTGTTAAGTAGAAGATGTTATTAGAAGTGTTTAGTAGAAGATGTTATTAGAAGTGTTTAGTAGAAGATATTATGAGTAGTGTTTAGTAGAATATATTATTAGAAGTGTTAAGTAGAAGATATTATTAGAAATGTTAAGTAATTTTAATTTTATTCTTAGTTATTATCGCCTGTAGTGAGGATTGAACCTTCAACCTCCAGAAAACCGTCACTTAGAACGAATTGCCACTCAAGACCTTTATCCGTTGCATCATTGGCATCATGATTGAAGAACATGAACAACCTAGTGGTGTAGATTAAATAAAAAGTTCAGTTCAAATTCTATAAAGATTCCTGAGTTAGAAAATATGCACCTTAAGGTCGGCGATTACATCGGCCGAAACGTGAGAATAACAACCACGATGAGAATAGTCGTCCTAATAATCCGAATAATACAAGATATATAGGTTCTAGAAAAGTTTTACTTATATATAAGAAGATTTTTTAACCCGTACAGAATAACAAAAAAGGCAACGTTTATCCTTATAATGAGAAAAAGAAAAACAATAAAAATCCAATCACTATTTCCTTAAGTCAATCCATCAGTGAATCAGATAAGACATCGCACCTCACCAAGTTGGACAGGGGCTACACTACAACTGAAAAAAATTATAGCATCACCCTGTCCTGTTAAGATATCAACAGAACATCCCATGTAAAGTTATGTGACGTGTCTCCGCTTCTTTTTTTTTCCAATAGTGACAAATCCTTGGCAGCTAACGGATGATGCACTGTGTCCTGATGGATGTCACACAGAAGCGTATTGTGCAAGACATATGCCCCTATTGCACTATCAGTGTGTGTGTAAGGCTGGCTTCGAAGGAGATGGAGAGTCCTGCAAAGGTTGGTGAGAAGATCATTGGAAAACAATGGACAAGACCATGGTTCGAGTTTTGCATGCACACAGATCCAATCTGAAAAAAATCCAGAAAGACCTCGAGTCGTTTCCTCTTACATGACCAGAGACTCAACTTTGTGTTACAACTAACATTTTCTCAGCACTTACATATACAACTTGCATAACAAAATATGCAAATCCAGTGTATTTAAACGTATCGAAACTAAATACGATAATTGCTACATCATATCGCTATTTTCATGTAAGCATGTAACATAAGTAAAAACGCATGTAACAGCTCAGTTAACACTAAGGAATGTCTGAAACTTAATGTGATAGGTGCTGCATGTTGGATTGAATCTCAAGGGTCAAAATGAATTGGGTTCTGAAGCATCCAAATACCCTTAGGATATTTTGACTTTTGTTTTCCTATGTTGTTATAATGTAGAAGTGGTGTGTCTGTAACCACAGCTATGGCACATTGCACTAAGATTTTTATCTGAAACATTAAGAATTATACTATTTTATATTAAAACTGCTGTTAATATCTACATGCACTCTAATATGGATTTAATTAAACACAGACTCTCATTAATAAGCAGTAAATATATATATATATATATATACACATACACACATACAAATGTATACATTACATATACACACATTACATATACACACATCTATACATTGCATATACACACGTACACATATTACATATATACATATACACACACGCATATATACATATTACATATACACACATACATATACACATATTACATATACACCCACACATATACACATATTACATATGCACACACACATATATTACATATGCACACACACATATATTACATATGCACACACACATATATTACATATGCACACACACATATATTACATATGCACACACACATATACACATATTACATATGCACACACACATATACACATATTACATATGCACACACACATATACACATATATTACATATGCACACACACATATATTACATATGCACACACACATATTACATATGCACACACACATATATTACATATGCACACACACATATATTACATATGCACACACACATATACACATATATTACATATGCACACACACATATACACATATATTACATATGCACACACACACATACACATATATTACATATGCACACACACACATACACATATATTACATAAGCACACACACATATACACATATATTACATATGCACACACACATACATTACATATGCACATATATTACATATACATATATTACATATACATATATTACATATACATCTACATATATTACATATACATATATTACATATACATATATTACATATACATATATTACATATACATATATTACATATACATATATTACATATATACATACATGCAAACATACATATATGCACCAAGAAAAAAATTATTTTAATGCCAGCTCTCAGATGAAAAATACTGCTAGCATTTCACCATATCTATCAATAGCATGAATACAATTTTCAGGAAATGGCATACTGTGCTGAGAAGTGCAGTTAGAATTGAGTAAAAGTCAAAATTGTGCTCTATGTTGTACAATCAAGCACAAAAGAGAAACTTATTAAATTATAAAAGTATGCAAAATCGACTGCCATACGGTAGCATAACTGAAAATTTCTTGCTCGAGTGAACAATCTTCAGACATCTGAAAATTGTTCACACAAGCATGAAAACTTAAATTCTGCTACCGTATGGTATATTGCAATTTTGTAGACTTTTATAATTTGCTCACTACTCGTTTTCTAGTTTCCTTGTATTGTTTGGATTATTCGAACTACTGTTCTCTTCTTAGATGTTATTCTCACAACGTTTCTGCCGATGTAACCTCCGACCTTTTTCAGGTGAATCTTGTCGAACTCGGGAATCTTTCTGTTAAACTGTACGAAATTTCGAATTGAACACTTTATTTAATCCACGGGGGTAGTATCGCCTGCACTGAGGATTGACCCTTTAATCTCTAAGGACTCGTGACATACCAGTCTAAGTGCTGAAATAATAATTAGTTCTAAGTCTTCTGGAGGTTGAAGGTTCAATCCTCAGTACAGGCGATACTAAGAATATAATTAAGAATTACATAAGACTTTTACTCGGTCATGTCTACCAGAACAAGAGCAAGCTGTGGATTAAATAATGGGCTCCGTTCAAAATTACGCACAGATTCCCAACTTTGACAAGAATAACCTGAAGAAAGTCGGAGGTTATATCGGCCGAAACGTTGTGAGAATAAAATCCAAGATGAGAACAGTAGTCTGAAGAATAGAAATAATACAAATTATTAATCCTCATCTAAAAAATTCTGAAACAAAACGGTTTCCACTTAGCATAAAGCATCATATTTCGTAATTAAAATAGAGTTTTCATGGTAACAAAATTTTGAATTACACTTTATTGAAAAATTAAAAATATATTATAATACACACCATGTAAGTATTTATATTTTTTCTCTAACAACTCATTAATTTAGACATAAAAGAAAATTATGAAATTATTTTTTTCACCAAAGAGTGATTTAAATCCTTGCCACAACCAGTAGAACCTTGGCAAATGTATTCAGAATTTTAGATTAATTAAACTACATTCACCATTCAGGGGCCGGTGTTTTGGGCAGCTGGTTTTTATATATTCCAGTTTGAAATCAGTCCCGTATTCTCTTTGAGAATTGCACACAAAAATCCATCTCTCAATTATTGAACCGACACATCCTACACCTGCTCTTAGATGTTTGAGTGTTTTCAACTGCTTTCAGGGAAGATGCTGACCAAAAGTGTAGGGGTGTAGCTTAATGTAGACGGTTCTCCAAAAATATGGCCTCACTTAAACAGCTCAGTCAGTTGTTAAAAGCTGTTCTATGTATACAAATACGTTGGCCTTATATGTGTACAAATACATAAAACTCTACTAATATATTGAGCACTCTTGAAATAACTACTGGAAAATTTCCTTAAGAATTTTTCAATATATTATTTGCTATTTTGGTAGAATGAAACTAGCTACCAAAACAGTAGCAGAAACTCGCTATGAAGCAAGCTGACAACAGAAGATATTGTTGTTTGGAAGAAACAGCTTACCTTGTGTGCTAGTATATATATATATATTTCCTCGGCTGTTTCAGGGCCTTTCTCCCGACGGCTTTTTTGCATATCGCCCTCCCCCCTCCCCCATTATCTGAATCGCATTTCAATCTAACTGTTCAATGAAATCAAAACAACTGACTTTTCAACGGCTTAGCGTCTCACATGTAAAATTTTGGAGACTTTGGTATATATAAGTACAAACATATATACTGTAAATATATTAGCTCTTATCTTTATTTAGTACAAGTGAGCAATCCAATGGTTGTACTTTGGCAATTCTGACAAATTTATAGCTTACTTACTTCTTTCTGTTCATCAACTACCTTCTGTCAACTTGATTTCTCCTTTAATTGGGCCTATCAACTTAAAATTTTTCTGCACAGACATATTCTTTCTCCATCAGCAGATGTGTCCTCATCGGATCTCCTGGCTGATTTCCAATTTCAAGTTCAAATGTCAACCTCACGTTTCCTGTCAGTCAGAATAGCATAGACTTTGGATGCGAGGAGAATTCGCCTTATGCTTCAACAAAGAAGCTGTTTAGCTTCATGATTAAAAGTGACATCACATTAAATGCAAAATTAATTCACTCTTAATAGATAATTGTGTCAATTAAAAACATTTCTCAATATAACATATACAGCTATCTTGTCGGATTTTTAAGTCAGACCCAAATAGCAATTTGTTTGGCATATTAATATTTGAATTGAATTAACCTATTTTTTTTCTATATTTTCTTCTATATTATTGACATGAATATAATTTAGGCCAAGTAGGGATAATGTTTTTTTTTTAATATGGAGATAGTTTTTTTTTATTAGTTTCCTAAACAGAAGTGTGCGCTTAAGCCCTTTATAAAAAATAGTGTTTCACCATTTCTCTTCATACTTCGGCTATCTGATAATAAATTACATGTGTCTAAAATACTATTTCTTCCTTACCGTAATGCTAGGTAACATACATTTTTTCTAGTGTATACCTAAACCTAAGTATTTCGTTTACTTAAGCCAATCATTGTGGATTCATTCACTCATAGATGTTAATTTAAAAACATTTCTCAATAAATAAAATGGAGGAGATGGTTTTATTTTCTCAGCTGTGCAAAACCAGAAAATAGAATAAAAATGGGTTAAATTTATTGATCAGACATTCAATCTTATTCAAATTGTCCGAACAGTTCTATGAATAATAACGGCAGAATGAATCGGTTTCAATGGTACAAATTGGTAAATTAAAAAAAATACAATGTGAATCATAAGGGAAAGCAGAAAAGTTGCAGATTTGAAATGACCCAGATTTCATGAACTGTGTACGGACAATTTCCCAACAATTGCTTTCATTTCTCAAGAAAGAAAATTCACAGACAACTTCAAAAAGAAAAAAACATTAACAATGCCATTATTCAAAAACAGAGACAATATTTCGGCACTGGTTCATTTTTCATGTTGAATAGTTTGACGATTTTTGAAAATCATTGATTAGACACACAGATTCCATATGTGGTCATTAACTTAACATGAACAGCGAAAAATTATTCGAATAACAAATGCTGCTTGAAAAAAAAACATGTATTCCTGTCAGAAGATTGCATGAGGCATGAAACACACAGAACAAGTAAACATGGACAGTTTGAGAGTCAAATTTGGCTGAAGAGTCGATTAGGTCAAAACCTTGGCAGTATTATAACTATATTAATGATTATAACGGCTCTACTTTTTATAGTAAGCAGTGTACCCTATAAATATAGTAACCAATACAACTAATATATATATATATATTGTGAATTTTTCTGATGATTTTGTAATGTTGCAGAGACGATATTGACATAAAAATGTTGTTTGGCACAATACAAATGAAACGGACTGTAAAAAATATATTTCACAAAAATATTATTTTTTTGGGAAATGTGAAAAAATAAAAATAAAATAAAAACATGGTTATTGGAATATAATATGAACCTGACTATATATATATATATATATATATATATAGTGTGTAATGTTATTTAGTATCAGAGAAAAAAACAGAGTGCTCAATTATGTATGTAAGAGCATATATTTTTATTTAAAATAACAACACTACATAAGTTTGATCGTCCATCGATACCCACGGTTTTCCGGAAAAAATTCAGCCTACAGGACTAATGCTATAAAAGGTGACTGTTCTTCAGTCGATATTATGGTGAACAGACACATCCTAACAAGGGTTAAACTTTGTATCTTTAGCCCTGTTATTTGAGTTTCCAATTTTTCCATGAAACCGCTGGTATTGATAGACGATCAAACTAATGTATAACGTTCTTTGATCTCTCTCTCTATGTATGTATATATATAAGAGTGAGAGAGAGACAGATATTTAATGCTAAAAAAAGCCGTCAAAAATCTTATCAACCATAACTCTTCTGTGCACATATTCTTTTCTGATTGAACTCGCCATAACTTTCCACAAGTGACTTATCAAGTCATCTACATTTTGGGGAAATCATTTCACAGTATTTTCTTTTCTTTACTAACATTGCATGTTATTTTTTTATGTATAAATTTGCAGCCATCATCCCAAAAGCACGACACACATCCTCCTGATTATCCGAACTGTATACTCACAGATTAGATAACATTTGCATTGTTATTTATATTTACAGCTTGTATATTATTTTGAATCTTTACGTGCATCATGGATTAAGAAATGTTTTCTTCACAGCACAAACAGTTATACTCACACATTATAAGTAATATGAGCATCTTTGCCCAAAAAGATTCATATATTCATCAATCAATTATATATATATATATATATATATATATATATATAACAATCAATCATATATATATATATATATATATGATTGCTATATAACAATCATATATATATATATATATATAACAATCAATCATATATATATATATAACAATCAATCATATATATATAACAATCATATATATATATATAACAATCATATATATATATATATATAACAATCATATATATATATATATATATAACAATCATATATATATATATATATATATAACAATCAATCATATATATATATATATAACAATCAATCATATATATATATATAACAATCAATCATATATATATATAACAATCAATCATATATATATATATATATATATATATATATATAACAATCAATCATATATATATATATATATAACAATCAATCATATATATATAACAATCAATCATATATATATAACAATCAATCATATATATATATATATAGCAATCAATCATATATATATAACAATCAATCATATATATATATATATATAACAATCAATCAATCAAGTATATATATATATATATATATATATATATATATAATCAAATATGAAACTCAAAGTATACTTTTAGAGGATATAACCTATAGTGAAATGGGTCAATATACGAGATAGAGCAATTATAAAGATGAATGTAGAAAAAGAGATAAATATGTATGGATGACAAATCTATTTCAATCAAAGTTGAAATAGATTTGTCATTCGTACATCTTTATCTCTCTTCCTTCATTTATCTTTATATATATATATTTGTTTTTCTCACACACACACACACATATATATATATATATATATATATATATAACAATCAATCAATTATATAAATATAAATATATGTATAACAATCAATCAATTATATATATATTTATTAATAATGGAGATTATGTATCTGTCTGTCTGTCTGTCTGTCTGAAGCCGAAACTCCATCAGAGTAATATTACTATTTATTTAGTCTGCCAGTTTCTATATATACTACTACAATAACCGCCGTAAACACTATGCGCATTTCTCAATTTACATAATTAATTGCTTTTGAACTTCTAATAAATTAGTATTCGCAAATATTCACTCCTGATTGTCTTCTTCAGATTTCCACATGTATTTACGCTATTTTGCTCGCTAATAATCTTACTTATAAATTATAATTATTTATTTTATCATTTAAATATATACATACATGAAATGCGTTACGTAGTTAATATAACATGACGAAACTGATTAAACAGCCGGGGTTAATCCATTGAATTGCTTCCCTCCCTCCGTTAATTGAGTATGGACGCAAATGGCGCGTTATTTAAAAGGTAAACAAAACGCTGGCATTTACCGTAAGTTTTTATTAAAACGTTCTGAGTTTGTTTATTTTCTTAATCTTATTAGCCATTGTTTTAAAACACAAATTCACTGAATCAAATTGTTTAATAAAAATAATAATTATTTAAAAAATTACTATTTAAAAAAACACACACACACACACATTATAACGAATTTAGTTCAGGTAAACTTTTTCTTTCCGAGAATTAAAAAACTATTCGTGTTTACTGTATTTGATTTTTTAATACTTTCATATCCAATATCATCATTTTTTCACGACCTCAACTGAATTTATGATTACACCTTATACGCTATTAAGCTTTTATTTACAAACTGTTTTCAGTATTCCATGTTTTATTTATTAAAAAAAAAGATGTGATTTTTTTTTTCAACAAAAAAACTAACACATTGTACTGGAAAACTATACAACTGATATTAGAATCAAATTGTTTAATTAAAAAAAGGTAATTAAACACACACACATCGTGTTCACTTCATTTGATTTTTTGGTGCTTTTTCACTTTAGGACCCGCGCTAACTTTGACCCCGTCGTTAGGGTTAGGGTCAAGGTCAAAGTGGAGGTTAGAGTTAGGGTTACGTTTTTTTCCCCTCTTTTTAATTAAAAATATTTATATGTATGGGGGGAGGATAAAAAAATTTGGGGGAAGGCGGTCAAAATTTTTTTTTTTTTTCTTAACTACAAATATTTCTATGTATGGGGGAGGGTAAAATTTTAAAAATTGAGCGGGTGCAAAAAAATTGTTTTCTTTCTTTTTAAACTAAAAATATTTCTATTTATGGGGGAGGGTAAAACAAAAATTTATTTTTTTCTTTATTTTCAACTAAAACTATTCTTGGTCATAAACAAAGAAAATCAATGTCTAACCCTAACCCAAGAAATATGACTGGAGCTCCATCGTTTTACGGGTGAGCGTTCATTTCTGACGCGGCAGCCTAGCAAAAATATGCGACCAGAGGGAGCATATATTTGCTAGTATATATAATGGATTGATTTTTATATAATAATCAATCCATGATATATATATATATATATATATATATACACTATATGAGACTAAAAGTATACTTTTAGAGAATTGAACCTATAGTGAAATGATTAAAGCTCAATATACAGGATAGAGCAATTATGTAGATAAATGAAGGAGAGAGATAAAAATGTGAGAATGACAAACCTATTTCATCTTCGGTTGTTTAATACAAGATGTACTTGATAAAAACATGTTTATTTGTTCTTTCCTTAAGCCAGGCTTTTCAAAGATTAAAATCTTATCATCAGAGGAATTACATAGATGATAAGTTGGCAGGGAAATAGCCAAAATTCAAAATTTGAAATATTTAAAGAAATGATATAAAGTAATGGAAAGTGAATGTGGGTGTGTAAAAAGGTTATCAAAATATAGAGCATGTCCAGTTAGAAAAATGTCCGGTGACAAAGTGTCCAGTAAAGAAAGATTTAAAGATGGAAAGACAAGAGAGTGCACTGCTGAGATTTCGTGGAGATTGCGTGAGATATGGTCAAAATGTTATATATTGCATTGAACAACCTAAGATGAAATAGATTTGTCATTCTCACAATTTTATCTCTCTTCCTTAATATTCATATATATATATATAAATATATATAAATAAATGTTTTGAGGTACAAAACTTATAAATACATTTAAAAAGAATATGCGGAAATCTCTCTAAGGCCCTTTCGAATATCATCTCGTCAGGAGGAAATCGATAGTTTTAATTAATAATAACGTCGAAAGAAAGAGCAAAATGGGGAAATTGAGTGTGCCAAAATTAACGATAACGCGATTAAAATTCAATTTAATGATTTCGTTAAAAGTCGATTAAAAGGCACTGCGTTAGGGGATTAACAAAATGCAAGGAAGTGCGCCCTATATAGCCAGCATCACATTGGCATTTAAATTGGTATACAATATTACTATAATTTGTATAGGGCACACTATCCTTGCGAAAGGAAGGAAAAGCAGGTCTAGTAGCATAAACCAACCGTAAGGAAACAGAGTAGAAACAATTGCTAATGCTATCAACAATCTGTTTACCTAGTCCAACACCATTTCCCCCTATCCAAGGTAATTTTAAATAAATGGGGCATTTTACAGGCCCAAATATTTTAGGGGATTTAAAATCAGCAACGTTTATGCTACTAGACCTGCTTTTCCTTCCTATCGCAAGGATAGTGTGCCCTATACAAATTATAGTAATATTGTATACCAATTTAAATGCCAATGTGATGCTGGCTATATAGGGCGCACTTCCTTGCATTTGTAGACCCGCATAAACCAGCACGTTCCATCAAAAATACGTCACGGAAGGGTAGGGTCCTTGTGTTACCCCTCCTCTAATTCTTTGGACTCTGCTATTGGCCAGCATTTGGTTGAAAACCCTAGCTGTGCCAGTGGCTATAAAATAGACCGTTTTGAGGTCTTACATCGAGCGGATTCCAAGAACCATTTGAAAATATTGGAATCTGTCTCGATTGCTATTCGAAAACCTTCCTTGTGCCGGCAGAAGGAATTTGTAAGATCGCTTAATCTCTTTGGGGAACTTTGAACTCCTTCCCAATTTTTTTTTTTATTTTTAATTTTTTTTAATCCCCTAACGTAGTGCGTTTTAATCGACTTTTAACGAAATCATTGAATTGAATTTTAATCGCATTATCGTTAATTTTGGCACACTCAATTTCCCCATTTTGCTCTTTCTTTCAACGTTATTATTAATTAAAACTATCGATTTTCTCCTGACGAGATGATAGTCGAAAGGGCCTTAGAGAGATTTCCGCGTATTCTTTTTAAATGTATATATATATATATATATATATATATATATATATAAGCTCTGGTTGAGAAAATCAGCTCCTGGAAGAAGAGTATTGAAGACAAAGGCCTCTGAGTCAACATGACAAAGACGAAGGTAATGATTGCTGGTCCCAACCTGAACTCCGTGAGAAGATCAGGAAAGTTCCCTTGTGCAGTCTGCCTGAGTGGTATAGGGAGAAACTCCATCTTCTGCCTGTCTCTTCCTACTGGGTCCACAAAAGATGCAATGGAATCAGTGGCCTACTCCAAGTGCATCAGCAATACAGATGTCCTCACTGTATTGGCATAGCAAGACCAATCGACAGTAGGCCAGTGAAAGAGGCCGTAGTTGGGGGATAGTAAACTGGAAACTGTAGCTGTGTTCGGCTACCTGGGCGACGCCCTTTTAGCCGATGTTGGTTGTGAGACTGCTGCCATTACCGATGCCAATCTGTCTGGAAGGGCTTTAGAGAACCCTGCCCATCTTAACAAATGATGATGAACAATAAATCCACGATTTTATATATATATATATATTCATCTATATGTAGACTTTTATTTTCTTCATCTCCCATATATATATATATCATTAACAAAAATACTGTAAAACTCTCTTATTCAACCTGTAGAAATATAGCCACATCCATCATAGGATATAATAATTCTAAGATAACTAAAACAAGGGAAACCATGTTCTCTTCTGGTGTTGATCCCAGTAACACCAGTTCAGTGAGAACCTCCATTATAAATAACCATAGTAGTAGAACATCCAGCAACGGCCCAGCACAAAACTGTAACTGCAGGGCTTCTAACATCTGTCCACTGGGGGGGAACTGTAGAGTTTCAAGCATTGTCTACAAATGCGATGTGATAACAGAGAGTAGTAGGAAATCATATATCGGTTCAACCGGGGGTGAGTTCAAAGATAGATTCAGAAACCACATGAGTTCCTTCAGGGGAGGCCAAAGGGAAGACATAGATAGGCCTAACACTTCTGTTGGCCGTTTTGTGAGAAACCTCATTGCTAGGCAAGACCCTTTCGAACTGAAATGGTCAATTTTGGGGAGGGCTAACAAATATAAACCGAACAAAAAGAAGAGATGCAACCTATGTGCATTGGAGTCGTACCACATCATGACATCTAGAGATAATTTACTGAACGCTAGGCAGGAAATACTACAATGCTGTCTGCATAGAAACCGTTACCTGTTATCAAGCCTAAAACCTGGATAGGAGGGGAATTGGGGGAAGTATAAACTTACAGCAGAGATAGGCAAGATGGACACTTCCTGAGGCAATCTGGGGCAATAATTAGTGTATAATAGGGAGGATGAGAATTAGTAACACGTACTTATGCTAAGATATGTCTTAATTCAATTATTAGCGGATACTCGAGACTTAGGTTGGGGGTGATAAGGTAGGAATATTCTATCGGAATAAGGCACAGTGATAGTCAACTATAGTAAATACTTATTCAGCGGAATAGAGGGGGAAATTATGTTACATATAAAAAAGATAGTGGAATAATAAATAATAAATCACAATTTATTCTCAGAAATAGATATATTATACGAAATGCATTGGGGATTTCAAGTAATTTTAAGTGAAAAATAAGAAATAGCAACCTGGATGCTATCACTATTTAATTAAATTAGGTTAAATTAAATTAGTTTTTAATTAGATTAAAATAAATAAAACAATTTGGTGGCAGGAATGGGGAAAAGTAATTAAGGAAAAAATAATTTTAAAAACATGCATGCCGACACGGACTTAATTTCTAAAAATAGAAACAATTGAATTTTATAAAAAAAGTATTTTGTACGGGATTTTAAATTAGTAATAATAAAGTCTCCTGTCATTTAATGAGTAAGAGTGATATTTTCCCGTAAAGTTGACAAGAGGGTGGACCGGTCCATTAAAAAAAAGTTTGTTTTTTTTCAAAATAGAAAATAGATTTCTGATAACGATATTCCGTTGTAACATTTATTTATGGAATATAGAATAATATTCTCCACAGAGAGTTACAAACAGACACAGCCGTTAAGGAAATATTTTAAATGATTTAAAATAATAACTAGATTTTTGTAGAAGGCCTTTTTATAATAACAGTTTATTTTTGATATATGAATAATTTTTTTAAAAACAAAGGCTTTTTTCGCTTCGTTAAACAACAAAACGATAACAATTCGGCAGTTAATTAAATGAAGGATATTTTCACAAAATGTAAAATGACGTCCCAGACACTAGATGATTAATTTCTATAAGGAATAGGTTTAATAATAAATATTTTTAGAAACAGTATTTTGAATAAATAGTTTCTATATTAAGATTTTTTCTTGATGGAAGGGTTTTTTTTTTTTTTTTTTTTTTTTTGCGGGATTGACATTCAACTCGTCGTGTGTTTGTTTCGAAGGGTAATAAATCAACAATTGAAATAAGACTCTTTGAACTCGGACGAACATTTGTGTTGACTTTTCTTTGTGAGAAGTTGGATTTAGAATTCCCATACTATCATTGGATTGGAATGGTAACTTGTGAGCGGTATCTTGAATGATTTAGTTCTTTTGTTTTATTGTGTGGGGGGGGGGATTTATTCAGCTAACGTGAAAGTGTATTATCGCACATTGTTCCGGTTGTGTGGTTTTATTGAATGTATTTGGGACCGACTACTTGCTTGTTGGCTTGGTGGAAGAAATAATGCACAAGCTACTTTTCTAAGACTTTTCTAGGATTTCCTTTCTTACCGTTATTCCTTGCTTTTTAAGTTTGACTTTTATTTTTATTTTTATTTTTATTTTTATTTTTTTCCTCTCCTTTTCTTAAGTGACCTCAACTATTACAACGCCACATTGTGTTTTGTCGGCAGTTGAAACCAGTATTCCAGACATTTAATTTCCCTGATGATCTGCCAAGCAAGTAACTGCTTGGTAGTGAAACACGTGTAGGAAAAAACATTTAATTTGAATAAATAGTATTTGTAAGAAAAAATATCTTTAATGGTGATCATTGGTGTCTTGAAAGGAATGCTTTGGTAAGCCTTCATAAAATCACATATAAATGCTCTGTACTCTGTAATCGAGTATCATCGAGCTTGTTTTTTATTGGAACAACCCCGGTCTTCACTGAATGATCTATTTTATAAGTGAAAAATCTAAATCTATATTCTGCTCCCCAAAGTGAGCTGCTATTCAATACCGGAGTGACCAGGATGTTTGCCAAAGAGGAGATAACTTTCTCACCCAAAAACATTTCCATACCAAACCACAAAGCATACATAATGGACATGGTCCAGGCGGTCCATGCATTCTTGAAGAGAGTCCGATGGCGGGTAATTCACCACAACCTGGGATCGACTAGGGAGTTGAGCGACGTGAATCCACCTTCTGGCGTCTCTGAACCCCCTGAGTATGCATCTGACACTGAGGATAATTTACCAACAGCCTCCTATAGAAAATTCTATAAAATAGGAACTCACAAGAACCCACCTCACATCCCTGCATTAGAAAGCTTCGAAGCGGATATGCATAATATGGTTAAAAACATCAAAACCAAAAACAGATCACAATATTGGAATCCTACCATTGAACATATCCATAGGACACAGACACGGATTAGGAATAACTCTAACATCACAGTTCCGGCGGATAAAACTTTAAACACATACTCCATGAATATGGAAACATACAACAACCTAATCCTGAAGGAACTGAATAAAAACTACAAGACCGTAGGGAACGGGGTGTTACAGGATATTAACTTGGCTGCTCTTAAGATCTGCTCTGACATTGGTATGGAAGGTAATGTTGAGATATATACCCCTAAATGCCCTCGTTTCACTCTTAAGGATCATAAGCCAGATTTTAGTAATAACCCATCCATTAGACTGATCTCGCCGTGTATTTCAGACATGGGTGTAATCAGCAAAAAAATACTAGACAGAATACTGCCAGGAATTAAACGCAGAACTCAATTGAATCTGTGGACCTCATCAGAGGAAGTGCTAAGTTGGTATAAAGAATTACACATTACTAATCAAAGTAAATTTATAATGTTTGATATAGATTCATACTATCCCTCCATATCCTCTACTTTACTTGAAAAGGCGCTTACCATGGCTAGAAATGAATCAAACATCACAAACTTAGAAATGGATATAATTAGACTAGCCAGAAGGACGCTAATATCCTACAATGATAAGTTATGGACTAGAAAGGATAGGGAAAACAATTTCGATATTACTATGGGGGCACCGGACTCAGCGCAGGTTACTGACCTGGTAGGGATATATATCCTCAGAGAAATTTGTATGAAAATACCTGAACTGGCGGGCGGTCTATATAGGGACGACGCTTTATTCTTTGCCAACACAAGTATAAGGAATCTAGAAACTAAGAAGAAAAAACTCAATATATTCTTCAGCTCAATACAACTTAGCGTAACTATGGATATAAACTACCGGAGGGTCAATTTTTTGGATATTACGCTTGATCTATGCAACAACACATATGAACCTTATCACAAGCCCAACCACACACTCTACTATATCGACGCTAAATCGAATCACCCACCGATGGTGAAAAGAGCCATTATTCCTGCAATATCGAGTAGGATATCTAAGCTGTCCAAGAATCAACAAATATTCGACAGCAGTAAGCAATTCTACAATGAGGCTTTAAACAGATCAGGATACAAGGAAAAAATTAATTACCTTGTGCCTCCTTCGGTTGGGAATGGGGGACTAAACGGGAGACCGATTGCCTCTCGATCAATGGTTTCATATAATAGGGCAATGGGCAAGGCTAGATATAGGGGACCTGGTGTATCCCACGGTAATGTAAACCAGGTAGGGTGGGAACCGGTTGATGATAATATTCGTGAAGTTGGAAGTAACGAATTGAACTCACATGCTACCCAAACCGGGGGGGAAGGTAGGAAGAAAAATAGGAGAAGGACCACTACATGGTTCAACCCCCCCTATAGCCAGCATATTAAGACTAATATCCCAAAGATTTTTTATAGCATAGTGGAAAAAAACTTTCCAAGGGATAGCAGATTGGGGGGAATCATTAACAAAAATACTGTAAAACTCTCTTATTCAACCTGTAGAAATATAGCCACATCCATCATAGGATATAATAATTCTAAGATAACTAAAACAAGGGAAACCATGTTCTCTTCTGGTGTTGATCCCAGTAACACCAGTTCAGTGAGAACCTCCATTATAAATAACCATAGTAGTAGAACATCCAGCAACGGCCCAGCACAAAACTGTAACTGCAGGGCTTCTAACATCTGTCCACTGGGGGGGAACTGTAGAGTTTCAAGCATTGTCTACAAATGCGATGTGATAACAGAGAGTAGTAGGAAATCATATATCGGTTCAACCGGGGGTGAGTTCAAAGATAGATTCAGAAACCACATGAGTTCCTTCAGGGGAGGCCAAAGGGAAGACATAGATAGGCCTAACACTTCTGTTGGCCGTTTTGTGAGAAACCTCATTGCTAGGCAAGACCCTTTCGAACTGAAATGGTCAATTTTGGGGAGGGCTAACAAATATAAACCGAACAAAAAGAAGAGATGCAACCTATGTGCATTGGAGTCGTACCACATCATGACATCTAGAGATAATTTACTGAACGCTAGGCAGGAAATACTACAATGCTGTCTGCATAGAAACCGTTACCTGTTATCAAGCCTAAAACCTGGATAGGAGGGGAATTGGGGGAAGTATAAACTTACAGCAGAGATAGGCAAGATGGACACTTCCTGAGGCAATCTGGGGCAATAATTAGTGTATAATAGGGAGGATGAGAATTAGTAACACGTACTTATGCTAAGATATGTCTTAATTCAATTATTAGCGGATACTCGAGACTTAGGTTGGGGGTGATAAGGTAGGAATATTCTATCGGAATAAGGCACAGTGATAGTCAACTATAGTAAATACTTATTCAGCGGAATAGAGGGGGAAATTATGTTACATATAAAAAAGATAGTGGAATAATAAATAATAAATCACAATTTATTCTCAGAAATAGATATATTATACGAAATGCATTGGGGATTTCAAGTAATTTTAAGTGAAAAATAAGAAATAGCAACCTGGATGCTATCACTATTTAATTAAATTAGGTTAAATTAAATTAGTTTTTAATTAGATTAAAATAAATAAAACAATTTGGTGGCAGGAATGGGGAAAAGTAATTAAGGAAAAAATAATTTTAAAAACATGCATGCCGACACGGACTTAATTTCTAAAAATAGAAACAATTGAATTTTATAAAAAAAGTATTTTGTACGGGATTTTAAATTAGTAATAATAAAGTCTCCTGTCATTTAATGAGTAAGAGTGATATTTTCCCGTAAAGTTGACAAGAGGGTGGACCGGTCCATTAAAAAAAAAGTTTGTTTTTTTTCAAAATAGAAAATAGATTTCTGATAACGATATTCCGTTGTAACATTTATTTATGGAATATAGAATAATATTCTCCACAGAGAGTTACAAACAGACACAGCCGTTAAGGAAATATTTTAAATGATTTAAAATAATAACTAGATTTTTGTAGAAGGCCTTTTTATAATAACAGTTTATTTTTGATATATGAATAATTTTTTTAAAAACAAAGGCTTTTTTCGCTTCGTTAAACAACAAAACGATAACAATTCGGCAGTTAATTAAATGAAGGATATTTTCACAAAATGTAAAATGACGTCCCAGACACTAGATGATTAATTTCTATAAGGAATAGGTTTAATAATAAATATTTTTAGAAACAGTATTTTGAATAAATAGTTTCTATATTAAGATTTTTTCTTGATGGAAGGGTTTTTTTTTTTGCGGGATTGACATTCAACTCGTCGTGTGTTTGTTTCGAAGGGTAATAAATCAACAATTGAAATAAGACTCTTTGAACTCGGACGAACATTTGTGTTGACTTTTCTTTGTGAGAAGTTGGATTTAGAATTCCCATACTATCATTGGATTGGAATGGTAACTTGTGAGCGGTATCTTGAATGATTTAGTTCTTTTGTTTTATTGTGTGGGGGGGGGGGGATTTATTCAGCTAACGTGAAAGTGTATTATCGCACATTGTTCCGGTTGTGTGGTTTTATTGAATGTATTTGGGACCGACTACTTGCTTGTTGGCTTGGTGGAAGAAATAATGCACAAGCTACTTTTCTAAGACTTTTCTAGGATTTTCTTTTCTTACCGTTATTCCTTGCTTTTTAAGTTTGACTTTTATTTTTATTTTTATTTTTATTTTTATTTTTTTCCTCTCCTTTTCTTAAGTGACCTCAACTATTACAACGCCACATTGTGTTTTGTCGGCAGTTGAAACCAGTATTCCAGACATTTAATTTCCCTGATGATCTGCCAAGCAAGTAACTGCTTGGTAGTGAAACACGTGTAGGAAAAAACATTTAATTTGAATAAATAGTATTTGTAAGAAAAAATATCTTTAATGGTGATCATTGGTGTCTTGAAAGGAATGCTTTGGTAAGCCTTCATAAAATCACATATAAATGCTCTGTACTCTGTAATCGAGTATCATCGAGCTTGTTTTTTATTGGAACAACCCCGGTCTTCACTGAATGATCTATTTTATAAGTGAAAAATCTAAATCTATATATATATATATATATATATATACTAATTTTCTATCACCATGTTCTGGTGTTGGATGAAGTTATGTTTGCAGTATTAAGTTGGAAGTGTTCACTATCTTAAGATGGAGCGAGCGTATGCATATATATATTATCTTATATGGATTTGTCCACGACTATGTTTTCTCAACTCGTCTGTGGCTGATCAGATGGTTCTGAAGACTCATCACGGCCTGATGATCAGCCAAAGACAGGTTGAGAAACTATTGTCACAGGTAAATCCATATAAAATACATACATAGATATACACACAAGATATAGGAACCAGGGGTGCTTCTACAGTATATGACCCAGCACCAGGGGTGCTTCCACAATATAGGACCAGGAGGCTTCTGCAGAATAGCGACCATGGGTGCTTCTGCATTATAGGGACTAAGGGTGCTTCTACAGTATAGGACCCAGAGGCTCCTGCAGAATAGTAAACATGGGTGCTTCTACAGTATAGGGACCAGGGGTGCTTCTACAGTATATGACCCAGTATGTAACTGAATGATTCGTTTTCATTTGTTTATATCCCATTAAAAACAATGCTGTTAAAAGAGCAAGTGTTTTTTCTCTATATATCCGCAGATGGACCATTCTGTTTTCTTTTGCCACAGCCAGCATTCCCTTACAGAAAGATTATATCAATATTTACCTTTACTTAACCTCTATCTCCACAGCAGTCAGCATAACCATCACCATCACCACCATCAGACTCACCATCCATACCATTATCATTTAAATTCACGCATTTCTAATTCCTATCTAACAGCTTTGACACTTTTACCCACAGGAGTTGAGAACACACCGTATAACAGTCTGTATCAGTGCCATGAATTTCAATTTCCAGCAAACAGTCTGACATTCATTTATGCTCCGTCTTACCACAAGTACAACTTTGAACTAGTTTTAAAGTATTTTATATTCCGAAACGTGTTTTTATGTAGTATTCTTTTATTCGACTATTAAAAAGTGGAAGGCTTTCATCGTTTTCATTTTCTGTTCAATTATCCTTATTTGCAGACATAACTTTTCACTTTGTTTTATGTGGATCAAAAAACTATTCAAAATTATATTCATGATATTCACAAACGCTTTCAAGCAACAGGAATTGTATTTACGTGAGAGGCTAGATTACTAAGTGAAGATATTGAACACATAAAATCACTGTAACATCTAACTACAATTTAAGATGGCGAATTCTTAAAGCGTTAATAATTCGATCTCTTGAACTAACTATTAATTAAACCCAATGCAAAGATTGGGATGTGTTTTAAAATATTGTAGACATTATGTGAAATTATCTAATAAAATTCCGATCCTGAAGATGACTCCTGAAAGTCAAAATTTCTTGTGAATGTCGTAAAAAGATTTTAGCAGTTTTTACTCCACGTAAAAAGATTTTAGCAGTTTTTGCCCCACGTAAAAAGATTTTAGCAGTTTTTGCCCCACTCAGTACAAAATTACTTGTCTGCAAACAAGAACAATGAATAGATTATCAAACTGACAAAATCTGTTCATCGTTTTAACCATGCATGCCTAAATATATATTTACATATTGATATGTGTGAGAAGTATGTCTCAAGGATAAATATCTGACATAATGTATATAGGTATCAAAATGAAGAATGGAAATAAGTTACATAGAATTTTATTAAACAGAGTCAAAAAGTAAATATAAAAAAATATATACCCACTTCACTGTTTAATAAAATGCTTTCTTGACCAAGATTTGTAAATGAAACGAAATATCGAAATTGAAACAGCATGATCCAGTGTGAACTCATTTTATTCTATGTAGTCTGTCTTGCTTATTTTCCTTTATTCCTTTTTATACCTACATATAATTAGAGGAATGCTATGTTAATATAAATGTTTGGTTGATGTAGGTATTTGTTAATATTTTGTTAAACAATCAGAAACGAAATAAGCTTATTATCAATAAATTCTTGAAATTTAAAAGTCAGTCCAGAATGGTGGCATTCATAAATGTCCACTATACATGTGCCTCAATCCTCAAAAACAAACAAACAAAAAAGAACGTTGGGAATTTCAAATTAAAAAAATAAATCACAAAACAACTTATTTATATTGGTATATTCAATATAACTAAGTTTTCTTCTAGGAATTATAAATTTCAAATAGCAACTGACGTTTAAAATGCATTAAGATCTCTGAAAATATGCTTGAATTCAAAACAACTTATTCAGCTTTTTCCATTGTTGTCTTAATTTAAATTTTAAAATTAGTTTCATCATTTTGAATAGCGCAGTCTTATAATTAAAAAATGTCTTTAATTTAAAAGATTCTTAATTTTAAAAGACAAGAGTGTTTATGTATAAAAGTTCTCTTCATTAATGGACATGATTTCACATATTTTCATTTACAAATATATATTTTCATATAAACTTGAACATATATATCTTTTCCAAATTTCAGATTTCCCATTAACTTTACACACACACACATACATACACACACACATATATATATATATAGTAAGTTATGAAAATATATTTATGGCAATCAAGCTACACAGAGGCTCCCGCGTTTCATCCCCGGGGGGGTATCTTCATTTCGGCATTTTAGCCTGAAGATTCCCCGGGGATGAAACGCGGGAGCCTCTGTGTAGCTTGATTGCCATAAATATATTTTCATAACTTACTACCTAGCTCTACTTGCGTGTCGAGCACTGTTGAAGTAAATACTGAAAATTGATAAATAAAAAATTATATCTCCTGATAAAATTTTCATGTGGATACATGAAATACTAATATATATATATATATATATATATATATATGGTACATGTATTGTATTAGTTTCTGTAGATGTAAATACGTTGAAACTCAAGTGTTTATAAAAAGTGTTCAATAGCAAGTAGAGCTGTTCTTGAGTATACATTCGTATTTATACAAACATTATTGGTTACATATGTGCATAAATGTTTCGGTTGTACTCTTCATAGAGAGTCAACCTCTTCAGACCAAAGAAGACAGGACTTCTTTGTCTTCTTTGGTCTGAAGAGGTTAAATCTCTGTGAAGAGTACAACCGAAACATGTATGCACATATGCAACCAATAATGTTTGTATAAATAAACATTTATACTATATATATATATATATATATATACACATGCAGAGAGATCTATGATGTAGACATGATATAAAAAACTATAACATATGAAGAAATCGAAAAGCAGACTCATATATACATGTCATATTTTGAAATACTATTTACATATATCAACAAAATAAATCCTACATACAACGGCATTACTTTAAACTGGATTATTTTGTAAATAACTATTTTACATTATATATATATATATATATATATATATATATATATAGTGTGTGTGTGTGTGGTTGTGTACAAAATTGTAAACTATAAACAGTTGACCATTACACATAGCATATACATATTTAAATAGTGAATTTACGTATATGAAGAAAAACTTATAAAAATTGTTGACAAGTTTTCACATGAGCAAATCCTCTGTGTATTGAGTCAATATCTACGGCAAAATTACGCTGAGACACCGGTTCTCGTTAGATCATCGAAGTTAAGCAGATTGCGTCCATTTGGGAACACCAGGTGCTGTATATAGGAGAACATCGACACCTCTCTGAAATGTCGTCCTCCTACCTAACCGGGATTTACATGCGACTGAATTTGATATTTCCATTAAAATTCCTCCTTTGGAGGAAACCGGTTGAACCCGTCCAGGGTGAATGCCGTACCAGGTCCAGGTATTGAGTCAATAGTGATTCTTAGGCAACTTCGTTTGTCTGGACACTTTGTGCACCTTGAGAATAATCCTGTATGAATTCAGCTCTTTTTTTATGGTGAGCCTGAGTTTGGTGGTCTGCCTAGACATAACGCAAGAAATCGCAACAAAGAATGACAGAAGAATTAGACTCGAATCAATTTTTCTTTATAATTTTAAAATTATTAACAATTTAAATCTTGTAAATTATTTTTTAACAGTATTATGAACCACTATTAAATTTATAAAAAGCACAAAACAAATAAAATAATTTTAAATAATGTTTTAATTGTTTTTAAATTTTATTAAAAAGGTTAAAGAAACATTTTAAGTTGTATTACGAGTATCAATATTGCTCTATTGCTGTTACATTTACAGATATCACCCATTTTTGCTAAAAGAATACAAAAATAATACAATTTTCGCATGCAAAGCAATACTGTTTCTGGTACTAGCTGTTCTTTTTCTTTGCTTACTGACCTCAGACAATACATTTCTCGTGTCTATTTGTAGTGTGCCCAAAGGACACATATAAGCCAGAACATGGTAATGGTACATGCATTCCTTGTCCAGAAGGTTCAGGAACTCAAAATGCCTTGGCAGCCAAAGGATGCGTATGCAAAAGTCTTACGGCAGAAATGATTGATGGAATATGTGTAGGTAGGTAGGAAGGGATGCACTTTCTCAGCATCCAATGTTTCTCAACATCTTTTTCTTCTTCTTACTTTGTGATGAATTATGGAAATTCAGATATATTCTATATAATAATTGCTTGTTTGCACATTGAATCTTTTAGATGGTGGAAGGGAAGGAGAGAGAGAGCGAATGAGATGGGGTGTGGTGGGAAAAGGAAATAGAGGGAGGTGTAGTAGCAGCAGCATAAAAGGAAAGTAAGAGGATTACAAGAAAAGTAGTAGTAATAACAGCAGCATAAAAAGGTGATGTAAATAAATAAATGACCTAAATAAAAAAGAAAAAGTTGGAAATTACAAAACATTATGAAAATTTTAATAGGGTTCAGGGCTGGGAGAAAGACTACATGGAGTCCTCATTCATTACTAGATAACGCAGAGTAGGGCTTCTATTAGTTGGATTAAAGATCCTACTTTTTAGTAATTGGAGCAGTTTGTTTAAATTTTCCACCCTTAAAATTTTTTTTTACCGTCTGTTTTCTCTTTCAATAAGACCTCTTTTTTGCCGGACGCTAGTACCAGGATATATTTTGTTTAAATATAGTGATATAGAGACTGTCTTTTTATATGCACGCCTTTAACCGTTCATTTCTCACCTGTAAGTTAATTTAGTAGCAGTAGCATAAATATAATCATATAGATAAATAACGTAAATGAAGAAGAAAAGGAAAACTTGAAAATTACACAAAATTATAAAAATGATAAATATGGTTCAGAGCTAGGAGCACGAGTACACAGGAATCCTCATTCAGTTTAATTTTTGAATAAGCTTTGGCTTATATTTTTATTGAAATATAGATTTGATTAAAATTTGCTTCAAAAGAAAATATTCAAGAAAAATGACAATTGTTCAAAAAATACTCATTATGATATATTGTTGTCTTAGCTATCTGCATAACTTACTGTTAATGATATTTCCTTTGAAAGAATACATTTATGTAAGCTTTAATAATATTAAGCAAACATTGTCTCTTTCTTCTCCCATAAAAATAATTGTCATTGTCAGTCACATATTCTTTAAATAAAACGAAAATGTCTTTTCTTTATTTATTGAAAATTGTAACGATTTATATCTTTTTAAAACAATAAATATTCTCTTTCTTCTTACCGTAAAAAATTATTGTCAGCTAAATATTTTCTTTTAAATAAATAAAACGAAAGTTTTAACTGTTTTATTTTATTTATTGTCACAACTTAAATCGTTTCAAAATAAATAATCTCTTCTTTCTTACAAATGATTGTCAACTGAATATTCTTTAAATAAATAAATTTTCGGCGATGATGCGATCCCATCCTCTAAAAATAGGTGGTGGATGATAACGTACTTACGAACATAGAAATTGCCTTAGCATATAGAGACTATATATAAGAAAGTCTGTAAATGGTGTTTGTTATGAAAATTGAGTTCACGAGAATATGTTCAATAAAGTCTGAGTGGAAAGATGTGTACTATGTGTGTGTGTGAGAGAGAGTAGAGAAAAGACTTACTGCCAGTGTAGTGTGCTTGTGTGTGTGAGCGCACATGGTGTGTAATGTGTTCGTAAAAGCAGCCGTCAAACTGAGACGAGGAAAGAGACGGTCTTACTGATGTTAGCAGCATTGGATCAGAAAGAGAGGGCGGGTCTGTGTATCCCTCTTTATAAGAGAGATCGTAACGCCAACTACCGTCACGAAAAGGGGAGATAATATGAGTCTGACAACCCCGAGTGAGTGTCTGTGTAAATGTATTTAGAAAGGGCGATAATGCTACAAACTTAATTTGAGTTAAACAGAGTTATTTCCCTTGTGTCATGTCTTATTTTCTTCTCTTTTAGTTAATATTGAATTTCAAGTCTTTTCTTATATTGTGTTCTTATTTTACATTATTTAATCTATTTAATTTTATGTATTTTAATAAACAATTAATAATGTTTTGCTCCATACGCTTTTGTTTTGTAGAGACTGTAACAACCACGACTCCAGAGCCGACAACAACCACAATAAGCACCACCACAAGCACAACAACCACTACAACAACTACAATAAAACCCACAAGTGCAGAACGTATTGTGTCAACAAAAACACAAAAAGCAAATATCGGTAAGTCAGGAGTTTTATTTGTTCTTCTTTTTTAAAAAAGTAACTTATTTTTTGTCATTAAGATATTTTATACAGAAAATATGTTTTATTTATACTTTGTAAACACTGGTTGTTATTTGTGCAACTATTTGTGTATTTTCTATATTTCCTGCTTTTCATTTGTATATGTGATAAAAAGAGAACTCTTCTATCCCCTTCTATGCTTCGGAAGTGAATTACTTCCCTTGATCACTCTTTCTTTTTTAGTCAGCCATTGTTTCTCGTAGAGACTAGATCCCTGCGTAGATTATTCCTTTCTGTTGGTAATTGAGTATTCGTTATGGTTATATGGATTCAGTTTATATTATCTGGTGAAGTTAGAAATTTTAGTATTTGCACATCCAAGTGTGTTTATATCTACTTTTGTATCCCATTTTCGGTCTGTAGACCGATAGTTTTGGCTGAAGGGCGTTTTTTTTTTCAAGAAATTGATAATGTTATTGTGTTAAATATTGGGCGAGTATAATTTTGTTAGTTGAGGATAACAGTAAATAGTGTTCAGTTGGGGTCAGCTAGTGTACTCAGATATCAGCTCAACCTTCTGTGTGCCAGCAGGTAACATGACGTCACATGGCTAAAAAAGAGGGTGAGTAAAAGAGGAGTAGGCAGTCGGTTAGAAGTTTTGGAGCGAACTGCATGGGAAGAGAATGACTTAAGATCGACGATAAACTAAGCTAAACATAGCTCGGAATGCCACCCTCTGCCACTGACAGAAGAGAAGACAATGCTAAGATTTTAATAAAGGGTCCATTATTCAAATTCGATGATTGTTTTGTGCTGTGAAGCAATTACTTCAGGTGCTCCGGTCGTGGGATGAGTATTGATTTACTTCTCTCCAGGAGTTAGGCACAAGACCAGTTTTTATCTTACTCCCACAAGTAAGATATGACTCAGGGTCGGGAAAGTGGGGTTTAAAAATTGCCTAGGCAGCCCCGTCGGCATTCCCCGGTAAGGGCGCCTCAGGCAGTAAGCAACAAACCTACTCCTCCCCAAAGAGGGGAGGCGAAACCTGGGAGGGTGGAACTCCTAGAACTGCACAGGACAGACCCATAGACCGACATGAATCAAGCCTCGAAGGCCAAGACAATACCAGTCTATGGGGTGCAGTATCCATCGGAACAGATACTACACTTTGATCTTAGCCAAAAGACCAAGAACAAGATGAGTAGACAATTGTGTTGCTATGATTTGTGATTGCATTGATAATAACCCATGTATTGTATTTGGTTGTGAGGCATTAGACCTCCCCAAAGAGGGGAGGTAATGTAACAGCTGCGGTCTATTGAGTATGAGCAAGATTTCTATATTCTATCAAAATGTGTCTTACTGTATATGGTGTTCTATATGGACATTTTGTTTGTTCTTGTTTTAGCATGAAAGAGGGAGTTTGGTATGGCTTCTGTATAGTGAAGTCAGCATTGTCCCTTTTCTTCTGGTCTTACTAGAAACTGTTTTTCGTTCTTTTTATCAAGTAGAATTTATTGTGGATACTTTAGTTCCATGACTTGCTATTTTTTGTAAATAATCTGCTGATCTTTGGGTTCAGGTCGGCTCATGGAATTTTTATGGTTTTGTTTCAGATTTGGCAGAGTAAGACTTGTGATTTCTAGAGAATAACTTTTCCCTATTGATTGTAGAGTTTTTACTTTAGAGTTTTGATAATTAGATTATTATTGAATCTTCTATTTTTAATGCCTAGAATGAGAATTTGAGTGGATGATGAATCTGTTGGTGCATTCGACCAAAAAAATGTTGAGTGCGAAGATCTATTGCAGAAGTTTTGACAGTGAACATAGAGACTTCTTTTGGAAGACACTTTCTGACAGTTGTGTTGTTGTAGACTGCTTCACATCCAGTTCTGTTGCTGCATTCGATTCTTCCCATGAACATTGGTTCTGGTTACATAAGATGTACATCTTAATGAATGAGTTAATTATGCAGAACACTTCATCGCTTGTTTGTAGAAGCCGTCATTTAAATTCTACACAAGAGATTTTAGATTCAAAGTTTGGTCAGCATTTGCTTGACAATTCTGTTAACACTATCTGCTACATGGATGAATGACTCCAATGAAATCATGTTGATACACCAGTTACCATCAGTGTTAAGCAACATTAAGCCTCATCAGTTCTTAGATGGGTGAGCATTTGGTAATACCAGCTGCTTAAGAAAATCATTCCACCCGAGTGTATAAATGGGTTCTAGTGCTGATGGAGATGTTTATATCGGCGATTCACTAGAGTCCTCTCAAGTGGATGTTTCCGACCATCCATTCCACTTAATGCTAAAAAACCAGAGTACATACTAGACCGAGCTGCCTTTCAGGTTAGGGAACGGTACTACTACTGCTACTACTACTTAGAATATTAAAAATGACAGGAGAATAATAGGATGGATGTGTAATGTGACTCTTAAAGACAGGCTTAGATTTGATGACCTCAGAAGAAAATAAAATTTGGACAGTATAGAGAGATGTGTGCAGAAAAGAAGACTTCATTGGAATGGTCATGTTGAAAGAATGGATGAGAGATCTTAGGTTAGTAAATGTAGAATAGTTGAGGTAACAGGTTCAGTTCACAAAGGAAGGCCAAGGAAAAAACCTTATATATTTTGCTTTTTATTTAGCTATCTATATATGTAAACATAATTCAGTTAAATTTGTGTTGAACAGGGTATAATCCAGTGAACCATTACTGTGTTTATATAAAAGCGCTCAATAGTGCTCAATAATAAATAGGTTTATATTAGGTATAAAACTTTATTCATATAAATATGTTTGGCTACACATTTGCAGACATATATCGGTTCGAGCTGGAAATCAGCTAGACATCCTGAGGCATCTGTTTGAAGTGGATGCGAAGATTGAAACCTTTAAGAATTTATATCTTAAAATATATCCGGCGGTAAGGCCCCCATTTGGGAACTTTAAGGAGTGCGTTATTTTGATATGTATTTTGGTCAGTAAAATAAATAACATGAAATTAAAAAAAAATAATTGACCGATATAGACTGCGCAGTCTGCTATCATATGTTTATTTTTAAATAGACATTAACTTTATAGCCGGTCTGAGGAGGTCTAGCTGATTTCCATCCAGGACCCAACCATGTCTATAAACGTGTAGTTAAAAATATTTGTATGAATCAAAAGTTTTATAGCTAATATATATGTATACATGTATACGTATGAGAAAGTTGATTCATATTTGACATTCATATTTTTCATTCATGCAGGTCTTCCTTATTTCACTGATTGTCCCGAAGGTACAACGATAAGGCTGAGTCTACCCCCTCAGGCTAATGCTGTGCACCTCCCCATAACCTGGACAGCCATCGATCACTTGGGCAATAGAATCCTGTTAGAATCTAATGTTCCGTTTAACAAAGATGGACTCGCTTTCAACTGGACCAACCAATCGGCCACGCAGAAAGTGATTTTCACGGCTATCGATCGCTGGAACCAGGAGATCACATGCAAGTTTAATGTCATTGTTGAAGGTAAGAGAGATTAGCTCGGATGAATTTGCCTTCAGCTTCGAATTGATAAAAGACATATTTTTGTTGTTGTGTTGTATTGTTAGGTGATTTGCTTTCTCTAGAAAAAGAATTTTTTTATATACGTCTTTGCATCGTTATGAAAGGATTTGTCCATCAGTCAGTCAGTTTGTCGAGCATTTTCAACAAAAAACGTAATGAATGAAGGAATGAATACCGATTCTTGTTTTAGATGTGTCTAAATATATATTTATAAATGATCAATAGGTCAGTCTGTCAAGCCTAAGTTTAAAATAGCATTTTCGTTTCGTCTGTCATAATTAAGTTTGAAATTTTAATCAATCGACCACGTTTAAGTTTGAAATAGCATTTTTATCAATCAATCATGCTTCAGTTTGAAATAAGCATGACAGACCGACAAAAATGTTAAGTTTCAAATAGCAACCTTATCAGTTGACTAAGCTTAAGTTTGAAAAAGCACTTCTGTTGGTCTGTCATGCTTCAGTTTGAAATACTATTTTCATAATTTCCGTTGATCTGTCATGATTAAAGTTGAAACCGCATTTCTGTTAGTCTGTCGTGATTAAATTTGGAATAGCATTTCATCACTATTGAATGGCCGCATTTAAAGAATGAATCCAATTTTGTTCTCATTCTAACCAGCCTTTGGTTTTATAATGGTGGAATCATTGCTTATTCTGTTCGCATAACAATGGTGACAAAAGAGAAGAGACATTGTTAGTTTGGATGCAGAGAAAGGGAAGCAAATTAAACAATGGACGGACCTTCTTGATGACAGTATTTTAAACACATGTTGTATAAAAGCAATCAAGAGAAACAAAAATAATCCAACAAAACAGAAAAAAAAGCACAAAGAACTATTTTTCCCATTGACATCTCTCTCGTCAAAGATTTGTCACATTTCTTTGCCACCATTTCTGGCTAGTCTGTTCTTTAACTCATTGTTGCTTTTTATCACAAATTCTTCCCATCAGTTGAATACACTGTTCGTCAGAGACACTTTACTCACCCCAGAAACTTGTCTGGCCATTTGCTGGAATAAATCCAGCTGTCTGTCTGTCTGTCTGTCTGTCAGAGTATGTGTAGGCACTGATTAAGATGTTTCTGTGGAGTGATGGCATCCATACAGCTTCGTCACTCGATGGTAATTTTCTTTTAGTGCCAAATGCAAAGATTGTTTTAGGCTGTCATTGCTGTATAAACATAACATTCCAAGCTTAAAGAAATAAGAAATACTATCATAAAATAGGTTTATATTATTTTATATATAAATTATGACAATCAGTCATCTTCAAACTGGACTTTTCCCTTTTCTGTCCCTAAATATTATATTGTTCTAGTCTGGCATGGCTACAGAGATAACTTTTAAGCCCTGATAAGAGCTGAAATAATAGACACTTACAAATATGCAAGACCAACATGAGTTTTGATTCTGCCTGAAACATCAATTTTCTGACTGATTGTATCTTGAACTACGACGGGTGTTCAAACAACTGGAAATGGGTCAGGAGTATTACTTATTGAACGCCCCTCGTATATATTTCTATCATTATAGTAAATGTGAATTAATCAATGTTTGTTTCCCTGATGCCTTTTCCTATAGACTAACACAATACATGCTAAAATATACTTTAGTTATAGAATTGATTTATGTTTGAAAAAAAATTGTTTTAATTGACCGTAATTTTTATTTAAATGAACAAGTTAGCCATATCGATGTGTTTTTCTCGTCCCATTTCACTCTATGTTGATTCAACCACTCTACTATTTCTTAATATATCTGTGAGAATTTCGTGAAAGAGTGACTCTTTTCAGCCAATTTGCATAGTGTGACCATACACACCGTAAACGCATATGTAAATTAGATAGCAAAATAATAGGTCACATTACATCTATATTATCTATAGATAATATAGATGCAAAAAGACAAAAGATATATCACAGTTTAAGAATTTCGAATGAAATCGAAGTGGAACAAATAATGGCAGTGGATGTAAGCCAACTGGTCACGGAAAGTTTAGTATATGTATATATATATATATATATATATAATTATTAATGACAATATATGTATTAGCATATACTATCAATTCCTTTTACTTTGTAGTCTCCTTAAAAGATTCAGCTCAATGATTGTCAATTATTGATAACAGAGCAAATATAAGTCAGTTCATATTATATTCTAATAACCATGGTTTTATCTTATTATTTTTATTTTTTCACATTTCCAAAAAACATAATATTTTTGTGAGATATATTTTTTACGGTCCGTTTCATTTGTCTTGTGCCAAACAACATTTTTATGTCAATATAGTCTCTGCAACACTACAAAATCATCAGAAAAAATTCACAAAGAGTAAAAAGTTCTTGGATTAAAGTGTCTTGAAAAAACCTACACTATACAGTGGTTCATTTTTGGGTGAAAACAAACAAAAAACAAACAAAAAGAGAGCAAAAAACTCACACGTGGGGGAACCCACTAATACGCCATTTTGAATTTTTCGTTCAAAGCTAGTGCACGATATTGACATAAAAATGTTGTTTGGCACAAGACAAATGAAACGGACCGTAAAAAATATATCTCACAGAAATGTTTTTTTGAAATGTGAAAAAATAAAAATAAAATAAAACCATGGTTATTGGAATATAATATGAACTGACATATATATATATATATATATATATATATATATATATATATATATATATATATATATATACATGCATGCATGCACAAGTTTTCAAAGTTGAAAGAAATGTAGAATAATGTAAGTTTATTTTCAGCTGCAGTGGAGTCGATGGCTCTGCCCCAGCAATCGGTCTCTTTTTGTTGTCCTAGTTACTTGCCTCCCCCCCCCCCACCAGAAAAGGGTTAGACACAAGGTCAGTTTTAAACGTGAAGAAAATCCAGCTACCCAACAAAGAGCATTCTGGATTGGGACAAAGTATTAAAATTGCCTCAGTCTAGAACGATTTTTTCTTCACTGACCAGGAACAGTAAAAATGAAGTATAGTATCAAAACAGATACTATACTTTGTTCCTAGTCAAAAGGTCCTCCCAGAGTTTATCATATTGTTCTCAAATATCTTATTGCACCACTTTTTCTGTAGCTTTATCTACTTTCAAGTAAAGATCTATTGTTTTAGTTTGTTTATTCATATTTGCGATAACCTGTACCTTCAGCGGTAAGACCTCATTATCAAGAAGCCACACCACTCACTTTCTGTTCAGTGCATTTGATATACAACAATGATTTGTTAATATGATAACTTATATGTAAATTCGTTTTTAATGTTTTATTTGTTTAAAAGTAATTTAAACGCTTTTTTTTTTATTAATGATGTACTTTCAATTATAACATTCGGTTTAACTGTTTATTTTAATTTTAAATAAAATTTTCAGTGGTAAATTTTACATTTCTTGAATTTCAATCAGTTTTGCTTATATTTTAAATTTAAATAAAATTTTCAGTGGTAAATTTTACACTTTTTGAATTTCAATCAGTTTTGCTTAGACTAAAAAAACGCTTAGAATTTCTTTCATGTATTATTTAACCCAGAGTTTAGAATTAAAATTTGCTTAGTCTTTAATAACTCTACCAACAAAAATGAAGAAAAGCAAATTTCTGAACTTGTTGACATCATTTGTAATGTTAGCATAGATTTTAATTGGAGCCAATTTGCAATTCAAATTCTTTTCGTTTAAATTCTGATATTCCAATATTTCTTTTTTGTGGCGGAGTAGTTCATTTAAATTTGATAAAGCCAAATTAGAGAAGAAGAACATTAAACAAAGTTTTGAGAACCTCATTAGGAAGAACATTACAAATTAACCTCTATGCAAAAAGAAAACCTCCATACACTTTCCACTTTTGATTCTTGGAATCATCACCACAAAGAACAATCTCTCAGAGATGTAATGCATCCACAAGATGTATGCCCATGAAAGTTTTAAAAAGCTAATATCGGTATTATATAAAGCTTTTTCTTCATTTTACCTACCTTTGTCTTAAATTTGTGACGTATTCAAATGTTGAATGCTTAAGTGATTACTTAATGAGTAGTACCAGCCCTGCCAACAATTGAAGTATGGGTTCATATGAGGACATGCAGGATAGCCCTCACAAAAATGCTACTAATGGAATCGGTAATAAAATTAAAAAGACATTCTACCATCAAACCATATCTGGCACAAATAAAATTCAGTCTATGTCTGACTTATCCACCAAGTGTCAGTCATTAATGTCCAACAGCCTTTGATTTTGCCTGTAATAGTCCTCTTCAATTCAAGAACAGTATGGAGACTGTTTTGATAGACATTATCTTTGAGATAACCACATAGATAAAAATCTGAGGGATATGTAAAGCCCATTCAGGATCACATCTCTTACTGATGATACGATCACAAAAGTGTCCCACATATTATTGAACGACGATAAAACAAAAACTCTTTAACATTTACAGCTGAAACTTGAACAAGTTAGACATAAACTGATGTTTATTTGTACTAAATATGGTTAGACTGCTCAACGGACTGTGAATTATATTAAGGATTCCTTGGATGGCATTTTTGTGAGGGTGGCGCTCTGTATTTGTAGCATCTAGTTTACTGCGGAAAGCTAGGATAAAAAAATAGTTTGCATTATACGGACTACTGTTCTTATCTTGTATGTTATTCTCACGATGTTTCGGCCGATGTACCCTCTGGCCTTCGTCAGGTACATCTTGTTGAACTCTGGAATCTTTATGCCAAACTCTGGAATCTTTATGGAATTTCGAACAGAACCCGATATTTAATCAACGGAGGTAGCTTGCCCTTGTTCTATTAGCCATGACCAGGCAGAAATCTTAAGTAATTCGTAATTGTATTGTAAGTATCACCACATTGAGTATTGAATTTTCAACCTCCAGAAGAATGTCACTTAAACTGATTATTGCTTAGCACTTATATCCATTATGTCACAGATCCTTGTGGACAATTCTAGTATGAAGAAGGTTGGACGTTAGATCGGCCCAAACGTTATGTAAATAACACCCAAGATGAGAACAGTAGTCTGAATAATCCAAATTATCAATCCTCATCTCAAAATCTCCGAATCAATAGGTAGTTTCTTATGTTTCAGGAGACCATTTACTCAGGCAGTCCCTCCCCCTTTTTCGCAAAGTGATTAGGATAAGTTTATTGTCTATCATCAGAGGTTCCTACATTCTATGGGAGAATGCCTACTGGACCGACCAGGCTATTTTCTGCAGCCAGACCATAGTTGCCCTTTTTGAGGGAGTGGATTTCTACTATAAACTGACCTTGTGCCTAACTTCGCCACTATGGGAGGCAATTAATCAAATCTAGTTTATTGATACTTATTGTCAGTTAAGCTTTAGTTTAAACGTCACTGACAATAATATAGACAGGAATAAAATCGGGAAGAATAGCAAGTATGGACTGTAGTGTGATAACAATTAAATCTGAAAGAAACTTACGTCTTGATGTTTATACGTTTCGGTTCAATTACAACTCAGAAAAATGAAAGAAAGTACGAAGTAGAACCTCAACAAATTTATTTAACAAAACACATTGATTAAATTAAATGTAGAAAAACCGCTGAACGCGAAATGCTTGTGAGACCGTTCTGTTTACTTTTCACTATCTGGCAGACGACTGCTTCAATCCCAGGAGCGATAACTCTTACTTTGCTTCAAGGGAAGCAACTCGATTTTGATTTGTTAGGTTGACCTAACAGAAACAAACACTGTCCTGATTGAGATGTGAAGGCGGTCAACACCGAACCTTCCTTGAAAATCTATATTATAATTGAATATTTAGTGTATTGATCACTTTTAGGTGCCAAAAACTACCGGTCAGAATTGTACCAAATTTGGCATGAAGCACTCTTGATATATTGAGTGAATAATAGGAGGAGTTAAAATCTTGATACTGCTACTGTTTCTACTGCTAAAAACAGTAAACACTAAGTCTCACAAACGGTTTGGCATGAAGAACACTTGTGATGATGAATGTGTCATAAGAGATGAAAGAAAGACGACTACTACTACTACTACTACTTGTAGTACAACTATTAATAATAAAATAAATTAAGGCCTACAAATGTATCAAACCGAATGAGTCTTTGAAGTGACGGTAATGTCATAGTGAGAATGCAAAATTAAAATATTACTACTACTACTAATAATAATAATTATAGACACAGGATATTAATTAGAATTGCACCGAATTAGGCATATAGAGCTCTTGGCGTTCGAGACGTAATACTACTAATAATGCTAATTAAGATGCCGGAATAAATCTCTGAAACAAACAATAATATTTTATATTCTATTTTATCAAGATTAGCAATGTGTGGGTAGAGAATTTGAATTAATTCTCTGTGCACATGTAACTTTGGCAAGAAAAAAACCGTGTATTCAAGGGGCATAACTCTAGCTTATTATAATTTCTCCCAAAGCGAGATAACTCAGGATGTCGCTACAGCTCTAACAACACTGTGCAAGAGCTAGAATAAAATATTTTTTAACTAGTAAATTGTAAAACAACCTCTGGAACTCTGAGGTTCAAATGGTTCATCCAATTAAGCCATATATAGTTCTGATGGATTTGAAGAAAGAAAGATGCTAAATTGTAGACATCGCCTTTCCAATGGAATGTCACTAAAAGGCAATGGTGAAATTGAAACATATCTGAACTCTGAAATCATCTTCTTACCGTCCCATTCAGTTTAACCTCTGCTTTGTATACTGGCATGTGGTAAACGGTTTTTAGTAATTGACTTCCTAAACCTATCTGTGGCCAAATTTTTACTTATCCCGCATTTTCTCAGATCCATTCTTATCACATCCTTCTTATCTTTTCGTTGGCCTTCCCTTGTCAACTGACCTTACTACCTAAACTGTACTAACCCAATACTCTTATCCATTCATTCAATGTGACCAGACCAACGGAGTCTTATGTTCTGCACACATCTCCACATATTGTACAGATTTGTTCTTTCTTTGAGGTCATATCTAAGACTGTCTTTAAGACACATCATTCATATCATTCTCATATCGTTTGTTTCCTGCAACACATATCATCAACACTCACTAGCCAGATTTCAGTTGCATACATGTTGTGTACACACGCTTTCAGTTCCATACATACTGTGTACACATGCTTTCAGTTCCATACATACTGTGTACACATGCTTTCAGTTGCATACATACTGTGTACACATGCTTTCAGTTGCATACATACTGTGTACACATGCTTTCAGTTGCATACATACTGTGTACACATGCTTTCAGTTGCATACATACTGTGTACACATGCTTTCAGTTGCATACATACTGTGTACACATGCTTGATAGACTCAGCTTTTGGTTGAAAGCAGTTACACTTTTCTGCTTACTAATTAGTAATGGCAGAAGTTCTCTGAACTAAAAAATAACAAAATATTAAGATGACAGTGATACTATTCATAACTTCAGAAATAGGAATGATCTCAAATAATTTTTATGGTGTAAAAAAAGTATTGACTATCAGAAGAATAGGGAATAGTTTGAGGTCAGGGATTAAATGAAACTAAAATTCCTTCTGACGCACTAGAATAATTTTCAAATCAAGGGAGGCGCAAGAGCGCTCTATCTCTTAATAGACTACACGAATGGCCTATGCTGGAAATCTCATTTCTTTGATCAATCATAACTCAAAAACCAATAAACCAAATTAGTTAAAACTCTGCACAAAATTTTTATTTGATAGGTTCTATAAGTGTGTAGAATTTCAGCATCATTAGTCAAGGCAACCCAAAGATCTAGAAAGTTCAATCATGAAATCATGTTATCTGTGCGTACGTACATACATACGTACCAATGTGCCACCCTGTATCTCATCAACTATTTGATGGATTCAGCTGATTTTTGGCAGAGATAGAGGTTCTAGGGTCTAGTTGATGGCATTTTAATTTCAGTTTACCATATACCTTAGTTTTCCAGAAAATTCAAAAACACCTTAAAAATGACCATTGTATTGAGGCATAGCCTTTACAAAAGTAGTGACATTCCATGAAAAAGGGTATGCGAGCACAACAGGGCTATGTATTTTACTGGTAGGAATTTTTTCTTCAGCGCACCTCACACACTTCATCCACTCATGCATACAGATTTATACTGTAGTGATGTTATAATGAAATGGTTTGGTTGATATGAAGCCATACCCTTAATGACAATAAAAGTGTAAAAATTTGGGAATTTCCTTGCTTTTGGAAATTTTAGTGTATATGAATGTTCATCTTAACCCTATTAAGGGCATATGATTTCAGTATACTGGCATTTTTCATGGAATATATATATGATGTCATTTTGAATATTACATAACCTTACTTGAACCGATGGGAATTCTTTCTCTGGCGATATCTAAAGTCAAAGGTATAAACATCGCCTTCGATCTATTAAACAATTAAAATATGTTATCCGCTAAGAAATTGTTGCTATTCCAAATTAAATGATCTGTCAAGTAATGGACAACTTTCGCAAACGTCTTCGACAGTTTGTGGATAATAATGGTAAATATTTAACTGATTTAATTTTTTGAACGAAATAAGATCGTATGTACATTTGGAAAATAAAAGTAACTTTTTTATTATTCAAACGACATGAAACAAAATGGCATCATATGTACATTTGAATAATAAAAATACTTTTTGTCATTCTAATTTTCTTTTTATTGAACCCTACAAATGTGTCCGCTTATTTTGCCCCACTCTGTAATTCTCTGATTTATAATTTTCAAAAATGTTTAATCTTTTTTTCTAGAAACTTTAAACCAATTCCTATATAGAAAACTTAGCACCTTTCATGTTTCTTATACTTGTTTCAAAACTTAGCACCTTTCATGTTTCTTATACTTGTTTCAAAACTTAGCACCTTTCATGTTTCTTATACTTGTTTCAAAACTTAGCACCTTTCATGTTTCTTATACTTGTTTCAAAACTTAGCACCTTAATGTTTCTTATACTTGTTTCAAAACGTCTATTTTATGCCCATTTACAGATAAAGAGGTTCCACAGTTCACCTACTGCCCTCATAATATCGTCATCAAGACAGACCAGTACACAGAACGGGTACTCTGGCCTCCGCCTATCGTAGAGGACAATACAGAAATACGAGAGGTCATCTCGTCTCATCAAATAGGAACAGATTTCTCCGCAGGAACTACGGTGGTGAATTATATGGCATTCGATAAAGCTGGAAACAATGCAACTTGTAATTTTACAGTGACAATTATTCAAGGTAAGTCTTCGAACAGAAAACTACATGGTTTTCTTTTAGAGCAGTCAAAGTTCACAAAAAAAAACATAGCTAAGATTTATTGTAACATTTTTTATGCTTTATAGAAAGATTCTCAAACAAATTGATCTTCAATTTCTTAACTATTAGTTGCTTCTGGTCTATCGCCATAGGGGCACAAAGGATGTTAGTGTCCTCTAATTTTCAGACTTTACATAATATGTCACTTACTTAAGATTCTGGTATAAATTTCAATCATCTAATCTCTCTTACGTCATGTACTGTCAACTTCTTACAACTGCGTCTAACTAACACTTAAGTCAGCATCCCGATTCAACAATTGTACCTGGAGAATCATCTCTACGTTCCACTTCAAAAGTATATGTTAAGCAAACGAATATTGGATATTTTAGGTTCAACGTTTATTACGACCATGTGTTTTGGTTAATCTCCCAGACATTTTGTGTGCTGTGTTTTCTTAATTTCACAAGAAACAAGAAAAAAAAAGGATCATGATGCAGAAACAGTAGGGATTTGCATATATCAACATTTATTCTAACAGATAGTTTGTCAAAGATAAACGTACGATGTGTATACGAAACATGAAAAGTAGTGCTTAACATGATATACAACAGGAAAGAATAGACATAAGTAGTATAGAGAGAAATACATTAACATCTCAATACAATACATCAAGACAAGTGTTGCCGTGGTTATAAGGGAGAGAGATGCATAAACAATGGATAAATAAATGAGATTTTCATTTTGTTGATGTGTTCGAGGAGGTTGTGGCTGTGACCAGAAGAGAGAAAATCTAAGACGACTGTGATCAGGGTTAGTGAAAGGCATGCCTAGATAGCAGCTGTTCGGACAGTGTGTGATTGCTTGGGCGCCCGAACCAGAAAGAGGATAATATCCTGTTGTATATTTCTCGCGTGGATGGAATTAGATATTTTTAATTTTCGGAACAGGAGATCGTATGCTTTCATTAAGCAGTATAATTCAGGGGAGATAACTTGGATATAATCCAAGAGAGTTCACTTTGAATAAATCTTAAGTCAACAAATATTACTGCTAAGGAATATGCAGCAAATACTCCAATTCATTGAAGTTTCCTTTAGTCAAGTCTTTTACTCATAAAATGGTTTATTAATGGTTGATAATTAATCAACATTTTATATTGTCATACAAAGTTGTATCGCTCCGTATCCTGTTATATAATGGGACGCATGTGATGATAGACGTACAGAGAGATCGCTTAACTTGCGCGATTTGTAACGGAGTCATCTCGTGCAACTTTTGTGCGATGTGTTCTCACGATTCGCGGTGACAATTGATGAGACCCCAGATCAAGGGTCAGTCTGCACCTGTGCGTTGATCACGAGATTTCGTGACGTCACAGTTTTCCCGGTGAGAAAACTGCAGTGAAATTTTGGAGTTATTGACGTGAAGCCGACGAGTCAAGTCGCCTCAGCCATGTAGCGATTAAATAAGATAGGGGAATTCAGATCCCCAAAAATGAGAGCCAGACGATATCCCCCTCTTCCTTCCCTTGCAAGTGATTAAGTAATTAGTTAATTAACTAGTGTAAGCTTCTCTCTCTCTCTCTCTCTGTTTCAACGAACTTGCTTCGGTGTCGACAAAATAATAAATGAAAATAAATGGCTCGGAACTAACAGAGAACACTTGTTATATTTTGTTATGTGTAGATTGATTTCAGTTACAGAAAGAAACCGCCGGCACGAAATTGTGACAACGACAAAGAGTGGTGGCGACGACGGGTCAGCTGCTAACAATAGCAGCCAGAGTGCAGACATTGAAAAGAAGAAGAGACAGCAAAGAAGAAAGGGAAATATAATAATTCCCGAATTAGGTTTACTGCTGTGTCGGCCGAAAGGGAGAGATTGAAAGCAGGGACCGACTAGCAAGACCACTCGACGTCGCTCGGATCGAGAAACGACATATCGTCCCGTTAGCAAGCGATGCCGTTCTCTGGATCAATAAGGGAGCTGTTGTACTATGCCAGATTCTGACATACAGACTATTATAATCCTTCAAATATTCAACACTGTATCTGTAAATCTATATTTCGTAAAGTTCCCAAAAACGGTATTATAAGTTGTTATTTTGTGGAGAGTCGTAATCTTTTAACTTTGAACTCTAAGTATTTTGCAGGCAGCTTGATAAAATTTGGGGATTGCATGGTTAGTCCAATGGGTACTCTCATGGATTACGGAATCGGCTAAGCAGAGTTAAAATGCTATCAAATCTATCGTATTCAATTATACAACAATATTGTTGGAAAGGGTATGAACCCACAATTGACCCCCTCCTCCACCTATGGATGAAATAGAAACCGGTGTTCAACTAAACATGTACAATCGTTTAAATTATGTATTGCGTTTCATCATTAAACAAACATCAAAATGATCGGATTTGCTGTAAAACAAATGAATCAAACTGATAATACTTGGTTTTGTTTGCCATACAAACTGCTAAAAACAGCAGACTTGGCTTACTTTGAACCTGTAGCCGACATGTCCAAGATTCTGGTGCATCATCTACTAGTCTCTCCCTCCTTGACAAGGTCCAAAAAGAGTCGCCAACCTAATAGGTTCCTCACTGTCAACCAAGCTCCAACCCCTGTCCCATCGCTGCAATGTAGTATCCTTGTGTTTGTTTTACAAATACTTCAATGGATTATGCTCCGATGAACTGGCTACTCTGGTGCCCCCTTGACGTAAATTCACTAAACCAACTCGACAATCAGCTAAATCCCATCCATTCACTATGTAGATCCCCAGATGCCGGAGAGCCTTCTACTCCAATAGCTTCTTTCCTCGTGCTGCTGGCCTCTGAGACTCCCTCCCTGTCCCCTGTTTCCCCGACAGTGCCGACATGCAGAGGTTTAAAACTAATGTAAACAGACATCTTGCTGCACAGCTCCCAACTTAGAATGACACCCTAAACCTACTCCCTAATTCTCAATAGCCCTTACATCTACAGTGGCGTCCTGCCTTGTTTGGGGGTGAAATATAATTTAAAAAAAACAAATAAAAAAATTATAATATTTTGTCATTACTTACCATCTTTATACATACCACCTAGTGTGAATAGTTATAAGTTTATTTGCAGAAATATCAATGCAACGTATTTGGTTACAGTTTACTTGAGAATGTATGTTCAAGTTATACCGGATGTTTTTCTTGGAAGTGGATCAATCGTGCAGGCTTATTTTCTTCATAGTAAAAGGGTATACACTCTTGTGTTTCTTTTGGAAGTCATCATCCAAAACAACATCACTCCTAAATTAATAATCTTGGTATTTTTACATAAAATCAACTCTAAAAATGACAACTAATCAAAATAAAAGGAAAAGAAATAATTACATCTCTGAATATTTTGTTGTTGATTTTTTTAAATATTTTATTTTAAGGAGGTATATTTTCATAATTATTGATAAATAGTGGGTACCGATTGTTAACCGCTTGCTAAATTATGAACCTATTAGTATAGTTTACTGTATTTACTTAGTTGTCTTTGTGATTTCTTCGCCACTTTGTTTGCGTGAGAGAACTGACAACTGCGTACAATATGTTTATATGAATATTTATTCACCCAATGTACATATGCAGCTGTGAAAACTGCAAATAAAAAAAAAGGGTATAATAAATCACAAATAAGAAAAGGACAAAGAGCAAGCAGTGAGCCCTAAAAGCGACACGAAATTTACATGAAACAAAAGGTGCTTTCTCAAGACCACAAGGAAAGAGGAATGCGACCGCCAAAAGATATTTATCTAAACAACGAAAATGTCAATAAATATCAAAATAGGAGTAATTCTATTAAAATTAAAACGAAGCTATACATATGTATATATATTTACTGTAACTTTAAATATAGATAAAATTCTTTTACCTCGTTGGCATCAGGGGCTGAAGAAATCAAACTGGGACTACATTTTGGTCAGTGTCAACGAAAAACAGCTGAGTCGTATCTCAAAAGCCCCTGACGATCCCTTTTCTTGTATCGCGTCGCCTGAGGAATTGGCCAGTTTACTGACCGAAGCACAACCAGGGACTCAATTTTATTTTACTTCTAAAGCCACCTGGAAACATAAAATTAATAATTATTTATCCTATCTACATGTATTTTATATTACCATTATTACTTATTACTCTATCTAAGGATGATGTTTTTTATTTTATTTTGTTTATCTTTTCGATTCTATACTTGGGACCTATTTTATTGTCAGAAATCTATCGAAAGGTGTCATTAGGTTCGTTATTTTTACATTGGGATTCACGTAGTGTTAACAACTAACAAATGTCCGTATGCCCCATAATAAACGAATCTGGCGGCAGCCACAGTCTTATTGTAACTACTTATTTATAATTAATAGAAGCATTACATAGTCAACCATAGGAAAACCTATGTACTTTCAACCATATTACCATTTTTATCTTATTTTTTTATTTCTAGAATAAAGTAAGACATCGTTTTTGCTGTTTATGGATGTCCAACACGAAAACAGCCCTCTGCAGTTTTTTTGGCTAATAAATTTAAAAAATTACATACTGTTGTATTATTTTAAGGATTAAACATTTTTAAAGGGATTTATAATAAGATCGGTTAAAATTTTATTGAATTTGAAAGAATTTAATAAAGAAAAAAAACATTTTTTTCTCTATGACCAAATTCATAAATAATTTGTTCATGTCAAATAATTTTTGTACTATTGGCTAGAAATGTTCAGATGAGCTGTCAGAAAACATCTATTGGAAAATAGAGGCCACACATTTTTCTGTATGGACAAAAAAAACCCGGATATGACTAAATTGTATCTGGAAGGTTTGTTCTCCGGTGTCATTTTGCATATGAAGATTATTTTTGGCAAAGACATATGTAACTTGGGACTTCTTCTAGAGTTGTACCAGCTCGTTTTTGCCACAGATTTGAAATAGATATGAAATCGTCAGGTAAGTCAAGATAATAAGTTTGCTTTCATATATATTCAATTTAACCATTTTTTTTTCTTTTCCAGAAACAAAATGCAACTTACCCCGCATTGAGAATGGAGCATTTGTTTGTGGAACAGATGCACCCAGACTTCAAATGTGCTCCATTTCTTGCGAAAATAATTATGGAGTAAACCCTCTGGGAATCTTTGGACAAGAATTCAATTGTAATATGAAAGACAGCATCCAGAAGTTAGTGGAGACGATGAAAACCCAAAAACCTTGTCGACGTAAGTTAATTTCCAAATTTCGACTTTTATACCTACCATCACATAGTTATACCTACCATCACATAAATTATCTACTTCCTGCTAAATTCAACTAAGAATTTTTATAAGTTAACTTATTAAGTAGTGTATTTGACGGTTTATAAGACGCACTATTAAAAAAAAAAGCTCAAGAAATCCTTGTGTATCCTAATAAGGTCAACTTCAAATTGTTGGCTAGAAGAGTTCTAGTTCTGCAGTGGTTCTTAAATGGAACCACAGTCAACCTCTTTTTAAATTACTAGATCTCTCTGTATAAAACCCAATGTCTGTGTGTGTGTGGTATTTGTGTGGCCCCATAGAAAGAAATATTAAAGGATTTGCATAAAATCTAAAAGTGTATTCTTATGCAAAATTTACTGGGGAAGACAATGGAAGTGTTCCCGAATCTCTAAGTGCACCCCTAAAGGGGGCTATAATGACATAACCAACTGAAAACTTCAAATATATCTTATTTTAGTGAAATTTATATAATACGTATAAAATTTGCCGGGGAAGACAATGTAAGTGCTCTCAAATCTCGATGTTACTCAAATATCTACGTGCTCCCATCTCTAAGTGACCCATGGGACAGAACCCCTGTAGAACTTCAAATACGTATATCCAATTTTTTTAATGTGTTATTTTAAAAGTCGATTTAACGAATGTTGGAATTGTTTAGTTGGGAAAGTATCAGGTTGAAAACAATTATTTAAAAATAAAATTATATGAAATCAAAGAATATATTCGTCCTTTTTTTTAATATAATAAAATGTGAGTCAAGTGAATAATTTTGGAATATTTTGTATGCAACACCTTTCCGTCTGTCTGTCTGTCTTCCTCTATCTAGCTTTCAATATATTTAGATATCTCTCTCTGATTGTTATATATATATATATATAAGGGTTATTATGAAAAAAAAGTTAATACCTTTTATTTGTGTAAAAAAATAAAATAATGTCTTGATTTTGATTTTGATTTTAATAAAAAATATCTGCATCTAATACATGATTCTTTGAAGGCATTTTGCCTGTTTCTTTATGTTTAAAATTCTAAAAATGCTTAAAAATTGAACTTTCCAAAAGTTATACCTACCAGCGACCATGCGCGATTTAAGTTCAATTTAAAAGAGACATTTGCACTGTTAGTCCACACAACATCGGACGTGACTTCTAGAAGACCAGGAAGGATTATTACGAAAATAAAAGGTTAATACCTTTTATTTGTCTAAAGCGCTGTCGAGGCTTGTTATATCAAGCGAAATATTAGATAAAAAAGTCCAGATGAAGAAAAAAAAATGTTTTGATTTTTATAAAAAATATCTGCATCTAACACACGGTTCTTTGAAGGCATTCTTCCTCTTTCCTTATGTGTGTATATATATATATCTATATAATACTAAAAGTCTATTGTTCTTGTATGTTTGCAATCAGCTTTCAGCTTTCCGGTTTTCAACATCCGGTTGCGCATGCGTAAATAGCATCGTCTTCAATCTGTTATTCCAATTCCGTTATTCTCTCTTATGATTAACGAATGCATGAAATTTTTCATTCTGGAAATTTTTAAACAATTTCATTTAATTTCATCAAATAGTTTATTTGTTTTCTTCACGGCTAAAAACATTCAACGGGAGGACTTCGTAAAGTCTGTCGCAGTTTCAAAAAAACTCCTCCCTTTTAAAAAACAAAAACAAACAAACAAAAAAACAACACTCATTATTAATATCAGCCATACTAGCGGTCGGTGAACGAAACCACCTCCCACTTTCCCTCTCATAGATTTCACCACTCCTACTCCCTCTGTTTTCGTTACGTACGCGAGAAAGCTTGCTGTACCCCCTTCCTTTCTCAAATCGCCCTAACCAACCACTTATAATTCAGTAACTGTAATTAAAAAACAAAAACAATTATAATAAACAGAACGACTCATAGAAATCTATCTATATTCTTTTTTCATTTTAATATACTTTCATAGAAATGCTTCTGTTATGTAAAAAAAACCTATTTTCTTTATGCCACAAGTGTCACGCTCATACATGAATTCCATAGCTAATATAACAAACTGACCCAACGGGTCACGGGTGGTCTAGTATATATATATATATATATATATATATATATATATATATATATGATAAAAAAGAGTACCTCTCTGTTTGTGTGCATGTCTGTCCCTAAAAACGAAGACATACTAGGGAGTGTACCTTAAATTTTAGTATATTCACATGTACAATTTGCATGTGAACATAATGGAAGTTGTTCTGCCTCTCTAGCTGACCCTTAAAGGAGCTAATTACACAATGAAATAAATCTATTTATAAGCGTTAGTTTAAGAGCATTAATATATATTTGAATAGCTCAGTGGATAAGATATCTAGCTGACAACATGAAGTTTGCTTTTACATTAAACTCTCCTTAATATGACGTTGCATATGATGCTATCCCACACTCAAACCCCGGCAACGCCGGGTAACTCTGCTAGTATTTTTACTAAAAATACGATATTCAGAATAAAGTAGATCTATTTTCAGACTTATGTTTTAAAAACATAGTAAAATATTACAACTAGAATAACGATGTAGAATAATTACAAAATATGATGTACAAACTTTATATCTATTACTCCTTTGGCATTGTTATCGTCTATGTGATATTTGTCAACGTCTCAAAGCATGACTTGGATCTATAAGAAGGACGAGGTTTGATAGGTTTCAATAAGGATCTGAATACAAATGAAGCTTTGACCTAATAGAAGTGAGTGATACAAATGTCAGGCGAAAACCATTCACCTGATATTTAATTTATTTTTAAAAGATACCTGTTCAAATATAAGCGTCTTATATATTGTATTTGATGGCTCATGATATATATCAATGATATACAGAGAAACTGCAGTAAAATGTTACGTTATCGAATTTATCTATATAATAATATGAAATGAGATCGAAGCAAAGTGGTGCGAGGTGATTGATCTGATGTCGCCATGGTAAACAATACCAACTTTACCATTTTAAAATGAATTGTTCAACGATTAAATTATTTCGTCCCTGTCGACTAAGATGAGGGTTGATAATTTGGTATATTCGGACTACTGTTCTCATCTTGGGTATTTTTATGAAGAAGGTCGGAGGTTACATCGGTCGAAACGTTGTAATAAAAGCACTCAAGATGAAAAAAGTAGTCCGAATATACCAAATTCTACGAATATTATTATTATTAACGGCAAACTATACAGATTGATGTCTTATAAGAAATGTACTTAATTCTGCGTTTGACTTAAATGTGTTTAATTTATTGATATATACTGCCTTATGCCCCGTCTATTGATTTCCCAGTGAAGAAATTCTTGAAATCTCATGCTGACCTGTAGTTTTTTTTCCTCTTTTTCCCATTTCTCTTATTTATACTTACTTGCGAGAGAGAAACCTATTTTTAACTTTCTGTTCCCGTTTTAGCATTCAATGAACTTATTCTATCTACATATGTACATATATATATATATATATATATATATATATATATATATACATGTACATGTGTGTGTATATATATATATATATGTGCATTGTATATGGAATTTTTTAAACCTGCGGGGGATGAGAAAATACCCGACTAGTACACGGGCGCAGGCTATTTTTACCCCTCTCGGAGTGTTGGACCCGTAAGACCTTGTAAGGCTATCCATCTAAGAGAAGGACATCTCTGACAAAAAACCTTGCTACCAGCTACTTACGCCGTGGCAGTAAACCGTTGGGGAGGGAGGCCTCTTTAGTCCTGATCGACAACCTTCCTAGAGTTGGAATCTCGAACAAAATATCCGCTTAAAGAGTAGATAGGTCCTGCCTATCGCCGGCCCTTTCTCTTCTTCTTTGTTTATTAGTCAGGTGCAAAGGTAACAGCGCTGGGATGCCTCTAAAAACTCAGTGCCTAGCCTTGTTTCCTTACTAGGACAATGAACGCCGTTCTCTTTCTCTCTATTTGGGCAACTTGGGGAAAGTTTTTTTTCGTCACTAAGTCTTACATGACCAGTCTGGGTCTCTCTTGTTCCGATAGGTTGAGGGTACAGGTTAGACAGCTTGTCTGGCTGCTGTTTCCGACTGAAAGCAAGGAGCCCAAACTCTTGGGTAGCACCAAGAACGACTGCTCCATCAGTTGCATAATACCGTGGGTAGTTGTATGTGCCATGTCGCGCATGGAAAGGGACCCTGCAATTATCTCCGGTGGGCTTTCCGGGTAACTCTGCTAGTATTTTTACTAAAAATACGATATTCAGAATAAAGTAAATCTATTTTCACACTTATGTTTTAAAAAGATAGCAAAATATTACAACTAGAATAACGATGTAGAATAATAACAAAATATGATGTACAAACTTTATATCTATTACTCCTTTGGCATTGTTATCGTCTATGTGATATTTGTCAACGTCTCAAAGCATGACTTGGATCTATAAGAAGGACGAGGTTTGATAGGTTTTAATAAGGATCTGAATACAAATGAAGCTTTGACCCAATAGAAGGGAGTGATACAAATGCCAGGCGAAAAACATTCACCTGATATTTAATTGGTCCCTCGATTTATAAAATTGGGGGACTTATGTTTTGAGGCATGTTCGTCTGTCCGTCCAGATTTTTCTCTGCAACCATCCATTGAATTTCTCTGAAATTTTGCATGAAGTTGTAACTTTGGTCAGGTTAGAATGTGACATTCTCCGATTTTTGAAAAAACATCTGGTTAGCCCCCCAGGGGGTCAAAAGGCCCCGAAATGGCAAAAAATGACATTTTTTGCCCAATAACGTTTCATCCATCCAATCAATTTCTCTGAAACTTGGCCAAAATGTGGAGGCAATTGTTGCTAATAGAAAATAAGTATCACTGACCTTGGAAAAAATCTGGTTCGCGCCCCCAGGGGGTCAAAAGCCCCCAAAATGGAAAAAAATGACCCTTTTCTCCCATAACGTTTGATCCATCCATCAATTTTTCTGAAACTTGGCCAAAATGTCAGGGTAATTGTCCTGGATATAAAATGGGTATCCTTGACCTCAGAAAAATTCTGGTTCGCGCCCCCAGGGGGTCAAAGTAGGGTCAAAAATGCCCCAAATTGCCCAAATTTATTGCATTTTACACTCGCCAAATCGAGTCACATACAGAGGGGGACCACGCATGCTCGGCTTGTTTATTTTTAAAATATACTTGTTCAAATATAAGCGTCTTATATATCGTATTTGATGGCTTATTATATATATCACGAATATACAGAGAAACTGCAGTAAAATGTTAAGGTAATCGAATTCATCTATATAATAATACAAGATGAGATCGAAGCAAAGTGATTAATCTGATGTCGCTAAGGTAAACAATACCAACTTTACCATTTTAAAATGAATTGTTCAACCATTAAATTATTTCGTCCCGTCGACTAAAACAGTCAGATTTTAAATAAATACGTTTCAAAAAGTAACATTCGTTTCATTAATTTTTCATATTTAGCTGACAATTATTTTAAGTCAGAATTGTTTTAAACAGAATTAAGTTGCTCCAATTTTACAGAAAGAAAAGAAAAATTCGTTTTATTTATTTAAAAAAAATGTTTAGAATATTCATATGGATATTTATTTTTACGAAAAAAAAAAATTCTTAATAGTATTCACCCAGACAGACATTTATTATTTCAAAATAAATATTATTATGTTTCAGAATTTTTGAGATGAGGGTTGGTAATTTGTAGAATTATGTATATTCGGACTACTGTTCTCATCTTGGGTGTTTTTATCACAACGTTTCGGCTGATGTAACCTCCGACCTTCTTCAGATTCCCGAGTTCGCCAAGGTACACCTGAAGAAGGTCGGAGGTTACAACGGCCGAAACGTTGTAAAAAAACACAAGATGAAAACAGTAGTCCGAATATACCAAATTTTACAAATATTATTATTATTATTAACGGGAAACTATACAGATTGATGTGGAAAGCCCCGTGAAATGCCCAGTGTCCTACTAGTTACTTATTGTTATAAAACCATCAGAAAGAAGATCAAGCCTTTTTTAGTTAAGTTCTGCTGTCTTAAATTGGCTCTGTTCCGATTTTGAGAGATTAATTTTCTTGTTATATACTAGACTACCCATGACCGCTTAGTCAGTATTTGTCTTACTTGGCCTTTTGGCCGGGATCAAGGTGTAGTATCTGTTCTGATGGATACTGCACTCCATAGACTGGTATTTTCTTGGCTTTCGGGCCTTGATTTACGCCGGTCTATGGGTCTGTCCTGTGCAGTTCTAGGGGGTCCACCCTCCTAGGCTTTGCCTCCCCTCTTTGGGGAGGAGTAGGTTTGTTACTTACTGCCTGAGGCGCCCCTACCGGGGAATGCCGACGGGACTACGCAGGCAATTTTTAAATGGCCAGAGTGCTCACATCTCGGGCGCTGGCTTTTCTAATCCCACTTTCCCGACCTTGTGTCACATCTTACCTTGTGGGGGTAGATAAATCTCTTGTTTTATATATATATTACTAAATATATAATTTCGTAACTTTAGTATTGATTGATTATCATGTTTTTACATGGATAAGAAACAATTATTAATTCAAAACATTTTTGTGTGTACTATTCTTCTCGTCTCTCTCTCTCTCTCTCCCCCACTCACTGCTTCCTCTTTTAATTACTTAAATCATCTATTCATCCCACTGAAGTGCATTAATAAACTCCTGAACGTTTTTATACATTTGAATACAATTATGAGCCTATCATGACATCAGAATACATTGTTATGTCATAATATACCCGCTCCCCCCTCTCTCTTTTACTTATTTACATCATCCAAGTTTCTATAAAGTAAGGAAAATAAAGCAAACCTTTATTAAAAAGATGTTTCAGTTAAACCTATTCCGGAATACAGAAACATATTTAGATAATAATATTCAGAGAATCTATTGATTTTTTTCATTTTTCGCTACGAAGCCTATATGAAAACAAGGATTTCATTTGTTCTAAGTTGATGCCTGCTCGCTTTATAATCCATATAATTAATCTGAATCCTCTGATGAACACACCCTCTAATCAGTTTTTGAGAAAGCATCCATTTAATGTGCGACAGGAAATGAAGTGAAGAGATATTTGTGGAGAAGATGACATCGCGACTGACCACTCATTCAAAACGGGTTAGCCGTCACGTCAGCCGGTGAACGATTGCCAGCAAAATATCTGTTAATCTGTATGCCGCTGCATATTTATGGTAGCCTTAGACGAGTCACGTTGGCTGACATTTTAACCCGGTGTCTTTGTCAACCAACTGAACCGGATAATTTTGTATCTTCCCAATATAACTCGGAATTTCATTTCCGCTCAGGACGGAGATGAGACCACTTAAGTAAACTGTCCACGCTGTCACATGATTAGCATCGAGGAATTCTCTGATCGAAAGAAATGCAAAGATGACAAGAACCGGGTTAATTAACTTTGAGAATTTGCAGAGGTTTCCGATTCCTTGATTGTTTATTATTAGTGAAGTAACCCATAACGACAATTGTTGCCAAAATTATAAATGAAAATATTAATAAATGTTGATGGGTATTGCAATGTTCTAATTATCTCCCTTGGCTGACTAACTCTCTGTATAAGAGTATAATTATTGCTAGATAAATCCAAGAATGAAACAAACTCCTCTAAAATAACAATAGCGACAGGTTTACCAGATGGCGGAAGAATGTGCTAAATGTATTTCAAGACTTGAAAACTTATTTATTGCACTGGATATAAACTCAGCAAAAAGACAGAAAACCATATTGTTTTACTATGCTAGGACACAGGCCAGATAAGCCTCTGTGAGTGTGTAACTTTAAACATATACATAAACTCTTTAAAATACTCTGTAACAATTGAAACTTGGGGAGTATTTTTTAATTGATGTCTAATATAAATTTAATAAAACTCGGAGCTATCTGAATTTTCATGAAAGGCTTCCACCCTCTCTGTATAACACTAAATTAAATTAATATAGCCCACATTACCCATCCTTCCACCTAGAAACAGTTACAAAATTCAGAATGATCGGTTAATTAGTTTAAGAGTGAATCTTATTCATAAAAATATATAAACATATACACATACCTAACTTATATATATATATATATATATATATATAAGTAAGATAAATGAAAGAAGAGGTATAAACATGTACGAAGGACAAATCTATTTCAACTTCAATTGTTAAATGCAAGGTGAACTCGATAAAAAAAATGTTTATTATTCTTTCCTTAAGCCAAGGCTTTTCAAAGATTAAAATCTTATCAGAAGAATTACATAGATGGATAAGTTGGCAGTGGAAAAAACAAAATTCAGAATTTGAAAAAATATTAACTAATGAAGAGTGATAGTGTGTGTGTAAAAAAAAATATATGGGGTCTGTCCAGTTGGTAAATGTCCGTTGATAATGTGTCCAGTGAAAGGAGATTTAAAGATGGAAAAGAAGGGGTTTCGTGAAGGCAGCGTTGAAAAAGTTAAAAAATGAAGTAAATCCAATAGAAATATGCTTAGTTCAATCGTAAGTGGAACGCACTTATTCGGAAGTAATTTTGAGAATTCGGGCCATTTTAAAATACTTCCGTGGACCGAGAATGAGAGTAGTTTTTCAGAAATTGAAATTCAAACGTTAATGAGGAAGAAATGAATCCGTTTGTTTTAACTAATCCAATGACTAAAAATTGAGTTTATATGAAGCTAAAATTTCGACAACGCAATCCAACAGAAAGTCACGATGATGTCCTTTAGCAAGATAAATGTCAAATCCTGACTAATTGGATTTGGAATTATTAAGAATTTCTTTTTATGATACATGACAATTACTTTTTAAAAAAAATTTTGATTGGTTAAAAAGGTTTTATTGTTTCGCTTTTGACAAAACTTATGCAACATGGCGGACATGTTGCAGTGTGTAATATTTTCATTTTATTTCATTTTTGAATAAAGTTAATAAAAACAACTTTGATGTTATTCATCAATTAAGTCTTGTTTTTTTTTCTGATTTTGCTCACTAGGGAATCATCATCCTTACAAAGTACAACAGGAATTTGAGATCCAGTTCCAGGGTCCCTGCGAGCAAAATAACCCTCTCCTCTACTCGAAGCTTTCTGCAGCTGTCACCCAGTATCTAGATGCTCGGAATCACTGTTGGGATGTAAAGTGCGAGTTCAGCAACCTTACCATTCTGTGCGCACCGTCAACAGAACACCGTAGATATCGACGCTCAGATTATTTTGCCGTCATGTGGAATGTGACTATCAGCAACGAGTAAGTATGAAACCGCTTTCATCAGCAAGTCAGATTGATCTTCGTTTGCATTCAATTCATACAAAAGATCAATATATCACACACCCCCTTTAATTTTTTTACCTTTGTTCACCCTAAACAAGGCATATTGACACTGAAGCCTACTGTGATAGGGACCAGATTTATAGTTTGTGCACATTACATATAAATGTCTGTATGTTAATACCATTGGGGAAATAGGAAGCAAATTCCAAAGGTCTGAAAAAAAAAAAATAAAAAAAAAAAAAGCTATCAGAGTAGAAAAACTTTCGGCATCTAGGGGCCTCTAAAAAGAAATGATTTGATTTTGCTGCAAAAACTATTTACTGAATCATTTTAGACCCAAGTTGTTCAGTGTCAGGAAAAAATTACATTTCGATTTTATAATTAGTCAATTTACTCATTTCTACTTTGATTACTGGGGTCAATGAGGGAGTTGGAGATAACTCTCTCTCTCTCTGTTACAACTACTCTTACCACAACCCATTTTACTGTAAGGAAATATAAAAGAAATCCAATTAGTGTCATCTTTTTGTATTATACCGTGTGTTTGCCAACTTCAGATGTATCACTACGCCGACCTGACAATAACCGGCTAATAAAGAAAAACTATAACAAAAGTATTTCCTCCATTTATTAATTCCTTATTCCTTCCGAAACAGAAACTTATAAACAATGCTCACTGTTCAACTGCACTATTTAAATAGGACGTATTCACTTTTTTTCTGTATTCGCTTTTAAAATAACATGATGCTTCAGCTCCCTGTGCCCAGACAGATGACGGACACTTTTCCTTTTTGCTTTCTGTGAAAACATCTATTTATCGTTTGTTTTACACCAAATAACTTCCTTTAAATCTGGATTTCTAATAACATTTTTATCCATGGAATGCGTCTCTTATTTTCATTTACAATTACATAATACTTGATTTAGCTAATTTCCTGTAAGTCTACTAAACAAAAATAATGACGAAAGTATGTCTGCCATCGACTGCACTACTTAAATATCACATGCTTTTTCCCCTTTCAGCTGACTGCCTTCCGTTCAGAACTTTAAAAATGTGCATAACATTTCTTTTACTTTATTTTTACATCAATACTAGGTGAAAAAGTTTCCCTTTTATTTAATTTCATGAATTGCCTTCAAAGTCAATCATTCAATTATTAATCCTTTGGTGAGTCGGGAGTATTTATGTTGAGAGGGTACAAGTGCAATAAGTTCATGAGACCACAATCCATGGAAGTACTTGTAAAACAAACAAATGGATGCAACATAGCAGCGATGCAACAGGAGCTGAATCTTGACAGTCAGTGTTGGATCTATCAGGTTAGAAATACTTTTTTGCACCCTGTTCAAGAGAGAAAGGCTAGTGGTTTTTGCACCAGCCCAGATGTGGCAACAATACTCCATGCACGGGTGCATAATGACTTTATAAAGATATAGGATAAACTTTCTTAAACTCTCTAAAAATATGAACAAGGTGTCTTTTTCTGAAACAAAATATATAATTTGATTTTTCTGTTTTTTGGTAGGTGGAGGAAGGGGTATAATAACACCTTTTTGGCTATTCAATGATGAAATAATATTTGATTAATTAAATACAAAATTATACGTTTATATGGTTTATATTCTGATTGTCTGTTTCAAAGAATTGCCAGTACTAAAATATTATCTTGACCTTTTCCTTGGTATATTTAAAAGTGTTCTTGAAGAAGACAACGATCTTAACTTTTGCTAGATTGAATCTATTTTACTAAATGGAGATTTAATTCCTAAGATCGTTCATTACCATTTAAACATGAAAAGAAAATACATTTTTAATTAAATAAATACAAAATAAAATTTTTAAAAAATGAATACAAAATAATTTTTTAAAAGTAAATGCGAAATGAAATAATTTTAAAATAAATACAAAATGATTTAATAAAAAAAAATTGAAAAAAGAAATTTTTTGAAAAAGAAATGGAAAAAAATTTTGAAAAAAATACAAAAAATATTTTTTTAAATAAGTACAAAAAATACTAAATAAAATAAAACTATTTAAATGATAAAATAAAGACATTTTTTATAAACAAATGAAAATTAAAAAAAAATAAAATAAAATGATCTAATTCTTTTTTTGCTTTTCTTTTATTACAAAACTCTTATCTGAAAGCTCCTAATACTGACCATGAATTCAGTCATCATACCATAATAAAATGTGTCAATATTATTGTCAATATATATATATATATATATATATATATATATATATATATATATATATATATATAATGGAACACGTTGCTATAAGATTGCTTACCTGAAGGTTACAACGTGATCATCTTCAAATCAAATGTCAATAAATAATTGTCATCATTTGACGTCATAAGTAATAATATTTTTATCATTCAAATCATTTTCAATCCTCTCATAATATTTATCACCATTCAAGTGGCAATCTATCCATTTCATTAGCCCTTATCATCGAGTGGCTTTTAGCCTGGATAAGTGGTAACTCATTTGTTAAAAAATATGGCTAAAAAAACACTTGAGTAAAAGGGTTAATGAGATGGATAGATTAACAATTGAATGATGCTGAATACGATTAATTGATTGCCAATCTCCACAGAAAACCCAATTCAAAACAGCAATTCTGTCGTCTTTGTCGGAAACATCGCTCACGGAATGTGAGGAATAAAAGACAAAATAGAGGGGAAGCGAGGTTTCCTTTTTTTCTCCATGCTAATTTCATCTCTTAATAGGGAGAACAAGAGGTCTAAATGCCCTTATTTCTTTTTACTTCATAATGTCGTAATTTTTCTTTAAATTCTGGCAGCAATTCAATGAAATATCAATCTTTCCCTACATCACATGATTAAGCTAAGCAATCAATCGTCTACTTTTCAGATGGGGTTCTAGCTAACTCTAAGGTCATTCCCATCAATCATCCAAGATAAAACATTTCACCTTGAAAACTATCTCTACACTTAACAATTGTTAACTTTGTTAAGTATAGAAATAGTTCTACGTAAATCTATCGGACACAATCGAAATAAACATGTATTGCCAAGGTAAACACATTAGAGAATGTTGGGCTACGTAAAGTAAACAACTTACTTTGATGATGTCTGGGATGTATTCTACAGAAGAATTCTACAACCAGTGTTGAAAGCTAGCCATTTCTACATGACACTGTCTCTGGAGTTCCGTCTAAACTGCCATGAGAAATGAGATTTGATGACACAGCGTCAACATTGTAAAACTTTGTAAAAACAGAGCTCAACCTAGGAAAAGACCATACTTCGAGTTTGGATCAAATACAATGTATATGCAAGTTTTTTTCATATTTCAAAATTGAAGCGTCATTCTCAGTTGCTGCTTGTGTAATTCAGAGGAGATAATTTGAAAATGGTTCAAGGGACATAACTCGAATATATTGGCTAATACTGGCAAGGAATATGCAGCATAACTTCTATTTTACTCGTAACTGGAGAGAAGCTGATACCTTCCACAACGGTATTGGTACATTTATCAATTTATTAGATTTAAATGGAGTGTAACTCAGTTTTTACACTTCTATAGTTTGCACCAGAAACAATGGTCTGGTTTAGTTTTTTTTACGGCATATCAACCCTTTTCGGGTTATTTAATGTCGAATCGGGGTCATTTTGATTTGGTTTGGTTTGGTTTTACGGCATATCAACCTTTTTCAGGTCATTTAATGGCAAATTCTATTTTTTAAAAGTTCTTTGCAAAAAAACAAAAAAAAAAAATTCTCGTTTGGAGCTTGTATCCCTATGCATTCTTTTTGTGGTTGTGTTAGAAGCCATACATTGTTTGTTTTTTTAAATTCATCATTCCTGCTCCCTAGCCACCACAGAGTCCACTTCGACTTAAAGTCTATAGGAATTGCCAAGGGGGAAACTTAATCGCCTTGACACGACAAGGCTACAGGAATGTAACTGGCCGATTGATCGGATTGGGCCTCTTCAACCTCCTGTCTAGCCGAAGTAAAGGCCAAAGTAGAGTGTTGCAAATCACGTGACCATTTAGGCAACCAGGCCACTGACCGCTCAGCCACCTACAACCAACAAGTAGCCCCGTTTTCAGGAGAAGGAGTTTACCCCTCTGCATGGGGTTGCAGTTGGCGAATTTGTGGCCCCACTGACAGGGCAACCAGAAACCATGTGGCCAATTTCTTACCTGCAATGCAAGAAAGTTACTCAATGTAGGAGAATCACTAGAAATAATGAGATTTTAAAATATTGTGTAAAGTTTTTATTTCTACATCTACATACAATCACCTACTAAAAACTTGAATTATTATTTGGTTTTTAATCCGGAGCTATTGTTGTTTTGTCTTGAGATATTCACTTAATACAAATGTTACTTTGTGCAGCATAAAAGTACTTACAAGTTAAAAATTTATGCTAAATGAATTATTCATGCCAGGATTCATTGGTATTACTGTTATTCATTTGCTGGACCTGGTGAGCTGGAAGAGAGAGGCATGGGTTTTACATGGGATTAATATTAAAGACTGGTGCAAGTTCTGCCCTGGAATATTCTCCCAAGACAGAACCCATAAAAAAACGGAGGGTCATAGTCAGTCCCAGAAACCCGTGGGACCCCTCATTTGGTGGAATGCTTAAATGTTTTATTGTTTTATTTTATGGCATATCAACCCTTTTCGGGTTATTTAATGCCGAATCTGGTCACTTACGTAAAACTTTTTATGTTTCAAGTTCTTTATATCTTCAAATATTTATTCATGGTGGTTAGTTTGGTTTGGTTGTTTTGTAGAGGAAAACTGTTTTTGTGTTTAGCTTTGCAGAACATGATTGAGTTTTACAAAGGGGAAAAAAAAAAACAATAACATCAATGTTTGGTGCATTTTAAGTAAAGAGTCGGTATCTTCAGACAGCCTGATCTAGTAGCATCAGAGTTAAAACGACTAAGACGTTGGTTAAAGTAAGCAGATTATCTTGAGGTTCTGAGTTCAATCTTGAGAAAAGGCAACAAGGCGATTTAGTAATTGAAAGAATGTCGAAATGGCTGGAGAATGAAATGGGAATAACGTAGCTCCATGATTTCAGTAAAGAGTTAGCTTCAAAATTCCATGATGGTTCTGAAAAAGACCGGAGAGCAAAGCGGCTGAAATGTAATTATAACAACTATAAATGAGGAAACAGTCTGAAAATCCAACTAGTATGTCTTTATTTTTTCTCATTCGTAGGATATGTGTGGAAATCACAAGTTGATGTTGAAACATTAGTGAAGCAATGTTTTATGCAGTGTCTCTGTTTTTTTTCTAAATTATTGCAGTGATCGACTGGCAAAATCATTTATTAATGACATCTTGACAGCCATTGAACAAGAACTTTCCAAGGTGGCAGAACTTTTATTTATTAACGTGGAGGAGGATCAGTACAACTCGGTCCCTGGAAGTGTAAAGGTCAGCACCCCAAATTGGATGTGCAAGACAGGAGAGATGATACAAAAGGATTACTGCAGTAAGTAAATAATTATATTCAAACATTGTATGAATAAATTAGATATGTTAACGATATAGAAAAATTAGTATTATTCATAGTAGTACTACTGTACGTGTGATATAAGAAATTAGATATATCTTGTCATCTCTTAGAAAGCTGGGATGAAAAATAATGTTTTCATTTATTTATCTATCTATATACTGCAAGCTAACTTTGCAGAACTTGTTATCTTGTTATTTTATTTGTCTTCGTGCACGCTGGATGACGTCACAAAGAGATGATGTCATCCATTTAAACCCTATTTATCTACTTCCCACAGAGTAAAATGTGACACAAGGTCGGAAAGTGGGAATTGAGAAGTCAGCATTCTAGAGGAAGAGTACTTAGGACCTTTAAAAATTGCCTGGGTAGCCCCGTCGGCATTCCCCGGTAGGGCCGCCTCAGGCGATTAGCAATAAACTAACCCTTCTCAAAGTGGACCTCCTAGAACTGCACAGGACAGACCCATAGACCGGCGTAAATCAAGCCCCGAAGGCCAAAACAATACCGGTCTATAGGAACAAAACAACAAAAAGAACAAAGTAATATTTCAGGGGAAGAGATAATGCCCAAAGTTATCTAATAACGAGAAAAATCGTATCCAGACAAATCAAGGAAGAACAGGCATTAATCACTTACAAAAATCGATGAATGGTACAAGACTCCCCACAGAATCTGAAAAGTTCAATAGTCCATGAATTATACAATCATCCAAGATTCACACTAATCTTTAGATGTAAAAGTCAACGGCAGATAACAAGGCACAAGTCCTTAAGAAATCAGGTATATGGGTGGGGTCTTGGAGTCTTGGTCGGCACCGCAGAATCTTCAAATAGATGTGTAGTCGATACTGTGAGATGTTCTAGTCTACGACAGACCTTGGTGATGTGGAGAATTCGTCTCAGAAGTGTTGGGATTCGTGTTCGGCTATATATCCGTATAGAAGAAATCCCTGGACCAAACAGTCAAAAGGGGTCATGAGCGAATTGCCTCTCTTCATCCCTGTCTGCGTCTTCAGTTTGTTCTTTTTCATTCCCTTGCAGCGACAATTCGCAAGATTTGTCTCTGGTTGACAGCAACTAACTGATCGACTCGTCGACTCTCTTTTTATATATTCTCCACTGATAAGCGTTGTGTTGGAAAGGTTTTAAAATTACTATGCAAAAAAAATGACATGCCCTTTAAATAAAGGGCAAGGTAATGCTTGAGTGTTGAGAGAGGGAAGGGGAAATCGATTGACACTAAATAGCGTTTGACTTCTTATCGAGTAGGGGCTTAGGAAAGGGGATCGGACGCCGGCCGACAAGAAATAGGATTTAACTTCCCTTGTGATTGTCTGGGTTCAAAGTCAAATAGAAAAGCCGTAATGTGACGAAATAGACTCTGCTCGCTTTGGTTATATTCATGAATATTTTTTCTTATAATCTTGATTCAACTACTCTTTCTTCGCGACAATAGGAAGATAGAAATGTTCCTGAGGTGATAATTACTCCTCCTAAAATCAGCTGTTCATTCCTCAACTAACCGGTGTGGTGATTTTTTTGTACGACATTCGGACCAGTTTAATATTTTTCGTGGGGTCATGCCTTTCTCGACTGAATATAACAAACCGAATTGCTTTCATCATGTAATTCTAAGAATTTTTATAAGCCTCTTATTTTAAAAAAAATCTTTGTCAAGTAATAATGAGTTCACTATGTTCACCTGTTTGATAAATGTGGTATTTATATCTTTGTGGTTTGTTTTTCAGTTCCTTGCCCTCCTGGTTCAATGCTGAACACCACATCCCAGAATTGTACTTTCTGTAGGGTGGGTTTCTACCAAGAAGAAGCTGGCCAGACTAGTTGCGAAATGTGCCCTGATGGCATTAGCGCAGAAGAGGGTGCTATAAGCATTTCTTATTGTAAGTTAAAAATCTACAATTTATTTCAAAGTTTATTTCTTTACGTTGTTTAAAAATATTTGTTAAAAAAAGAAATTTCTTCAGACAAATTTTTTTTTAACTGTCTGCTTTCACCCATTTGGCATAATAGAGTGTTTGCTGAAGGGCCAGGAGATCGGGGTTCAATCATCGGTCGAGTTACACCAAAGAATAAAAAAAAATGGTACTTAATGCCCCTTTACAAAACACTCAACATTATAAAGGTGAGGATCATGGGTAAGTGGAGTGATCCTACAAAAAGAAAGGCGCCCTCCCTTACATCTCTGTAGTAACCAATGAAAAGGGAGCCTTTCGGTCGCCCTCGACTATGGTCTAACAGTTCACTTTTTACTTTTTTTTATAGTCTTAATACCCTGATTATCAATCCGTTTCTTTCTTTTATTAAAGTTCTGTAGCGTTTTTAGTCCTTACTAGTGTCAGCAGAATATTTAAGCCATTTGAGCAAAGTTTTCTTTTTCTAGAATAGAAGGTGAAAACAGGACACATGGAGTGTAAAAAGAGTTGTGACAGGTTGGTAGAAATCTCGTTCCGTAAACATGTCCTTGGCATATGTTGGTGTCAGGGCTTCTCTCAGTAATGCCACTCACACATGCATTGGCCCATGTTTTTGGTCGCCGACACCAAAAATGTTTTTTCTCAGACCTATATTCATGAACCTCTTCCTTCTAACCCTGTGCTCTCGACCTTCCATAGCCTTCAAATTGAGCTAGTTATACCTCCATTCAATGTATAATACTCTGAAATGTCTATCATTTGTACAATGAAAGTTATTTGGGTTTTTTTTTACAAATGAGTCACCACTTATCAAGACCAAAAGCCACTCGAGGACAACAGTTAATGAGATTAATGGATTGTCAGTTAAATTATGAAGAATATTATGAGAGGATCGAAAATGATGAATGGAATTAACAAAATTTGATTACTTATGAGGAGATTTATATCAAGTATTTGTTGGCATTAGATTTGATGACAACCATGCTTGAGCCTGCAGGGAAGCAGTCTCGTAGTAATGTGTTTCATAGAGGGGAGGTTAATGGAAATTCGGTTTGGTGTTAGACACACAGAGGAAGAAAGTAAAGTTGTTTGTAGTTGTGTTAGGAAGACGAATTCTTGCTGTGTTATGAAGGGACCCATAGATTTGTGGGACCAGTGAGATCAAATTCAAATTGAATCTAAATGTTGCATGGCATCTTAAAAAGGAAATAAAGAATCTATATAATAATAGTATGCTAAGGAATTTCATATTCCTACGTATGTTATGACCTTTCACGCGCTTACAAAATGAGATCACTCGATCAGCAAGTGATTACTCTGAATTGTTGATCTGAGTGACATCAGACTTGATCCATTTTAAAATGAATCATTCCAAAATAAAATTATATCGTCTTGTAAACTAAAACAGTACAATTTTAAATAAATACATTTCAAAAAGTGACATTCGTTTTATTGATGTGAGGAATATTGAGCTGACAATTATTTTTATGGCATGAAGTTAAAATATTTATCGTTTTAAAATGAATTAGATTGCTATTTATTTATTTAATGAATATTGAGCTGACAATAAAAATTACTTTTACAGAAAAAGATTCATTTCTTCTTAATAGTATTGGCCCTGACAGACAGTATTTGAAAAGGAATATAATTATACAGAAAGCACTGTGGAATTTCCACAGGGTCCCATTATTAATTTATTAATGAATTTGTGACTTGGATTTCTCATTTTTGTATCTTTTACATCTCTTTGATCTTCTTGTTCCAGGCATCTCAATCCCAGCAATTGATGAAATGAGCAAGTTCCTCATCATTACGACGTGCACCTTTGGTTTTGTGTTTCTGTGTTTGGTAATCTTCATGTACCTGCAGTACCAACGACAGCAGCGCAAAGCCAGCAATGTGAAGACTGCTCCAAATCCAAGAACAACCACGACTAGTGTGTATGTGGCCCCGCCGCCATTCCCAAGGGTTAAGCCGGTAAATGACGGCTTCGGCACTCGCGACTATATGTACGTTCACGAATATGAAGACATTGAGAATGCGTCTCAGGTTTCAAAAATGTCCAACCCAAGCATGGATGCTTTGTATCGAATTCCCCCCCACATGCAGAGAAGACTTGCTTCCACAGAGAATATCTATGATGATTAGAGGTGGCCAGGAGCATAAAAGAGGAAATCAAAAGAAATATCAATATCGAAATTCAGGAAGCCATTCAACACAAGCAAAAGAAGAAACAAATAATAAAATACAGAATTAAAAAAAAAATTGGTTTAAAAAAAAAAAAGAAAAAAGATTTATAAAAAAAAGATAATTTTTTTTTTTTTACTTTAAAAATAATTGCTACCATCCCTCAGCGTGAAAATCAAAAATAATTTTTTTTTTTAATTAAACTATGTAAAACGAAACAAAAAAAAAGAAGAAAAAACAGCAAAAAAAATACACCAAAGAAATATATATTAAATATGAAATGGTACTCATGAATAATTTCTCTGAGAATATATCTCTGGCCTTTCTAACATCTGACTCTGCAAGGTAGACAAGATTTATCTTTTTCAAAAATGTGCGTACATGTGATCACAGCCATCATCAATATTGTTGAAGCGGAAATCATAACAGGAAAGAAAATAAAAACAACATACCTTACTACCTTTCTGATCACCAATCACATACATTGTTTGTGTGTGTGTGTGTGTGTATGTATGTATGTATGAGACGAAATGTATAGACAAAATAAGATGGAAAAAAGAACAAACCACAATATATAAGACAAAATCATAACCACCCCCAAAACATGCCGTTGATCAATATTTCGCTTCTTTATAAGAGTAGAAGCTTCATCATGAGTAGAGCAATGATATATTCCAAATATGGCATTTATTGCACTCTAATAAAGAAGTTATATATTTGTCTACGGTGTGATTTTGTCTCTTATATTTTGTGGTTTGTCCTTTTATACATTTTATTTTGTCTACACATATCTATCTATCTATATATATATATATATATATATATATAGTGTCTCATTTAATTGTTTATCACTGTAGATTGGATCAGAATGAAGAGTTTAATAATGAAAAATTGATAGCTCCTGAATATCTTAAATTCAAAATAAAATTCAACTTAAAAAATAAATATTTTCATTATCAATATTTCTAACTGCTCTTCTGCTCTCCCCTCGTCTCCCTTTACTCTCTCTCTCTCACTTAAGTGCTCTTTCTCACTCTATTCCTCTCCAGATCTCTCTATCCTTTTACCAAATTTGATCAAAATTGTCCACTATATTAAAAAAAGAAAGATGCTTTTACATACACTTGACTATAAAAAATGAAATGAACGCTTTGGATAAAATATATTTGTTTACTATATATAGCTTCAAATTCCTGGCACTATGGCACCCAGTAAGGATCAGGTACACTATTTAATAATAATAATGTGCATAGCTTGCTACGTAAGAATTAGATATTCTTGTTATAAATCAGAAGAGTTATGAAAAGAGTCCATCAGCGCGGCCATTGCTTATCAAAACAAACTAGCTAAAAAAACTAGTCCGGGTGTCTTACTTTAATTTGGTCTTTTCTTTCTGAACTATGCCCGTTTTTTTTATGCAATTATCTTTTTTAAAATAGGACTAAAAGTTAAAAATTTAATTATTAGAGTATCGTTTGGGTCAATAAATTATCAATTGAACCAAATTGTTACAAAACTAACTAATTTTGCAATAATAATGCTGTTTTAATCCCTATAAACTTATTAGATGTAAGTAGCTTCCAAAACTTTCAATACATAAGGATTTTGTAAGAATTTTAAAGCCGGTTTAAATTATTTTCTATTCAATAGTTTAAGTGTTTCTAAATTCATTTCAATCTTCGAAGGATCACAAAATAATTCTTTCTTTTTTTATTCAACTATGATCAAAATATTAAAATGATTGATTGTTTACAAAGAAACGGAAATGCATTCTGGAAATTTAATTTCGTAATTAAAGAATTTTTAAAATCAGATTTTTAAAATGTTCGTTTGAGTAGCTGACGCCATTGCATTTTTCATTTCAATATTAAAATCAATTAATATTAAATAATATAATAATAATAATGTGCAAGTCACATAGAAACGAGAAACACGCACACAGAAGTGGTTGAAATGTTGGTTATAGGAACCAATAAATGAGATAATTATTTAAATATTTGATCGTTTTATTTAGTAACATATACAAACTGTCAGATATTTCACTCAATGTTTTATAACAAAAAATCCAATTCTTAAAATCTGAGCAGAGCCGAATCTAGACAGACGATCTTGCACTCATAAACGGATCGCTATCCTTTCAGAAATAGATTCATGAAAATGTGGCCTATCTTAACACAGCACTGCAGTTTCAAGGACCTTATGGATTTTATTAATACACTTCTGACGATCAGAGGTTCCATTAAACTTCAATAATGCGTATATATATATATATATATATATATATATATATATAGCAAATGATAGATATGCATACAAGAGAGAATGGTAGTTGCAAGTTCTCAACATTATACATGTACATTTAATTGAAATGAAATCTAACAAACAGCATTGTTTATCCGGGGATCTTTTTATAAAGTAAAAATTCAATTTGTCGCAACAGAATATCCAGCTGAAGATCTACTCTTCTGTGATTTTTGTCTGGAGAGGTTAGTTGGCATCATTTTACCATTTTAATTAGGAAAATGTTAAGCTGAAAATAGTTTACAATAAAAAATATTATTTGTCATTGCATACATATTTTTTCCAATAAGTGACCTAGCATCCTCACATTTTGTAGATTTCATATATATATGTGTGTGTGTGTGTAAAGGAGTAAGGCTACCAACATTTGTAAAATGTTGTTTTTTTTCAACATTTATTTATTATTTCTTCATTTTATAATTTTATATAACGCGTTTCAAGCGGTGCTCCGCTTTCATCAAATATGTAAATCCACCAAATGGATTTACATATCTGATGAAAGCGGACCACCGCTTTAAATGCGTTATATAAAATTATAAAATGATAAAATAAAATAATAAATAAATGTTGAAAAAAACATTTTACAAATGTTGGTAGCCTTACTCCTTTACATATATACTTTTATTTCGTTGGAACTGCACTAATACCGCACTACCCTCTTTTCTAATATATATATATATATATATATATATATATATATATAAGCAGTCTACTGCGGTAGAATAGTAGAGTCATTTTAGTTTTTAATTCTTATTTGTTTGCACATTTTTAAACTTATACAGAAAAAGAAAAATATTTAGTTGTAAGGGAGACAACTCTTTATTTTCGAAATTTAAAAATATATTCTAGTGAAGTGCGTTATTATATTGCAAATAACATGATACAGCAGTAACAAAGTTTGATATGTCTGTTTAAAGGCTATTTGGCTTTGACTTGGAAAATCTAACATATATAAATATATATATATAAGTAGTCTTCTGCTGTAGAATAGTGGTTCTGGAACTAGCTTTGCAGGTGATAAGTGCAAATGCAATTCTGTTATAATGAATCTCTCTCTGATTAAAGAAAGCCGCCAGCATGCTAGTCTTGTGGAACATAATGTTGTGCGTTGAACCACGCAGTGCGTGCCCCCATATACTTTGGCCTTGTGCGAAGCTTAGTAATAAATAATTTCACACATTCACAGATCATATGAATATGCCCATTGTCAATTTTTATTTTACCATTTTTCAAGGTCCCCATCTTTAAATCAACCTGCCAGTATTTTCTTTAAGTCCATGCATCAGGAAACCCCAGGGTATCTTCATTAGATTCCAAAGCCAGAAAATTTTATTTGAGAAAAGGCATAAAGAGCGGGGACGTGTTGAGGGTGTAAAGAAACTGAGAATTGACCAAGAAACTAAGTAGATATAAAGTTAAGTATAGTTTTTTCCCCTTCCTCTGTGGCTGTAGCATGGTGTATGTCTATCTCACAGAGACGTGAGAGTGTTAGTGTATGCATCTATATGCGTATGGCTGTGTGTATGTGCGTCCTAGCTCTAACCAATCTGCCCTTCCTACCAACGCTTATGTAAAACTCTTCCTGTCTGCGTAACTTTACCTACAAGCCAACCTGCCTGCCTGTTCGTTTATCTGTACGTCCGTTTGTCTGCTATATCAGTGTGAGTGTTCAAGAGTGAAGTACAATGCCATTAAGATTTTTTTTTTTAAATCTCCCTCATTTACTTTTTCTTTCTTTATCATCATCTTTTTTTCCTTCTCAGAATGAGCAGATTACATGGAACAATAAAAAAACCCAAGAAAATTAAAATTAAACACAAAAAGAGACCATCTTTTTTTTTGTTTGTTTTTTTTTTTTTAAAGATTTTAAGAAAATGTTAAAAAGTACTCAAAAAGAAAAAAAAAAAAAATAACCACCAAAAACTTTTTACTTGTGATAAAAGCTTCTCTGCCTATATATTTCGCCTGCCTGGATAAAGGATGGCTGCCATTTTGTTTGACCAACAGTCATAGGCCTTTCCCCAACGCATGTCACTGCAGATTTTGTGCGATGGGAATTAAATGAAGGATCAAATTGATCTAATTGGAAAAAAGGGGAAAGAAATTCAAAGAAATAAACTTTAAAAATAAAAAAATTAAAAACTTTGATGTACCCTTCCAAAACAAGCCCCCGATATTAACCTCCATTCCCCAACATCCCTCTCGACTTCTGAAAAGTAAAAATAAAAAAAATAAAGTTCTGTGTCTAATTTTGATTTTTTAATGTCTTAATGGGTACCTCTCCTTTCCGTTTGAACAAAAACTGTCAATGTTTTATAGGAATTCATTCACAGCAACTGAATCTCTGACAGATCACTGTTTTCAAAGTGAACACTTGGAAGATACGTGCTTAAATACTGAAGTGTCCATGTGGAACAAGTTGGCTTGAACCACAGACCATAATATGATAACAAAAGATCAGTATATTCATCGTATTCTGTAATAGGCTCAAATACATTTGATCGGCCGATATTGTAATGCTAATTAAATGTCTGTAAATTTTTATTTTTATTTATATTATTTTTATGAGGATTTGATAATTGTGCAATGTTAGATGAATGCAATTTGGGAATTGAAACGATGCTTAGTGGATCATGACAGATTTACTGGTGCAATTGTCATGTCAGAAATGTTGGTAAGTTTTAGCAGATCAATATTGGACTGATCGAAAAAGGAAGAACGGCTATCTAATTTTAGATATTTGTAAAAGAAAGAAACGGATCACGTGAAAGGAATACGTTATAATGAGTCAATCTGTTGTAATCATTGCTCAAATGATTGTTGGTATATCTCAGATCATGTGGATGTTATGGATAGATCAAGCAATAATGGCAAATTAATGTAGATGGCACATTTACATGGCTCAAATAAAAGAACTCATCAGTTAAATTGTACGGTGAGAACGGTAGAAAAAATGCAAAGCCTAAAATGAACACCTAAAAGTAGACCATTAATTCAAGCTATGATTCAGATGAGAGCTGTATACTATACACTCGGAGTTTCAGATGATGTAAGGATGAGTCAGCAATTAATTCTTCAAAAATGGTCACCCATTTAGTAATGGCCGGGATATGCCTTGCTTAACTTCAATTTACAACAAAACACCTTGTCTTAACAACGTAATGAAAATATAGAATAATAATGTGAAAAAAAATCCTCTCACAATGACGTCACTTCCGGAAAGATGACATTGCAATTTTAACAGAATTTGCCTTCAAAGTATGGTTTAAAAACAGGCGGATTTCTGAAAAATTTACATTTTACAAATTAGGGGGCCCATTTTGAGGTCCTTTAATATTATTTGGATTATTCAGACTACTGTTCTCATTTTAGATTTTATTTTGAAAAAGATTTGTCCGATGTAACCTCCGACCTTCTTCAGGTATGTCTTGTTGAACTCGAGAATCTGTACGGAATTTTGAATGGGACTCTTTATCAAATCCGTAAGGGTAGATTGTTCTCGTTCTGTCAGTCATGACCGGATAGTATTGTTCATACTGAGGATTGAACCTTCAACCTTAAGAAGACTATCACTAAGAACTGATTATTACTCAAGATGCACCTGAAGAAGGTCGGAGATTATATCGGTCAAAACGTTATGAGAATAACATCCTAAACGAGGGAAATAGTCCAAATAATATAAATTATCAACTCTTATCTAAAAAAAAAATCGAAAAGATAAATCTGAGGTCCTGTTAAATCACTTAAAATGTTCTAAAGTTAATATAAGCATATGACTTGAATATTCTTAAACAGATGAAAAATTATATTTCAGTCCACAGTTCAGTAGTTGACTCAATACTACAAGACCGTATTGGAACTACCGTAGAGAGTTTAATTGAATGACTAAGGAATTGGTGATACTTGTCCACAGATTAACCAGACCACAGCAAATTAATGTAGATGGCACATTTACATGGCTCAAATAAAAGAACTCATCAGTTTAAAATGAACAGAGTTTGAACAGATTTTGAACACCTAAAAGTAGACCATTAATCTGTCCACAGATTAACCAGACCACAGCAAGATTTGTTCTTGTGTCCTGATGATCAGATCCTCACTTCAGAAAGGAAAATAAATAGGCTTGACCAGTATGACTATTCGGCAAAAGAAATCAATCTATTTAAGTGTCAGGTTCGGATTCACTCACATTGATCAAGAATATTGATTCTTTATATATCATGCTCAATTACAACTTGGGAAAATAATAGTTCAACTAAAAAAAACAAAGCAAATGGCCAGTTGCGTTTTTAGAATTCTACAACCATTTCTCAAGAGTAATGAATCTCTTAAAAATTCTGGAAGCGTTAAAAATCTACCAAATTATTTACAAATCAATTTATTTTCTTTGTTAATGAAACAAGTGAATCTTAATAAATGCTCATAGGCGATCAACATGTAAAATCAATTTTAAAAAAAAAATAAATTAAATTAAATTTTGCAAATGTAAGTTTGTTTGCCTATACAAGCATTTATGAGTTGAACAAAATATGCACTATTCTGGGCAGGAAATAGCTATGAAGATCTGACATATAATGGTGAGTCATACCTCTGATCTATCCTCGGCTGGCTGGCTTAGATCAGTTGGTAGATAAGTTTTGTGCTCGTAAGTGGATTCGATCATTGGGTGCAGGTTCGATCCCTGCCCGCAGCAGCAAACCTTTTTGTTATTTCATTTGTCTAGACTTATTAACATCATTTCAACATGGTCATCTACAAGAAAACATCCACTAAAACAGTTTGATAAGAATTAATATTCTTTGTTATATATATATATGTCTGCATAAAGATGTATATATACACGTTCGTTTTTTTATACACATACATATATTATATATAACTATATATGTATATCTCACAGAGGTGATCTATTTCTTTTATCAATTATGAAATTGGCAATTCGGGTTCAAATCCAGTCAAAACTGCTATATTCATTTATACATTAATACTATTGGGGGAATATGAGTACTTGTAAAGTGCAACCACCTTTAAACAAAACAGCGTCAGTGCTGAATTAAATTTATTTAATAAATCATATACAATAAGTACTTTTTCAGAATTATGTAACCCAAAGATATAATATGCCATAAACTGTCACCAGTGTTTGTGATAATCACCCAAAAGGGATTACGCTGGCTCTACCAAGCAAGTTCACACGGTCTACAAACGAATACAGACCATGCTTATCGATCGAGTGTGGAAGATATTGTTAGGTTCCAATGGAAGCAATTTCATCGTAGCAAGTCACGTTCAGATCTGACCTCTTCGTAATTTCCACTAGCCAGAAAGAAGATTCCAGCTATGCCTAATGTATCAGTTCAGTGTTCTGGCGGGCAGCATGTCTGAAACATCAGAGCTGACACTCTTGAAGGGTCTGCTCGATTGTATGTAGATTGCAATGTTGTCGGACATCTGCCTTAGAGATTTAGCCTCGAGGTCGAATTTAAAGGATGCAGCAAAAGCACCGAACTTCGAATACTTCCAATTTTTGGTGGTCGGAGGCGCTCACAGTCTATGAACACGAACAAATAAAACTATATATAAAAGCATGCTATACATAGAATCTTAAATATTCTTAACTTAAATCGCTTCTATACAGTTTAGAATTATATTTATTGCTTAGTTTTTAAAATGAGTTAGTCGGCAAACTTTTTAATTTGGTTAATTTCCTAAAGAAAAACCAAAATAATTGTCATAGGAAAAAGAACGAAAATGTCTTTCTTTATAGAATAACTCCTTTATGTTTCTTACTAAGATGTATTAGCTTTTTAAGTCTTATGTCAAACAAGCTGAATTCTTTAAATAGATTTTGTTAGTAATGGTGTTTAAGATAACTATGCATTTGTCCTTTGTCTTGATCAAAATTTAACCAGTTCTTAAGATGTTGAAATGCTGTTTTGTATGAGAATTCAATAAAGATATTCGTTAATTATAACATGGTATTAATAGGAGGGAATACAGTCTGCACATTATGAGAGAAGTAGACCTTCTTGCATATGATGAATGAACAATTTTACATATATATACATATATATATATATATATATATATTATATAAGGAGAGAAAGAAGGAAAACAATCCATACCTTTTTAAAGCACTCTTATTTTTTATATTATTTTTTTATTAAAAAAAGAATGCTTTAGAAAAGGTATGGATTTGTTCTAACATATTCAGCTCTAGATCGTAAATTTATTATTAAGTACTTATTATTTATTGGGTGTTTTTGTGATTTGAACTGTCAAATAAAGTGAATATTACAGTAATCAAAAACTAATTAACAACAATCGGAATTTATATATATATATATATATATTGAACAGACTGATTAGTCTAAGTAGATTTTTAAAATCATATTTAAAGAATATGAAGATTCTTAATCGTTTCTCAGATTTAAAGACATTTTTGTTTTGTTAATTTACAACTCGGAAAGTATTAACCTTAAAGAACAAACATATTTAAATATTTTAGGTATTTTCGAAATTGTTTATACATATATATATATATATATATATATATATATATGTGTGTGTCGTGTATATATCATTATATACGTATGTGTATTTGAATAAATCAATAAAGACATATCAAAATGCTCAGTATATTGCAATATATATATATATATGTTTATATATACATATATATATAAAATAATATCTCTCTCTCTCTATATATATATATATATAAACAAAATAAATGTTGCTAATCTTATTAAGCTCTATCTAAAAGGACATCGATCTTTTTGTGTGTTCAAGTTCTGCTGTCTATTCGTCTCTGTTCCGATTTGTATTATATATATGAGAGAAATTGGTACTTCACTACCAAAACTATACTGAAACTGACAAAGTGTTGATTTTTGTGCCTATATATATATATATATCATAATCGCGTTGACATACCAAGTCCCGTTTGATCATCAGAGTTGAGCAATGTTGAGCCTTGTCAGTACTAAATGGATGACAATTTGGAAATGTTAGGTGCTGTATATCAGAAGGGTTTCTGTTTATCTTATAACTGTTTCTAGTCGGCTTGGACTTCTATTTGCCACTGAAGTCAAGCAATGTCGGTTCAAGAGAGTTATTGTTGGCGATTGTGCAGCCATTGCTTCACAATAGACTCCACGTGCAGACACCCTTACAAGGATTATTCATTGTCTCTTGAGCATGGAGGCCTGCTGATTATAATATATATATATATATTAATTGATCAAGTTCAAATGTGTTAATAAAGTGAACATAAAACCAAGTTTTTCAAGAATGCTCAATACCAATTAGAACATTTATAAAATTACATAAACAATATTATAGCCTTACGTCAATTAACCAACGTTGTAATGCGTATCACCACATCGTGTCAAAGGCAGAGTTAAACTTTTAGCTTTGCCTTTGACAAGATGTGGTAATACACATTGAAACGTTGGTTGATCGACGTAAGGCTATAATATTGTTTATTTAATTATATATATATATATATATACATATACATACACGTAAATTAATAAAATTTCTATTGTTCATGTTCGGCTGAATTTTAAATGACTATATATACTCGAGCATGCATGCATACCTTCAAGCACGCATCTCTATCTACAAAAAAACAGGTATCTATGGTATGTGCTGTGTTTACAGGTGTTCAATTGGAAAATGTTAGTGCAGAGTTGCTCTTTAATGATATTTTGATCAACTCATTATGGAGAAAAAGAAATTCCTAAATGGATTGGAGAGGAGTGCCCTCTAAAAGGAAAGTGACGATAAACAAAAACTAAAGCAATTATAAAATGGATTTTCTTTAAAGAGAGAGAAATAATATCCCTTGAAATATGAGCTCCCAAAACACCTCCCTAAAAAAGAAAAGAAAAGAAAACACTGTTCACATTTCTAATCATAGTTCTTTACTCCATCCCAAATCGTTTAATTTTCCATTAATTTTTATTTTCAAACAAACAATAAAAGAAAAAAGGAAAAAAAAAACATTTCTCTTGCCTACTTTTTTTGCGAATGGTACCACCAATCAACACATATGTATAAAAAAAGAAAGAAAAATATAAATGAAAAGAAAAAAGAAGAACTATGTATAAAGAGAAAATTATATTCAAAAAAGGAAAAGACAAAGAAAATACCCTTCCCATGATGCTCCATTTGGTTGGAGTTATTTCAATGCTATATAACTGCTGGCGATGGTCATGTCCCTGTTTTTTTATTTCATCATTGTTAATATAGTCTTAATTGTTTTTCTGTTTTCATTTCTTTTCTTATTATTTTGTAAAATAAAATGATAAAAATGAAGGTCAACATAATTATACATATTATATATTTTTTTGGCTTGTGTTCAATAGATTTGGCGACAAGAAAAAAATAAAGGAAAGAAAAACTAATTGTAGGCTTTTTAACTTTGATTTGTGTGCGAGGGAAAAGAAACCAATCCCAGAGAAAGGTTTTGTATTTTCGTGTTATTTCTCGTAAACACTCACTGAAAGGTCACTTCAGTAACTGGCATTATCCGAATAACAATGAAATCAATAATAAATATAATAAAATGTTGATAACTTTATGTAGTATGAGAAAATCATTTTAATAGTTTTGGTGGGAAAATAGTCAAACAATAGCGAAACAAATGTCGGACAAATTATGTCAATATTTTTATTCTTGATACTTTTCAATTAAATGGGGAGAGTTCAAAAATTTACAAATTTATAAGTTTTCTAGATTTTCGTACGATAACTTGGCTTTCAAACTTCCACAAATTACTTGGGGATGATAAAATCTACTTATTTACGTTTATAAAGGGATTCAGTTTGCTATTAAAAGAAAGACAAGTAACCTGAAAAGAGCAGTAACTTTTGGTATATGGAAAATTGGTGGGAGTAACACATCTCTTGTGTAAAAGCTTGCTTATAATTATTGTAACCACACACAATTAAACACAAAGCCATTAAATCGGTGAGAAATTGTTGGTTTTTCACTGACTATCTTATTATTAACCCTTTCATGCATGATTTTTTTTACAGAAATTCTACGTATACGATCTAACCTTTCTTGAACCACGTGCCTTCAAGTTGAGCTAACTTCCGAAAAGACTAATAATGGAGGCAAAATGTATTCCTCGATGTTCTTGATTCTCACAAAAACAAATATAATTGGTCAAATCAAAATTTATGACAATTTATGACAACTTTTCTATCTTTTGTTGTGTAACAACAATATGCACGAAAGGGTTAACTATATGCATTCTTAACCCATGTATACTGACAATACCATCCGCCATGTTTGATTATCGATCACAGCATTTGAGAATTCATTCGTTTACAATTTATTAATTTACAATTTATTAATTTAAAATTCATTCGTTTACAATTTATTAATTTAAAATTCATTCGTTTACAATTTATTAATTTACAATTTCAATTTCATTGATGGGTGACGGTTGGTGTGATTTGAAAAAATCCCTGAAAGAAAAGCATTTAAAACAAAATAAAATGGGCTAGGTTAATAAGGTCATTCGATAGAAGACCGACTGTTTCCGGCTAAAAGCCCGAAACCCAGCAGGTCAATTACTAATAAGAATGGGGTTTTAAGAAAGATTAACAAATAGGGCTGTCATATGTCTGTTCTCCTGTTCTTCAAGAGTAAAAATGTCATGGTATAACAAAAAATGAAGAGAGTGAACCTAAACAAAAAAAAATCGTCGAAATGGGATTCATTCTTTGCATTAGTTCAGAGTTTAGTTTAACTTAATTGCAGAGAAGTCCGGGCGGACCAGGACCGGATGTGTCATGTTCAATTAGAAAACACATATCTCCACTTGACACCTTTTCTTACAAGAAGACTTGCAACTTCTAGCAATCTATTCTCAAACTCTATGGAATGCAATCTTTTCCTATCACATCTGATCATAACCTTAAGAATATATTTAAATGCTGATGAGAAAAAGAGACATGATAGAATATCTTCTGTCATGCCACCCATACCACCATTCTTGGTCAGGATTGCAAGAAACGTCATTTGTTTCACCATACACTATGGTAAATGACATATGCTATATCCAGCAATACCAAACTGCTCGGGAGCGATACAAACTATCAACTTATTGACAAAACTCCAGAAGGATCGTGTTTTTCACAATGGAAGAATGTGTGCTTGGCCGTTTCTTTCTCAGCATGGCGAACTGAGCATGTTCGCTCTGTACATTGAACTATTAAGGAGTAACACATTCCGACTTTTTACGGGAAAAGTTTTCCTATATCCTTTTTACGATGTCATCCATAAAGAACGTTAAACAACACTTATTCTCGAGTGGTTTTTACTTTGATAAGTAGAGATTCAACAGAAAAAAATAAGTCCAAGATGGCAGTCAAGACTATTGAGTAATCGTCCAAAATGGCTGCTATGCAGACGTTTCTGAAAGGTTTAAAATATTGAAATTACAGCTCTTTCTAGGTTACAGCTCTTTCTAGGTTACTGCTCTTCCTCTACACTTGGTCATGGAGGTTCCGCTTAGATTAGCTTTTTTTTTATAGAAAACATGAGTGTTTTTTTTTATATTTCAGCAAAAAATATCATTTGCAGTGGATTTATAGGCCGAAATAATTAAATAACTAAAAACATTTGAAAAACCTATAAAAAGACTCAATTATTAACTTTTTGCAAATAGTCACCATTACTGAAAAGTATCTTATTTTTTGCTTATTTTATTTGACATTTCATCACAATCTTTTTTATGTTTTTCCAAACGAAAAATGGTGGCTTAAATAACATATAGTTGACTTCCGACATAACATGGTAAGTATTTGAATATTTATAAATTATGAAGCATGTTCTCAAGAAAGAAAAATAATTTTCTGAATGTCTCAGTGTACAAAATGCAAATATTTTTTGAAAGCCACAATAAAATAAATTTAAATTTAAAAAAATGGCCAGCTGGTTGTTAGCTGAAGAATACTTTGAGATGGTGCAAATTAAGTCCGATTTTATATGATTGACTAACACAGAAATTTATTTTAACATAAGTTTTTCATTGTTGATTTTTATTTTAATTGTTTTATACAATATCAGAATTTAAGATTGCTCATCTTTGACAATATGCTAATATACAAATATTGGTCTGAAGTATCTTGTTTTATAAACTAACCCTGCCTCGACATAATATTTTTATTCGTTTTGTTTTCTTCAAGAAATGAGTAAAAAAGCTGTGTCACTCATTTTAAATCCAAAAATAAATTTCAGTATATAACACGATTAAACTTATATATATATATATATATATATATATATATATTATAAAGATAGAGAGGTAGATAAGAGAGAGACAAAAATTAAAAAATAAACGAACAATCCAAAGAAAGCAATCAAATGATAGTGAGATTTTATATTTCTTCATTATCAAAAGACTTCATCAGAAATGAGTGGATAAATGTTATTTTCAAATGTTAAAAAAAAATGACAAACAGGAAAAAGAATATCGGATAGGACTGTCATTTGTGCAGAAATCTGAAAATAACATTTGTTTACTTCATATCTCACGAAATCTTCTGATAATAAAAGCAAAATACTTCTAAAAATCTCATCACATGAGTTGATTATATTGCTTTATTCATTCATATTTACATTTTGCTAGATTTTATCGAACCATATATATATATATATATATATATATATATATATATATATATATATATATGTGTGTGTGTGTGTGTGTGTAAGTATGTACCTTAACAAAAGAATATATTCATATAATTACAAATCTAATATATAAAGTTAAGACGTACCTTCTTGAAGAATAGGAAAATAAGCACATGCATCACAGGCTACTAAACTCACCCCTACATTACGCTTATTCACTTGAGCGTGTTTTAGTAAATTTGTTCTCCATATAGGTGGTTGCAAAAACTTTTCCCCAAAACACTTCAGTACTGATACTGGGAAGTAATAAACAACATCTACTTTTTTAAAAAGCGTCCGTTATTATTTCTTATTTGTCGACTATAAATTTACTACATAATACAGAACATTTAATGGACGCTCCCGTTAATTCCGCTGACTTTCGAAAATATCGGATTACGTTATCTCTATTACCACATGAGTTGATTATATGGCTTTATTCATTTATATACTAATTTTAAAAGAAATCATTGTTATACATAGTCCTTTAACTATTGTGAATATCATCATTTCCATTTAAACACACATGGTTTATTAGTGCTCTGCAGGCACTTTAATTATATTTGTGTGTTTCGGTAGTGCTCATTTTTATTTTTTCTATCCTCCCCAAAAATAGAATTTCTATACAAAGATAACGGAGAAAAATTGATTTTAATATGGCTTTATAGGCCTTTTTAACTTTAAAAATGCCCATTATCATAGACAGAGCATGTGTTTAACTAAAAAAACAATTCTGGGGAAACACCAGTACCATGGAATAGGCAGAAAGACTCCTACAATCGCGTCTCCTTCTTTCCTCCTTTTTCTTCTTATCCCCCGTCCATGTGACCTATTTGCGTCCTGTCGGATGTTGACAAATATTGATTCATTCTTTTATGTTTCTCCCGTGCAACGTCGGGGGACGGGTCCAGCTAGCATGCAATAATATTTTAGTTTTATATACATGGATTTTTTTACTTTATACATATGAACTAGCAGTTTCTTTGTCATATTATATATATATATATATATGACAGAGTGGAAAAACAATTACACACATGAAAAATAAAGAAAGCAAACAAAGGAGATATTGACCGGTTTCGTTCGATTCGACGTCTTGCTTATTTTTAATGTTTCATCTGTTTAATTTTTTCCATTATTTCTTTCATGCATTTTTTCTCTACTATGTATCGTTTATATATATATATATATATATATATATATATAGATAGATATATATATATAAATTACATGGAAAATTACAACATATTTTATATATTTATCTTCTAAGAAATCTATTTCATGGCTTCTCATCATATAATAATATGTTTAATTCCCCCAAAAGAGACAAAGTCACAACACTGTAGTAAGCATGGATGCGAGTGAAGACGAATGAATGACGTGTGAATCTTAAAGTTGTAACGGATGAATGGTTTGTACATTTGTCCTGGTAGAAGTCTGTTTACTAAAGAAAACTGTTCAAATCTTTATAAAATGAAAACTGACCAACGTCTTTTCATCCAAGCAGAACCATTATGTCCAAACATAAAGGTATCTTGACCCAACTCCCCAGCACACCACATGAAAATACACAGATCACAACCAGTCTTGACGCATGCAGTGTTACATCCATGTGCTTATTATACAAGTACTTTTACGGAATGTGCTGTGACGTACTTATTGCACTTGTGCCCCCCCCCCCCATAACAAAATTACGCCAACCCACCCGACTGGCACAAAAATTCCACCCCTTCACTGTAAATGTTCGTAGATGCCGGAAGATTTTGTACTCTGATAGCTCCTTTCCTCATACCGCTTACCTATAAAATTCCCTTCCTGCTGCCCTAATCGTACCAACATGCATGGATCACTGTCCAACTCCCTCACCAAGTTATTCATATAAATATGGCCTCTATCACAGTAGACGCTTACGCTTCAGTGACAATATGCCTTGTTTGGGGGAACAAAAGTAAAATAAAATTAAAACATTTAAGTTTAAAAAAATAAAAATGTAATATAAAGAAAATGTTGGTTTGTGGATTCCAAACGTGAAAGTACAGAAGAAAGGTTTTTTTTTTCCTGATCTGCTTTTATAGTAGTAGTATTAGTCGTAGTATTTTTTGTATGAATGAAGTCCTTCCTTTTTTTTAGATAGACATAAAATACTGTCATGGCCGCTCTCCACCGACCGGCGACTTTTTCAAACGAAATATCTGTTACTCTCGTAGCGAACAGTAAGGGAATTGAATTCAATAACTGAGTTATTCTATCTTTTTTGATAGCTTCATTTTTGTCTAACAAATAACAGAACAGGGAAAGACATGTATTTCTTTTTTACTTTTTGGAGTTGAACTTTATTACTGCAATTTGATCCCGCGATGTAAATTCATTAGAGCAACCCGACAATCAGCCAAATGTCATCCATTAACTGTGGAGGTCCCCAGATGCCGGAGAGCCTTATACTCCAATAGCTTCTTTCCTCGTGCTGCTGGCCTCTGGACATCCTTCCCTGCCTCCCCGACTGTACCGACATCCAGAGGTTTAAAACTAATGTAAACAGACATCTCGCTGCACAGCTCCTAACTTAGAATGACACCCTAAACCTACTTCTCAGTAGCCCCTTACGTCTACAGTGGCGTCCTGCATTGTTTGGGGTGAAATGTCATTAAATATATATATATATATATATATATATATAACACAAAACCACAGATAATGTTTATCTTTTAACCTCAAGTAATTTGACATTTTCTTTAAAAATTTAAAAAGATTTGGCATCCAAGCTCGAGAAAACTATTTCTTGCATAAGACGCTACATTTTCGTTAATGGTACAATAGAGTGATTATCAAGTATTTTTGTAAAATCTTGCTCCTATAAAAAAAAAAATGAAAAAAAAAAGACTTACAAAAAACCAGCTTCAAATTCACTGCTTATAAAACAAACATGTTTCCCTTTTTGAGGGTTTTAAACTAAAAATTGAATTTTTTTTACAAATCATTTGTATTGTTTTTTATGCATACTAGTAGGAAGACCCGCCGTTCCCGGAAATGAGATGAGAAAATCTGTCGTTTTGCACCCAGCTCGTAACATCATATGAACTTTTTTAATTTTTAATTTTTACACTTTATAATATTACACTTTTCGAGTGAGTGAGTGAGTGAGTGGGTAGGAAGGGATGCAAGTACAGTGAAATTAATTGAAATACATTTCAGTAAATTTATAGGACTCTTTTGCACTTGTGCTCCAAGATTGAACCCCTTAATATTTTTCTTATTTGTTCATTTTAAGTTATAATGAATACGATAAAGCCATTGTTACATCAGTTCTTATATATGGAAGTAGCAGCTGAACTTACACTAAACGATTAGTGAACAAAATTGATGGGGTGTACTCCAGTGGCTGTTAGCATCTCCTGGGGACAGTAACTCTGTGGACACGTCCTTCAGATCTCAACCTTAAAAAGAGAGAGGGAGAGGGAGAGAGATGGAGAGAGAGGGAGATGGAGAGAGAGGGAGAGGGAGAGAGAGAAAAATAGAGAGAGAGAGAGAGTAAAAGAGAGAAAGATAGAGAAAGAGAGAGAGAGAGAGAAAAAAAAAGAGAGAGAGAGAGATAGAGAAAGAGAGAGAGATAGAGAGAAAGAGAGAGAGAGAAAGATAAAGAGAGAAAGAGAGAGAAAGAGAGAAAGAAAAAGAGAAAGAGAGATATAGAGAAAGAGAGAGAGAAAGAGAAAGAGAGAGATATAGAGAAAGAGAGAGAGATATAGAGAAAGAGAGAGATAGAGAAAGAGAGAGAGAGATAGAGAAAGAGAGAGATAGAAAAAGAGAGAGAGATAGAAAGAGAGAGAGAGAGATAGAGAAAGAGAAAAAGAGAGAGCGATAGAGAAAGAGAGATAGAGAAAGAGAGAGAGAGATAGAGAAAGAGAAAAAGAGAGAGAGATAGAGAAAGAGAGATAGAGAAAGAGAGAGAGAAAGAGAAGAGAAAGAGAGAGATAAAGCGAGAGAGAGAGAAAGAGAAGAGAAAGAGAGAGATAAAGCGAGAGAGAGAGAAAGAGAAGAGAAAGAGAGAGATAAAGCGAGAGAGAGAGAGAGAAAGAGAAAGAGAGAGAGAAAGAGAGAGAGAGAAAGAGAGAAAGAGAGAGAGAGACAGCGAGAGAGAGAGAAAGCGAGAGATAGAGAGAAAGCGAGAGAGAGAGAGAAAGCGAAAGAGAGAGAAAGCGAGAGAGAGAGAAAGCGAGAGAGAGAGAAAGCGAGAGAGAGAGAAAGCGAGAGAGAGAGAAAGCGAGAGAGAGAGAAAGCGAGAGAGAGAGAAAGCGAGAGAGAGAGAGAAAGCGAAAGAGAGAGAAAGCGAAAGAGAGAGAAAGCGAAAGAGAGAGAAAGCGAGATAGAGAGAGAGAGATAGAGAGAGATAGAGCGAGAGAGAGAGCGAGAGAGCGAGAGAGCGAGAGAGAGAAAAGGAGAGAGATAGAGAAAAGGAGAGAGAGAGAGAGATAGAGAAAAGGAGAGAGAGAGAGAGAAAGAGAGAGAGAGAGAGAGAAAGAGAGAGATAGAGAAAGAGATAGAGATAGATAGAGAAAGAGATAGAGATAGATAGACAGAGAGATAGAGATAGATAGATAGAGAGATAGAGAGAGTGAGAGGAACCAGATTTGCTGGAGGGCTTAGGATGAAATCATCTGCAATGTTCTTTTTTGGATGCCAAAACAGAGATGTGGTGAAACTGCACAGAATCTACATCATGCAATTACAGAAGACTCACAATGCACATATGAAGACCTACCAGGTGTGATGGAGGTTAAAGTGAGAGAGTCAAAAGGATCCGTAACACTACCACGACTAGGTAATGATGATGATGATGATGACGACGATAAAGTAAAAAGCATGAAAAATAGAACCCACGATAATCATGTACTTCCTTGGATCAAAATGAAATAATCTAATCCGAGTTTTCTGTCTAATGTATTTAATCAGAATATGTATGGTTATTGAAGTCTATCTCCCAAATCATGAACAAAAGAACAGACAGCAACAACAACTTTATTACATAAAATCATATATATATATATATATATATATATATATATAATCAATCTGGCAACTTGTAACGTTGATTGCAATAATAAAGGAACGAAAGATATATTTTTAAAATTAAAAAAAAAACGGTCAGTGTAAATGCTTGTTCTATATGCGGATTTCTTTATTGCAATAACAAGGAAAAGAAAGATATTTTTTTAATCGCCGATTGCCGTAGCAAAAGAAGCATATTTAAAAATACAAAAACAAAAACCGTTCAGTGAAGATGCTTGTTCTACACATGGATTTCTTTATAACATTACAAACATAACAAAAAGAAAAATGATTATTAATATTAATTTGATTATTATTATTATTATTATTATATATATATATGTGTGTTAAAGTGAATAATTTTGGTAAGACTTCCGAGTAAGAGAGCTCAATGTAGAAGACAGAGCAAGAATAGAATATAGAAAGAAAAAATTCACATACACATTGCAACTGTCAGCATTTATAATTTATTTCGACTTCCTAGTCTCTTCAGAATGATAACGGGATAGTTACATATTGGAAAATTTTCCAATATGTAACTATCCCGTTATCATTCTGAAGAGACTAGGAAGTCGAAATAAATTATAAATGCTGACAGTTGCAATGTGTATGTGAATTTTTTCTTTCTATATTCTATATATATATATATATATATATATATATACATGTATAGGCCCTTGTTAACAGCGAGTGCTCAGTGCTGTAAAACTCGACCCCACTACGTTGTAGGCTAAAGTTTTGCCAGAAAGGCAAAGGTTGAGGCAACCCTGACAGAATCCTCCAGAGGAGCTTAGTCCCTGTCAGCTGAGGCATGCATGATCCACCGGCATGTGGATCACACTCTGGTGCCAAGCATCCGGAGTTCCAGCCATGGGTTTATGGCAATACTACTAGGAGATATGTCCACTTTAGCTTTTGTTAAGGCAGGCATCTAGGAGAAGGAAAACTCCCATCTGCGGTTTAAGTGACTACTGGTCATTGGGCTGTTTGTCACCAGGTTCATAGTGGCCGATACTCAGAGAGTGGTCGTCATGTTGCACAAGCGTTGATCACTATAATCCTGTTGCTGTGCTGGTACTTTTGGCGTATGTGAGTCATGTGTAGATACCAAATGTGTGTCTAGCTTCGCAGGATGAATGTAATGAGTGATACGAAATTTCATTTGAAGATGGCTTTTTGGAACGTCAGAACCTTACTTGATCGTTATTGTCCTGAGAGACGAACAGCACTTGTTGGACTAGAACTTTTATGTTTCACCATTGATATAGCAGCCTTTTCACAGACAAGATTGTTGGAGGAGGGTATCCGTGTAGAGGAGGGTCTGAATATGTATTTTCTTGATCAGGAACCAGGAAGGCGAACGACACGCCCATGGAGTACGATTTGTTCTTAAGAAATGGGTTTCTAAACTCGAGAGTCTTCCTTGTGGTCTAAATGAGCGCATTATGACCTCATGTTTGCCTCTATCTGGTCAGCGATATGCGACTCTTGTTTCTGCTTATGCTCCTACAGTCTATGGTCCTAGCCATTCTAGAGTAACCCCATTAAAATCCAAGAATGGCACAGAGTTGATTAGGGATCCAAGCAAGCTACTCGATAGATGGACAGAGCATTATACTGATCTGTTCACTAATCCGACGATAGTCAGTACTGATGTGATAGATAGCTTGTCTCAGCCGAAATAGATTCTCCTCCTTCCCTCAAGGAGGTGGAGTGGGCTATATGGCAGTTCAGATGCGGAGCACCTGGTGGAGATGGTATACATGTGTTAGTCCTTCGCTGTGATAGAAGACGATTGGTAGTTCAAATTAAAGGGTTCATTGACGACATCTTCTTTGACAGGCATGTTTACCAGGATTGGTGTGACTCCATTATGGTCTTCTTGTACAAAGGCAAAGGGATGGAGGATGAGTTCAGCAATTATCGAGACATTTCTCTTTTGAATGGGAACAGGAAAGGTATTTACCAGAATCCTGTTGAATAGCCTGAATGCCTACATCTTAGAGTCAGTGAGGCTTTAGAAGAAATAGGGGTACCACTGATATGATCCTTACAGCGTGTAAAATGCAGGAAAAGTCTATTGGAGCATCGTCTAGACCTATATCTTTGTTGATCTAAAAAAGATATTTGATACAGTTAATTGGGATGCGTTATGGAAGGTATTGTGTAAATTGGGACGTCCTCCTAACTTAGCCTCCTTTATGAAAGCACATGTCAACTGTAATGGTTGTCTCTCTGAACTTATTACAGTTGACAACGGTGTTAAACAGGGTGATATATATACCTGCACCATCTTTGTTTTCCATGTATTTTGCTGTCACTCTGTAGTTGACTTTCACTAACTGTGACAAAGGTGTGTATCTTCGATTTTGCACATTGGGTCGTTATTGTCATTAAGGGTATGACTACATATCAACCAAACCATTTCATTATCACATCTCTGTATCTTCATACAGACCATTCCTTGCCATCTTGGCCTTTGTACAGACTATTCCCGGCCATCTTGGCTTTTGTACAGACTATTCCCGGCCATCTTGGCTTTTGTACAGACTATTCCCGGCCATCTTGGCCTTTGTACAGACCATGCCCGGCCATCTTGGCCTTTGTACAGACCATGCCCGGCCATCTTGGCCTTTGTACAGACCATGCCCGGCCATCTTGGTCTTCACACATGAATATATTGACCTTCATACAAATCATTCCTGGCCATGTTGATCTACATACAGACCAAGGTCAGCTATCTTGGCTTTCATACAAATCATCTTTGGCTATGTTAATCTTTATACCAATTATCTTGCCCATATAAACGATTGTCTATAATTAATTGAACACAAGATGCTACTTTACTCATAGCTCGGAAGAAATTGAAGGTTTCTCATTGGTATTCATGAATAAATGACCACCATATATCAAAGAGAATCGAACTCGGCAGAGACAATTTCATAGCCTGGCATGGTATCCATTAAGTCAATAACAAAATCTCCTCCACCAAGATGATGATAATTAAACTCTAAATAAAGGATATGACTACATATCAACCAAACCATTTCATTATCACATCACTACAGTATAAATCTCTATGCATGAGTGGATGAAATGTGTGAGGTGCGCTGAAGAAAAATTCCTACCAGTAAAATACATAGCCCTGTTGTGCTCGCATACCCTTAATGACAATAAAAGTGTAAAAATTTGGAAATTTCCTTGCTTTTGTACATTTAGTGTATATGAATTTTCATCTTAACCCTATTAAGGGCATATGATTTCAGTATACTGGCATTTATCATGGAATGTCACTACTTTTGTAAAGGCTATGCCTCAATACAATGGTCATTTTTAAGGTTTTTTAGAATTTTCTGGAAAACTAAGGTATATGGTAAACTGAAATTAAAATGCCACCAACTAGACCCTAGAACCTCTATCTCTGCCAAAAATCAGCGGAATCCATCAAATAGTTGATGAGATACAGGGTAGCACATACGTATGTACGTACGTACGTACGTACACACAGATAACATGATTTCATGATTGAACTTTCTAGATCTCTGGGTTGCTTTGACTAATGATGCTGAAATTCTACACACTTATAGAACCTATCAAATAAACATTTTGTGCACAGTTTTAACTAATTTGGTTTATTGGTTTTTGAGTTATGATTGATCAAAGAAATGAGATTTCCAGCATAGGCCATTCGATGTAAAAGTTTATTAAGGGATAGAGCGCTCTCGCGCCTCCCTTGATATATATAAATAGAATATGAAAAAAAAAACAAATGTAAAGTTACATATTTTACAAGGTTAATATTTTCAAGCCGTACAGCAAAGAATAGTATAAAAAATAGAAAAGTCATTTAATACTAGGTTTTTCAAAGAAACAAGAAAAAAAAATATTTAACACTACAGCTTTGGTTTTCATTCTGGGGATTGATTATTTAAAAGAAACTTTTTATCCCCTTATTTAAGTATATTTCTTATTTTTTTCAGATTTAATACATGATTGATAAACCTTTTTAAATTAATGATGAAAATCAAAGTTTTTAGTGTTAAATAATTGTTTTTTCCTTCTGATTAGAGGATTTGTTTCCCTAGGTTTAAAGAACTTTTAATATTTTTTACTATACTTTGTGGTACTGCTTTAAATTAATATTTTTTTCTATAATAATGCCGTATCCTCAATATTGAGCATATTTTTTATCATATTAAGAATTAATATAAAATAATTATTTTATAATATATATATATATATAAATATAGATATGTGTGTGAAAAATATATAAAACTAATAATTGAAAAACCGCATAATGCAATCAAATCAAAACAAGCTCATATATAGAGTTAATATTTCGTCTTTATTTTTCAAACGACTTTTTTTTAGAGTACAACATCATTTTTTCTTTTTTTTTTAATATCTATTCTGTCTTTCTTTCTGAGCTTTCTTCCATTTCTGCTTTTCCTCCACCTCTCTTACATCCTCATGTCTACTGTTTATATATATTTTTCAGAAATTATAAAATAAAAATTCAATTTCATTTTGGACTGAGGAAGTTTATTGGTAAATAAACACAAATGACTATCTCTGCTTGATTTGATTACATTATGCTGTTATTGACTTTTCCCCATTGACTTTTCCCAATACAGCACAGACGCACACACACAGACGCACACACACACACACACACACACACACACACACAAGATCAATGGAAAAAGCAATACAATAAATTTACTAATGTATTATTACGTTGATATATCTAATTTTTCCATTTATCTTCTACATTCCGTCGGATTTTATCCAAACATAAATATAACACGTCACTCAATAAGTACCAGGCCTAACTAATAAAACAACTTTCAGATAAAATTCGACTTTATTCATCAACATAGTGTACCATCCTAGAAGGAGACTGATTCCAACGTTTCTCTAACAATTTGATGCGTTCTTTGTAGAACGATTTGTCTTTCGCCTTAAAATACGCCTCACGTATTTATCATGGCAAAAAATTTTATTTCATGGAACATTCTTTTGAGGTTTGCAGACAATCAGTAGTTGCTGGGGACCAGCTCTGTAGAATAGGGTGGGTACCACCTGTTGCTACATGTATGACCTTCGTGTAGCCACGTTCTTCATTCAGTGTCACACAACAGTGGACAGCAACCTAATATAGACATTTGAATTGAATCTTGGCCCATTTTCGAAGATGTAGGGCGGCAGGATATAGCTTTCACTGGAAATACACCCAAAGACTATTACCGTTTGAGGGACTTGGACTTTATGATGTGCAGGACTTTGTTTGGACTGTAGTTTAGTTTACTGTTGTTCTGCGTGTTGTGAAAACGGTCCTAAAAAGAACTAGAACATCCACGGATCGACTGGGTGTTTGATCTTCGTGAGAAGTTTCTGACTTTTTACCACCAAGGTCGAAGTAGTTGCGACTCTTGTATGAGGAGTAGCAAAGGTCCTCGTTGAGAGCTTTCTTTATAGTCCCCACTCCAACGCCGCACATCTCTCTCGCCAAGGTCCACATTGCATTGCATTTCCTGGATATTACCACCCTTTCTTTGCAGCTTCTTAACGAATTTCGTTGTTCAGACAATCAAATCTTCTGCTATGATCCATCCTTCTAGCCACTGTTTCCTTCCTTCTGTTGCAATTCTCTAGCTCACATATCATTGCCTTCAAGGTATTCAAAAAGCATCGAGCTGCAGTTAAGAGTTCGGAATTTTTTAAATCATCATCATGCAGGTCATGTCTATCCAATATTCCATTGCTTTTCATTCGTCTTCAGATTTCAAACCTCCAATAGTACACCGAAACAGCTATCCGTTGCACTTTACTGTTATTAAATATTTCAAACGGTTCTGAAATGAAAGAATATCACACAATTATGAAATTTGTCTCTAGCATCCTGTGTATACACACCCACCCAATGATGCCTATATTATTGCTATGTGTATTTATATAAGTCGTCAAAGACAAAATAAGCTGAAAATAAGTTTCACAACTAGGACCAGATTCCGGGGAGGGTTCGGTGCTATAGAAAATAATAACAGCAGCAGCAACAACAGGTTTGTAGAGATGATTTAGCATAAATGTATAACAAAGAAAATACTTGAAAAGTATTTGATTGGTGAGATATAACTTCACCTAGTAATGAAATATACTTTGAACATATGACGTCATATATTTAAGAAATGTGACACTTTCAGTTACACATACCAACTCTATTATGAAAAAAAAACAAAACTTTTTGTCATGAGAATGTAAGAGGTGGAGGAAACCTTTTTCTCATATTTTGTTAATCTTATTTGAAGATATATTTCATTTTTCATCTAGATTTTATCTTTAATATATTAGCTTATATATTTTCTGAAAGAACTGTGGAAATATGAAATTATTCCATTATTCATCCCAAATTCAATAAGAATTATTTTGGACAAAGCTGATATTAAATATATTAATATAGTTTATTTTCGTTTAGTTAGATTTACTTTATATCAAGGAATACAGATATGAAGGTATGCACATATACACATTAACATTGTATGAAATAATTAATTATATGTAAATATATATATAAATAAATATTAAATTATTAATATTTACAGACGCTAGCGTTTAAAGCTTATTGCTCTCATCAGTGTAGAAAAGTAACAATTTAAGGGAGGCGCGAACCCGGTTCACAGAGTCAGTCTAAAATCTGCAAGCAGTCACCATATCCACTCGGCCAACGGAAACTGTCACGTAATTAAGGAACATTATATCTTAAGTCATGGTATACAAACTAAAATTACACAACCACACACAATTTCTTTGCGCACCAGCATATGCAATCTATTGGAAAATACAGTATTATATATATATATATATATATATATATATATAAAACAATAAATGTTACCTTATTTATTATTGTTATTAATCTCTCTCTAAAAGGATATTAAGCAATTTAAATGTGCATCATCTGCTGTATTTATTTGGTTCGGTTTCAATTTTGAGAAGTTGATTATATATATATATATATATATATATATATATATATATATATATATGTAGTCTTGGAAGTTTCTCAACCATTAAAACAATATTAAGAAAAAAGCAAAAACAAAAAAAAAACCTTAAGTCCCAAGTCGTTCAGTGGAAAATCACTCATGTAAGTCAATTTAACTTTTTCAGTTATTATATTAGTTTGCTTCTAACATTATTTAAGAGATCATCAGTTGTTTACCATGAAAAACTGTTTCGGGAATTTAAAAACAAGACTATTTAATTTCATGGCTTCCCAGCAGAGTTGATCAGACCCCACTTCTCTTAAAAGACAAAAACATAAACGTTCCGTATACTAAACCCAAGTTTTGTTCCGTATAAATGTTTTGCTAACTTATATATGTTATTAAAAAAAGAATATATATATATATATATATATAGTTATCCACAAACACGTGTTTCGTCGTCTCTCTGACTCATCAGTGACACAAGACCTTACAACATTATTCGAAACCGAGGCCCCACTGATGAATCCGGCGTTCTACCAACCTAGTCAAGAACCTCCTTGCTTATATTATTCCTTTATAATGTTTATTTACGATACTCATAATTTTAAATATTCAATTATTTTTATAGGAGAGCATTGCCTCCATGTTAAGCGGAAATAATTATTTCCTTCACCAGAGTACTCCTCCCGTAGGGGAGCACACACACATATATATATATATGTTCTGAATATTTACAATTATAAGTATCATAAATAAAAAATATAAATTGATAAATAACATTTATAATGCAATACAATTTCCCCATGTTCTTGCTTCAGTTGATAGGATAATGTTTTATATGTAATATTTTACATTTAAAACAAAAACAAATAATATTAATAATTCAGACCGAAAGACGAATCACATATTTAATAATCTTTTCATAGGAAATCAAAAGATGGCGTTGTGTATTGATGTCATGCCAAATAAATTAAAACCCAACCGGTTAGAATTCGATTTTCAGCTTAGTTTGAACTTGCATTCAACTGCATACAAACGTATAGGATATTCTACCATGAAACTGCAGTATAATGTTAAGATAAGCCTCTTTTAGTTATATATATATATATATATATATATACATACTAGCAGGGCTACTCGGCGATGCCCGGTGCAGAATCTTTTAATATATATATATATATATATATATATATATATATATATATATATATATATATATATAGATAGATAGATAGATAGATAGAGAAAGAGAGAGAGAAAGAGAGTGAGAGAGAGAGAGAGAGAGAAAGAGAGAGTGAGAGAGAGAGAAAGAGAGAGTGAGAGAGAGTGAGAGAAAGAGAGAGAGAGAGTGAGAAAGAGAGAGTGAGAAAGAGAGAGTGAGAGAGAGAGAGAGTGAGAAAGAGAGAGTTAGAGAGAGAGAGAGAGAGTGAGAAAGAGAGAGTTAGAGAGAGAGAGAGAGAGTTAGAGAGAGAGAGAGAGAGTGAGAGAGTGACAGTGAGAGAGAAAGAGAGAGATAGATGACTGAGAAGGGTTCACAAAGGACGGTCACATGCTGTCGAATTTGAAATCGACGGTAGAAATATTGTTCTGATCTTTTGTAATTATATATATATATATATATATATATATATATATAATTGAAGAAGAATATCACTTTCATGGTCTTACTCAACTAATATTTTTATTTTTCTCCTCTTTCACCGCCCCAGTCTCCACCGCATTTCAAACAGCATTATATATAAAATACCTACATATTTATTTACTAGCAAGGCTTCAAACAAACTTCCATCCTATTATATATATATATATATATATATATATATATATATATATGAGAGGTCTCCTTTTAGTCTTGAAAGACAATCGATACCTCATGTAATCGTGCCTGTTGTAAAGCAAGGGCTACACAATCTCCAATCGCACTTCTCATTAACTGGCATTACTTGAGCCTAGT